>CM024764.1:57896797-58496797 GCA_014218235.1 Colocasia esculenta | reverse complement strand
GACATGGAAGGGACAACACTTGAGGAACTTCAAAGAAAAGAAAAAGGAAAAACTCAAGAAGTTTCAAAAGGAAAGAGTGGATTTCTTCGCAGGTACGATGATGAAGATGACGGTTGTTTGATCAGAAATCATGATGAAGTTCCTGCTGAAGATCCACAACAAGAAGAACAACCTCAAGATGAAAGTCCTCCAGCCACCCTCCTCCAGAACATCCTCCTCAATTGCAAGATCAACCCGGGCCTTCAACAATCACTAATGTGAGGTACTCTAAAGCTCATCCACTTGAGAATGTCATAGGTAACATAAATGATTCAGTTCAAACTAGGTCTCAGGTAAATCAAATAGTTGAACAGGATCATTTAGCCTTTGTATCTCAAGTGGAACCCAAAACTGTTGAAGAAGCACTAAAAGAAAATTCTTGGATTGATGCCATGCATGAGGAGCTTGGGCAGTTTCAAAGAAATAATGTCTGGAGTTTAGTTCCTAGAACCCCTGAAATTTCTGTCATAGGGACGAGATGGGTCTTTAGGAATAAACTAAATGAAGAGGGTAAGGTGGTTAGAAACAAGGCTAGACTAGTTGCAAAAGGATACAATCAGGAATTTGGTATAGACTTTGAAGAATCCTTTGCACCTGTAGCTAGACTAGAAGCAGTTAGGATCTTGTTAGCATATGCATGTTCAAACAAGTTCAAATTATTTCAAATGGATGTCAAAACTGCTTTCTTGAATGGCTACATAAAAGAGGAAGTCTATGTCTCTCAACCACCTGGCTTTGAGGACCATGATAAACCAAACCATGTATTTAAATTGCACAAAGCTCTCTATGGTTTGAAACAGGCACCCCGAGCTTGGTACGACAGGCTGAGCACCTATCTGGTAAGCAAAAACTACTCAAGAGGTAAGGTGGACCAAACTCTCTTTACAAAGAAAGTTCGCAATCACATAATTGTTGTTCAAGTTTATGTGGACGACATTATCTTTGGTTCCACTAATCCCACACTGTGTGAAGAATTTTCACAACACATGCACAGTGAATTTGAGATGAGCTTAATGGGGGAGCTTCAATTTTTTCTTGGTTTGCAGGTCAAGCAGCTTGAAGATGGATTCTTTATAAACCAAGAGAAATATGTAAAAGAACTGCTCAAAAGGTTTCAGTTCGAACAAGCCAAGCCCGCTTCAACACCAATGAGCACAAGCATTAAGCTAGAATGTGATGAGAAAGGTAAACCGGTAGATGCCAAACAATTTCGAGGTATGATTGGCTCACTCCTTTATCTTACTGCAAGTAGACCGGACATACAATTCAGTGTTTGCCTTTGTGCTAGATACCAATCTAGTCCAAAGGAAAGCCATTTAATTGCAGTCAAGAGAATCTTCAGATATCTCTCAGGTACGCATGCCTTGGGTCTTTGGTATCCAGCTGGTAGTAGTTTTGAATTGATTTCTTATTCTGATGCAGACTACGCTGGTTGTAAAATTGACAGGAAAAGCACTAGTGGCTATTGCCAAATGCTTGGTGGTTGCATGGTTTCGTGGGCATCCAAGAAGCAACACTCGGTTGCACTCTCTACTGCAGAGGCAGAATATGTTGCTGCAGGGAGTTGTGCAACACAAGTGTTGTGGATAAAAAGTCAGTTGTGTGACTATAACATCGATATTGGATGCACACCTATCCTATGTGACAACACTAGTGCAATCAATCTATCAAAGAATCCCATTCAACATTCCAGGACGAAACACATAGAAATTCGTCATCATTTCTTGAGAGATGAGGTAGCCAATAGATCATTGGAAATCAGTTTCATACCCACAGAGAAACAGTTGGCTGATATCTTTACCAAACCTCTAGCTGAAGATAGATTCACCACATTGCGAAGAGAGTTGGGGTTGTGCAAATTGCAATGAAACTTAACACAAATGTTAAGCATATGTCCCTTGTGTGCACTAACTGTGAGGTATATCAAATGGTGATGTGTGGAAGAACAAGTCATGCTTGTTTGGAAACTCTCATTATGCGTGAGAAATATTCTCCGCCAAGTATCCATAGTCATGTGACATAAAAGGGACATGTACTCTACATTTGGAATTAGTTTCTTTATAATTTTGCCTATTCAAAACTCTCTTTAAAATTTTGAAAACACTTGTTGGTTTGTCTTTCTACATGCTTGGTGTTCTTAATTGCTTGGTCTTTGTGTGCATATTTGTCTTCATGAACTTCAGTCCTTTTGTATCAAATGGCACACATTATGGGGGAGCAAGTTAGGGTTAGATGAATGCAAATGTGAAGGAAATTGTTCAACTTTTGTCCATCTCAACTCCCTCACAACCATTAATCATTTCAGACCTTCATTCTACCCTTAAAACTGCTTTGAACATGTCCCTGTCGACAGGCTACAGGGCCCTGTCGACAGCTCAGCCCAGACAGAACTCTCAATCTTCTGTCTGTGTACATCTGTCGACAGGCCCTCTACCTGCTGTCGACAGATGCACACAGTTTTTGCCTCCCCGAAATCTCCAACTTCTGTCTGTGTGCTCCTGTCGACAGGCCCTTTCTCCCTGTCGACAGACACACTGAATTTTGGAACTTCATGCTTATTTCTTCACCCATTCAGTGAGCAACTTCATGATTAACATATAAGGTGTCTATAAGGTGTTAATGCATGTTTGACCACACTATATACAAATGATATTTAAGCTATTCTTTATACCACTATGATTTTCACATACTATTCATGTTTGGATTTAGGTTCTATCATTTGGAAACATTTCATAACTCTAAAGGATATCCACCTCACTCCTCTAAATTAATTCTTTGTGGGCAAACATAGTCTCAATTTACTTGATAAGCCTTTTGGTCATGAAAGTGCATGTCTAATATTGATAGGTAATCATATCACCTACTTGATATTGGCTTTTACAACAATACTTGGAGAAAAGCTACCTATTTCTGAAAAATCTTTCACAAGGAAAACAAAAAATATATATATAAATAATGAAAATCAACTTTAAGTTGGGATGAATATAGAGCAATGTTGGGTTATGCTGAGTAACCGGGGTGATGGGCATCACAATGTCTGCCCTCGCGTCAAAAGGCTAACTCATCATCTCTGTACAACGGTATGATAGAAACTTCCACTGAAGTAACTGGGGGTATGGGCACTTGTAATGTTTATCCTCACGTCAAAAGGTGTGACGTCTTCTTAAGTACCATTTCTCCCATTGTTTTTCTAAATTAAAAAAAAAAGGGAAATAGTGTGAAGCCTCCACTGAGTCATAATTTCCAAGGTCATTGGTCTTGTGATTGTCTTGACATATAGATATCATTTCATGCATCATTTGCCTATCAACAAAATGGGGATTGTGTTGTCTTACATTGATTTATACAACGAAGGGTGAGTGTGCATTGTTCTTTATTTACGTGAGTGTTTTCTTAATGCTTTAACCTTAAATTCCTTGGGTATTATGTTAAAACCATTGAGGAAAATGATATGGTTTATTATATCCTTGTATATGGTAGGTTAACATACATGATTCACCTCTTATACACCTTCATCTAACACCTGGAAGACATTGCTCAGAGCTTCAGTTCAAAAAATCACCAAAAATCACAAAATTGGCCATTTTCTGAATGTGCCTGTCGACAGGCACCAAGGGCCCTGTCGACAGCAGACGGCCAGACCCAAACGGGAAGCCCAAAGGGCAAGGGTTTAAATCGGGTTTTTGTGGGACCAACCTTTCAAATCCTTTCTAAAGTCTTTAAAAAGTATCCCACACCCCTTTCCCCCTTCTACCTCCTTCAAAAAACCCTTTTCCTCCTTCCACCCAAAAACCCTCCCTTTCCAGGGCGCAGGAAGAGATCCCGCCTCCCTTGCGGATTCTCTCTGTCCCGTGTCTCTTCTTCCTCCACCCTCTCCCTCATACACGAGGATCATCATCTCATGGCTCCAACGCGAAGAAGATGGCATCTCGTCGCCGTGCAAGATCTCCCGAACTAGGCCAGGGCTCCAGGGCGACCACTGAGCGTCGCACGAAGCACCGGGAGGATCGCTTGCCGGAGCTCGTGATCCCGCCAAATCTCCAACTCCTCAACGTCCATGGCATCTTCACCAAAGTCGCGCAGCCCGCTACGTCGACTTCATCTCTTTGGAGGACATGTTTCCCGGCCTTCTGCCTCTTTTTGATGTCCAGGGTTGGGCACCCTTCTGTTACGATCACAAGCGGTACTCTCCCACCGCTGTGACGGATTCTATACCAACTTCGATTGTCCAACGATGACAAGCTCATCACCAAAGTCAAAGACACTCCCTTCTTTGTAACTCCAAACCTTTTATCCACTGCCCTTCAAATCCCCAATACAGGAGTTGACATCAAAACCTATCATCCAACTCCCGAGGAGTTCCACACTCTCGTCGTTCGGCAGCCCTACGACCCCACCAGTCGTAAGCATTTGAATGCCAACTCTTTCCCTCCACTTCATCGCCTAATCCACCACATCTTCACCACACTAATTGTTCCAAAGGATGGAAGCCGTGAACTTGTGACCTCCCTTCACAAGTCTCTGCTTCACCAATTCCTCCAAACTGAACTCATCAACCTTCCACTCCTCATGATCTCTATCTTTCGCCAGTGTGTTCGAAGTTCAAAGAGATCAATGCCCTATGCATGCCAACTCACATCTCTATTCCTCTTTATTGGCATCCACATCCCACAGGAGGAGATGACAGATCTTTCTTCCCGTAGCTCCTATGACCTCACTGCAGCTCAGAGGATGGGCATAGTTTTAAGAGATCTCAAGGGCAAGGGAGCAGCTATAGCTGAAGAGATTGGTGTTGGTGTTGAAGAGTTAAATGAAGATCAAGATGAAGCTGAGGAAGATGCTGTAGATGAAGATGACTCCCACACTGAGTCGTTTGATGCTTCGGGAGATGTCACTGTTGGTGCTACTGAGCCATCCATCCGTCAACTGCTAGCTCAGTTGCAACTTCAGATGACCACTGGTTTTGAAATCCTCAATGCAAGATTGGATACTATGGAATCTAGCATTGCAGCTCTAGATTCACGCCTGGACCACGTTGCTCCTGAGCGTCATGCTGATCAACCGGCTCCTTCACAGCCCGCTGATGAAGATGCTTAGATAGCTTAGTTGTCTAGGATTGGGTCTAGTCCTGTAGTCTAAGTTCATTTTATTCATGTCATGTTTAATGTACTTTTGCTTTTTCTATGGTCATCATGCCATGACTTTCCCTTTACTTCTTATTTCCTTTCATTAGCACCCAATGTCATGTGTATGCACTCATGAAAATCAATGAAAATCTTTGCTCTGTGCATTCTACTTGTGTCTATGGTGTGCTTTTGGATGTTGTCAAAAGGGGGAGAAAAACTCAATTATGCATTAATTGATTAATTTTGTCATCATCAAAAAGGGGGAGAATGTTGGGTTCTCATGTTGAGAAGATTGAGCTCACATTCTAATTAATCAATACAACATGTTTTTGATGATGAACATTGATGTGCAATGATGTACAATGCAAACAAGTGATAAACAATGTGAATTGAGTTTTAAATGCATGAGATCTTCAAACAATAACTTGTCATAACAACTTGGTACAATGCTTGATTTTATGCTCATAATATCTCACTAATTATGTTTACTTTTGTAGGAGATATACCATGCAAGACATGTGCCAAAAACAAGCTTGAAAGATCAAGAAAAAGTCAAAAGACAAGGTACCTGTCGACAGCAAGCAAGGACCTGTCGACAGATACAACCAGCAGAAAGCAACCAGTTCTGCCAAGGCATTGCCTGTCGACAGCAGGAGTTCCCCTGTCGACAGATGCAACCAGTCCGAAGATCAAAATCTCTGGAAGGCCTGCGCCTGTCGACAGCAGCAGACCACCTGTCGACAGATGCACACAGTCAGAGCCTTCAGCCTTCTGGTTCTTCACAAACTGTCTACGCCTGTCGACAGCAGGTGCAAGACCTGTCGACAGACAAACCGAAAACAAATTACGGGAAGTTTTGCAAGTTGCCAAACTTAGTGTTTCTATGGAGTACGACTCTCCATATGTTAACACTCATATATAAGCAACCTTTTGCAACAAATCTCGTACACAAGCAGCCTCCAAGCAAAAACCCTAAAGAGTTCTCACAAGAAGCTTTGTTCTGCTGCTCTGCTTCAACCTACCGCCCAGAACCAAGAAGAAGTCTCTGCAGCGGAAGGTGAAGCCGAACGTCTTGGATTCAAGCATCTACATCAAATTGATCTCAAAGTCGAAGCTTGGACTCCAGGAGGACGTTCAGAGGAAGAGTTTGCTTATTGGATTTGTTCTTCAACTCTCAAACCCTTCCCTGTTCTTTCTATTCCATACTTGTGTGTGTGTGTGGTTTCAGGGTTGTTGTGCTTGATACACGTGTGTGTGTGTTAATCTGATCGTGGGTTCACATCAGATAAACACGTGTGTGAGTTGTAGTTCGTGAACTAGCTCATAAGCAGGTGATTCTGCGTGTGTGTGTGGCCCGTGGATGTAGGATACACGAGTTGTGTACTCCGAACCACGTAAAATCTACGTGTCTCGTGGTTGCACGAATTTGCGTTAGATGTTTGGTAGGCACGACACATTTATACACGTTTGAGTACTTGCTTATCCATCTATCAATCACTCACACACATCCACATAGTCTGATCATTGCTAACACTTAATTGTCTGTGCTATTGCAAAAAGAGGGCGTTAAGCTTTTAAATTGTCCGTAATCTATTCAACCCCCCTTCTAGATTACCATTTAGGGAATTCCGCATCTCTTCACGGGGCTTCATATGCCCAATCAAGGATTTAAAAAGGGAAAAAATAAGCTAGCAACCAGAAAAAAAAAAAAGACCAATCTGTGTACGGTCATCCCCTCCATCCCCCTCTAATGCCCGTCGGCGACCCCATTCCCCCATCATTGGATTAAAAGGGGAAAAAGATAGGAAGCAACCAGAAACAAAATATTTTTTTTTTGTTTGGTCATAAAACAATTAAGTTGAAGATAGACATGGAAAACACGCAATTATGTTAGAACTAGTTTGATAAAAATGGTGAGTGGGCTGGAAAGTACACAGTACAACATGACAAAGACTATGTTTGATGGGAAGGAGATATACTTCAACACAGTTGATGCTATGATTCTCACATGGCTACTAGAGACATGCAAAGGAAAAAGACCAACCTCTATGCATATATAATTAAGAATTGTGAATTCAGCACTCCATATTTCTAACGTCCAGGCAAACCCCATTTCAATTACTGCCTTTAACTGCAAAACAAAAGCAGAACTGAAACTGGATGCCTGACACTATAAAATGGTTGCACACAAAGCAAACAGATTTTATGCAAATGACTGCCTGAAATTCAAATTAGTGCATGACGAATGGACATCCACATGAATAAGAGATGCCATATGTTGTCCTCAAGCACAAACCTTTTTTAAGGAATTGATGAAGGTCCACTTCACACTTTCTTCACCATCACAAGGAGTCAAGCTATCTGCAGAATAACTTCTAAAGTGGAACTGCAAAAATAGACTCTTGTCAGACTTATATGCATATATGTTGCATACAACTGTTTGACATCTAAACGTTTACAACATGAAATACTACTAGCGACCAAAGGGTTTTAAAATTTTCAGGAAAAATATGAAGACAATGATACTCAAGATCATGGAGAATACAAAGAAAAGGTTTATAGTTTCTGCCTAGACAAGTTCCCTTATCCATCAATCCAAAGATCATGGAGAATACAAAGAATAACAACATATATCCTACACTAACAATAACAACATCTCCCAGCAGCATCCCTTGTCGCCGCACCTCCTCCCAGCCGGTCATCCCCTCCATCCCCTCCTAATGCCCAGTCTGGCGACCCCATTCCCCCAATACGTTGCCCCTCCCCCACCCCCCACAAACCACCAGCAGCACCACTCCCCCCTCAAATCCAATAGCATCCCCTGTCGCCGCACCTCCTCCCCACCGGTCATCCCCTCCATCTCCCTCACAATCCGACTCCCCCTCACGTCTACCACCAACCTCGGCCCAATCGGTACCCCCTCCACCTCCCAATCACCAGTCCGGTGACTGCCTACCCCCACCCTGCGACAAGTCCCAAATCGAGTGTGAATAAAATGTACTTACCTGCGAGAGAGGGGTAGGGTACGAACACTGCCTGCTACCGCCGTGACTCTTCTCCACTGTAGACGCTATCTGCTGCTGCCGCTACGAGTCTTCTCTAGTGCGGACGTTGCCTGCCGTCGCCACGAGTCTTCTACAGGAACGCTGCCTGCCAACGTCACCGCAAGCTCTTCCCCACTGTGGATGCTGCCTACTGCTGCCGCCGCGAGTCTTCTCCAGTGCGGACGCTGCTTGCCGTTGCCGCGAGTCTTCTGTGGGTACGCTGCTTGTCGACGACGCTGCCTGCTGCCGCTGCAAATCTCCTACGGGCCACTACTTGCTTGCCCTTTCGCCGCTGCCAGCAGGAGGAGAGTGGAGGCAAGGGGAAGGAGGGGGTTTTTTCCCCTTCAATCATCACGCGGGAGGCCTTATTTCAATGGGCGTCCAATGTTAAAATAATATTTTATTATATTTACTGTATCAACTCCGTAGGTATATGATAACGTTATACTTACAGTATTACGTCAAGGGATAGGCATATCTAAAAGTTTAAGAACAAAGTTTGTCTAATATACTTACGACACATACAGTCCGTAAGTATAGATAACGTTATATCTAGTTAAGAAAAAAAAATTGATTTCCCAGTCTAGATCGGGAGTCCAATTTAGAATCCGTTAGTTTCTACAAGTCACTCTCATCTTCCCGGTCGTGTTCGAATCATTGACAAATTAATCGGACCTATATTTTTTATTTTGACCCTCTTAAACATGTGTTTATTGACTTTAAACTAAGTTATTTTAGAAAATGTAAATTTGAGCATCAAGCTCAAACCTGGAGTCTAATTTGGACTCCGTCAGTTTCTACGGGTTACTTTCACCCCCCAAGTCGTGTTGGAACAATCGATAGGCTGATTGGACCTGTATTTTAAATTTTGGACCATCAAACCCAAGTTCATAGATTTTAAACAAAACTAGTTAAGAAAATGAAAAACTGGTTGCTCAGTCCAGATCAGGAGTCTAATTTGGACTCCGTCACTTTCTACAAGTCACTCTCACCTTCCCAGTCGTGTTGGAATCATTGACAAATTAATTGGACCTATATTTTTATTTTTGACCTTCTAAACCCGTGTTTATTGACTTTAAACTAAGTTCTTTTAGAAATGTATATTGATCCTCCTCAACCCAAGTTCATGCATTTTCTAAGATGATATTTAGAGTTGAGAAATAAAAAAATCAATCAAATAAATACTCACCGAAGGTTGCTATGCAGGAGGTGCTCTATCACCAGAAACCCCAACTGTGGCGAGCGTCTAGGAGACAATCTGAGAGATGATATGTGAGATATTCTGAGAGACGGTCTCGTTGACGATCTCCCTAAACTGAGCCGGAGTCATGGTCAGTGTAAGACCCAGCCCTCTTGGGCCCTTGGCCCAGTCCTCTGGGTCGCGACATGGTCGCGCCAGGGGAGCCTGTCGCGATAGGCTTTTGGATGCGGCACACCTGGCTGCGCTACATGGTCGCGAACGGGGGTGGGGGGTCGCGTTCTTGTCGAGGCATCTGAAGCAACACATTGCTTTTCTAACCATTTCATTGCTGTCCTTTCTATCAGAATAGCTTTGTTGATGTCAGGTGTGAACAGCCTTGACGCCACCTGCAGGCAGTCGCGTTCTAGTTTTCCGGTCTTCGAGTTTGACCACTTTTGGGTCGCGCCGGGCAGCGGTCGTGACATGGTCATGATGTTGTGGGGCGTCGCAACATGGCTAGTGTTGCACCAGCCTGACCGGTCGCGTCTTAGTGCCCATCGGTTCAAAACCGAGGCCGGCGCCCCCTTTCCCCCTTCTCCCCTTTCCTTTCTTCTTCTTCTCCCTTCTTCTCCCCCTCCAAGCTACTTGTTCTCCAGCGGTTCTTAGGAGGTTTTGGCGAGGAGGTGACGTCTCCTTGGTGTAGGCGGTTTGCTCGTGGTGCTTGGAGCGAGGAGGAGGTGGTCATTCCGACATGAAGGCCCCAACGGGTCGGTTGTACTCTTGAAGGTAGGGACCCCTTGTCTCCTCTCGTCCTAGCATGCTCCCTTCCCCTTAAGAATCTTTGCTTCTCCGTGGTTTTGGGGTGTGGGAGTGAGATCCATGCTCTGTGTTGTGAGGTTTTCCCCTTTGAGAGTAGATATCCATGTTATACTTGATTCATGGGGTTTGAGGGTGGTTTGCATGTTTATAAGCTTTCCTATGCATTTCCCATGCTCCCCTCCCCTATAGATGTGTTTGTACCAGTTTTGGGCGGCTCTGGGAGGACTACACTGGGACCCCCCCTTCCGATGAGATCACGAATAGTATAGAAGTCGCGATGATGTCACGACCGGCGCGGCCGCCACGACATCATCGTGACACTCTAAGGTGTCACGACATGGTCGCGACGACCTTGTGCGTCGTGACAGTGTCTCAACGGCCCTGGGCGTCGCGACAACATTAGAGACAAGTAAGTCTTGCGGAATCCCGTTTTCTGTGAAGTCTTCACCGTTTCCGGTTCTTGCTGTACCCGTGGCACCAGTGCTAGTTTCCTAGTACGGTCCTACACTATTCGTTCACCCGGTGCTCGGCACTTGAGGGCTTGTCCCATGAGAGAGATTGTTACAGTTGCCTGGGACCCTGTCCCCGCACGCCTGTTGAGGGAGTACTCCGGGCGGTGGGCGTGCTCGAGTTACGAACTCTGGAGCGGAGTGGAAAATGGTGGTTAGGACAGCGGCGTTGAGTCATTTCTAGAGCCCACGAAGTTGGTCTGGGACGCCGAGGTCGTCTTGGGTGTTCTTCCCGGCGTAGTCCAACTAGTCCTTCTTCTCACTGCCTTGCTCTTTGTGGCCCCAGAACCACCTAGAGAGGCCAGGCGTAAGACCATAGTCTAGCCAGACTACGACAGTTACTGTTGTGTTAGTTGTGTTCCTGCCCCACTCTAACGAGACGTGGAGGTTTGGACCTGGGTCGAGGATAAGACATTAGTGGACTCTCCTGAATGGTTGACTAGTGGTAGCGTTTTCCGTAGCTAGTGTCTCTTGTCCAGGCAGGGTTCACTTTGTCTGTGTTGCCAGCCATGCGGTGGTCAGGACGTGCAGTTCTATAGAGTTTTTCGACCGTGGTGTCCTTCCGTACCGTTGCTAGTTAGTAGCTTTGCTTCCGCACTTTCCCTTGTAGAGTAGAAGATAGATCTACTGTTATTTAATTGTTAATATATTCTTCTACCTGTTAGAGCCAGTAGAAGATTGGTAGTCCCTACTGAGCTTCTGTTGTGAAGCTCATCCCTTTCTTTTCCAAGTGAGACTTCTCAGCAGTGGTAGGGCACGCGTCGTGCGGAGGAGGCGGGGCGGTAGTCGTCGTCCCCACAGCTAGCAGTGTTTTCCTCCTTCAGTTGTATGTCACCCTCGGGATATGCCCCTAAGGGCTCTGTCCTTCTCCTTTTTACTTGTACTAGTGTGTGTGTGTTGGGACTGTACGTAGAGCGATACGCTGTGGTTTTTTCTCCTTTCTGCTTCCGCATGTGTGCTTCTAGTTCAATAGTTGACGTTTATTTTCCTTTACATATTATGTTAGACTAGTATTATAGCCCTTCTGGGTTTTCGGATCTGTGGGCGGCGACCGCGAAAATCGGGTTCTCGGCCTTGGCCGAGGGTCGGGTTCTCGGGGTCATTACAGTTGGTATCAGAGCGAGAGTCTAATAGGACTTGTAGTGGATTTAAACTGCAATAGGAAGTCTCAACAATAGTACAAGTACACTGCTAGCCGCCCGAGTTGGTATCGTTAACCTTGTTGGTTGTGCGCCGTGCATGATATGGCTCCGCGCAGGCGTAGGTAGGTCAGAGAGCTGATAGAGCAGCAGGGTGAGTCTGATATGCCCGCACAGGGGCAGGTTCAGGAGGATGTGTCAATGGAGGAGTCTGTGGCACAGCCTCAGGGAGTAGTGACAACAGCAGCAGGAGTACCTGCCCCCGCCATAGTAGTACGAGGATTGGTTCCCCATGGCTGAGCAGTTCTTCAAGACCCTGTACCAGGGGGCGTAACAGCTTGGGTAGGAAGTAGCGAGAGGTCAGCCTCCAGTACCTCCCTCAACAGTACCAGAGCAGTAGGCAGATCCATAGGTGGAGTAGCCAGTAGTTCAGCAGGCGTCGGATACTGGGAGTACTCGAGCCGGTAGGAGGAGGACGACTGTCACTGAGGACAGGACCGCCCTCTTGGAGAGCTTTTTGTGTCTCCGACCACCAATGTTCTTCGGCGACTATTGTAACGCCCCCAATTTCTCTTTAAATATCTTCTAAAAAGAAATTTGGGAAGACTACAGTGATGGATCCATAGCATACACACATAGTGAGAGTTTGCAAATTCTAAATTACCAGACATTTATTTTATCCCAACCATCACGAGCAGTTCTTCTTTACAGGATACATGTTATTTTATACAAAAAGAAATAATACATTGTAGAAATGAAAATCTATTCTTCCTCCTGGGTTGGTTCTGGACCTCCTTCAGGATTTCCTAAAAAATAAGCATATATATATATAATGAGTCAAAGACTCAGTAGGTATCAGGACCTTAAGGAAAACAGTAATAACCATATGCGTATATACATATATACACATGTATATAATTTTATAATTAAGCTTAACGTCTATAACAATTGTATTTGGAATAAAGTAGAAGAAATTGGGGAAACTAATAGTAATTAATTGAGTCAAACAGCATAAACTAAAGTTTAGGTAGTGATAATTTAAAATATTATTATTTTTATTTTTAAACATTCACTTGCACCATTTTTTTTGGACATGCGTCACACACCACACTGAGGCTCAAAACACACACATATTCACCTGGTGCCTGGGCAAAGGTACCAAGTCTTGGTAATGTGCAATACCGAAGGACGGATCCCCACCTAACTTCATCCAAGTCGGATGATACATTAGGATTTCACAAAACTCATTGCCCTCGAGCCCAAATTGACTTTACCCAAATAGATACCTATAAGGGTTTCGGTCTACAAAATCCTCGAGGTGGCAATGTCCATGATATATTTATACTCACAGTTTATAGATAAACTTATTTGAGTCTTAAAAATAAATCACTTATGAATCAGATAAATTGTAGTGTAGAAGCCGAATAGAAATTTGGGGTAGAATCTTATAGATAAAATAAAAATCAAATAGCAAAAGAATTCAAATAAATAAATTTGGAGTATCAAACTAAAATTTAATCGAATAATGATAAAGTAAAGTGGGCAGTTAAATAGCACAGTACAATAACATAAATAAACGAATTAAATGAAATAAGACAACAAAATAATATAACATACTTATAGACCCAACACATCATCTACACACACACACACAAACACACACAATCGTACTCAGTCCCTCTCCCTCTCTCTTTCTCTCTCTTCTCTTCCCTCATTTAAACAGCCACTTCACACTTTTTTTTTTCCACCAGCCCCACACACACACCCCACTTCCACCATCACACACCACTCCCCCCTTCTTTATACAATAGTTAGAAGAGATGGAAGGGATGAGGATGAGAGGGATAGATGATAAGGATGGGTGGGGATAAGGTTGGCTGGGGATGAGGCCTGCGTGAAAGGATAGGGTGATGATGTCATCCCTTAAAAAAATTCACTGTTTTAGATAAGTTATTCGCATGTACAACCATATATAATAAAGAAATTATCTTAAACAACATAATATACTTTCTTTTTATTATTTTTATTTATTTATATTTTTTTTACAGGAAATTAATTTATTTTTTATATAAAAAAAATGTGATCCTAACATTCTTTCTCCCTTAAACAAATTTCGACCTCGAAATTTCAAACGTCACTTACCAAACAAGTGTGGATATCGCTGCCTTATTTCCACCTCCGATTCCCATGTTGCCTCCTCAGAATTAAGATTACGACATAAGGGATAGTCTTGTTCCTTAGCACTTTCTCCTTGTGATCGAGGATACGATAGGTACTTCCTCAAAAGATAAATTTGGTTGGACCTCCAGTGGAGTGTAATCAATGATATGAGAGGGATCCGAGATGTATTTTCGAAGCAATGATACATGGAACACTGGGTGTACTTGTGATAAATCTAGTGGTAGAGCTAACTCATATGCTACATCACCAAGACGTTTCAAAATTTCGAATGGTCCAATGTATCTTGGGCTGAGTTTACCTCGCCTCCCAAGCGCATTACTCCTTTGGTTGGAGATACTTTGAGAACACATGGTCGCCTATCTCAAAAGTCGATTCCTCCTCTTCTTATCAGCATAACTCTTCTGGCGATTTTGAGCTGCCACTAGTTTCTTCTTAATTAGATCAATCTTTTCTGAACAATCCAGGACTTGTTGCGGCCCAACCCACTTTTTGATACCAACCTCTTGCCAGCATACAGGAGAGCGGCACGGTCTACCATATAAGGCCTCGTACGGAGCCATTCCAATACTTGCATGGTAGCTGTTATTATAAGCAAATTCTATTAATGGTAAATGATCATCCCACTACCTTTCCATTCAAGACTACAAGCTCTCAACATATCCTCGAGTGTTTGAATGGTTCTTTCTGATTGGTCATCAGTCTGAGGATGAAATGCTGAGCTAATTTTAGTTGAGTACCCAAAACTTGTTGCAAACTTTTCCAAAACTTGGCAGTAAAATGTGGATCTCGATCAGAAATAATTGATATAGGGACTCCATGTAAGCAAACAATTTCAGTAATATATAATCTTGCCATCTCTGCTAGTGTAATCTTCCTAGATATAGGCAAAAAGTGTGCAGATTTATTGAATCTATCAACAATTACCCAGATAGTGTCGTGCTTCCTTTTGGTTAAGGGCAACCCGGATATAAAATCCATTGTTAAATGCTCCCACTTCCACTCTGGCAATTCAATAGCTTGCAGTGGCCCTCCAGGTCTCTGATGTTCGATCTTTACTTGCTGACATGTTAAACATTTAGAAACAAATTCAGCATTGTCTCTTCATCCCATTCCACCAAAAACTTCTTTTTAAATCTTGGTACATCTTGGTGCTTCCAGGATGGATAGAGAAGTTTGACTTGTGAGCTTCTGACATCAAATCATTTCTTAAACTAGGATTATTAGGAACACATAATCTACCTCTAAATAAAATAGCCTCATTAGGTCCTTTGATAAAATCTTTTGATTTTAGTAACTCTTGCACGACAGGATCTGCTTTTTGGGATGCTATAATACTCTCCCATAAAATTGGGGTAGCTTTGAGATGAGCCATTATTGATTGACGACTATAAATTTCTGGTTCGCATTCAATCATTTCTTCCAACATTTTCCAATTTTGATGCAAGCTTAGTGCCATCAATTTTTGGCTAAGTGCATCTGCTACCACATTTGCCTTTCCTGAATGATATTGGAGTGTAAAATCATAATCTTTCATTAATTCTATCCATCGTCGTTGCCTCAGATTAAGTTCCTTTTGGGAAAAGATGTACTTGAGACTTTGATGATCAGTAAAAATTTCAAACTTTGCCCCATAAAGATAATGCCTCCAAATTTTCAAAGCATGGACTACTACTGCTAATTCTAGATCATGTGTAGGGTAGTTCTTTTCATGATCTTTCAGTTGCCTGGAGGCGTAGGCTATGACCTTACCATTTTGCATTAATACACAACCTAGACCAACTCTCGAGGCATCCGTGTATACAATGAAGTCATCACTTCCTTGTGGTAAGGATAATACTGGTGCTAAGGTTAGTAGCCTTTTTATCTTTTGGAAACTTTGCTCACATTCATCTGTCCATACATACTTTGCCCCCTTCTTTGTTAGTTTTGTCATAGGGGCGGCAATAAGAGAAAACCCTTCTATGAATCTGCGATAGTATCCAGCCAAGCCTAGAAAACTACGAATCTCCATAACCGATTTTGGACTTTCCCAGTTCAAGACTGCTTCCACCTTAACAGGATCTACAGAAATGCCAATACCTGATATAACATGTCCTAGATAGATCACTTGATTTGACCAAAACTCACATTTGTTGAATTTTGCATACAATTGATTTTCTCTTAATAATTGTAATACTGTTCTTAAATGTTGTCTATGCATTTCCTGATTAGGAGAATAGACCAAAATGTCATCAATAAATACCACAAAAAATTGATCCAAGTACTTTCGGAATACCCGGTTCATTAGATCCATAAAAGCTGCAGGTGCATTGGTAAGTCCAAACGGCATTACTAAAAATTCATAATGTCCAAACCGGGTTCGAAAAGCAGTTTTTGAAACATCTTCTGCCTTAATCCTGAGTTGATGATAACCCGATCTAAGGTCAATTTTGGAGAAAACTTTTGCAGATTGGAGTTGATCAAATAAATCCTCTATTCTTGGAAGCGGATATTTGTTTTTCACTGTGACTTGATTTAGCTTCCTGTAATCGATACATAACCTCATTGATCCATCTTTCTTCCTCACGAATAATACAGGTTCCCCAAGGAGATACACTTGGTCTAATAAAACCCTTGTCTAAAAGTTCTTGAAGTTGCTTCTTCAGTTCTGCTAATTTAGTTGGGGCCATTCTATAAGGAGCTATAGAGATAGGAGTGATTCCCGGATAAAGTTCAATCATGAAATCAATTTTGCGAATAGGTGGTAATCCATGAAGATCCTCTGGGATGACATCTGGAAAGTCTCGGACAACTTCTATGTCATCCAATGTCTTATCAGAGCCATCTTGAATTATTATGCTAGCCAAAAAGGCTTTACATCCTTGGCTTAGCAATTTTGCAGCTTTCAAGGCTGAGATGATAACTTTTCCTGATTTAGGGCACTGATAACAAAATTCCTTCTCATTAGGCTTTTGAAATAAGATCTTCTTATGTCGACAATCTAAAAGGGCAAAATTTTCTGCTAGCCAATCCATTCCCAAGATAACATCAAAATCATGAGTAGGAATAATTTAGCGCAGAAGAGTCTTTCATTGATATGAATGTTGACAGAGGGAATCATGTGAAGAGTGGTGATAATCTCCCCTGTAGGTGTGCTAACTATCATTTCCCCCCCCCCCCCCCCCCCCCCCCCAAAAGTTTGTGTAGTGAGGCTCTTCAATGAGTGGGCAAAAGTATTTGAGAAGAAGGAATGTGTGGCACCAGGGTCAAAAGCACTCTAGCATAATTACCTTCTATTAGAAGCATACCTTCGGCTACAGATGGTGTGGCTTCAACTTCTTCCGAAGTCATAGCAAAAACTCGCCTTGAAATTGTTGTCTTTTTTGCTCTGGTTTAGATTTGAGTGGTTTTGGGCAGTCCTTTATTAGATGGCCTATCTCGCCACATTTGAAACACTTGCCACTCACCCTCCAACACTCATTACCCGGATGGGGACGACCGCACCGAGCGCATAATGGATAAAGAACAGATTTAGTTGCGGGCATAGGTGCTGAACTTAGCTTCCTAAGTTTCTTCATATCCTGATGAGCTGATGGTACTGGAGCTTTCCTCTTGATTGATTTCTTTTGTTCCTCAATAAACCTGAAATTTACTTGTAAGATACTGTCACCACATATTGTTAAAATTGATTTACGAAAATACAAAATATATCACCTACTATTTTCTCTTTCGGTTCAATGTGGGTGTCTAATTGCTACTTTAAGTTGTCAGGGTCATGGGTTGCAACAAATCGTCTAATGTTACTCTTTAACCCGTCAATGATTTTCTTCAGCTTTCGACGAGGGTCATCAAAAATGTGAGGAGCATAAATTCCAAGTTCAGAAAATTTGGCCTCATATTCAGTAACTGATAGGTTCCCTTGTTGTAAATTTAAAAACTCTCTTTCCTTTTGATCTCGGATGTGTTCTGGGAAAAACTTTTCTTTAAAGGCTTCTAAAAATTCCTCCCAAGGAATATCTCCTTCGTGATCTAAGAAGGTAGTACGCAACATTGCCTTCCACCAGACATCTGCCTGATCGAGCAACATATAAGTTGCTAGGTTAACTTTATCCTCCTCTGGGCACCGCATAACTCAAAATTTTTTCTCCATTTCGCAAATCCAAGAATTAGCAATCTCTGGACGACACTCCCCTTTAAAGGAAGGGGATGCTAGTCGAAGAAATCTCTCCATACTAGGAGTGATGTTTGGCCGAGGAATGGGTTGTAACTGTTGTTGTAACAGCTGTTGCTGTAGCTGAAGAAAACTTTGGAGGGTTGGGATGAAACCTCCCATGTCTGCCATGATTGTCGGACTTGGTACACCTTGGTTGGCATTTGCTCCTAGATTGGAACCACCCAAAATGTGGTCCTCTAAGTCAGAAGTATTGGGAACGGGAGTCTCTCTGCCAGTCAACATATTCTATCAAAATAAACTTTTATGTGAGATTAAGAATATAATAACACAAGCCACGCAAGTCATGCTTACCAACTTATACTTAACACATTCTTACATATGCTTGCCAACTTATAGTTAGCAAGTCCTTACTTATACAAATCTTTCTGTATATATATACAAGGTCTACTACCATCTCATCGACCCTTCGAGCATACACATTTCCACACATATATATACATAATTTCACTAGATTATGGATTAGTAGCACCGTCCTTCTTTATGGTTGAGGGCAATCCTGGTAGAGATGTCCTGTCCTACCACATCGCTCACATACAAATACATTCCACCATTCCACCCCTGGGTCGGGATTTACTAGAGGTGGTGGTATGGGTGGCTGCCACTTTTGAAGGAATGAATCCATAGGGGGTAGTTCAAAGAAGGGTGACTGCTCAAAAGACGTCGGGGCAAGGTCTGGTATCCTATGAGATGGGGGCTTAACTACCAAACGAACAGACTCATAGGGAGTGCTAATTATTTTAGAAACTAGTTCTTGGACTGCATCCCATTGGTGTTGGATTTTGCTCTGCATCTTCGCTTGCTTTTCTATAAGTTGGTCAAGGAGCATATTTATTTCATCCAGTTGTGTACTAGTTTTGAAGATGCTGCAGGATGAGGATGCTTCAAAAGCGTCGTTTACCATGGCTACCATTTTCTTCTTAATCTGGGCATGTGTTTCCTCTTGTTTTTGTGCATATTTTTCTCCTGCTTCCTTCCATTTTTGCAAATGTTCAAACAATTCCTTCTTGGAGTTTTCTGCCATGGGGTCTGAAACAACAACATTTTACATTATTTTCTAAATCTAACTATAAGAATGTAATATACCTTTATATGTATGGTATATATACATATACCTATTTCTATACTACTCTTGATGGTGGTAACTAGAAGTTACAATCTCTCAATGCTCTGATACCACCTTCTTTATATAATAGCTAGGAAGAGATGAGGAAGGGATGAGGATGAGAAGGGATAGATGGATAAGGATGGGTGGGGATAAGGTTGGCTGGGGATGAGGCCTGCGTGAAAGGATAGGGTGATGATGTCATCCCTTAAAAAAATTCACTGTTTTAGATAAGTTTTCGCATATACAACCATATATAATAAAGCAATTATCTAAAACAATATAATATACTTTATTTTTATTTATTTATTTATTTATTTATATTTTTTTTACAATAAATTAATTTATTTTTTATATAAAAAAAATGTGATCCTAACAACTATGATCTAGACAAGGCAGAGAGTTGGACGCACAAGTTGGAGCGTACGTTCTAGACCATGGAGTGTGCTAAGGAGGACCAAGTGAGACTAGCAGTGTATCAGCTCAAGGAGGCAGCCCATGAGTGGTGGAGAGTTCAGAGGTAGACTAACTTTTCAGGGCAGTGTTTGGATCAGATCACTTGGCAGAGGTTTTTAGGGTCTTTCACAGCGAGTACTTTTCTTACTATGCTCGACTTGAGAGACGAGATCAGTTTCATGAGTTGGTTCAGGGTGATTTGACAGTTACCCAGTAACATCAGAGGTTCGTTCGGTTGTTGAGGCATGTTCCTCATGTTGCCAACAGTGAGCAGGCTTGTGCAGAGAGATTTATTGCAGGACTGAGACCAAATTTGAGGTGGGGCGTGACTGCTCACATGTGTGTCACTTTGGGAGAGGCCGTGGCTAAGGCCACTGCCTTGGAGAGAGAGACTTGGCAGCCCCAGCAGGAGCAGCAGTAGGGAGGAGCTTCCTCTAGGACCTCACTGTACCAGCGTCCTATAGGTAATTGCGGTAGTGCAACTTCTTCTTCTTCGGGCTCGAGCAGTTCGGGCAGTTCCAGTCTGCGCTTGATGTTTAGGCAGATGACTACTCACGGGGGTGGACAGAGCTGGCAGCAAAAGTGTCAGTTAAGGTTTGTAGTGAAGTCGATCGAATAGGGAGACGAGAAGGGTAGGCAGGAGGTAGTCTGTTACACTTGTGGTTTACCGGGCCACTTCGGGAGGGATTGCTCGATGGGGCAAGTCTAACAGCCAATGCAGTACACTCAGCAGTTGTCGTAGTACCAGTACCCCTAGCAACAGTAGCAGGCACCGTCAGTAGCAACAGAGACAGTACCATTTGTAGCCTTAGCAATTTTAGCAGCATCAACAGCCTCAGTAGTTCCAACCATACCAGTAATAGCAGCAGTTTCCACAACACTAGTAGCCGCCCCAGCAGCAGCAGCCCCAGCAGGCACCACAGCATGAGCGTGGACGTGGTCGTGTGATGGCTCTTACTAGGGAGGAGGCCGAGGCGTCAAACCTAGTTATAGGTAATTTGCCTATCCTTGGTAGAGCTGCTTGTGTTTTGGTTGATCCCGATGCTTCCCTTTGTTTTGCTTCCTAGGAGTTTTACGAGTCGCTGGTTCGTCACACCCCTGAGAGGCAGTGTGATGTGATGGTCAATCTCCCATCTAGTGATTATATGCATTCTTTTGGTAACCTGGAGGGTGTCACAGTTGAGGTCTAGGGACACCAGTTGCCGGCCAGGATTTATGCATTGCAGCTTCATGACTTTTACGTCATCCTGGGCATAGACTGGTTGGAGGCTCACTCGGCTGTGGTGGATTGTCAGCAGAAGACTATTCGGTTTGAGATACCTAGAGCGCCTGTTATCTGCTTCCGAGGTATCCGGTCTACCCTTCGACCTTTTATTTCTTTCTGTAGAGTTCGTCGTCTGATCCATGATGGTTGCGTAGCATACCTTGCTTCTGTTTGTTCTTCTGAGCCTAGCGGGTCGTCAGTTTTTGTTGTACCTGTTGTTTGTGAGTTCTCTGATGTTTTTCCGGAGGACCTACCTAGGTTACCCCCTGAGTGGGAGGTGGCGTTCTCCATTGAGCTTTTTCCTGGTACGATGCCTTTGTCTAAGGCACCTTACCAGATGGCTTCGGCTGAGTTGCGCAAGCTGAAGCGCCAGTTGCAGGAGTTGCTTGAGTTGGGTTTCTCTGTCTGAGTTGTTCACCGTGGGCGCGCCAATGTTGTTTGTAAGGAGGAAGGATGGCAGTTTGAGATTGTGCATCGGCTATAGGCAGCTGAACTAGGTAACAATGAAGAATAAGTATCTGTTGCCCAGCATCGATGACTTGTTTGATCAGTTGCAGTCAGCCAAGGTGTTTTCGAAGATTGACTTGAGGTCAGGCTACTACCAATTGAGGATCAGGGAGTCAGATATCGGCATGACAGCTTTTCGTTCGAGGTATGGTCATTTTGAGTTCGTCGTGATGCCGTTTGGGCTCATGAACGTGACAACAGCTTTTTGGATTTGATGCAAGAGTGTTCATGGAGTACTTGGACAGGTTTGTGGTCATCTTTGTGGATGACATTTTGGTCTACTCGACTTCGAAGGAGGAGCACGAGAGCATCTGAGGATCGTGCTGGAGACGTTGCGGAGTCACCACTTTATGCGAAGTTCGACAAGTGCGAATTTTGGCTGAGGGAGGTGCACTTTCTCGAGCACATGATCTCAGGTTCTGGTGTGGCAGTGAACCCTGCCAAGGTTGAGGCAGTGCTGTCTTGGGAGCAGCCCACTTCAGTGTCAGAGGTTCGCAGCTTTCTGGGTTTGGCAGGCTATTATAGGAGGTTCATCCAGGATTTTTCCAGAATTGCAGAGCCATTGACCAAACTTGAGGCTAGATTTGTTTGGACTAAGGACTGTGAGCGGAGTTTCCAGGAGCTGAAGATGAGGTTGACTTCAGCACCAGTGTTGATCTTGTCGTTAGGTAGCGGAGGTTTTGTGGTCTACATTGATGCTTCGAGGTCAGGTTTGGGTGCAGTGCTGATGCAGCATGGTGGGGTTGTTGCCTATGCTTCTCGGCAGTTAAAGAAGCATGAGAAGAACTACCCTACCCATGACTTAGAGTTGGCAGCAGTGGTGTTCGCTCTGAAGTTGTGGAGGCACTATTTGTACGGAGAGGTGTTTGAGATCTTCACAGATCATCACACCTTGCAGTATATCTTCACTCAGAAGGATTTGAACTTGAGGCAGTGTAGATGGATAGAGTACTTGAAGGACTATGACCATACCCTCTCCTATCACCCGGAAAGGGCTAACGTCGTAACAGACGCTTTGAGCAGACAGGTTCGTCTAAGTTCATTGCTAGTCAGAGAGTGGCAGTTGTTTGAGGACTTGTCTCAGGGTGTTTTCTACCCTTCGAGGTACAGAGACTGTGCAGTGATGACTAGTTTGTCAGTTCACCCGTCAGTGTACCATCAAGTGCTGGAGGTACAACAGGCAGATACAGAGTTGGCAGATATTTTGCAGATGCCAGATGTTGAGCTGGACAAGGACAGTGAGGTCAGGTTCAGAGGCAGATTGTTCGTTCCCTGTGATGGACGCCAGACACTGTTGTCAGAGGCACACCGGTCGAGGTATGCTGTTCAGCCTGGTTCCACCAAGATGTATCATAACCTGAGGAGGTTCTTCTGGTGGCCAGGGATGAAGAGGGGCATGGCAGAGTTTGTCGCTCGGTGCCTTACCTGTCAGTAGGTGAAGGCTGAGCATCAGCCTCCTGGTGGTGAGCTACAATCGTTGCCCGTTCTCAAGTGGAAGTGGGACGACATCACCATAGACTTCGTGGTTAGTTTTGCCCGTACTCCGCAGAGGCATGATGGTATCAGGGTGATTGTGCACAGGTTGACCAAGTCAGCGCACTTCCTTCCAGTCGGGATGTCTTGGTCAGTGGATAGGCTTTCCAGACTGTACGTGGACCGAGTTGTTCCGTTGTACGGAACCCCAGTTTCTATTGTTTTTGACAGAGATCTGAGGTTCACTTTAGGGTTTTGGCACAGTTTCCAGAGAGCTCTTGGTACGGAGTTGAGGCTAAGTTTAGCATACCACCCGCAGTCAGATGGTCAGTCAGAGAGGACTATTCAGACTTTGGAGGATATGTTGTGAGCTTGTTGCTTGAACTGGAGTGGCACTTGGGAGTCCTGAAGGATGTGCGGAATTGCCTATTATGGTAATCTAGAAGGGGGGTTGAATAGATTACTCCCAATTAAAAATATTTTAGCCTTCTTTTCAATGGAGACACAAACTCTTCGTTATCTTAAACAGAGTTAAAATCGAATCAAGATGTGTGTTAATTATGGATAGAAAGACTACCAAGTTATCTAGCGTGTGAGAGATCAACGTGCCTACCAATCATCTAACGTAAAATGTTCAAACCATAGACACGATGATTTAAGGTGGTTCGGAGTACATAACTTGTGTATCCTACGTCCACCGTCCACACACACACGCAGAAACAACTGCTTATGAGCAAGTTCAACACTACAACTCACACACACACATACGTTGTTTGATGTGAACAAACAACCAAAACAACTTAAACCATGTGAAGCAAGCACAAGGAACGCTTGAAACACAACCACACTCACAAAAGTATAGAAGGAACGAAAACAGAGAAGAGTTCTGAGTTAAAAGAACAAATCCTGATGAAGAACTCTTCTCGTTGGTAGTCTAGAATGACTTGAGGCTTCGTTTGGATGTAGATCAACTGACGGAGAAGCTTGAGTTGTGGACCACCTGACTTCAACACCGCTCGAAAGATGTTTCTTCTTTGTTCTGAATGGAAGCTTGAAGCAGAGCAGCAGATGGGAGCTTTTTCTCTTGAGTCTTGCTTAGGGTTTTGGAGTTGTGGTCTCTCTCTGCGAAAATAACCCTATATGATCTATATAAATGGGTGTCCAAACATGGAGAGACGTTCTTGAAAGAATCACCCAAATATGGATCATATCTTAATCATCGGATCTTTCCAAAACTACGTCTGTCGACAGGCGACATGTTGCTGTCGACAGCTACTGCCCAATTCTTGTTTTCATGTTTCTGGAACACTGGATCTGTCGACAAATATTGTCTTGCTGTCGACAGACACACTTCATCTGTCGATAGGAACATATTGGCTCTCGACAGGTACTGCTTTCTGAGTGCTTCTAGAACCTTGTTTTGTTCTGTCATGTCTATCTGTCGATAGGTGATTTCTTGGCTGTCGACAGGTGATCACTTGAAGTTTCTTTCTTGTTCTTTTCACCTGAATCTTGTTGCTTAGCTTATATGCATTCATACCTACATTAAAGACATTTAAGTGAGATGTAATGAATACATAGGTGATCATTTTGACACTTGATCATGTCATCATGTCCTTCACAAATAGTCATTGTATCATCATCAATTGCAATGTTCATTAAAAACACATCATCAAAAACATTAAGGCACAAGTAAACCCACATTCTCCCCTTTTTGATGATGACAAAATTTCAATTTATGCATATTGATGATTTCTCCCCCTTTTGACAACATTCAAAAAGACACATTATGCTCACATGGATAAGATGTAAGCAAAGGAACTGAGGTTTTTCATTCATTAACATGCCAGACACTCAGTTACAAAAGATGACCACTGCATGACATAAAGTGAAAGCAATAGAAGGAAAGATACATGACTGATGCAAATGACTAAGTGACCCAGTACCCAAATCTAGAGCTATGACCTAGATAATCCAATGACTCTCTAGACATCGTCATTCCCTGGGACATCGGGATGACGGAAGCTATGAAAATCAGTAGAGAGCCTGGCAAGCTGGTTGTGTAACTGCACCTGTGTGCTGGCCAGTGCATCCATCCTCATATCCACATGATAGAGACGGGTGTTGAGATGCTCAAAACCCGTGGTGAATTGGAGTTGCAATTGAGCCATTTGACCAGCAATGAAATCCCGAAGAGAGGGAGCTGGTTCACGGTGTTCAGCATCAGCAGGATCATCTCCCTGAGCATCCATTGGCTCTGTCTGGGAGTCTTCATTGATGAATAGTCTATCCCCAAGTAATTTAATTTAATCTCATTTCTATTTTGGTGATTAACAAAACCATGTTATGTTGATAATTATCAAACCCTTGGTTAAGGTCACTAACCTATTTTCTATAAGTCTTGAGCACAAAAATATAACAAGGAAAATCAATCCAAATTGGTAAGTATTACTCTTACTGAAGCAACATTAAGATCAAGTATGATATTTCTCTAAGTACACATCGGTTTCCTTTATAAATCATAACGATTGCAGTAGAACTGTAACGATTTCCTCAAAACGGTTTCATAAGTGCCTTATCGATTTCTTCATAGAATGAAACATCGGTTGAATTCAAAAGAAATTGTTATCATAACGACTTACTTTCGTAACGATTCCTTCTCATCGTAACGACTTGCTTTCGTAACGATTCCTTTAGTCATCGTAACGACTTGCTCTCGTAACATTCCTTTAGTCATCGTAACGACCCCTCTTGTAACGATTCCTTTAGTCATCGTAACGACTTGCTTTCGTAACGATTCCTTTAGTTATCGTAATGACTTGCTTTCGTAACGATTCCTTTAGTCATCGTAACGACTTGCTTTCGTAACGATTCCTTTAGTCATCGTAATGACTTGCTTTCATAACGATTCCTTTAGTCATCATAACGACTTGCTTTCGTAACGATTCCCTTAGTCATCGTAACAACTTGCTTTCGTAACGATTCCTTTAGTCATCGTAACGACTTGCTTTCCTAACGATTCCTTTAGTCATCGTAACGACTTGCTTACGTAACGATTCCTTTTAGTCATCATAACGACTTGCTTTCGTAATGATTCCTTTTAGTCATCGTAATGACTTGCTATCGTAATGATTCCTTTAGTCATCGTAACAACTTGCTTTCGTAACGATTCCATTAGTTATCGCAATGATTTGCTATCGTAACAATTCCTTTAGTTATCATAACGATCTGCTTAAGTAATCACATCGATTTCTTTGGTTCTCATAACGATTTGCCTTGCGCATCGACTTCTTAAGTAATCATAATGATTTCCTTAATGATCACAACGATTCTTTCATATCTCACAACGATTTGCTGTTTGGTTGCATAACGATTTCATAAGTCATAAATGCATCGATTTCATATCAATAAACTTGACATCTGACTTATCCTTTCATCTGGTTGAATAGTCAAAGTCTTCGTACATATTCTTCTGTCAGCTGTGCATTTAATGAAGACTGAACGTATCTCTGCATGCATGCAGACCATATCATCCATTATCGTGTCTATTCTTTATGCATCTTTTAGAACAGCAGAATAGCATTACTATTTTGATGAATATTCAACTAACGTTGACTAACAAATAAGAGACAGCCTAGCTGTCTACTATTTTAGCATTTAATGTATGTAGGTCTCTGACAACATTCTCCATACAACGTTGGACCTTGTAGAAGCCAAAGGACACTTTAGAAGATCCTATCTCTTTACGTGCATAAATGGATAAAGGACTGTTGACTGGAAGCTTCCAAGTGCCACTCAGTCTAACGTCCACCAAAAGCTGGAGGCAACGGATACTTCAACGTCTAGATTTCAAATTGAAGCTATATATTGAAGAAAGGAGCTCTAGAAGAAGACACACGCAGATAGAGTACGACAGTCATAGAAAACTCTCTGATCATCAAGTCTTCTGCGAGTTCTCAAGAATGAGCCAAGCCTCATTCCATTAGATTAGCTCTTTGCTCTTTGCATTGTTTGTAGATTTTCGAGAGAGCTTGTTTGGTTCTGAGAGTGAGCCATTGTTTGTAGATCTCATTGCTCTCAGTCCCTTGCTTCAGATCTTGGCTTTTCAAAGCTTGATCTAGGGGCTTAATCTCCTGCTTACTTGTTTCTGTGTGTGTTCCCTTCTGTTGAGAAGGAAGACCTCGTGGGGTATCCAGGGTATTGTTCCTCTTCTGGCTATGAAGAGAAGACCAGCTGGGCTGGGTGTTGTAGTGTCCATAGGGGGACTGTACCCTAGTTAGTTAAATCCTGATTTGTTGCTCAGGGACTGGACGTAGGACTCCTGTGGAGAGGAGATCCAAACCAGATACATCTTTTGTTGTGTGATTGTCTTCGTGTGATTGTTGTTCTCTTTACTAACACTAACAATCTTCAAAGTGTATTTCTCTGTGAACATTTTTAGTGAATAGGTATTAGCTGATAAAATTTTAAAAACCCATTCACCTCCTCTCTGGGCTATCCAACTGGGCAACAAGTGGTATCAGAGCGAGTCTCTTTGACAAAGAAGAAGATCCAACGATCTGAAGAGTAAAGATCCATGGAAGCCCAAGGAAACATTGAAGGTCAGTCTGTCAACCAACTCCCTCTCTTCGATGGTGAAGACTACACTTACTGAAAGACCAGAATGGAGTATTTTCTGCAAGGATTTGATTATCAGATCTGGTCAATAATAGAAGAAGGAGATCTCGTTATCATGAACTCAAGGCAGAACTGGACAGACGATGATAGGAAGAAGATCTCCCTCAACTGTAAAGCTAAGAGCATTCTGTGTTGTGCTCTCAGTAAGAAGGCATTCAACAGAGTTTCAGCCTGCAAATCCGCAATGGAGATGTGGGAAAAGCTCAGAATCACGTATGAAGGGACAGACAAAGTAAAAGAGACAAGGATTGACATTCTTGTAACACAGTATGAAAGATTTCAGATGCAACCAGGTGAATCCATAACTCAAATGTTCAGTAGATTTACAGACATTACAAACGGCATAGCTGGACTTGAAAAGTCATTTGAAATTGGAGATATGGTTAGGAAGATTCTCAGATCCCTACCACCCTCATGGACCCCAAAGGTAACAGCCATTGAGGAAGCCAACGACTTGAAAAAGATGTCGTTGGAGAAGCTCATTGGGTCCCTTATGGCCCATGAGATCAACATGGAAAGGTGGGAGAGTCCTCGAGCAGAAAGAAGCACTCAAATGCCCTTAAAGCTAAAGAAGACTCATCAGATGAGCTCTCAGATAACAATGAAAGTAGCAAGGACAGTGAAGATGAAGAAGCAATGCTGTCCGGAGATTACAACGCATCCTAGCAAAGAAGAAGAAGTTCCAATCTGGTAGAAGACACTTCAAGAACACAAGGAGTTCAAGAAATCAGAAGGAAAAGATCAGAAGAAGACCGAGCCGATATGCTATGAGTGTAAGAAGCCCAGACATATCAAGGCAGAATGTCCAAAGCTCAAGAAAGGTGATTACAAGAAGAAGGACAACTTCAGAAAATTCAGAAAGTACAAAAAGAAAGCAATGGCAGCTGCGTGGGAGAACAGTAGTGACTCTGACAATGAGTCAACCCAGAGCAGTGAGGGAGAAGAAGAAGCCAGCTTGGCTTTCATGGCCAATACAGATGAAAGGGTAACCTTCGAGCACCCAAATGGTATTTGGATAGTGGGTGCTCAAGGCACATGTCAGGAAATAAAAGATTATTCTCTCATCTAGAAGCTGAAGAAGGAACAGTCACCTATGGAGACAATGGGAAAGGGACTTTTATTGGGAGTGGATCTGTTGGAAGCAACAACAAAACTATTATTGAAGATGTTCTATGTGTCAAAGGTCTGAAGCATAACCTTATAAGTATCAGCCAACTATATGACAAGGGACACCTAATCAAGTTTCAAGAATCCAAGTGCAACATTATGAAGGATGAAGCAGTTATCTTTGAAGCTAACAGAGAAAAGAATCTATATGTACTGTACCTTGAAGAACTCAAAGATCAAGACGTTTGTTTAGCAACCAGCAAAGAACAGTCAACTGAGCTATGGCACAAAAGATTGGGCCACTGCAGTTTGGATGGCATGAACAAGCTCAGAAAGAGAAGTCTTGTTGAAGGTCTACCAAAGGTCAGCACTAAAATAGATGGTATCTACAGACCGTGTGCAAAAGGGAAGCACACTAAGAGTTCCTTCAAGTCAAAGACTGTGGTAACCACCTCTAAACCCTTAGAACTCCTTAACATGGATTTGTTTGGGCCAATGAGGACCACCAGTCTTGGAGGAAAGAATTTTAGATTTATGATTGTAGATGACTATTCCAGATTTACATGGGTTTTTTTTTTGGATCACAAAGATGATACATTCGATAGTTTTGTAAGTTTCAGCAGGAAAGTACAGAAAGATAAGAAGTATTGCATTGTCGGAATCCGGTCAGATCATGAAGGAGAGTTTTAGAATGACAAATTTGCAAAATTCTGTGATGACTAAGGGATTGAGCATAACTTCTCAGCAACAAGGACACCACAGCAGAATGGAGTTGCTGAGAGAAAAAATAGAACCCTGCTGGATATGGCAAGCACAATGTTGTCAGAATATGATTTACCAAGGTATTTCTGGGCAGAAGCAGTGAACACAGTAAGCTACATCACTAATAGAGTGATGATCAGGCCTATCTTGAAGAAGACTGCATATGAACTGTACAAAGGAAAGAAGCGGAAGATCAGTCATTTCAGGACATTTGGTTGTCCATGTTTCATTCACAACAACGGAAAAGAGACATTGGTAGTGGATGCTAAATCAGATGAAGGCATCTTCATGGGGTATGCTTCTACACCTAAAGGTTATAGAGTATTTAATAAGCGTACACTATTGATAGAGCAATCTGTGCACATTATCTTTGATGAACTACCCTTCCTTGAGAAAGGAAGAAGATAGTGACGTTGATGATGCAGATGACTTGTCCAAGAAATTAAGGAACACATCTATTGAGGACAAGGAAGATCCACCTCTGGAAGATCTGCAACAAACAGACATTGAACATGAAAATCTTCCAAAGGAATGGAGATACAAGAAATATCACCCACATGAAACATCATTGGTGATCCAACTGTAGGGAAAGAACAAGAGGTAATGTAATCCCTTGTGATTACCTAGCTTTTGTTTCAAATAGAGCCTAGGACAGTCAATGAGCTCTTGAATGAATGGACTGATTAATCTTGATTTTAGCCATGCAAGATGAACTGAATCAGTTCAAGAGAAACCATGTATGGTCACTTGTTCCTAGACCATCAGATCATCCAGTTATTGGCACCAAATGGGTGTTCAGAAATAAATTGGATGAAGCTGGTTTGATCTTAAGAAATAAGGCCAGATTGGTGGCTCAAAGCTATTCCCAAGAGGAAGGCATAGATTTCGATGAAACCTATGCACCTGTAGCTAGACTTGAGGCTATTAGAATCTTACTTGCATATGCATCAGCATTAGACTTGAAATTACTTCAAATGGATGTTAAATCCATATTTTTAAATGGCTTTATTAAAGAGGAAGTTTATGTGGAACAACCTCCGGGTTTTGATGACACAGAATTTCCTAATCATGTCTTTAGATTACATAAACCTTATATGGTTTGAAACAAGCACCTAGGGCCTGGTATGAAAGACTTAGCTCATTTTTACTGAACCATGGTTTCACTAGAGGTCAAGTAGATAGTACATTGTTCATCAAATCCAAAGTTAAACACATACTTGTGCAAATTTATGTAGATGATATAATTTTTGATCTACTGATGAATCTCTTTGCAAGTATTTTGAAAAGTTAATGCAGGGAGAATTCGAAATGAGCATGATGGGGAAGCTCAACTATTTCCTTGGACTACAAATTAAGCAAGGAAAAGATGGCATCCACATCTGTCAAGCCAAATACACCAAGGAGCTCTTAAGAAGTTTGGATTCGAAAATGCCAAGCCACTGTCAACACCTATGAGTACATCAACAAGGATGGACAGTGACAAGGATGACAAGAAAGTAGATCAAAAGATCTACAGAGGTATATAGGTTCTTTACTTTACTTAACAGCTAGCAGACCTGATATTTTATTTAGTGTATGCATGTGTGCTAGATATCAAGCAGATCCTAAAGAATCTCATCTAATTTCAGTTAAAAGAATCTTTAGATACTTATCAAGAACTCATGATCTAGGTATATGGTATCCAAAATCATGTGAGGTCAATTTAGTAGGTTACTCTGATGCCGACTATGCTGGATGCAAGATAGATAGAAAAAGAACCAGTGGTTGTTGTCAATTACTTGCAGGATGTCTGATATCCTGGTCCTCCAAGAAGCAGAATTCAGTAGCACTATCGACAGCTGAAGCTGAGTATGTTGCTGCTGGAAGTTGCTGTACACAACTCCTATGGATAAAGCAACAACTTGAGGACTATGGGCTACACATCAAGTCGATCACACTGCTATGTGACAACACAAGTGCTATAAACCTTACCAAAAATCTAGTGCAACATTCAAGGACCAAACACATTGAGGTTAGATATCATTTTATTCGTGATCATGTAGCTAATGGCAATATTGAAATTTCTTTTATTGATACAAATAATCAGTTAGCAGATATCTTCACAAAAGCCTTACCCGAACAGAGGTTTACTTCTCTCAGAAGGGAATTAGGCATGTGTAAATTGTGAAAGATTTATCTGTTAATATTGAAATATTAAATTTCATAGCATAATTAATTATTCTCCTAGAAGTGAGTGAAATATCTCAATTATTTCACATTTATCTTCTTGCTTAAATACTATTGTCGGTTCGTTTTATGTAATTCTTTATTTCTTTCAAACCGGAGTTTGTCATTTTCTGCCATAAAGGCGCACCTCTTCAAAAGGGGGCATTTATCCTCTATTTCATAAATCCTGTAATCTGTATGAGAACGATTCGTCTCCTCTCTTTATCTCCTTCGTTCTCCTGCCTGAGGCGATAACCCTTCGCCCCCGGCATCGACATCCACCGGATTTGAAGCCTTCAACCTCTCCCGCCAAAAATTTCTTGAGGGTTTCTCCTTCTACCGCCCTTCCAGATCTCCAGAACCTCTCCCTGCTCGATTCCATGGCCTCTACAGTTGTTTCCGACAGTGTTGGGGGCTACGGAGCTGCATTCCTCACCGCAGATGAGCAAGCAAGGTTCACTTCAGTGAAGATCAAGCTTTGCGGGCACAAGGCAGTGGATTTAGCAGACCTGGAGAAGAATGGGATGGGCAGTTTAATTGAAGCTTTCCGAGGCTGAAATGGATGAAGATTGCTACTCTATCTGATGTAAGTCATCCTGATCTCTTCAAGGCTTTCTATGTCTGTCTGAAGACAGAGGAGGATGAGACTCTGACTTCTATGGTCAAGGGAACCTAAATCAAGATCACCAGGGAATTGTTAGCATCTCTGTTTGAAGTTTCTACTTCCGATCACAGTGGAGTCCACATTGTGGACACTCATGTCAAGGGCTTGGGAATAATAGGCCCAGAGTATAGGGTGAAGGATGGGAAGCTGGATATTAACTAGCTCAGTGCCTTTAACAGGCTTTTGCATTTCATAATCTGTTAAATCATTGTGCCAAGGAGTGCAACTTTTTCCTCATGCACCAAGACTGATTCAGACCTAATGTTCTGGGCTATCCAGAATCAGGAGATTAACACTGCAGAGTTGATAATTGAGAGAATGAGGTTTGCAAGATCGCAAGTGTAGGACATTAAGAGCAAATTGAATATCTCCCTACCTTATGCCCATCTCCTGACTAGAATCTTTCATCATTTTGGGATAAGTGTAGTGGGTGATGTGTCTGAGAAGATGGGCCAAGCTATTAGGTCCAGAAATTTGAGAAAAAGTGGTTTTTCTGTTGTCAATGGTGTATGGTCTAAAACCAGGGCTGTTGAGGGTGAATCCATCCTTGGTGAAGCCCAAGAAGACCATGAACCTGCAGCAGAAGCAGCAGCAGTGGCAGAATCATCAGCAGCAGAGGCAGTTCAAGCGGTACCAGCAGCACCAGCACCAGAAGTAGCAGTTGTTGATGAATCCAGTAGAAGGATTGAGGACATTCCTTCTGAACACATTGATCCCATTGGGCAATCTCCAGAGGATCCTTTTCCATCTTCCCAAGAGGCCACTCTACTTAGAACTGCATTGGACTCCATTTCTCAGGGGGAGCAAATGGTAAGTGAGTCTCTTGTAGCAAAATCTGTGGCAGAGGGCCACACTGAAGAAGTGATCATGGAAGAAGCTCCAAGCCAGTAGGAGCAAGTATCAGTTTAAGAAGATGTAGTGATGGAAGATGCTCCCATTGAGGGGGAGCATTCAGTAGCAGAGGATATTCATAGAGAAAGTGTTGTGGCATTAGGCCACACTGAAGTCTCTTCAGAAGACCTCCCAGTCCATTCAGCAGCAGCAACAGCTCAATCAAATGTTCCTATGGAGTTTTTGGCTGAAGAAGAAGGAGTTAGTGTTGAAAAGGGCAGTGAGACTCAGGGGGAGGGAAATGAAAACCCCCTAGAAAATCAGTTCAGAGAATGAGAAACTGCAAGCTCCTCAGACTCTGAAGATGATGATGGTGATCTTCAGGCACCTGTGGACCAAGCAAGGGAGAAAGGAAAGGAAGTTCCTCTCCTTGCGGATACTCCACATCAGAGGTCCCGAAGTAAGAAAATTGTAATACATTTGAAGCCTATGATAGAGAGGTTGGATGCTCAGGGAGAAATCTTATGCTCACTACAATCTGATGTAAACTCCATATTCATGAGCCAGACATCAGCCACCAAAGAGCTATCCCAAGTAAGAAATGCTATGAAATGGTTCAACAAGGAAATGGGAAGCATGAAGTCTATGCTCTCTGAGATTTTGAAGGTAGTTGGAGCTTAAGCTCCTCCTCCCCCTCCAGCTCAGCCTTCTAAAAGAAATGAAGAAGAGGTTGCCAGGCCATCAGGGCCATTAAATCAAGAGTCTGGGCCTTCAGGGCCAGAAATTGTTTCTCAGGTAGCAGTTGTAGAGTCTGGGCCATCAGGGCTAGAAATTGTTTCTCCGGAAACAGCCGTGGACTCTGGGCCTTCAGGGTCATCAGATCAAGGATCAGGGCCATCAGGGCCAGTTGGGTCTGAGCAAATTTTGGCAGAAGAAGCAGCAGTCGCTCTTGAGCCCCCAGCTCCTTCACCTACTCAGACACCTGCTCCTTCCTCTCCATCTTCGGCCTCCACTTCTCCTCCTGCTCCTCAACTCTTCAAGCAACCTCAACCCAGAACCATCTCCTCTCCTACCCCATTTCCCACACATTCCTCTCCACCTCCTCCTCTTAGTGAGGTTCCTCCAGCATCTTCAGCTGGAGCCTCCTCCTCCTCTGGTCCCTCATTCTTTGGACCCTCTGAACCTATCTCTTCCAACCCACATTCTCTCCTTCATCCTTATCCTCCTCCCTCCTTCATTACAATAATTCCAGAGGGAGCTCAGATTGATGGTCCCTACCTTAGGGCCATCAAGGATGAGTTTGAGGAAGCCATTCTCCGATCTATCCTCAAGGTTGGAGAACATATTCATGGGTCAGACTCTTCTAGTCTTGTCCATAAGAAAAGAAAAACCTCTTCTTTTTCTAACTCCTCTTCAGTTTTGTATCCTCCTCCATGGTTTTCACTGACAGAGGTCACCAAGAATCGACCTCTTTACAGGGAATTCCTCTCTATGGTAGTTTTTGCTTCTATCTTCAATCTTCCTCATCAAAATCTCACAGACTATCTAAACACCATCTTGCCCTACACTTCTCTTTCAAAATTCCTCAAAAATAAAATCTTTTCCTCAGCCGAATCCCAAACTGAAGATAAATGGGATCACTCAAATAAAGTTCTCTACAATAAGTTTTTACTTGCCAAATCTGCCAGATTCCCTCCGAGGGACCATACCCTAACCTTGTCTGAATGGTTCCTGATCCACCACAAGGACTCCTGGGCCCCGTTCATTCAGAAGGAGATAAAGCTGATCAGTCACTTCAAGATGTTTAATGATTATAGGTATCTTCATCGTTTGCCTGAAGTTCAGTTGGGTCAGTTTCGGCAGGCCATCCAAAGTCTTGGCTCCTCTCATAGCACCGAAGCTATTCAAGTAGACTTTGCCACTCTTCAATTGCCTGAGGATACCTACCTTCCCCCTCTTCACTCTCTCATAATGGATTCCTCTGTAGGCTCAATCATTTTTGAGCGTTTTGCTAGAGTCATGGGCAGAATTAAGGTCCAGAAGGGGTATCTGGTGGCTTTCCACAGATTTTTGTTTAGAGAGTATCACCAGGGCCTTGTCAGTGCTAAAGTTCTTGCTCCTGCCCTGTCAGAATGTGAAAGATTGAACCCTAAAGATTGGATCAGATTCTATCCTCTCTGCGCACAGCAACTTTCTGATCTGAATGAATCTCGTGCCAGGGTTGGTGAACCTCTCATCTCCGAAGCTACTTTCCTGGATATGAACTCCATATACCTTGTCAATGATCCCTATCTCACTTGGGTTGAAAGGTACAAGGTTTATGTAGTCATGCGCCAGGATATGAAGCACAAGCAGATATTCTACCCTATCACTCTAGATCAGTTTCTTGCTTGTGCCAGTTTTGCAAAAGTCAACTTCTTCAAAATGGATTTGGATCGTGATTCCTATGCAGATTTCCTTGAGAAGTAGTTGGCCCTTCATCTCCGTAGGATGGCTCCCTCTATGGGACCAACCTATTCCGTATCTCTTGGGGTTTTCAAGCCATTTTTTGAGAAGCAGGAAGAGCAGGCCTGAGATAATTTCTCATTATGCCTCTCTCTTGTCCCCTGCTCATTATCTACCTGTACCTTCCCAAAATTAATGCAATACTCTCTTTATGTGCTCTTTACTTTTTCTTGTTCCTCTTCTTTGTCTCAGTCCTATTTTCTTTTTGCTTAATGACAAAAAAGGGGGAGAACTATTGCAAGCTCTGAAATACATATGGTCAGCTATTGTGAACAATTTCAGAATTTAAATATAAACTTATATGTGCTATTTACTAAAGTTTATTGAAGTTTTGTCATCACCAAAAAGAGGGAGATTGATGAACAGTCTATCCCCAAGTAATTTAATTTAATCTCATTTCTATTTTGGTAATTAACAAAACCATGTTATGTTGAAAATTATCAAACCCTTGGTTAAGGTCACTAACCTATTTTCTATAAGTCTTGAGCACAGGAAATATAACAAGGAAAATCAAGCCAAATTGGTAAGTATTACTCTTACTGAAGCAACATTAAGATTAAGTATGATATTTCTCTAAGGACACATCAGTTTCCTTTATAAATCATAACGATTGTAGTAGAACTATAACAATTTCCTCATAACGGTTTCATAAGTGCCTTATCGATTTCTTCATAGAATGAAACATCGGTTGAATTCAAAAGAAATTGTTATCGTAATGACTTGCTTTCGTAACGATTCCTTTAGTCATCGTAACGACTTGCTTTCGTAACGATTCCTTTAGTCATCGTAACGACTTGCTTTCGTAACGATTCCTTTAGTCATCGTAACGACTTGCTCTCATAACGATTCCTTTAGCCATCATAACGACTTACTTTCGTAATGATTCCTTTAGTCATCGTAATGACATGCTTTCGTAATGATTCCTTTAGTCATTGTAACAACTTGCTTTCATAACAATTCCTTTAGTCATCGTAACAACTTGCTTCCTTAACAATTCCTTTAGTCATCGTAACGACTTGCTTTCGTAACGATTCCTTTAGTCATCGTAACGACTTGCTTTCGTAACGATTCCTTTAGTCATCGTAACGACTTGCTTTCATAACGATTCCTTTAGTCATCGTAACGACTTGCTTTCGTAACGATTCCTTTTAGTCATCGTAACGACTTGCTTTCATAACGATTCCTTTTAGTCATCGTACCAATTCCTTTAGTCATCGTAACGACTTGCTTTCGTAATGATTCCTTTAGTTATCGCAACGATTTGCTATCGTAACGATTCCTTTAGTTATCATAACGATCTGCTTAAGTAATCACATCGATTTCTTTGGTTCTCATAACGATTTGCCTTGAGCATCGACTTCTTAAGTAATCATAATGATTTCCTTAAAGATCACAACGATTCTTTCATATCTCACAACGATTTGTTGTTTGGTTGCATAACGATTTCATAAGTCATAAATGCATCAATTTCATATCAATAAACTTGACATATGACTTATCCTTTCATCTGGTTGAATAGTCAAAGTCCTTGCACATATTCTTCTGTCAGCTGTGCATTTAATGAAGACTGAACGTATCTCTGCATGCATGCAGACCATATCATCCATTATCGTGTCTACTCTTTATGCATCTTTTAGAACAACATAATAGCATTACTATTTTAATGAATATTCATACTAACGTTGACTGAAAACAAGAGACAGCCTAGCTGTCTACTGTTTTAGCATTTAATGTATGCAGGTCTCTGACAACATTCGTCATACAACGTTGGACCTTGTAGAAGCCAAAGGACACTTCAGAAGATCCTATCTCTTTACGTGCACAAATGGATAAAGGACTGTTGACTGGAAGCTTCCAAGTGCCACTCAGTCTAACGTCCACCAAAAGCTAGAGGCAACGGATACTTCAACATCTAGATTTCAAATTGAAGCTATATATTGAAGAAAGGAGCTCTAGAAGAAGACACACACAGATAGAGTACGACAGTCATAGAAAACTCTCTGATCATCAAGTCTTCTGCGAGTTCTCAAGAATGAGCCAAGCCTCATTCCATTAGATTAGCTCTTTGCTCTTTGCATTGTTTGTAGATTTTCGAGAGAGCTTGTTTGGTTCTGAGAGTGAGCCATTGTTTGTAGATCTCATTGCTCTCAGTCCCTTGCTTCAGGTCTTGGCTTTTCAAAGCATGATCTAGGGGCTTAATCTCATGCTTACTTGTTTCTGTGTGTGTTCCCTTCTGTTGAGAAGGAAGACCTCGTGGGGTATCCAGGGTGTTGTTCCTCTTCGGGCTGTGAAGAGAATACCAACTGGGCTGGGTGTTGTAGTGTCCATAGGGGGACTGTACCCTAGTTAGTGAAATCCTGAATTATTGCTCAGGGACTGGACGTAGGACTCCTATGGAGAGGAGATCCGAACCAGGATACATCTTGTGTTGTGTGATTGTCTTCATGTGATTGTTGTTTCTCTTTACTAATAGTAATAATCTTCAAAGTGTATTTCTCTGTGAACATTTTTAGTGAACTGGTATTAGCTGATAAAATTTTAAAAACCCATTCACGCCCCCTCTGGGCTACCCAACTGGGCAACATTCATCATCACCGTCATCAGCACCTTCTTCTTCAGCAAATTCGTCCGCAACATTTGGAGCTTTGCCCTTGAGGGTCCTAGTTACTACCCTATCCACAAACTTGTACCCCATACGATGCACCACAGTAAGATCAAAAGAACTTCTGGATTTGAGTTTGGTGCACTCGGAGTCAGAGATGGGAAAGCCAATGAAAGAGAGAAGGGATGTAATGGAACATGCATATGGCATGGACCTTTGGGGATTTGTGCAACATTGTTTGATGAGATCCACCATGAGAATAGGAAGGTTGACTTGTTCACTCTTCAAAAAGTAGGAGAAGAGGGACTTGTGGACTGTGGTGACAAGTTCCCTACTTCCATCTTTAGGAACAATGATAGTAGTGAAAATGTGATGGATGAGATGATTTAGTGGAGGAAAAGAGTTGGCATTGAGCTTAAGATGGTTCACACTGGGATGATAAATTTGATGGGTGGTGGGAGTATAATAATCAGAGGCAGATGGAGGGTTGACAAGAATATTCACCCCAGAGTTAGGAAGTTGTAGAGCACGAGAGAAGAGATTTGGGGTGATGTGAAAGAGAGTACCCTTAACAGTGGTATACAATTGTGCATCTACCGTTGTGATCTGAAGGTTGTTGTAGAACTCCGTCACAGCGGTGGGAGAAAACTGCGTGTGGGAGGACACAAAGTCAGTCCAACTCTGAGTATCGAACAGGGGCTGAAGGCCAGGAAACATGTCTTCCATGGACACAAAGTTCACGAACCAAGGTTGCACAAACTTGGTGAATGTTCCCCGGACCCTAGAAGCATGGAGATTGCAAGGAACGACGAGCTCCGGCAGATGATCATCCCAGTGCTTGCTTCGACGCTCGGCATGGGCCGTGGAACCTTCTCCGACTTTGGAAGAAAGAGGACGGCGACGGGACGCAACATGTTTTCATGTTGAAGCCATGGAGAAGTAGTTGTGGTTGAGAAGGAGATACTGGAGTGGATGATGGGAACCGGAGAGAGAAGAAACGCAAAGAGCAGAATTCTGGGTCCGGTGCCCTGGATGGAAGAGATTAGGTTTGAGAGGAAGAAAAAAGAGTTGTAGAAGGGTTAGAAAGGGTGTTGGGGTCGTGGGTGCCCTTTTAAGGAAGTGGGGTGATGTTTTGAAGCAGAAGGGGCCCCACAAAATCCGACTAAGAAACATGCCGTTTGAGTCTCCAAACAGCCCTGGCCGCCGGCTGTCGATAGCAGCCCTATGGCTGTCGACAGATTCTTAGAATTTTGTGCTAGAACTTAGTTTTCAGGGAATTTGAATGGAAGTGAGCATGCACGTATGATTCTAAGGATGAGAATAGGTTTTATACTCAATACCAAGTGTCATACCCAATAGTATGAAGACACAAAAATATTCGACAATGGTTGAGAGAAAATACTCCAGGAAGCTTAAGTTATGGCATTTAGAGAACTATGCTCAAACATTGAAGTGAAATAAAGATAATCCCGTTGAATAAAACTAGTGAAGAAAATCATATGACTTAGTGGTAATGTTCATTTGGTAATTGAAGACAATGACTACATGACCCAAAGACGATAGACAACCTATTTCCCTTGAGTTGAGATGATGGAGGCTTCACACTATTTCTTGCAATGAGGGATTTTCCTTTTATGTAATAAATAGTTGAAAAGTGATAATTAGGTTCACATACACCTTTTGACGTGAAGGTAGACATTTGTGATGCCTATACCCCCAATTACTCAGTGTGAATGACCATCATATCATTGAACAGAGATGATGAAATAACTTTTTGACACGAAGACAGACATTGGTGATGCCCATGTCCCCGGTTACTCAGTAAGAATCATCATTGCTCTGCCTTTATCCCATTTGAATTTGTATCGTGCACTAAATTTTTTTTTTTTTTTTTGAAATAGGTAGCTTTTTTCCAAATTTTTTTTTTATTCAACAACAAGGTGACTGGTTATGTAAGGTCAAAGGGCAATGTAAAACATTAAATGCAAATACCATTTTACTTATCAAGCCATTTGAGAGACATGATCATCCCCAAAAGAAATATTCAATGGAATTAAGTTGAAGTCACTTGAGTTTCTCAAAGTTTGCTACATGACACAACCTAGATCCAAGCCCAAAATATTATGTCAAAATCATTGAGAGTAAATTAATATTATGGATACTATATGAGTATGATAAATAATAATGAGCATAAAGTCCTATTCTCCCCTTATTCAAAGATTGTGAACATATTCATTGAGAGAGGATGAGAAATGATGAAGATTGAACAACAAGAGTGTATCTGTCGACAGCAACCGTTGGACCTGTCGACAGCTACTGAATTCAAGTAGAACTGGTGTTCTGTGAAGGCCTGGCTGTCGACAGCTATGGATATGGCTGTCGACAAGCAAGTGAAAAAATAGTGTGAAGGCTACGACTTGAGATGGAATTTCAACCAAGAAGTGAGGGATTAAAATACAAGAAGTATGAAGTGTTTTCCTTAAACAATCACTCACCTAGCCTTTTGTACTCCCCCATAGTGTGTTCATGTGGACATATCATTGAAGTAATTGCATGCATGATATTGACAATCAAGGTAAACACTTACACACAATGCAACAACCAAAACCGTCCAAGAATAAGAAGTTTAGTGGTAGAAGGAAATGTATATGACAAAAATTAACGAGAATCGGATACCCTATTGTGAAGTAAATAACCTTTATGAAGATAGTGTCTATGGATACTTGGCAGAGAATATTTCCTCACGCATAATGATAGTTTCTGAACAAGCGTAACTTGATCTTCCACTTACAATGTGGTATTGATTTCATTAAATTTTGCATAAACCCAATTCTCTTCTTAAGGATGTGAATCTGTCCTCAGACAATGGTTTGGTGAAGATGTCAGCCAATTGTTTTTTAGTGGGTATGAAGCTAATTTCCAAGGATTTGTTGGCTACCTCATCTCTCAAAAAGTGATGACGTATTTCTATGTGTTTAGTCCTTGAGTGTTGGATTGGGTTCTTTGAAAGGTTGATAGCACTAGTGTTATCACAGAGGATTGGTGTGCATCCAATATCAATGTTATAGTCACACAATTGACTCTTAATCCACAACACTTGAGTCGCACAACTCCCTGCAGCAACATATTCTGCTTCTGCAGTGGAGAGTGCAACCGAGTGTTGCTTTTTGGATGCCCACGAAACCATGCAACCACCAAGAAATTAGCAGTAACCACTAGTACTTTTTCTATCAATTTTACATCCTGCATAGTCAGCATCAGAATATGATATCAAATTAAAGTTACTTCCTGCTGAATACCAAAGACCCAAATCATACGTACTTGAGAGATATCTAAAAATTCTCTTAACTGCAACCAAATGGCTTTCCTTTGGACTAGATTGATATCTAGCACAAAGGCAAACGCTAAATTGTATATCTGGTCTACTTGCAGTAAGATAAAGGAGTGAGCCAATCATACCTCAGAAGTGCTTTGCATCTACCGGTTTACCTTTCTCATCATTTTCAAGTTTTATGCTCGTGCTCATTGATGTTGAGGCAGGTTTGGCTTGTTCAAACTGAAAGTGTTTCAAAAGCTCCTTGACATATTTTTCTTGATTAATGAAAAAGCCATCTTCATGCTGTTTAACCTGCAGGCCAAGAAAAAATTGTAGCTCCCCCATTAAACTCATCTCAAATTCACTGTGCATATATTTTGAAAACTCTTCACACAGTGATGGGTTAGTAGAACCGAAAATGATGTCGTCCACATAAACTTGAGTAACTATAATGTGATTGCGAACTTTCTTAGTAAAAAGAGTTTGGTCCACTTTACCTCTTGAGTAGTTTTCACTCACCAGAAAGTTGCTTAATCTATCGTACCAAGCTCGGGGTGCCTATTTCAAACCATAGAGAGCTTTGTGCAATTTATAAACATGATTAGGCTTGTTATTATCTTCAAATCCCGGTGGTTGAGAGACATAGACTTCCTCTTTGATGTAGTCATTCAAGAAGGCAGTTTTAATATCCATTTGAAAGAGTTTGAATTTATTTAAGCATGCATATGCCAACAAAATTCTTACTGCTTCTAGTCTAGCTACAGGTGCAAAGGATTCTTCAAAGTCTACACCATATTCTTTATTATACCCTTTTGCTACCAGTCTAGCCTTATTTCTCACCACTTTACCCTCTTCATTTAGTTTGTTCCTAAACACCCATCTAGTGCCTATGACAGAAATGTCAAGGGTTCTTGGAACTAGACTCCAGACATTGTTTCTTTGAAATTGAGCAAGTTCCTCATGCATAGCATCAATCCATGAATTTTTTTTTTAAGGCTTCTTCAACATTTTTAGGTTCCACTTGAGAGACAAAAGCTAGATGATCTTGTTCAACTATTTGTCTAACCTGAGACCTAGTTTGAACTGAATCATTTAAATCTCCTATCACATGTTCAAATGGGTGATCTTTGGAATACCTCACATTTGTGATTGTTGAAGAACCGGATTGATCTTGGACTTGAGGAAGGTGATCTTGTGGAGGTTCATCTTGAGGCTCTTCCTGTTGTGGATCTTCTTCAGATTCATCATCTTGATTGCTGAACATATTTTCGTCATCTTCATCATTATACCTGCGAAGATATCCACTTTTAGTCTTGGAAACTACTTTAGAATTTTCTCTTGCTTATATTTGTAGTTCCCCAAGAGCTGTTCCTTCATCTCCATCTTCAATCCTGTGAACATTTGAATTGTTAAGCTTCACATGATACTCATCAAAAACAACATGTGGAGTTTCTTCCACTGTTCGAGTTTTATTGTTAAACACCCTATATGCTCTAGAGTGTTTTGAGTATCCCAGAAAAATATCTTGATCACTTTTGGCTTCAAACTTGTCTAAGTCAACTTTATCATTATTATGTATAAACACTTTTGAGCCAAAAACTCTGAAATACCCAATGCTGGGTTTCTTACCTTTTAACAGTTCATAAGGGGTTTTCTTCATCACAGGTCTTACCATGGCTCTATTGAGAATATAGCATGAGGTATTCACTGCGTCTGCCCAAAAACTCCTTGAGAGTTGGCTTTCGACCAGAAGTGTGCGAGCCATTTCCACCAACGTTTTGTTCTTTCTCTCCACGACACCATTTTGTTCCGGAGTCCTTGGAGAGGAGAAGATGTGTTCTATATCTTGGTGCCTGCAAAAATCAGAAAATGAGTTATTGTCAAACTCTCCCTCGTGATCAGTGTGGATTGAGCATATCTTATTGACATTGCTATGCTCAATCTTATTAAAGAATTCTTCAAAAAGATTCAGTGCTTCATTCTTATGAGCCAGAAACTTGACCCATGTGAACCTAGAAAAATCGTCCACAATGACAAAACCGAACCATTTACCATTAATACTTAGAGTTCTTGTAGGTCCAAACAGGTCCATATGTAAAATTTCATAAGGTTTGGAGGTGCTTACCGGTGCTTTGGATTTGAAAGATTTCCTGGTTTGTTTTCCCTGTGCACATGAATCACAAAAACTTTCATTCTTATTGAAGGAAATTTCAGGAAGTCCATTTACCAATTTTAGCCTCATGATCTTGTGCAAGACATTGTAGCTTACATGGCCAAGCCTACGATGCCACAAGATAAGCTCATCCTGTTTGCAACAAGACACAAGTTTTCATTTTCTGGATCATCCAAATCAACTAAATAAATGTTGTTTACCCTTTTCTCAAAAACTTAGTACTTCCTGTTTCCTTATCAATAATGTGACATGAGTTTGATTCAAAGACTACCTTATGACCTTTATCACACAGTTGGCTTATGCTAAGTAAATTGTGATTAAGACCATCAACTAGCAATACGTTGTCTATAGAGTTAGAGGCATACTTACCGACCTTTCCTGAGCCAATGATTTGGCCTTTATTGTTACCTCCAAAGACAACTTGACCTCCGTCTTTTTCCACCAGCAAACAAAATTTATCTTTGTCGCCCATCATGTGCCTTGAGCAGCCACTATCCAGGTACCATTTGTTTTGATTTTGGACTGCTAGGCATTCCTGCATAGATGGATTAGACAAGAGGTTTTGGTAACCAAATTACTTTGGGTCCCAGTTTTTCATTCATGCCAAATAGTAAATGCTTCGGAATCTAAACTTGTTTGAGTTTCAGTTTATTTGGATTGTTCCAGCATTGTTTTTTATTGTGCCCAAGTTTCTTACAGAAATTGCATGATGAAGATTTTCTCAAAACAGTGGGTTTATTATTCTGAGGAACATGCATTGGCATTTTACCCTTTGGTTGCCTATTTAGCTTTTCTTTGGAAGCATGTTTCCAGACCTGTCGACAACCCTCTTTGGGGCTGTTGACAAACTTCGTAGTTGTGTTAACAGCTGAATTAATTTTCTTGGGTTCCTGTTTCTTACCCTTGGCTTGACTTTTCTTATTCTTGGAAGGGACTTGATTGCTTGTGCTTGGGTTAGAATCAACAAAAGAGGTTATCAAAGTTTGTCCTATTTTCTTTTGTTTGACTGGTTGAAATCCAATCCCATGCTTTGCAACAAAGATATTTGATCCTAGAATAGCATCAAGATTTTGCTTTCCCTTTACAAATCTTGTTAAATCTTCAGATTTTCCTTTAAGGTCCCCTTCAGCCTTTTCCAATTTTTTTCTTAATCTCATCAAGTTCATTTTGAAGATTTTCAAGAGAGATGGTTAGAGTTAGTTTCTGCTTTTCAGTCTCTTGCAGTTTAATTTTCAGATTGTATATTTCTCACTGTGAGCTTCTTCATCAATTTTCATCATTTCAATCTCTTTATTTAAGTTTGCAATTTGTTCATTACTATTTGTGCTATGAACAAAAGAGTTGATTTTCTATTTCAGTGTTTTGTTTTCAGATTTGAATTCACAAAATTTTTCAAACAGGACAGTGTATGCTTCTTCCCATTCATCAACAGTATAAGTTTCAAAGGAAGAGTTTACCTCATTGGAGTCGTCGCTTCTTGCCATTAGACACTGAATTTCTTCATCTTCAGAGGCTTCTTGTGTGTCCTCATCTTCATCTTCATCACTCCAAGTCGCCAACATTGCCTTGGCTTTCTTGAAGGTGAATTTTTCTTTCTTCAACTTTTCTTGGGCTCAGGGCACTCTCCTCTCATGTGCCCTTGTTTCTTGCACTCATAGCATACAATGTCAGATTTTTTGTTAGAATCAAATCTATTTGAAACATCTTTCTTTTGAAAGGGTTTAGAGTTACCTGACCCTCTCCTTTTGAACTTCAGGAATTTCTTGAATTGTCTAGTGAGCATGGCTATTTCATCATTCTCACTGTCACTAGAAGTTTCAAGTTCATCACTTTCCTGATGAACGTCCTTTTTGGAACTTGAAGTATTTTTCTTGGATGCTTTCAAGGCAATTGATTTTCATGGGTTTTCTTCAGTTTCTTTTCTTTTCACATTTATTTTATATGTCATTAGGGAACCAATTAATTCATCCAATTTCATCTTTGAGAGATCTTTTGAATCCTCAATGACAGTGGCCTTAGTGTTCCATGAGGATGGAAGAGACCGAAGTATCTTCCTCACTAAGTCACTTTCTGAGTATTCTTTCTTAAGACCTTTCAATCCATTTATTATTAGAAAGAATCTAGCAAACATATCTGAGATAGTTTCTTCATTATTCATCTTAAACATTTCATACTCAGAAACTAGCATGCTAGCTTTGGTTTCCCTTACCTCGGATGTACCTTCGTAGATAAGTTCAAGTTTGTCCCACATCTCTTTTTCTGAAGTGTATGTGGAGACTCTTGAGTATTCTTTAGGATGAATAGCGCACTGCATCATGTTCAGTGCGCTCCAGTTGAGGGTTCCCTTTGCAATCTGGTCCTTTGTCCATGTATCTTCATCTTCTGGAAGTGTATATGCTCCTTAGGAGACGATCTTCCATAGCTCAAAATTTTGAGCTCTCAGGAACACCTACATACGGTTTTTCCAGTGAGGAAAATCAGTACCATCGAAGAAGGGTGGCCTGGTCACTAAGTGTCCCTCGGCCATATACCCCTTGTTAGATTCCATGAGATCGAGAATCTCCTGATCGTATGATTAAATAATTAAAACAAAAATCGGAGAAACCGAGCTCTAATACTAATTGAAGGATGTGCGGAATTGCCTACTATGGTAATCTAGAAGGGGGGGTTGAATAGATTACTCCCAATTAAAAATATTTTAGCCTTCTTTTCAATGGAGACACAAACTCTTCGATATCTTAAACAGAGTTAAAATCGAATCAAGATGTGTGTTAATTATGGATAGAAAGACTAACAAGTTATCTAGCGTGTGAGAGATCAACGTGCCTACCAATCATCTAACGTAAAACGTTCAAACCACAGACACGATGATTTAAGGTGGTTCGGAGTACACAACTTGTATATCCTACGTCCACCGTCCACACACACATGCAGAAACAACTGCTTATAAGCAAGTTCAACACTACAACTCATACACACACACACATTGTTTGATGTGAACAAACAATCAAAATAACTTAAACCACATGAATCAAGCACAAGGAATGCTTGAAACACAACCACACACACAAAAGTATAGAAGGAACGAAAACATAGAAGTGTTCTGAGTTGAAAGAACAAATCCTGATGAAGAACTCTTCTCGTTGGTAGTCTAGAACGACTTCAGGCTTCGTTTGGATGTAGATCAACTGACGGAGAAGCTTGAGTTGTGGACCACCTGACTTCAACACCGCTCGAAAGATGTTTCTTCTTTGTTCTGAACGGAAGCTTGAAGCAGAGCAACAGATGGGAGATTTTTCTCTTGAGTCTTGCTTAGGGTTTTGGAGTTGTGGCCTCTCTCTGTGAAAATAACCCTATATGATCTATATATATGGGTGTCCAAACATGGAGAGACGTGCTTGGAAGAATCACCCAAATATGGATCATATCTTGATCATCGGATCTTTCCAAAACTACGTTTGTCGACAGGCGACATGTTGCTGTCGATAGCTACTGCCCAGTTCTTGTTTTCATGTTTCTGGAACACTGGATCTATCGACAGATATTGTCTTGCTGTCAACAGGCACACTTCATCTGCCGACAGGAACATATTGGCTGTCGACAGGTACTGCTTTCTGAGTGCTTCCAGAACCTTGTTTTGTTCTGTCATGTCTATCTGTCGACATGTGATTTCTTGGTTGTCGACAGGTGATTACTTGATGTTTCTTTCTTGTTCTTTTTCACCTGAATCTTGTTGCTTGGCTTATATGCATTCATACCTACATTAAAAGACATTTTAAGTGAGATGTAATGAATACATAGGTGATCATTTTGACACTTGATCATGTCAATCATGTCCTTCACAAATAAGTCATTGTATCATCATCAATTGCAATGTTCATTAAAAAACACATCATCAAAAACATTAAGGCACAAGTAAACCCAACAAATCCCACCTTCCGATGGTAGAGTTTGCATACAACAACAGTTATCACTCGAGCATTGGAATGGCACCATACAAGCCTTTGTATAGTCGGCCGTGTAGGACACCACTTCACTAGTTTGAAGTGGGTGAGAAGTAGCTTTTGGGACCAGAGATGGTGCAGCAGTGTGCAGACACAGTCAGTTTAGTCAGGCAGAGGCTTCAAACAGCACAGAGCAGGTAGAAGAGCAATGCAGATGTCCGCAGGAGGCCGTTGCAGTTCAGCGTGGGTGACCGTGTTTTTGCGGGTTTCGCCGACCAAGGGTGTCATGACGTTTGGAAAAAAGGGAAAGCTCAGTTCGAGGTATATTGGACCTTTCCCTATCACAGAGAGGATCGGTGAGGTTGCTTACAGGCAGAGTCTTCCGACAGAGTTGGCAAGCGTGCACATTGTTTTCCACGTTTCACAGCTCAGCAGGTACGTCGCAGATCCGTCACACATGTTCGACTACTCATAGCTTGAGGTAGCGCCAGACTTGTCAGTGACAGAGTATCCGATCTGAGTTGTTGACCGCAGAGTGCAGCAGTTGCGCAGAAAGCATATTCCGCTGGTCAGAGTTGTCTGGGAGAACCGCGTTAGTGGCGAGGCCACTTGGGTGTGTGAGGACAAAATGAGAGAGTAGTTCCCGTATTTGTTTGAGTGATCAGTACGTTGTTTTCCCTTTTATGTTGCTTCCTGTTGAAACTGAGTTTCTTTTAATTTCAAGGATGAAATTTCTTTAAGGAGGGTAGGATGTAAGACCCGGCCCCCTTGGGCCCTTGGCCTAGTCCTCAGGGTCGCGACAGACACCCTGGTCGCGACATAGTCACACCAGGGGAGCCCGTCACGACAGGGTTTTGGATGCGGCACACCTGGCCATCGCGACATGGTCGCAATGGGGGTGGGAGTCACGTTCTTATCGCGGCATCTGAAGGCAACGCGACTGCTTTTCTGACCGATTTGACCGCTGTCCTTTCTGTTAGAACGGCTTTGTCGGGTGTCAGGTGCATACAACGTTGACGCGACCTGACAGGCCGTCATGTTCTAGTTTTCCCAATCTTCGATGTTTGACCACTTTTGGGGTCGCGCCGGGGCAGGCGGTCGTGACATAGTCGCGACATGGTTATTGTCGTGCCGGCCCGACCGATCGCATCTTGGTGCCCATCGGTTCAAAACTAAGGTCGGCGCCCCCTTCTCCCCTTTCCTTTCTTCTTCTTCTCCCTTCTTCTCCCCCTCCGAGCTACTTGTTCTCTGTGGTTCTTTGGAGTTTTGGGCGAGGAGGTGACGTCCCCTTGGTGTAGGCAGCGTGCTCGTGGTGCTTGGAGCGAGGAGGAGGTGGTCATTCTGACGTGAAGGCCACAACGGGTTGGCTCTACTCTTGGAGGTAGGGACCCCTTGTCTCCTCTCGTTCTAGCATGCTCCATTCCCCTTGAGAATCTTTGCTTCTCCGTGGTTTTGGGGTGTGGGACTGAGATCCATGCTCCGTGTTGTGAGGTTTTCCCCTTTGAGAGTAGATATTCATGTTATTACTTGATTCGTGGGGTTTGAGGGTGGTTTGCATGTTTATAAGCTTTCCTATGTGTTTCCCTTGTTTCCCCTCCCCCTATGGATGTGTTTGTACCGTTTTTGGGACAGTCTCTAGGAGGACTGCACCGAGACCCCCCCCCCCCCGGCTGAGATCGTCACCAGTATAGAGGTCGCAATGATGTCGCGACCGGCGCGGCCGTCGCGACATCATTGCGATGCTCTAAGGCGTCGTGACGGCCTTGGGTGTCGCGATGGCCCTGGGCGTCGCCACAGCATTAGAGACAGGTAAGTCATGCGGAGTTCAGTTTTCTATGGAGTCTTCACCGTTTCCGGTTCTTATTGTATCCGTGGCACCAGTGCTAGTTTCCTAGTATGGTCCCACACTAGTCGTTCACCCGGTGGTCAGCACTTGAGGGCTTGTCCCGTGAGAGAGGTTGTTACCATTGTCTGGGACGCCCATCCCCGTGCGCCTGTGGAGGGAGTACTCCGGGCGGCGGGCGTGCTCGAGTCACAGACTCTGGAGAGGAGGGGAAAATGGTGGTTAGGACAGCGGCGTTGAGTCATTTGCAGAGCTCTCGTAGTTGGTGTGGGACACCGAGGCCGTCTTCGGCGTTCTTCTCGGCACAGTCCAACTAGTCCTTCTCACTGCCTCGCTCTTTGTGGTCTCAGAACCACCTAGAGAGGCCAGGCGTGAGACCGTAGTCTGGCGGGACTACGGCAGTTACTGTTGTGTTACTTATGTTCCTACCCCACTCTGACGAGACGTGGAGGTTTGGACCTAGGTCGAGGATAAGACATCAGTGGACGCTCCTGACCGGTTGACTAGTGGTAGCGTTTTCCGTAGCTAGTGTCCCTTGTCTAGGCAGGGTTTGCTCTGTCTGTGTTGCCAGCCGTGTGGTGGTCATGACGTGCAGTTCTATGGAGTTTTCCGACCTTGGTGTCCTTTCATACTGTTGCTAGTTAGTAGCTTTGCTTCCTCACTTTCCCCTTGTAGAGTAGAAGATGTATCTGTTGTTATTTAATTGTTAATATATTCTTCTGCCTGTTAGAGCCAGTAGGAGATTGGTAGTCCCTACTGAGCTTCTGTTCTAAAGCTCATCCCTTCCTTTTCCAGGTGAGACTTCTCAACAGCAGCAGGGCGTGCGTCGGGCGGAGGAGGCGGGGCGGTAGTTGTCATCCCCAGAGCAAGTAGTGTTTTCCCCCTTCAGTTGTATGTTACCCTCAGGGTATGCCCCTAAGGGCTCTGTCCTTCCCCTTTTTACTTGTACTAGTGTGTGTGTTGGGACTGTACCTAGAGCGATACGCTGCGGTTTTGCTCTCCTTTCTGCTTCTGCGTGTGTGCTTTTAGTTAAGTAGTTGACGTTTATTTTTCCTTACATATTCTGTTAGACTTATATTATAGCCCTTCCGGGTCTCCGAATTCGTGGGCAGCAACCGCGAAAATCGGGTCCTCGGCTTGGGCCGAGGGTCAGGTTCTCGAGGTCGTTACAGTCGGGGTGGCACTGGAAGAACCACCTAGGGCTGCAGGTGTGGTAAATGGGGAGGTCGCATTTTTGACGGGGCTCGAGCATGATGATATCACCATGGTCGTGCCCAAGCTATGTCCAAAACCATACACATGGCCTTTTTTGGGTGCCCTAGATGCTACAACCCAAATGTTAGGATTCAACTCTGGACGCTGACTGTTGTCCCCGTACCTCTCATCCATTCCTCTACTATTTTACTCCTGCAAAAAAAAAAGTTATTCTTAATGCTACATTTTACTTTTAAATGAAAACTATTGGTGTATACACTTATCTCTACCTCCTGAGCTTTCTCACTAATGTAATCTTCCGTCCCTTTCTTCTTATGAGTTTGATCAAAAAGTTCTTGAAATTGAGGTGGCCTCTTGAGCTGTGCTTCCTATTTTTCAAATAAATCACAGCTTATTATTAGGTTTACAAAATTTCAAGAATCTAGAAGTGTACTTAACAATCGCACTTTATGTATTGCAAAAGAGACAGAGCCACTCGTGTGTACATTTGCCTCGGGATGTGCAGCTCTGCTTAGCTTTGCTTTGATAGAATTTTCATTCCATTTCTCCCCTCCCCATATCACGCACAACTCCATCCAATAGTCCTTTCTCATCCAAACAGGCCCATGCTCCTTCCATTGGTTCTTATCTGTGCTTACACAAACTCTTTCTGCATTTCTTCGAACATTATACAAAATATGTTTAAAATTTGCTCTTGCAGTGGTTGTCCATGCAGATCTAGCATGTAACTCATCTGAATGCTCTGTGAATCGATGATTCCTCTGCATATTAACAAAAAAATGAATTATATACAACATAAGAATTAGTATATTAAAATAAGAATTGAAAAAGACTTAGTTTGATAAAATAAATACATACCATGAACATATCATACAATAAATCTTGAACATCCATCGGAAAATCAGAAAATTGATGGATAAGGCCAGAAAAATGTGCTTGAATTGTCTTTGTAATAAATTGTGATGCTTGGGTTGGCTCTATTTTATTCATGAAATTAAAAATATTAATACCACAATGACGAATAGATAACAAAAATAGTGCATTACATACCCTTCATTTATCTACACTGCCCACATCGTCTCACTATAACTGCCCTCCCCCTCGTGATGACTCGTCTCGTCATCACCATGTACTATACGAATTAATTAACATAAATAAAACAAACTATCAAAAATATACCTATAAATGTGAATGAACATATTTGGCTCTGATGGAGGAGGTGTAGATCCACTCGCCATCTATGATGGAGATGCAGAGGTCGTCGGTCCTATACCACAATGACATAAAGTATTATATTAAATAAATGTTGCAATGCATACTAATCATGACATATATATCTGCTACCAGTGGTAGAGGTGCAGAGGTCGTGGGTTCTGTAAGGATAGAAATAAGATACCACAATGACATAAAGAATTATATTAAACAAATACTATAATGCATACTAATCATGACATATAAACCTGCTGTTGGTGGTAAGGTGCAGAAGTCGTAGATCTTGTAAGGATAGCAACAAGATACCACAATGACATAAAGAATTATATTAAATAAATATTGCAATGCATACAAATCAAAGTATACATACCTCCTGCCAGTGGTGGAGGTGTAGAAAAGGAAGTATATCTCCTCCCACTACCCTCTCCCCTCCCACCTGAAGAAGTCTCATGTCGTCCTCAAACCATATCTTCAAGTGGTAATAAAATACATGCATATTCATCAATAGTGGAAGAAATAAAGATGTCGAGTATGAGAATTTCTGGTAAAATTGTCTACCACTAATCAAACATTCTCCATTTCATCTTCAGGTGCTAGGGATATATCAAATTCAGCATTGGCATCTTCATTATCAGATTCATTTTGATCACTAGTATATTCATCCTCATCGGAGTCCCCCAACTATATTTCATGTTGTTGTGGATCGACTTCTTCCACTTCATTCTATTTAGATAAAAAAAAGTGGCTCTACAGATTCATCACTAGAAGTAGGCAACTCTACATCATCAGCTAAGTCTAATTGAAAGAATTCAGCATTGACATCTAACTCCACTATTTCAGTCAAATCCAACTCATAATCTGGGAAAAGCCTAGTCTTAACCTTGCAAACTTCTCACCAATCATTTATTTATTTATTTTAGATGATGGATACTTTGTATAATAGACTTGCTGGGCCTGTGTGGCCAAAATAAATGGATCATAAGTATTCAATTTAGACTTATGTCTGATATCGACAATCCCATATGTTGTGTCATTTCAAACAGAATTAGGATCAAATCAATGACACTTGAACAAAAATATATGGTTGCCATCTCCGAGATATTGCAATTCTAAGATCTCCTCAATAATACCATAATTATCACATTCATTTTCATTATATGTACTTCCTTTCACACATACCCCGTTGTTCATTGTTGACTTATTCTGCCCATATTATCTAGTGTGAAATCTATATCCATTCACAATAAATGTTGGATATGTACGTGCAACATTCGATGGGCCATAACGTATCTCTCGAATTCTTTGATGAGTAATAAAATCATTTTCAACCTACATATGGAGAGCACACTAGCCTGAAATTGACATTGGTTGAACGAGAAGTAAGAGTAATCATGCTTACACAATATTTCAGCCAAGCAGCTAATGATTTCTCTCGTTCCTTTTCAACCTCCATGTCAGTGAGATGTGGACATCTTTGGATTAATTCTGAATCAAATTGTCTATATTACGAACGTTAGAGTATTATAGATGGAATGAAAAATAACAAGTTATGGACATAACGTAATGTGAGTAGAGCACTTACGCAACATAAGATTCAACGTCAATACAATTTAAAAGAATATAAATCTCTACACACTGCAATTCTCTATCATTTAGCATCCGACTCGAAGAACGTCCATACGCATGTCCAGGATACTTAAATATAGAGAGCCGATCAGACTTGTGACGGCCCTGGATATTATGCCCAATAAGGCTCCATATTCAGATCCGCCTCCTGCGAACGGACCGAAGTCTCGCAAGGGATATCTTACACACGTGTCCAATAAGAATATAAAAGATAAACCACAACAGTATAAGACACAAGAAAGTACATGTGCTCATATCTGTTCACATATTTGTACAACTGTCCCATTACATTATTACATGTCCAATTAAAAGTACAACTACCTGGGGCATACCTCGAGGGAGCACAAGCTCACAGGACACTAACTACTACGCTACTGATGGTGGTACAAGTCTGCCACAATGTCTCCACAAGCCACACAAACGGCAAGCCCTGAAAGAACTGTAGGGGAGTGAGCCTCAACAAGTCACATGCTCAGTAGGGGCCACCCGAAAACCACAACAGCTAAATAGAAGAGACCTCAAACTCAAAGGGTCTCACTAGCCACACATATAGCCAAACCATTTTCTACTTACTTTAACCATGGTTAATCAACAATTAACATAAACATATCAATTAATGTAAACCTCGGAAGGTAAAAGAGAACAGCAGGACTAGCACAACACTAGTAGTCCACCCGACCACTGGGAATACCTCAATCTCAAGCCTCACTGGCAGACTACTGCCTAGGCTCCAAGTCTCACAGGCAAACCATTGCCTCGGCTGCAGGCCTCACAGGCAAACTACCCATGGTAACCAAACTGGCATCGACATGCCAAGTCCAGCACACATTGGAACCATAACTGGAAACGTACTCTAAACAGAGTACACAGCACGTGTTGAAGGTCACACCTCACGACCTCCACACAAACACCAATTCATTGCAACAGTTGAAAGGTTGGTACACAACGTACTACAACACAAAGCCAACCCCCAAGGAGAACAGGTACCTACCATCACTAGGTACCAACACTAAAATCTCAAGCGCAAGGGTAACAGGACTGCGAGCCAGAAGCTAGTACGCCATACCCTGAAATCATAATACAACGGAAAGCTACCCTTACAAGGGTACATTACAGCAAGTGGAAGGTCCTATAACACGACCTCCACGGAGCACAGCCCCACTTCAACACCTGAAAAGGCTGGTACATAGCGTACCAAGAGAAACAGATATCCACAAAGGGTACAGGTACCTACCACCACGAGGTACCACCCCAAAGTCTCAGAACAACTGTGCCAATAACGGGGCACACCACAAACTAGTGAGGGTGTCCAGGATAGACGACACATATCTCGATAGTAGAACGCAAGTACTGGGACAAACCCCGAGCACAACAAACACACGTGCCTGGCTCACACAGAACCTGGGGTACCCGACTAGATAGAGATTCCGGAATAGGTGCCGGACCACCACACTCGGCAATACACAAGCATTTACATAAAACACATCAATTGATAATAACCTGGCTTGTCATTGGTCACCTCGTGACCTCCATTGCCACATAAACACAATGTACAATAATCATATACTAACTCTTAACTTTACTCAACTATATTAGTTAAACCATCTTTATTAACCTATAAAAGACGTCACAAGACTGAGGCTAGGTTCACGTTGGAACCTCACTGCCCAACCATTACGATCAACATAGTAAACCATAATAGTGTATGTGCCATGCACACACCCAAACCACATAAATACCATGCATACTACACAAGCAGTATGCAAACCACTTAAAAACATGCTCACCTAGTGAGCAACATGCTCTACGAGCGCTACGAGTGCCAACGCACCACAAACCGGTGCCATGCGCAACACTTAACAAATAATCGGATAATCGTACCTTGAATACATGCACAAAAATACCTCACGACTGAGGTCGCACATAGGATACTGTCGCATTCATATCGCGACACCCCGATGTGTTGTGTTAGAAAATGCTATCGCGACGGGTCGGCCTCTCGCAACAAGCTATCACGACCTTGTCGCGACAGAAGGGTATGTCACCTTCGGATCGCAACACCCCGACATGTCGCGATGGCAAACCTTAACGCGATGGGTCGGCCTGTCATGACCTTGTTTGGACAGGGGGTTCCATCGCCTTCGCAGGCAGAAACCCTAATCCAGACTGCTCACTCCGGATTACCACCCCAGACCATGCAAACCACGTTTAATTTCCAGTTTTCATGCTTTAATGAATACCCTAACATGGTATCTACTGTTCTTAATGCCAAAAAACCAATCAAACATGCATTTCATGCAATCCACACAACGGAACAAGGTGGATTCTCCCTACCTCCGTGAAGAACATGCAATCCAAACACGACACGGCGTCTCCCCCACTCCACACGATGTCCTCACGGTGAGAGCGCGCCGAAATCCACGCCATAACGCCAAATCGCCCGAGAGAGCCCCGCAACAGCCCCTCCTGGCCAAGTAGAGCTTCCCCAGCTCTATCCAGCCAAAACTTCTTTAAAAAATGCATAGCGGTTGGGAACGCGACGTAGCCCTGCATCGCGAACTGAACGCGACGTAGGAGGCCATCGCCTTCCCACTGTCGACGTCAGCATGGCCACCCAGCATGCGACACGCGGCGTGCATGCAGATGACAACCCAAAACAGCGGCAACAGGAACGCGACCACCAAGGCCGTCGCGACCTGAACGCAACGCACACCCCCGTCGCATTCACAGGCAGAGAACCTGTGAGCACTTTGGGCCCAATCTGTCGGCCCACAAAGCCTCACAACTCACGCGCAAACACATGAAACACAAGCTAATGGGCCACACTCTGGCCGCCAAACCCGGTAAGACAGGATCCGCAAGGATCCGAAAAAAAAACGCGACGTTACATTATTATCACCTAAAAAGGAATGTCGTCCTCGACATTCAAAACAAACCATAATAAACCAGATTATCACCTAAAAAGAAATAAAGCCGTATATAGAACAAGTAGGATACACTTCCTCTGCATTTGCCTCCCAAACCATCTGTGCTAACTGATCCATCTGTTCATTTCCATTCTTGTTCTGCATTTTCTTCCTTTTTAATTTATTCCACAACTGCTTTATTCCGCAGATTCAATCTGCCATTCCTTGCCTTTTGACTGTAGGCGATTCTACCTTGCCAGTGGAGCTTTATCTCCTTGGACTCAACCTACTTCCACATTTTCTGGGCTGTGTTTGCAACATTCCTTTTTGGGCCGTTTTTCCTGTTCAAATCTTTTCACTTTATTCCGCTTCTTTTGGATGTTCTGTCGTACTAAACCTTGCCTAAATTCTCGAATTCCTCGGTGCCATTTTCTTTCTATTTATCACTGCCAACTGTTATCCTGTCTCATCAGTATTCACATTTTCAATTGTCAGCTTTATCAGGAAGACCAGTCATCGTCTTTAGATTTCCTATCTCTTCATATTATTCTGCTTATACTGCTTTAATTCATATCTGTCTAACAACCACTGTTTCTTTCTTTTCATTGCGCAGAACTTTAAACTTTTCTTTAACCAAGCAAATTTTGAACGATCTGTGAATATTAAATCTTCTTGGCTTCCGCTGCGCTACTCTGATCATATTGGACTTTTGGCAAAATATTTTCACAATTTCTATTCCCATTATTGCTTTCAATTACGTTCTTCTTTCTCTATTACTCTGACTCCAGTTGAACTCAATTTTGATTCTACTTGCTTCTCACATCATCTTGCTCGATCAATTTGGACTGGAGAAAATATTAAAATTTCTAATCTGTTTTTCTTTAACACTTCAATTCCATTTATGCCATTTTCTTAGATTTCTGAATTCTGCCAAGCTATTGCTGGCATGTCATGCTTTTCATATACCTTTCTTGCTTTATTAACATTCTCTGACTAATCTCAAAGTTTTGTTGTATAATCTTTCCAAAATATTCTTTCATTCATCTACTTTTGCTCTTATATCTGATTTTGGAATATCTTTACAAAATACATCTTTGTTCAAGTGAATCACTTTCTTTGCACTGACATGCAAACTCTGACTATCATTGTCTGACTCATCTATTTTTATTCATTTCAATATCTACTTTATTTTCCTTTCTGGCCTTCTTATGCCTTACGCCGGTCCCAGGGGCTGTCTTCCTCCTTCTCACCTTCTTTATGCTGATGACACTTTGGTCTTCTTAAAAGGCAGCATTAGAAACATCAATCGGTTGATGGAATTTCTCCAAGCCTATGCCACTTCCTCGGGTCAGCATATCAACCCAGCAAAGAGTAGTTTTATGATATCTCAAAAAGCTCCTACTTCCACCATTTCTAGAATTCACCGAGTCACTGGTTTTACTAGGCAAAGCAGATGTCTCTCTTACCTTGGTGTGCGCCTCAAATCTGGGAGATTTCTTACTACTGATTTTAAGTTCCTTATTGATAAAGTTAATGGCAAACTCAATATATGGAAATCCAAACTTCTATCTCAAGCTGGCAGACTCACCTTGATAAACTCGGTCATCTCTTCCCTGCCTGTTTATCTTGCAGCGACATCATACATCCTGAAATCTATCATCAATTATTTTGGTAAAATTTCTGCTGCATTCTTCTGGAATGGTCCTAACGGTTCTCATCGTTGCCACTGGGTGCCTTGGTCTTCTATCCAACGGCCCATTATGGAGGGGGGGCTAGGTGTTCGCAGGTTGCACCATGTTCAACTCTCGTTAGCTGTCAAGCAACTCTGGAATGTTAAACAGGGATCCTCTCTATGGGCCAATTATGCTAGAAAGAGATATCAGAACTTGAAGAAGGACATGATTCCCGGGATGCCCAAATCTTTGTTCATGGAAGCTGAGAAGATTCTAATTGACAACACCATATGGGTGCATGGTAATGGCAATGATATTGATATTCTTCATGATATCTGGGTTGGAGATAGACCACTTAGTGAATTAATCGCTGCCTCAGGTGACCATCGTCAAATCTCTGCCACTTTGAGTGAGGTTTGTTCTAATGAAAATCACAGCTTGCGTTCCATTATTCCCCAGACTGTTTTGGATAGCGTTGTTCTCACTGAAGATGTTGATAAGTGTATGTGGGCGGCTTCCCCTAATGGTTCCTTCACCACCCGTTCTGCTTACAACCTCACTCTCCCTACTGGTGTGTATAGAGCTGCTCTCTCCAAATTTTGGCACAGGTCTTTCAACCGTAGGGCATCCTTATTCTCCTGGAAAGTGCTGCATCGTGCTGTTCCAGTGGATGGTCGTGTCACTGATATTGGTGTTCCTATGGCCTCCCACTGCTCTTGTTGCTCTCACCCTCAACAAGAAACTTTAGATCACCTTTTCATTCATAGTGACTGTGCTGCCTTCCTTTGGCGTTGGCTCCAACCGTTGATCTCTCCTAGAATCAACATGCACCCCCATCTCACGGTTCGCCTGTGGAACTTAGTCCATCATAGTAATATTCGCTCCCCCTATGGATTTGCTGCTCTTTATGGCGTTATGCTCATCATTTGGGAAATCTGGAAATGGCGATGTGCTAAAAGATTCGAGGATTCCACTATCCCCCTTGGGGCCATCATCAACAATGTCAAGAATAATATAGGCCACTGCTTGTCAAAAATCATCTTTAAAGTCGCCCCCTCTTTTGATGAATGGCAGACTCTTCTCAGCTTCGGCTTTGCTCCTCAGTGCTCTTCCAAAACTTTGAAGCTAATTAGATGGATTCCTCCCTTACATGATTTCAGTCTAAATGTTGATGGCTCCTGCAAAGGAAACCCTGGTGATTGTGGTGGTGGAGGATGTATCCGGGACTCTATGGGAAATGTTCACGTGTCCTTCTCTCATTTCTATGGAAAAGGAACCAGCATGCAAGCAGAGATAAGAGCGCTTACTGATGGCGTCCGTCTTGCGTCAGTTATTGGCTACAAGATCTCTATTGTTTATACTGACTCTCAAGTTGTTGCCCACTTCATAAAAGATGATCGGATGGTGTCTTGGCAATCATTTAGATGGTGGAGAGAAGCAAGAAGAATTCTCATACATTATGGTGGTTTGCTTCTTCATGTGTATAGAGAAACAAACCAAGTGGCAGATGCTCTTGCAAACTTTGCGATTTATTCTAGGCAGAATAATGTTTATCAGAGGGCCAAAGACCTCCCTCATCCTTGTAAAGGGCCAGTGGTAATTGATAGATCTGGTCTTACTCACATTAGGCTGGCTTAGCTGTGGTGGCCTTTGTTTCTTTGTAATTTTCCTTATATAATATTTTCGGCCCAGGTTTACTCACCGGTGGAGTGGGATCATTCTCCCCCTCTGGGGGAGGGTGCACTCTCCTGGTTGAGAGCCTGAGGACCGCTTTTGATAAAAAAAACTTTATTTTCCTTTCTGTGAACCATAACTCTTACTTTCCTTGAACTGGCTACCATTTTAAACAAGATATCTTTTCTGCGAACACTTCTCTTATTCATTCTGCTATCTAACTAATCTCATTGTTCCATTCATACTGTAAATCTTTCTGATATACAATTATCTTTCATTAAAACACTGTAAAAACCCAATTCTGAATACTAATTTCTTTAAATACAATAACTGGCTCTGTCTGCTTTCCTTATTCCACCATCTGCTCTATTATCAAATACCAAAAAATATCACAATCTGTCTTACTGTTTCTCTCAACTTGTTGTTCCTTGACTACTTCTCAATTAACACACCTCTTTCTATTCTGTTTTACTTGACTTCAACTTATTTCAAACATACTTAACTTTAACTTAAATCTTTCTCAGACTGCTCATAACTGCTAAACTCTACTGATCTCATTTCCAATACTGCACTCTTTAATAACTCATTCTGAAGAATCTTCATAATGTGCTATTCATCAACTAAATATTTCTCTTGTGCAATGCTCAGAAAAATCCAGCTGCACACTGATTCTTCCTTACTTTCTCTATATTCAACTGACCATTTCTGCACATATTTACACAAATTCTCATATCAAACTTTCTATTACCATTATTACTCCTAACAACACCATTTTCAAACACTCACTAACCATCTCTAATCTCAAATATAATTAATCTGACTGCCATAAAATACTGCTCTTTCATTTTCCATTACCTCATTCAACGTTAATCTACCTTATTTAACCATTCCAACTTTTCATAACGCTAATCACATTATCATACAAACTGTCTCGCAATCTGTCTCTAACTTAGATCTCTAACACCTCAATACCTCTACTGAGGTTCTCAACCATAATCTGCACTTTTAACCCTTTTTGACATACTTACTGATCTATTCTTTATCATATATTGTTCCTTCTCTATTTCATCACATCATTATTTTAAACCTGTTTCTGTCAACTCTCTGTGCTTCATTAAAACACTTCTTTACTGAATTCCATATCTGAACTCACTAATCCCCACAATTTCTTTAACTGTGAATCCTTAACAACTGTATCTTTCTTTCACAAATTAAGACACTGGTATAATCACACAGATTATACTACCTCTAATCACATCAACTTTAAACAACTGCTAACAGCTGCCAAATTCTCAACACATAAACATGTTTTACAGAACAAAGACTCAGATAAATACCACTTTAACCAACACAAAACCGCAGACTTACTACCAGCAGTGGACATTAATCCATGTATTGGGACATTGTACTCTCAGTGTCTTTTCATATTATAACTGGACCATTGTGATGATCAGTCTGTCCCCATGTAATTTTAATTAATTACATATATATTTTAGTGATTAACAAAACTTCATCAATAATCTCTAACATATCTCATAAGTCTTAAGTACTAGAAAATTACCAAGGCCAATCAAGTCAATGTTGGTAAGTATTGTCTTACTGAAGCTTTAATCTTTTCAGAATGATATTTCTCTAAGTCCACATCGACTTCTGTTGAAAGTTATAACGATTTCATAAGTGTTTTTAACGATTTCCTTGTAAGACTGGAAAGTCATGTTGTTTCAAACAAGTCGATTCTGTAACGATTCTATAAGTCATCGAAACGATTTCTTTAGAACTCGCAACGACTTGCTCGCCACAATGATTCTATAAGTTATCATAACGATTTCTTTAGAACTCGCAACAACTTGCTCGCCGTAACGATTTCTTAAGTAATCATAACGATTTCTTTAGAACTCGCAACGACTTGCTCGCCGTAACGATTCTATAAGTCATCGTAATGATTTCTTTAGCACTCACAATGACCTGCTCGCCGCAACGATTCTATAAGTTATCATAACGATTTCTTTAGAACTCGCAACGACTTGCTCGCCGTAATGATTTCTTAAGTAATCATAACGATTTCCTTAGAACTCGCAACGACTTGCTCGCCGTAACGATTCTATAAGTCATCGTAACGATTTCTTTAGCGCTCATAACGATTTGCTTTACGCAACGATTTCTTTAGCGATCATAACGATTTACTTTGCGTAATGATTTCTTTAGCGCTCATAATGATTTGCTTTGCACAACGATTTCTTTAGCGCTCATAACGATTTGCTTTGCGTAACGATTTCTTTAGCGCTCATAACAATTTGCTTTGCGCAACGATTTCTTTAGCGCTCATAACGATTTGCTTTGCGCAATGATTTCTTTAGCGCTCATAACGATTTGCTTTTAGCAACGATTTCTTTAGCGCTTATAACAATTTGCTTTGCGCAACAGGCGCTCATAACGATTTGCTTTGCGCAACGATTTCCTTAGCGCTCATAACGATTTACTTCGCGCAACGATTTCTTTAGAGCTCATAACGACTTGATAAGTGTTCATAACGATTTCCCTGTTGAACACATACACTTGCTTTAACGATTTCCTCTCTATAATGACTTGTTAGTATTCATAACGATTTCATAAGTCATATAGACAACGACTCTATGGTTTATATCAACTTGACTTTTATCTTATCTCTTGAAGCGTTGACTAGTCAAAGTCCACGTTTATATCTCTCTGACACTCCTGCATTTATGAGATCTGAACGTACCTCTGCATGCATGCAGACGATATTATCCATTATCGTGCATCTTCTGTCAATATCTTTTAGAAGAAACTATTTAGCATTGCTATTTTGGTGAATATTCTTATGAACGTTTACTGACAACTAAAGACAGCCTAGCTGTCTACTGTTCTAGCATTTAATTTATGCAGGGTCCTAAAGACATTCTGTCATACAACGTTGGACCATACAGACGGCAGAAGACATTATCTCTTTGCGTGCTCAAATGGATAAAAGATTTTTGAAGCTTCCAAGTGTCAAGCAGTCTAACGTCTATCAATCTAAGAGACAACGGTTACTTCAACGGCCGTATTTCAAAAAGAAGATTTAACTTCAAAGACAGAAGTGAAGAATGAAACCAACGAAGTAGAGAACAAGTATCCTGTATTCAAGCATTCAAATTCTTCTGCAAGAAGTCCAGAGCCAAGAATCTCATTCCTCATCACCTTTAGCTATTCACTCTCTGTGCTGTAATAGAATTTCTAAGAGAGCCCGTGTAGTTCTGAGAGTGTGCCTTGTTTAGATCCTTTGCTCTCAGTGCTAGTTGCTTCAAATCCTGGCTTGTTAAAAGCTTGATCTAGGGGCTTGATCTCATTCCATTCTCTTTGTGTTGTTTCCCTTCGTGCGTGAGGGAAGACCTGGTGGTATCCAGGGTGTTGTTTCCCTTCAGTTGTGAAGGAAGACCTAGTGGGTTATCCAAGGTGTTGTTATTCCCTTCGGGTGTGAAGGAAGACCAGCTGAGTTGGGTGTTGTAGCGTCCTTAGGGGGACTATTCCCTAATTAGTGAAATCCTGAGTGGTTTCTCAGGGACTGGACGTAGGACTCCTAAGGAGAGGAGGTCCAAACCAGGATAATCCTTTGTGTCGTGTGATTGTTGCCTTTGTGTGATTGGTATTTGAACTAACAGTCACTAACCTTCTTCGAAGAACGTTTTTGTGAATGATCTTATTTACAGGTATTGTCTAGATTAATTTTTAAAGACCCATTCACCCCCCCTCTGGGCTCGTCAATTGGGCAACAAGTGGTATCAGAGCGAGTCTCTTCGACAAAGAAAGGATCCAACGATCTGAAGAGTAAAGATCCATGGCAGCCCAAAGTCACAACGAAGGTCAGTCTGTCAACCGACCACCATTGTTCGATGGAGAGGATTACACTTACTGGAAAACAAGAATGGAGTACTTTCTGCAATGCCACGATTATCAGATATGGTCCATAGTGGAAGAAGGCGATCATCAAGTCATAAATGAGAAAGCTCAATAGACAGACGATGACAGGAAGAAGATCTCGCAGAATTGTAAAGCAAAGAGTATTTTGTGCTGTGCCCTTAGTAAAAAGGAGTTCAATAGAATTTTAGCTTGCAAATCCGCAATGGAAATGTGGGAAAAGCTCAGAATCACCTATGAAGGCACAGATAAGGTAAAGGAAACAAGAATAGATATTCTTGTAGCACAGTACGAAAGATTTCAAATGCAATCAGGTGAGTCCATTACCCAAATGTTCAGTAGATTTACAGATATTACAAATGGGCTAGCTGGACTAGGAAAGACCTATGAAATGGGAGATATGGTCAGAAAGATTCTTAGATCTTTACCATCCTCATGGACCCCAAAAGTAACAGCCATTGAAGAAGCTAATGATCTAAAAAGGATGTCTTTAGAAAAGCTCATCGGGTCCCTCATGGCCCATGAGATCAATATGGAATGGCTAGGAGAGTCCTCTAGTAGAAAGAAACACTCCAATGCCTTAAAAGCTGAAGAAGATTCACCAGAAGTAAGCTCAGATGAGAGTGAAAGTGATGAAGACAGTAAAAATGAGGAAGCAATGCTCTCTAGAAGACTGCAGCAAATTCTGGCCAAGAAGAAAAACTTCCAGTCTGGAAGAAGGCACTTCAAAAAGAATAAGGACTTCAAGAGATCAGATGGAAAGGATGTGAAGAAAGGAGAACCCGTCTGCTATGAATGTAAAAAGTCAGGACACATCAAAGCTGAGTGTCCAAAGATCAAGAAGCCGGAGTTCAGGAAGAAAGACAGCTCCAAGAAGTTCAGAAAATACAAAAAGAAGGCGATGGCAGCAGCATTGGAAAACAGTAGCGACTCAGACAGTGAGTCAAGCTCCTGCAGTGATGAAGAAGAAGCCAATTTGGCTTTCATGGCCAATACCGAAGACAAGGTAACTTCTGACTCCTCTTTTGATTCATACAATGGTTCAGATTCCGATAGTTTAGAAGAGGCTTTCAATGAACTATATGATAAATATAGAGAAGTAACCAAACTATTAAAAGTAAGCAAGAAAAACACAGTCTGTATAGAAAATACAAACTCGGATCTAAAATCAGAAAATGAACAATTAGAAAGTCAAATAACTGAACTTAAAAGAAGAAATGAACTGCTATGTGAAGACCTAAAAGCTAAGAATGAATAAATAACTAAATTAGAAAAACAAGTAAGTTCAGATGAACTGAAAATTGAAATCAAGACACTAACAGAAGAAAATATATAGTTATCTAGCACATTAGAAAAATTCACCAATGGTAAAAACTCCCTCATATTAAAAGGTGCCAGAAGATCAGGTAAGAAGAAAAATGGATTAGGATATACACCTCCAGATAATGAAGAAACTATAGTTTATCCCAAAACATATCCAACACCAAAATTTGTACCCGAACAAGATATAGCACACAAAGCTAACTTCAAATATATAGAAAAAGTAACCAAATTATCCTGCTGTAGTCATTGCAACAAGTTAGGACATGTCATAACAATATGCCCAACAAAACATAAGAAATGGATAATCAAAGGTAAAATCAATGATACTAACCAATCAGGACCCAAAAGAATTTGGGTACCTAAAACTTGATGATTTTATTTCAGGGTAACACTCGAGCATCCAAATGGTATTTGGACAGTGGGTGCTCAAGGCACATGTCAGGATATCAGAAGTTATTCACCAATCTCTAAGCTAAACAAGGAACAGTCACCTATGGAGACAATGGGAAAGGCACAGTCATTGGTAGTGGTTCCGTTAGCAACAAAGGAATGATAGTCATTGAAGATGTACTGCTAGTCAAAGGGCTGAAGCACAATCTAATTAGCATCAGCCAGCTTGAGGTCATCAGATTCAGTTTCAAGAGTCAAAGTGCAGCATACTAAAGGATGGAGCAGTAATCTTCGAAGCCAATAGAGAAAAGAACCTGTATGCGCTTCATCTTGAAGAACTCAAGGATAAAGATGTCTATCTAGCAGCAAACAAGGATCAATCTACTGAATTGTGGCACAGAAGACTAGGTCATTGCAGCATAGATAGGATGAGAAAATTACTAAAAAAAAATCTTGTGGAAGGACTACCAAAGGTCAGTGCAAAAATGGAAGGTGTCTGTAGACCTTGTGCTAAGGGAAAGCACACTAAGAGCTCCTTCAAGTCAAAGACAGTAGTAACGACCTCAAAACCCTTAGAACTCCTTCACATGGATCTATTTGGGCCAATGAGGACTACTAGTCTTGGAGGAAATAACTTTGGATTTGTCATAGTTGATGATTACTCAAGATTCACATGGGTATCATTCCTAGAGCATAAAGATGACACATTTGAAAACTTTGTTAGTTTCAGCAAGAAAGTCCAGAAGGATCAGAAGTTCAGCATTGTTTCTATCCGATCAGATCATGGTGGTGAATTTCAAAATGAAAAATTTGCTAAATTCTGTGATGATCAGGGGATTGAGCATAATTTCTCAGCACCAAGGACACCACAGCAAAATGGAATTGCTGAAAGAAAGAATAGAACCCTATTAAATATGGCAAGAACAATGCTATCTGAATATAATCTGCCAAGGTATTTTTGGGCCGAAGCAGTCAACACAGCAAGCTACATCATCAACAGAGTGATGATTAGGCCAATTCTAAAGAAGAATGCATATGAACTGTTCAAAGGAAAGAAACCAAGGATCAGTCACTTCAGGACATTTGGATGTCCTTGCTTCATCCACAACAATGGAAAAAGGGACATTGGTAAGTTGAATGCCAAATCAGATGAAGGCATCTTCATGGGGTACACCTCTAAACCCAAAGGCTATAGAGTATTTAATAAATGTACCTTATTAATTGAACAGTCTGTACATATTATTTTTTATGAAACTAACCCTTCCTTGAGAAAGGAAGAAGATAGTGATAATGATGATGCAGATGTACTGTCCAAGAAACTGAAGAATACATCAATTGAGGACAAGGATGATCCACCACTGGAAGACATGCAATAAAAGAAAATTACACATGAAAATCTTCCAAAGGAGTGGAGATATAAGAAAGATCACCCACTCAAAAATCTTATTGGTGATCCATCTGTAGGGGTAAGAACAAGAGGTAATGTAATTCCTTGTGATTACCTAGCTTTTGTTTCTCAAATAGAACCTAGGACAGTCAATGAAGCTCTTACTGATGAATCTTGGATAATAGCCATGCAAAATGAACTAAATCAGTTCAAGAGAAACTAAGTATGGTCACTTGTTCCTAGACCATCAGACCATCCAGTCATTGGCACCAAATGGGTGTTCAGAAATAAACTGGATGAAACTGGTGTAATCTTAAGAAACAAGGCCAGATTGGTAGCTCAAGGCTATTCTCAAGAGGAAGGCATAGATTTCGATGAAACCTATGCACCTGTAGCTAGACTTGACGCTATTAGAATATTACTTGCATATGCATCAGCATTAGACTTAAAACTATTTCAAATGGATGTCAAATCTGCATTCTTAAATGGTTTTATAAAAGAGGAAGTTTATGTGGAACAACCCCCAGGTTTTGATGACACAGAATTTCCTAATCATGTTTTTAAACATCATAAAGCATTATATGGTTTAAAGCAAGCACCTAGGGCCTGGTATGAAAGGCTTAGTTCCTTTCTTTTAAATCATGGTTTCAGTAGAGGTCAAGTAGATAGCACTCTATTTGTAAAATCAAAAGTTAAAAGCATACTACTTGTACAGATTTATGTAGATGATATTATCTTTGGATCTACTGATGAATCCCTTTGCAAGTACTTTGAAAAGTTGATGCAGGGAGAATTTGAGATGAGCATGATGGGAGAGCTCAATTATTTCCTTGGATTGCAAATCAAGCAAGGAAAAGATGGCACCCATATCTGCCAAGCAAAGTACACCAAAGAACTCTTGACGAAATTTAGATTCGATAACACTAAGCCACTGTCAACACCTATGAGCACATCAACAAGGATGGACAGTGACAAAAATGGTAAGAAAGTAGATCAAAAGATCTACAGAGGTATGATAGGTTCACTACTCTATTTGACAGCTAGTAGACCTGATATCTTATTTAGTGTATGCATGTGTGCTAGGTATCAAGTAGATCCTAGAGAATCACATTTAATTTCTGTAAAAAGAATATTTAGATATTTAGCTAGAACTCATGACTTAGGTCTGTGGTATCCATAATCTTGTGAAATTAATTTAGTAGGATACTCTGATGCTGACTATGCTGGATGCAAAGTAGATAGAAAATGCACCAGTGGTGGTTGTCAATTTCTTGCAGGATGTTTGATATCCTGGTCTTCAAAGAAACAAAATTCAGTGGCACTGTCTATAGCTGAAGCTGAGTACGTAGCTGCTGGAAGTTGCTGTACACAACTCTTATGGATAAAGCAACAACTTGAAGATTTTGGATTAAACATCAAATCGATTCCACTGTTGTGTGACAACACTAGTGCCATTAATCTCACCAAGAATCCAGTTCAACATTCAAGGACCAAGCACATTGAGGTTAGATATCATTTCATTCGTGATCATGTTGCAAATGGTAATATTGAAATATCTTTTATTGATACAAATGGCCAGTTAGTAGACATCTTCACAAAAGCCTTACCTGAAGAGAGATTCACATCTCTTAGAAGGGAATTGGGCATGTGCAATTTGTGAAAAGAGTCTTGTTGAAAATTGGCATATAAATTTTTCAGACTTAAACAATCTTTCTCTCCATCGCTTTAAGCAAAAATAGCAATATTATCCCTCCTGGTCGCTCTTTTATTGAAGTCAGTTTGAATAGTCAAACTTGTTTGTCGCTTTCTACCACTATTTGGTGCCTCACTTTCCTCAGCACATTTAATTATTCATAAAATCGATGAGAGAACGATTCGTATCCCATCTTCTACCTTTTCCCCCTTTCGTCTAGTTGCTTGAGCCGATGCCCTAGCAATTTCAACATCGACTCTCTGCTAAGGTTGAAGCTTCTCTCATCTTCCCACAAAATTTCTTGAGGGCTTTCACTCCTCCTTCCTTCTCAACCCTCTAGAAAACCTCCTCAACGGATTCCATGGCCGCATCCACCGTTTCCGGGAGTTTGGGTGGCTACAGCGCCGAGTTTCTTGCTCCTGAGCAGCAGGAAAGGTTCACCTTTGTGAAGACGAAGTCTGTGGAAATAAGACAGTGGATATAGCAGATCTAGAGAAGAATGGCATGCACAGTGTAGTTGAAGCAATGAATAGAATGCAGTGGATGGGAATCACCACCCTTTCCGAGGTAAGTTATCCGGACCTCGTAAAGGCCTTTTATGTTTGTCTGAGAACAGAGGAAGACGGTCTCTGATTTCATCTGTCAAGGGAACCCAGATCAAGATAGATCATGAGTTGTTACATTCGTTGTTTAGAGTAAAGACATCCGGGCACAGTGGGGTTCACACCGTGGACGCCCAAGTTAAAGGTCTTTGTATTGTAGGACCGGGATTCAGATTGAAAGATGGTAAATTAGACATTAACCAACTGAATGCTTTCAACCGCCTCCTCCATTTCATAGTCTGTCAGATTTTGGCTCCAAGAAGCGCCACTTTCTCCACCTGTACCAAGGCAGACTCAGACATGATGTTCTGGGCCATACAGAACAAGGACATCAATATGGCCGCAGTGATGATTGAGAGGATGAGATTTGCCCGTGATCAAATTTGGGATACAAAGAGCAAGCTTAATGTCTCTTTGCCTTATGCTCATCTGCTTACCAAAGTTTTAAGGCATTTTGGTATTGATCTGACCGGAGCTGTAGTTGAGAAAATGGGCCAATCAATTAGGTCCAGAAATCTAAGGAAGAGTGGTTTCTCAATGATCAATGGTGTCTGGTCTAAGACCTCAGTAGCAGAGGGAGAGGCCATCATGGAGATATTCCTGATGTTCAGGAAGAAGCAGCAGAACCAGCAGCAGAACAACCAGCAGCGGATCAAGCAGTAGCAGAACCAAGAGTAGAAATTGAACCAGCTGAATTAGCAGAACCACCAACTGTACCAGTAGAAGTTGTGCCAGCAGTAGTAGCAGAAACAAGAGCTGCAGAGCAAGTAGGGTCACCCCCTTTAATAATTGAATCTCACCCTCCAGAAGCTCTAGTAGGAGGAGCAGTGGTAGGTGCAGCAGACACTTTGTCCACCTCCATTGTTGCCTCTATCCTAAAGAGGTAGTGGATTTTGTTCTCACCACCCCAGTCACCTCAGAGACTGGTGGAATTGCAGAAGAAGAAGCTATGGCATCCGGCCACATTGAAGAATCACTTGCAGCACTAGTTCAGGAGGAGCAATCAAATGCTCCAGCAGATGTTGTTTTGGAAGAGGCTCCCATTCAGGGGGAGCAAGAGCAAATGGAAAAGGATGCTCCTGTTCAGGGGGAGCAATCCAAGGAAGGATCAGCAGAAGCAGCTCACTGTGATGAGCCTATGGGCAGTGTACCAATTGATGAAGACTTGCCTAATGCTCAGAATGATGTCAGAGATGGGGAGACAACCAGCTCCTCTGATTCTAATGATGATCAGCCTCCTCCAGCTTCAGAGGCTAGGCAAAAAGGGAAAGAAGTGGAGCCCAAAGTACCACTCTTATCAAATGCTCCACATGAAAGGCTAATGAGGCAGAAGATTGTTATAAATTTGAAGCCTGTGATTGAAAGACTTGATGCCCAAGGAACTATTCTATGTTCTCTTCAATCTGATGTATCCTCCATCTTCATGAGCCAAGCTTCAGCTTCAAAGGAAATTTCCAACATCAGGAATGCCATGAAGTGGTTCAACAAAGAAATGGGCAGCATGAAGAATATGCTGAGTGAAATCCTGAAGGTGGTTGGAGCCCAAGCTCCTCCTCCTCCACCTCCTGCAGCCCAAGTTCTTGAGTCTAGGCCATCAGGGCCATCAGTTCAAGAGTCAGGGCCAGCACCAGCAGCAGAAGAGGCAGAAGTTAATATGCAAGGGCCATCTGGGCCAGTTGAACAGGTTGAAGGGCCTCCAGGGCCAGCTGAGCAAGTGGCACGGCCATCAGGGCCATTGGAGAGTGGACCTGTGCAGACAGAGGTTGAAGAAGAGGTCTTGGCACCTGAGCCTCCAGCTCCCTCTCCTCCCTCTCACACACCAGTTCCTCCATCTCCTCCCTCAGCTCCTACAGCACCTCCTGCCCCTCAGCCATTCAAAAAACCTCAATCCAGACCCATCTCCTCTCCAACACCATTTCCTTCTCAATCCACCTCATCTCCTGCATCTTCTATTCACATACTTCCACCTCCACCTATTTCTAAGGTGCCTCCAGCATCCTCTGCTGGAGCCTCATCCTCCTCTGGTCCCTCCCCTGGACCAGTTGATGACATTCCCACTACTTCCCATTCATTTCTTCATCCTTCTCCTCCACCCTCTTTCATCACTATAATCCCTGAGACAGCTCAACTTGACTCTCCCTTTATATAAAAAATAAAGGATGAGTTTGAGGAAGGCATTCTCAGGTCTGTGCTAAAGGTTGGGGAGCACATCCATAGGGCAGACTCTTCCAGTCCTGCACCTAAGAAGAGGAAAATTTCTTCTACCTCCTCCATTTCCTCTGAGCCTAAATACCCTCCTTTGTGGTTTTCCCTCACAGTGGTCAACAAAAATAAACCATTGTATAGAGAATATCTCTCAAAGGTCGTTCTTGCCACCATCATTAACCTTCCATTCCTCAATCTAACAGAGCATTTAAACACCATCCTACCCTTCACTTCTCTTTCCAAATCCGAAAAATCCAAAATCTTCTCTATTGCCCACTCCAAAACTAAAGAGCAGTGGGGCAAAGGCCACAAAGATCTCTTCGAAAGATACATTCTTGCCAAATCTGCCAGATTCCCTCCAAGGGACCACTCCCTGACCTTATCAGAGTGGTTCAGAATTTATCATAGAGAAATTTGGGCACCCTTCATTCAAAAAGATCAAGATGGTCAGACACTATGTGTTGTTCAACAACTACAGATATGCCCATCGACTTTCAGAAGTTCAGCTCAGCCAATTCAAAAGGGCTATTTCAGCTCTCAATCCAGGCATCTCACAATCTTCAGATATTCAGGTAGATTTTGCTACCCTTCCTATGCCTGATGAGATAGCACTACCACAGATATATTTTCTTGTCATGGAGTCCTCTGTAGGATCCATCATCTTTGAACGTTTTGCCAGAGTAATGGGAAGGATTCAAGTTCAGAAAGGCTGCCTGGTTGCATTTCCTAGATTTCTATTTAGAGAATATCACCAGGGGCATGTCAGTGCTGAAGTTCTAGCCCCAATTCTGTCTGAATGTGAAAGGTTGACATCCTCAGAATGGAGTAGATTCTATCCCTTGTCTGCTCAGCAGCTGTTCACCCTTAATGAAGCTCAAGCCAGGGAAGGCAAACTTGCTGTCTCTCCAGCCACTTTCTTGGATATGAACTCCATTCACCTTGTAAATGACCCTTCAAAGTTTGGGAGGAAAGGTACATGGTGTATGTAGCTCTACACAAAGCTCTCAGAGATAATCACAATCACTATCCTGTGTCCATGGATCAGTTTCTTACCTGTGCCAGCTTTGGGACTCGTCATTTCCTAAAGATGACTATGGATAAGGATGCTTATGCTGATCTTCTCTACAAGCATCTAGATCTTCATCTCCAAAGGATGGCTTCCTCCATGGGACCAACCTACTCTTTGTCTTTTGGAGTCTTTAAAACTCATTTTGAAGAGCAGGAAGCACAGGCATAGGAAACCATTTCTCATTTTGCCTCTCTTCTATCTCCTGCTTACTATCTGTCTGTACCTCCTCAACATTAATGAAAAATTCTTGTTTGTGTGCTCCTATTTTTTCTCTTCATTCTTTGTCTCTGATTATCTTTTTGCTTAATGACAAAAAGGGGGAGAAAAATAATTAGCATGTCTTGATTACATTCCAAAAACATTTAGGGAGAAATAAATTTTTGACTATTTTTAGATACCTTTCATCCATACTTATTGTTCAGTTTTGTCATCACCAAAAAGGGGGAGATTGATGATCAGTCTGTCCCCATGTAATTTTAATTAATTACATATGTATTTTAGTGATTAACAAAAGTTCATCAATAATCTCTAACATATCTCATAAGTCTTAAGTACAGGAAAATTACCAAGGTCAATCAAGTCAATGTTGGTAAGTATTGTCTTACTGAAGCTTTAATCTTTTCAGAATGATATTTCTCTAAGTCCACATCGACTTCTGTTGAAAGTCATAATGATTTCATAAGTGTTTTTAACAATTTCCTTGTAAGACAAGAAAGTCATGTTGTTTCAAACAAGTCGATTCTGTAATGATTCTATAAGTCATCGAAACGATTTCTTTAGAACTCACAACGACTTGCTCACCGCAACGATTCTATAAGTTATCATAACGATTTCATTAGAACTCGCAACGACTTGCTCGCCGTAACGATTTCTTAAGTAATCATAACGATTTCTTTAGAACTCGTAACGACTTGCTCGCCGTAACGATTCTATAAGTCATCGTAATGATTTCTTTAGCGCTCACAATGACTTGCTCGCCGCAACGATTCTATAAGTTATCATAACGATTTCTTTAGAACTCGCAACGACTTGCTCGCCGTAACGATTTCTTAAGTAATCATAACGATTTCTTTAGAACTCGTAACGACTTGCTCGCCGTAATGATTCTATAATTCATCGTAACGATTTCTTTAGCGCTCATAACGATTTGCTTTACGCAATGATTTCTTTAGCGATCATAACGATTTGCTTTGCGCAACGATTTCTTTAGCGCTCATAACGATTTGCTTTGCGCAACGATTTCTTTAGCGCTCATAACGATTTGCTTTGCGCAATGATTTCTTTAGCGCTCATAACAATTTGCTTTGCGCAACGATTTCTTTAGCGCTCATAACGATTTGCTTTGCGCAACAAGCGCTCATAACGATTTGCTTTGCACAACGATTTCCTTAGCGCTCATAACGATTTACTTCGCGCAACGATTTCTTTAGAGCTCATAATGACTTGATAAGTGTTCATAACGATTTCCCTGTTGAACACATACACTTGCTTTAACGATTTGCTCTCTATAATGACTTGTTAGTATTCATAACGATTTCATAAGTCATATAGACAACGACTCTATGGTTTATATCAACTTGACTTTTATCTTATCTCTTGAAGCGTTGACTAGTCAAAGTCCACGTTTATATCTCTCTGACACTCCTGCATTTATGAGATCTGAACGTACCTCTGCATGCATGCAGACGATATTATCCATTATCGTGCATCTTCTGTCAATATCTTTTAGAAGAAACTATTTCGCATTGCTATTTTGGTGAATATTCTTATCAACGTTACTGACAACTGAAGACAGCCTAGCTGTCTACTGTTCTAGCATTTAATTTATGCAGAGTCCTAAAGACGTTCTGTCATACAACGTTGGACCATACAGACGGCAGAAGACATTATCTCTTTGCGTGCTCAAATGGATAAAAGATTGTTGAAGCTTCCAAGTGTCAAGTAGTCTAACGTCTATCAATCTAAGAGACAACGGTTACTTCAACGGCCGTATTTCAAAAAGAAGATTTAAATTCAAAGACAGGGGTGAAGAATGAAACCAACGAAGTAGAGAACAAGTATCTCATATTCAAGCATTCAAATTCTTCTGCAAGAAGTCCAGAGCCAAGAATATCATTCCTCATCACCTTTAGCTCTTCGCTCTCTGTGTTGTAATAGAATTTCTAGGAGAGCCCGTGTAGTTCTGAGAGTGTGCCTTGTTTAGATCCTTTGCTCTCAGTGCTAGTTGCTTCAGATCCTGGCTTGTTAAAAGCTTGATCTAGGGGCTTGATCTCATTCCATTCTCTTTGTGTTGTTTCCCTTCATGTGTGAAGGAAGATCTGGTGGTATCCAGGGTGCTGTTTCCCTTCAGTTGTGAAGGAAGACCTGGCGGGTTATCCAGGTGTTGTTATTCCCATCGGGTGTGAAGGAAGACCAACTGAGCTGGGTGTTGTAGCGTCCTTAGGGGGACTGTTCCCTAATTAGTGAAATCCTGAGTGGTTTCTCACGGACTGGACGTAGGACTCCTAAGGAGAGGAGGACCGAACCAGGATAATCCTTTGTGTCGTGTGATTGTTGTCTTTGTGTGATTGGTATTTGAACTAATAGTCACTAACCTTCTTCGAATAACGTTTTTGTGAATGATCTTATTCACAGGTATTGTCAAGATTAATTTTGAAAGACCTATTCACCCCCCCCCCCTCTGGGCTCGTCAACTGGGCAACACATTTCTCTGATACCAACTGTGACGACCATGTATATTTATGCCCAATAAGGCTCCATATCCAGATCCGCCTCCCGCGAACGGACCGAAGTCTCGCAAGGGATATCTCACATACGTGTCCAGTGAGAACATAAAAGACAAACCACAACAGTATAAGACACAAGAAAGTACATGTGCTCATATCTGTTCACATATTTGTACAACTGTCCCATTACATTATTACATGTCCAATTAAAAGTACAACTACCTGAGTCATACCCCGAGGGAGCACAAGCTCACAGGACACTAACTACTACACTACTGTTGGTGGTACAACTCTGCCACAACATCTCCACAAGCCACACAAACGGCAAGCCCTAAAAAGAACTGTAGGAGAGTGAGCCTCAACAAGTCACAGGCTCAGTAGGGGCCACCCGAAAACCACAACAGCTAAACAGAAGAGACCTCAACCTCAAAGGGTCTTACTGGCCACACATATAGCCAAACCATATTCTACTTACTTTAACCATGGTTAATCAACAATTAACATAGACATATCAATTAACGTAAATCTCGGAAGGTAAAGAGAACAGCAGGACTAGCACAACACTACTAGTCTGCCCAACCACTGGGAATACCTCAATCTCAAGCCTCACTGGCAGACCACTGCCCAGCCTCCAAGTCTCACAGGAAAACCATTGCCTCAGCTGCAGGCCTCACAGGCAAACTACCCATGCAGGGTAACCAAACTGGCATCGACATGCCAAGTTTAGCACACATTGGAACCATAACCAAAAACGTACTCTAAACAGAGTACACAGTACGTGTGGAAGGTCACACCTCACGACCTCCACACAAACACCAGTTCATTGCAACAGTTGAAAGGTTGGTACACAACGTACTACAACACAAAGCCAACCCCAAGGAGAACAGGTACCTACCATCACTAGGTACCAACACTGAAATCTTAAGCGCAAGGGTAACAAGACTGCTAACCAGAAGCTAGTCCGCCATACCCCGAAATCATAATACAACAGAAAGCTACCCTTACGAGGGTACATTACAGCAAGTGGAAGGTCTTATAACACGACCTCCACAGAGCACAGCTCCACTTCAACACCTGAAAAGGCTGGTACACAGTGTACCAAGAGAAATAGATACCCACAAAGGGTACATGTACCTACACCACGAGGTACCACCACAAAGTCTCAGAACAACTGTGCCAACGACGGGGCACACCACAAACTAGTGAGTCTCCGCTCACCAACCACAATTACAACTGTGCCAACACCAGGGCACACCTTACTGAGGAAAACCTTAATCAATGAGTAATCACACAAAAGCCACAACCGGTGGTAAAGCACGAGTCGGAAAGGAACGACGCCACCACATGGGAAAAGACTATTGGCTGATCAAACCAGTATCCAACCCGGACAACACAACACAAGAACTACCTCTCAGTCTCATAGCCACGGACCCTCAGTCCAGCTACGGCTGCACAAACTCACAAGTCAAGCAACTAACTGTGGAGACCAACAAACACCACCACCACCTGCAGGCCCATACCTGGCACCTTTAGGGACTCAGGCCCGAGCTCCCTAAAGTGAGGCATTGGTAATAGGACTAGCTGGGGCCCAGTATGTCTACTGGTGTCTGTAACCCCAACCACGAGCGCGCTACAAGCGACCAACGTAAAACCAGCTCATCACGAGTCGCTGCCCTCTGTCGTCTTTCCCTCAGCCAGACGTACAACTCAAACACAGGAGTGAGGGTGCCCAGGACAGATGACACAGACCTCGACAGTACAATGCAAGTACCGGGACAATCCCTAGCACAACAAACACACATGCCTGGCTCACACAGAACCTGGGGTACCCGACTAGAGAGGCATTCCAGAATAGGCGCCGGACCACCACACTCGGCAATACACAAACCACAACACTTACGCGTTTCATCTTTATTACAAACCACGGTACACATGTGAGGAATAGCTTGTCCCGGTCACCCTATGACCTACAAGCTAACCTACACAAGCATTTACATAAATCACATCAATCGATAATAACCTGGTTTGTCATTGGTCACCTCGTGACCTCCATTGCCACATAAACACAATGTACAATAATCATATACTAACTCTTAACTTTACTCAACTATATTAGTTAAACCATCTTTATTAACCTATAAAAGACGTCACAATATATTAGTTAAACCATCTTTATTAACCTATAAAAGACGTCACAAGACTGAGGCTAGGTTCACGCTGGAACCTCACTGCCCAACCATTACGATCAACATAGTTAACCATAATAGAGTATGTGCCATGCACACACCCAAACCACATAAATACCACGCATACTACACAAGCAGTATGCAAACCACTTAAAAACATGCTCACCTTGTGAGCAACATGCTCTATGAGCGCTACGAGTGCCAACGCACCACAAACCAGTGCCATCCACAACACTTAACAGATAATTGGATAATCGTACCTTGAAAACATGCACAAAAAGACCTCACGGCTGAGGTAGCGACATAGGATACTGTCGCATTTAGATCGCGACACCCCGATGTGTCGCGTTAGAAAATGCTATCGCGACGGGTCGGCCTGTCGCGACAACCTATCGCGACCTTGTTGTGACATAAGGGTCTGTCACATTCTGATCGCGACACCCTGACATGTCACGATGGCACACCTTAATGCGATGGGTCGGCCTGTCGCCACCTTGTCGCGACAGGGGGTTCCGTCGCCTTCACAGGCAGAAACCCTAATTTGGACTGCTCACTCTAAAATACCACCCCAGACCATGCAAACCACATTTGATTTCCAGTTTTCATGCTTTAATGAATACAATAACATGGTATCTATTGTTCTTAATGCCAAAAAACCAATCAAACATGCATTTCATGCAATCCATGCAATGGAACAAGGTGGATTCTCCCTACCTCCACGAAGAACACGCAATCCAAACATGACACGGCATCTCCCCCGCTCCACGCGACGTCCTCGCGGTGAGAGCATGCTGAAATCCATGCCAAAATGCCAAATCGCCCAAGAGAGCCCCGCAGCAGCCCCTCCTTGCCGATCAGAGCTTCCCCAGCTCTGTCCGGCCAAAACTTCTTTAAAAAATGCACAGCGGTTGGGAACGCGACGTAGCTCTGCGTCGTGACCTGAACGCGACGTGGGAGGCCGTCGCCTTCCCACTGTCGACATCAGCATGGCCGCCCGGCGTGCGACACGCGGCGCGCATGCAGACGACAACCCAAAATAGCGGCAACAGGAATGCGACCACCAGGGCCGTCACGACCTGAACGCGATGCACACCCCCATCGCGTTCATAGGCAGAGAACCTTTGAGAACTTTGGGCCCACAAAGCCTCACAACTCATGAGCAAACACTTAAAACACAAGCTAATGGGCCACACTGGCCACCAAACCTGGTAAGATAGGATCCGCAAGGATCCGAAAAAAAATGCGACGTTACAAGACTGAACGGAGTCTTCCCTATCATCATTACGTGGTGCTAGAGTACGACGAGTTTGTATCTCAGGTTCAAAGTACATTGAACAGAAATTTGATATTTCTTCTATAATGTACGCCTCCGCAATGGAACTCTACCTTTGCCTTGTTGTGAACTTTGATCTTCAATTCATGTATGCAACTACCAGAACATTCATAGGATAATGAAAAACATATCATAGGAGATAGAATTATAAGGGAAAAAAAATATACAAATTACCTCTCAAATGGATACATCCATTTAAATTGTACTAGCCGTCCTACATTAGCCTCGTATGGTAGGTGTATAAGCAGGTGCTCCATCGAATCGAAGAATGCAGGTGGAAATATCTTTTCCAATCTACAAACTGTCGTGATCACATTTTGTTCAATAGTTTCCACATCTTGATACTTGAGATTTGATGCACATAAAATCTTGAAAAACTGACTTAACTCAATCACTACTCCCCATGTCGACTTCGACAACATATCACAAAATACAATAGGTAGCAACCTCTGCATAAACACATGACAGTCATGACTTTTCATTCCATATATTTTTCCTTCATTTGTATTCACACAAAGAGCAATGTTGGACACATAGCTATCTGGAAATCACAATTGTTTTAGCCAAAAACATACTTCTTTAATCTGTGCAGCTCCAAGGGCGTAAATTGCTTTCAGTTTAACCGTTGTACCATTTCTATCAAGAAGTTTCAGTTCTAGACATTTACAATGTATTTTCAAGTCTAAACGAGCATTCACGTTGTCCTTTGTTTTGCCTTTTATGTCCATAATGGTGTTGAACACATTATCAAAGACATTCTTCTCAACATGTATGACGTCGAGGTTATGTCGTATAAAAAGAGTTGACAAATAAGACAATTCCCAGAAGATACTATTTTTGACCCAGTTGTGATCCTTCCCTGTAACACCCTCCTCCGACTTCACACAAACACATACGTAACCTTTGATCGGAAGAGGGGTTACACCGACAAACTTTCATTATGGGTAGATATATCCGTGCAATGCACAAAACTGGCAAACCATTCCACAAGGTATCTTTGAACACATTATAATACACAAGGTAACAAGGTATTATTACTCATTATTTACAAAAGACAAGTTTCTCTCTCTCTAACTTAATACATCATCAATTAAAAGAAACTACTAAAACTACATTATTCTTCTTCATCTCTTCATCGTCCGCAGCGGAATTAGGATTCAAATGTAGCTGAGATTATACACACCATCAATCTGAAAGGGTTGGAGGAAACAAAGGCGTGAGTCGGAAGGACTCAGTAGGTGACAGTAAACATAAAGATAGGAGTTTCAAATTTTAGAACTTCAAGAGTATTCAGAAAGTGCATATATGGATCAAAACATAATTGCTCATGAATCTTCATACTTAACATAAACATATAGCCCAAATTAATTTCATGACGGGCTCAAACGAATATCAGAACAAAGTCATATTTGTCTTTCAAAATTATATCATAACTTGATTTCAGAACAAACTTGACAGGCATCACTGCTCTCAAGAGGTTACTATATAGACGTAATTACATCCTCGGTGCCTAGGCGATTCCAGCACCTTAGATCTTGTTCATTGCGCAAGAACGGGGTATAATTATTTTATTACCCACCATCGTCGATTCCTTGACTTGGATTTACATACGTACAAACTGTCGTCCTCAGTTGATCACAAGTAGCGGGTGCTACTACAAGTGATCCTAAACCCTCTTTTGAATAGAGCACTGTCTATAAATCATAAATTTCTTTTCATTAACATATTAGAAATTGGAAATCCAAAGGAAGATTTGATTGAGAATCAATACAAATATCTTGGTGACAAAGTAGTTCATAGTTCAAGAATATGAGAAAGACAATTGGTTGAGACAAGATTATGACTCAAAGCCAATAACTTCAAAAGATTTAAATCACATAAGAACCCAAGAAAATGAAGGTCCACAATTGTCATCACAAGTATTCACATCTCATAAGGTGTTCAAACATATGAACTCTCAAGTGGTCAAGATTTATAAACTTAGATACTGAATACTGAAGAATAGACTCAATCGGAGTACTATTCGTAATTGCTAACTTTAAGAATAACTTAAGGGAGATTAAGGTACATAATGTGGGTAAACTTTGAGGTAGTATGACAATAAATACCAAGGTAAATGAGAGGGTAACTTCCATGGCTTTTAGGATGAAGTTCTGGTATGGATTCAGACATGAAAGAGTGCAGAAATTTACTTCAGGTTGTACCAGTCGACAGCCAAGAAGGGCCTATCGACAGATGGCTGCAGACAGAACTTTAGTTTGCTGGACTGTATGTATCTGTCGACAGCAACAAGATGGCTGTCGATAGATGCACACAGTCCCAGTTAACCAGAGTTCTGGCAGGCTGGCCTGTCGACAGCTATGAGCTGCCTGTCGACAGCTGCCTGTCGACAGCCGCCTGTTCTTCACTCATAAGGGACTATGAATGCACTCTAAACATGCTAACCATGGAACCTATGAATCAAGACATGATGTATATCAAATAGAAGAGTCTAATTATAGTTCTCACAATGATTTATAAACTGAACTAGGGAGATAAAACGAGAGGTTTGCAATTCCAGCTTGTCTAGCTAGAAACTATACATAGTATAATGTTGGAAGTGTGGTCTTGATAGCAATGGTTTATTGGGATGCTACTACAATATGGACACAAAAACACATGGTATTTAATGTTCCAAATCAAGGCTTGAGGTACAAACATCCGAATGGAAAGAAATCACAATATTCTAGGATATCGAAATTTCTAGCAAAACTCTATAACATAAACTTCGATCATGGGTGGAAGAAGCTAGAAACCTACTTAATATGTAAGAGGAGTGGAGATTCTTCTTTGGTAATCACATAGTTCCAAAGGTAATTAGGGAATCAACAAAAATTTAGAGTTACAATCACATATACAGATTAAACCAAGATTGGTCTATAAGCTCAAAGGCCACTTGTGTAAGGTTATGATCTTTCTAACTAGAGCAGTGGGTAGAAGTATGAGGAGAAGATAGGAACCTACTTAAGTTGTAATAGAAATGAAGATGCTTCTTGATAACTATGACTCCAAAGGTAATTGGGAAAATCAAATGAAAGAATCTGAGGTTACAATCTCGTATACAAGCTTAACCGAGACTGGTTAGCAGGCTCAAAGGCAATCTCGTATAAGACTAAAATCTTACAACATGAGTAGAGACTAGAAGTTCAAGGGAAAGATGAGAACCTACTTGATCTGAAAGAGAAAAAAGTTCTTCTTCTTCTTCTTAGTATAGAGATCAACACAGCAACAAGATGAGGAAGTAAGAAGACTGCTGAAACAGGGACTTCGACAGTTAAAGTAAATGTAGAGGTAACAGCCACGGCAGCTACACCTCCAGCAAAAAATGGCTCCAACGCATATAGCCCCAACAACAATTCACCAACACCATGCTTGTAACCACAGCAACAGCAGGACTAGGAAGAACAAAAGTGTTGGAAAGATGCATACGATGGGTGTTGGGAAGCTTATATAAGCTCCCAAGTTCCCTTGCAAACTAGGCACGTTGGCCATGGACGTGTCATGGTGTAAACCCCCTTAAACCATGTGAGGTCACCTATCTCATGCAACACACTCTTGGTTACACGCAAGTAACCTTAATGATAGCCCAACCCCTTGGCTAAGCCTTATCCTAATGTGTGTTGGCTTCTCCTAAGCCTCACACGTAGCTCCAGGAAAAACCCAGAAAAATCCCTGCCGTAATTAGCCCATAAATCAGCTGGGTCAAAGATCTTTATGTTTAGATGTTCTAATGATATCCGTTTAACTTGAAATTTCAACCATAGACTAATAGGAAGGTTTTACAAATTGTCATGATTTTTATTTAATTTTTAGAATTTATTTTTTACTGGTGAAAAATCACCCCAAAAATAGTTACGTCAGCTTAATCTCTAAATCTGTATGCGAAAAATTCCGAATAATTATATTTTTAATATATCCACAATTTTCTAAGAATTATGGTGTTCTCATATTTTATTTTCGTTACCATTTTCCGGTGTCGCCCTGTCGGGGTGCGTACGACCGAAAGTAGTACCTGGGTATGATAAAATGTCTTAAACATACCCTTAATCCTAAATATCACAATTTAAACCTAATCGGTTTACATAAACAAGAATTTCTAAGCAAATTATGGTATTTAAAATTTGAGGGCATTACATTTCTCCCCCTGTTAAAATAAATTTCGTCCTCGAAATTGGCAAAATTTACTTACCGAATAGCTGTGGATACTTTTCTTTCATCTCTTGCTCCAATTCCCACGTTTCTTCTTCGATGAACGCGCTTTTCCATAAGATCTTCACCATAGAAACTGCTTTGTTTCTGAGAACTCGTTCTTTTTTGTCCAATATTTTCACCGGTTCCTCTTGTATGGTTAAATCTGACTGTATTTCCACATCTTCATGGCTGATCACATGAGAGGGGTCCATTATGTATTTCCTTAACATGGATATGTGAAATACATTATGAATGTGTGACCAAGAGGGTGGAAGAGCTAATTGGTATGCTACTTCCCCTATTCATTGTAATATTTCAAAAGGTCCTACATATCTTGGACTGAGTTTTCCTTTCTTACCAAATCTCATGATATCTTTGGCTGGAGAGATCTTTAGAAATACATGATCACCTATGTTAAACTCCAGTGGCCTTCTTCTTCTATCAACATACTTCTTCTGTCTATCTTGAGCTATTAATAATCTCTTCCTGATTAATTTAATCTTCTCTGAGCAGTTCTGAATTAATTCTGGCCCAATGAGACTCTTTTCTCCCACTTCTGCCCAACAGAGGGGTGATCTACAAGGTCTACCATATAATGCCTCATATGGTGCCATTCTAATACTTGTATGGTAACTATTATTGTATGCAAACTCAATCAAGGGTAAGTAATCATCCCAGCTACCACGCCAATCCAAACTACAGGCTCTTAGCATATCTTCGAGTGTTCGGATAGTTCTTTCTGATTAGCCATCGGTTTGTGGATGATATGTTTAACTGAATTTTAATTGTGTACCCATGGCTGCTTGAAGACTTTTCCAAAATCTAGCAGTGAACCTTGTATCTCTATCTGAAATTATTGACAAAGGAATTCCATGAATTCTCACTATTTCCTTTATATACAATTGAGCCAAATCTTCTAATGATTGTGTCTTTGTAATTGCTAGAAAATGAGCCGATTTAGTTAATATATCCACAATTATCCAAATAGCATCATGCTTCTTTCTTGTCTTTGGCAAACCCAGCACGAAGTCCATAGTTATTTGCTCCCATTTCCATATTGGAATTTCAATTAGTTGCATAGGCCCTGCTGGCTTCTGGTGCTCAGCTTTTATTTGTTGACATGTCAGACATTTACTCACAAATTATGCTATGTCCTTTTTCATTCCATGCCACCAAAACTGCTTTTTCAGATCCTGATACATTTTAGAGCTTCCAGGATGAATTGAATACTGAGATTTGTGTCCTTCCTTCAATAACTCACTTTTAATTTCTTCATTCTCCGGTATGCATATTTTGTTTTGAAATCTAATTATCCCTTGACCATCTCTGATGTATCCTGGTTTATTTACCATCTCTTTTAGTTTCTGATCTTGGTTCTGTGCTTCACCAATTTTATCTATTAATACCGACCTTACTGTTAATTGTGCCAATATCAGATTTTCTGTATCGCACCTTGGTGAGTATTCGATCAAATCTGTCATTTCTTTCCACTGTTGGTGCAAATGTAATGCTCTTGATTTCTTTCTGCTCAAAGCATCAACAACTACATTAGCTTTACCTGATGGTAATTTACTGTAAAATCATAATCCTTCAAAAATTCTAACCATCTCCTTTGCCTCAGATTCAGTTCCTTCTGAGAAAATATGTACTTTAAACTCTTATGATCAATATAAACTTCAAATTGTTCCCCGTATAAATAGTGTCGCCAGATCTTCAAAGCATGTATGATCGCTGCCAATTCTAAGTCATGAGCCGGATAATTCCTTTCATGATCTTTTAGTTGTTTGGAAGCATAAGCTACCACTTTCCCATGTTGCATAAGAACACATCCAATTCCTCTTTGAGATGCATCCGTGTAGACTATAAATCCTCCCGATCCTTGAGGTAAAGTAAGAATCGGAGCTATGGTAAGCTTCTCCTTTAATTCCTGAAAACTGGCCTCACATTTTTCATTCCACATAAATGGGGTCTCTTTTCTAGTTAACTGAGTCAAAGGCATAGCTATAGAAGAAAAGCCTTCAATAAATCTCCTATAGTAACCAGCTAATCCCAAGAAACTTCAAATTTCTGATGGAGTTTTGGGTCTTTCCCAATTTAGAATTGCTTCAATTTTACTCGGGTCTACAGCCACACCTTTTCCAGAAATTACATGACCCAAAAATTTCACTTCTTTGAGCCAAAAATCACATTTACTTAACTTAGCATACAATTGATGATTCCTTAATGTTTGTAATACAATTCTCAAATGCTCTTTATGTTCTTCTTCACTAGATGAGTATATCAACACATCATCTATAAATACTACCACAAAATTATCCAAATGAGGCTGGAATACCCTGTTCATCAAATCCATAAATACAGCAGGTGCATTAGTGAGTCCAAATGGAAGTACTAAAAACTCATAATGTCCGTATCTGGTTCTAAATGCAGTCTTAGAAATATCATCTTCTTTAACTCTCAATTGATGGTACCCCGACCTTAAATCGATCTTAGAGAATACTATAGCAAATCGGAGTTGATCAAACAAGTCATCAATTCTAGGTAATGGATATTTGTTCTTAATTGTGACTTGATTCAACTTTCTATAATCAATGCATAATCTGAGGGATCCATCTTTCTTTCTAACAAATAATACCGGAGCTCCCCATGGTGATACACTTGGCCTAATAAAACCTTTGTCTAATAAGTCTTGCAACTGCTTCTTTAATTCTATCAACTCAGCTGGTGCCATTCTATAAGGAGCTATGGATATAGGCAAAGTTCCAGGTAATAGTTCAATGATAAAATCAATTTCTCTAATTGGAGGTAATCCAGATAAATCATTAGGAAAGACATCTAGAAATTCTTTTACAACATCGATATCTTGAATTGATATCTGCTTATGCTCATTTGATATGGCCATCACACTTGCCAGATAACCTTGACAACCACTTCTTAGCCATTTCATGGCTTTAAGTGCTGATATAGATTTCTTGTTTCCCTTATTCTTTGGCATGTATAGCTGAAATCTGCTAATCCTGGCCTTTTAAATGTTAAAACTTTGTTATGGCAATCTAATACTGCATGATTTTCTGCTAACCAATCCATTCCCAATATAATGTCAAAATCTTGCATGTTATCCAGTACATATACATATGCAGTAAGTTCACATTCTCCTATTTTCAGAGTTATTTCTGGAATAACAGAGGTAAGTGTGGCTATTTGACCAGTAGGACAGTCAAGTATCATGTTTCCTACTAATTTTTCTGGTTTTCGAGACATAGAATTAACAAATACCCGAGAAATAAAAGAGTGTGTAGCTCCAGGGTCAAATAACACTCTAGCATATATATTTTCGGTTAGGAGAATACCTTCAGCTACTGTAGGGGTGTCCTGGGCTTCCTCCTTTGTCAAAGCAAAGACTCTAGCTGGTCCCTTAGGTGGTTGTCTTGGGGCTTGCTGAAAGTAGGGTTGTGGCTTTTGCGCTTTTGACTGGTCTGCTTTGTATGGACAGTCCTTAATCATATGCCCTTTCTGACCACATCCATAACATTTTCTAGCTACTTTCCAACATTCATTACCAGGGTGTCTTCCTCCACATTGAGCGCACACGGGCCAACTCTTTTTTTGTTCTCCCTGCTGCTTGGTTGAATCAACTTTTTGCTTCTGACCTTTCGTTTCCTTGTTATACACATTTTTCTTCTAACCCCCATTGGTTTCTTTGTTTTTCACATATTCCATAAATTCAGATTCCACTATAAATGCAGTCTTTAGTTCTACTGTAATGCTCTGGGGATCTAGTGGAGCTACCCTGCTCCTCACACTGGGTTTCAATCCTCTCACAAACTTCTTTACCCTTCTGAGTTCATTGTCGCAAATGTGTGGTGCAAATTTTTCTAGCTCAGTGAATTTTGTTTCATATTCCGCCACCGTCATGTCTTTTTGTTCAATTGCAAAAATTCCACCTCTTTCTTATCCTTGACGTGTGGTGGAGTGTATTTTTCATACAACTCTCTCAGGAATTCTTCCCAACTAATGTTATCTTCTCTATTTTTGAATGCATTTCTCATGGCAGATTGCCACCATTCATCTGCTCTATCCTGAAGCATATAAGTTGCCAACGTGACTTTGTCTTCTTCTTCGCATCTTATTGCCTTAAATATCTTTTTCATTTCTCTAACCCATCCCTCTACAGCCTCAGGCTGGGTATTTCCTTTAAAGGCTGGAGGTCCCATCTTCTTAAATTTTTCTAGCAACGATGTTCCAGAAATCCTTCCTCCACTCATGTCTAGTTGGTTCTTCATTAGTGTTTGCACCAACCCCTGAAATGACTGCATAAATATAGCAAAATCAGGAGTCCCAGTACTTCCTTCTTGAGAATTTCCGGCCAATGGGACATTGTGAACTTCCTCCCTAGAGCTTTCCTCATGCCTATCCTCACTGGATGTGTCGATAGCTTTCCCTTTGTCTGCCATTTCATGGAACACCATCACACACATCCAATTAATTCATGCTAACTACTTAAGTTCTAAAAACCAAAATGATCTTTAGAAATTCTATAATACACAATTTTTTTTTATTTCCTTTGTGAAAATGGTCACAGAAATATCTATCACCCATAACCTTGCTTTGATACCACCTCTGTAACACCCTCCTCCGACTTCACACAAACACATACGTAACTTTGATCGGAAGAGGGGTTACACCGACAAACTTTCGTTATGGGTAGATATATCCGTGAAATTCACAAAACTGGCAAACCATTCCACAAAGGTATCTTTGAACACATTATAATACACAAGGTAACAAGGTATTATTACTCATTATTTACAAAAGACTAGTTTCTCTCTCTCTAACTTAATACATCATCAATTAAAAGAAACTACTAAAACTACATTATTCTTCTTCATCTCTTCATCGTCCGCGGCGGAATTAGGATTCACATGTAGCTGAGATTATACACACCTTCAATCTGAAAGGGTTGGAGGAAACAAAGGCGTGAGTCGGAAGGACTCAGTAGGTGACAGTAAACATAAAGATAGGAGTTTCAAATTTTAGAACTTCAAGAGTATTTAGAAAGTGCATATATGGATCAAAACATAATTGCTCATGAATCTTCATACTTAACATAAACATATAGCCCAAATTAATTTCATGACGGGCTCAAACGAATATCAGAACAAAGTCATATTTGTCTTTCAAAATTCATATCATAACTTGATTTCAGAACAAACTTGACAGGCATCACTGCTCTCAAGAGGTTACTATATAGACGTAATTACATCCTCGGTGCCTAGGCAATTCCAGCACCTTAGATCTTGTTCATTGCGCAAGAACGGGGTATAATTATTTTATTACCCACCATCGTCGATTCCTTGACTTGGATTTACATACGTACAAACTGTCGTCCTCAGCTGATCACAAGTAGCGGGTGCTACTACAAGTGATCCTAAACCCTCTTTTGAAGAGAGCACTGTCTATAAATCATAAATTTCTTTTCATTAACATATTAGAAATTGGAAATCCAAAGGAAGATTTGATTGAGAATCAATACAAATATCTTGGTGACAAAGTAGTTCATAGTTCAAGAATATGAGAAAGACAATTGGTTGAGACAAGATTATGACTCAAAGCCAAAATTTCAGAAGATTTAAATCACATAAGAACCCAAGAAAATGAAGGTCCACAATTTCATCACAAGTATTCACATCTCATAAGGTGTTCAAACATATGAACTCTCAAGTGGTCAAGTTTTATAAACTTAGATACTGAATACTGAAGAATAGACTCAATTGGAGTACTATTCGTAATTGCTAACTTTAAGAATAACTTAAGGGAGATTAAGGTACATAATGTGGGTAAACGTTGAGGTAGTATGACAATAAATACCAAGGTAAATGAGAGGGTAACTTCCATGGCTTTTAGGATGAAGTTCTAGCATGGATTCAGACATGAAAGAGTGCAGAAATTCAGTTCAGGGTTGTACCTGTCGACAGCCAAGAAGGGCCTATCGACAGATGGCTGCAGACAGAACTTTAGTTTGCTGGACTGTATGTATCTGTCGACAGCAACAAGATGGCTGTCGACAGATGCACACAGTCCCAGTTAACCAGAGTTCTGGCAGGCTGGCCTGTCGACAGCTATGAGCTGCCTGTCGACAGCCGCCTGTTCTTCACTCATAAGGGACTATGAATGCACTCTAAACATGCTAACCATGGAACCTATGAATCAAGACATGATGTATATCAAATAGAAGAGTCTAATTATAGTTCTCACAGTGATTTATAACCTGAACTAGGGAGATAAAACGAGAGGTTTGCAATTCAGGCTTGTCTAGCTAGAAACTAGACATAGTATAATGTTGGAAGTGTGGTCTTGATAGCAATGGTTTATTGGGATTCTACTACAATATGGACACTAAAACACATGGTATTTAATGTTCCAAATCAAGGCTTGAGGTACAAACATCCGAATGGAAGGAAATCACAATATTCTAGGATATCAAAATTTCTAGCAAAACTCTATAACATAAACTTCGATCATGGGTGGAAGAAGAAGCTAGAAACCTACTTAATCTGTAAGAGGAGTGGAGATTCTTCTTTGGTAATCACATAGTTCCAAAGGTAATTAGGGAATCAACAAAAGTTTAGAGTTACAATCACATATACAGATTAAACTAAGATTGGTCTATAAGCTCAAAGGCCACTTGTGTAAGGCTATGATCTTTCTAACCAGAGCAGTGGGTAGAAGTATGAGGAGAAGATAGGAACCTACTTAAGTTGTAATAGAAGTGAAGATGCTCCTTGATAACTATATGACTCCAAAGGTAATTGGAAAAATCAAATGAAAGAATCTGAGGTTACAATCTCGTATACAAGCTTAACCGAGACTGGTTAGCAGGCTCAAAGGCAATCTCGTATAAGACTAAAATTCTTACAACATAAGTAGAGACTAGAAGTTCAAGGGAAAGATGAGAACCTACTTGATCTGAAAGAGATCAAAATTCTTCTTCTTCTTCTTAGTATAGAGATCAACATAGCAACAAGATGAGGAAGTAAGAAGACTGCTGAAACAGGGACTTCGGCAGTTAAAGTAAATGTAGAGGTAATAACCACAACAGCTACACCTCCAGCAAAAAATGGCTCCAACGCATACAACCCCAACAGCAATTCACCAACACCAGGCTTGTAACCACAGCAACAGCAGGACTAGGAAGAACAAAAGTGTTGGAAAGATGCATACGATGGGTGTTGGGAAGCTTATATAAGCTCCCAAGTTCCCTTACAAACTAGGCACGTTGGCCATGGACGTGTCATGGTGTAAACCCCCTTAAACCATGTGAGGCCACCTATCTTATGCAACACACTCTTGGTTACACGCAAGTAACCTTAATGATAGCCCAACCTCTTGGCTAAGCCTTATCCTAATGTGTGTTGGCTTCTCCTAAGCCTCACACGTAGCTCCAGGAAAAACCCCGAAAAATCCCTGCCGTAATTAGCCCATAAATCAGCTGGGCCAAAGATCTTTATGTTTAGGTGTCCTAATGATATCCGTTTAACTTGAAATTTCAACCATAGACTAATAGGAAGGTTTTACAAATTGTCATGCTTTTTATTTAATTTTTAGAATTTATTTTCTACTGGGTGAAAAATCACCCCAAAATAGTTGTGTCAGCTTAATCTCTAATCCGTATGCCAAAAATTCTGAATAATTATATTTTTAATATCTCCACAATTTTTTAAGAATTATGGTGTTCTCAGATTTTATTTTCGTTACCGTTTTCCTGTGTCGCCCTGTCGGGGTGCGTACGACCAAAGTAGTACCTGGGTATGATAAAGTGTCTTAAACATACCCTTAATCCTAAATATCACAATTTAAACCTAATCGGTTTGCATAAACAAGAATTTCTAAGCAAATCATGGTATTTAAAATTTGAGGGCTTTACATTCCCAAATCCAGGGAGTTGTCTTGTGCTGCTCGAAAATTGTGCTATATCTGGTAAATTTTGTACCCTTGCCGCTAAATGTGGACCAGACACTGTTCAAAATTAGCTTCTTCCAATTCAATTTTTTTCTTTAAGAATGCATCTTTTTGCCTTCTAAAAGGATGGTCCCTTGGTAGAAATCATCGATGACTATCAAACCAGCATGACTTGACACCATGCTTAAGTACAAATAATTTGGTACTGTCCATACAGTAAAGACATGCTAGTTTTCCATGGGTGCTCCAGCCAGATAACATTCCATACGCAGGAAAGTCAATTATCGTCCACATCAATGCAGCCTTCATAGTGAAATTTTGCTTTCTGGATGCATCATAGGTAGTAACCCCATCAGTTCATAACAATTTCAGCTCATCAATCAACGGCCTGAGATATATGTCTAGTTTTTTTCCAAAACTTTTTGGACCAAGGATCAATAAGGATAGAAATAAATGCTCCTGTTTTATGCACATGTTCAGTGGAAGGTTGTATTGTGTCATGAAAACTGGCCAGCTAGAGTAAGAAGTCACTGAACCTTCAAATAGATTGAAACCATCAGTACATAAACTCAGCCTCACATTACGCGACTCTTTTGAGAAACTAGGGTGAGCACGGTTGAAGTGACTCCAAGCTTCGGCATCTGCAGGATGACTGATTACATTGTGTTCACGGCGTACTCTTTCCGCATGTCATCTCATATGTTGAGCTATCTTTAATGACATATATATTCTCTGCAGTCTCGGTGTGAGGGGAAAATACTGCAATGACATGTATGGTATATCTTTTTGCTTTGAATTGTCCCATTTCTTAGGCTTGAATCTATCACGACCACATATGGAACATGATACCTTATTTTTATCCTCATTATAATATAGCATGCAATGATTAGGACATGCATCCATTTTCTCATATCCAAGTCCTAAGTCATTGACCATCTTCTTTGCACGGTAGAAAATTTCAAGTAACTTCTCATCTTGTGGCAACATACTTTTGATAATGAGCAATAAACGATCAAAACAAATCTCACTGATGTGAAATTCAGATTTCAAGTTCAATAACTGTGAGACCGCAGACAGTCTAGAGTGATTTTGGCATCCATTCCACAGTAGCTCATCAACATCCTTAAGTAGCTGATACATTGTGTACATGCTTCTCATGAACATTGAATCATGGACCAGCAACATCTATGACCATATCAACGTATGAACTTCCACTTCCAATATTGGTAGGCTCGTAGCACCACAATGTTTCACCATGACATGTCCAGTTTGTATAATCTTTAACAAATCTCTTTATGTATAAATGATGTTGTACATCACATGTTGTAAGCTACTTCAAGTTCTTATAGACTACATAAGGACATCGAATACGACCCTCACAATCTACAGCTTTAATAGGATTTCTCAATGCAAACTGAATGAATCTCTCAATTTTATTTTTAAATTCCACAGACACCACCTGATCAACTACTGTACAGTACATCCATGAACGATCTTCAGACATTTTCCCTGTGCGAATTAAATGTTAACACACAAAACTTTAACATGTTTAACAAAAAAAAGGTCCAACCCTTTCCTCACATCGTTCATCTCTGCCATTTTAAATAGGAAGGAAATATTATTTAGATTTTCACTTTTTAACCCATCTATGAAGGTTTGATCGCACGATTAATTACTATATGTGTTGTGTTATTTGCTAAAAATTTTGATAGCATCTCCCCACACCTCTCCAATATACCACAAAATATTTATTGGTTAAGAAATTTTCTTAAACACTTACTAGTAAGTGGTTAAGAAAATAATCAAAATAAATAAAGATATATCAGAGAGGAGTGAGAAGAAGCAACCAAAATTTTTAACAAAAAACACAAACACATATAGTAATTAACCACCTAAGTGTGATCAAACATTCACAAACTGTCCAAACGGGACAATTCAAGACTTTGAGTTAGATATGCATGTTCTCATCATTCAAAATGAGAGTGTGCACATCAATCCCAATGTTTTGAACGAGTAGGTTGATTGACACGAGCTTAATACGCTCTCCTAAGTTGAGTGCAATGTTAGGTTGCATTCATGCATCTCAGCTCACATACAACACCCAACTAATTTAATATTGACAAGATAATAGCACATTCCAAAAACACAAAAATGACAAGATAATAGCACATTCCAAAACACAAAAATATGTATTCTAAAAACTCTATGCACATCATAGGAAACATGTCATGCAACATTATCAGACCAAACATGTAGGATTGCATTCCCTTCCCCTTTTTGCATTATTCCTTTGTTCTTGAATTCCTAGTTATTTATGATCGATATGGTCCTTAAGATATATATCTACATGAGGGCCTTTGATTTGTCAAGTCGATCGAATGTATAGAAAGAATCAAACACCCACTTAAATTCATCATATATGTTGGCACTGCGGTGGGTGGGGGGCTGGGTAGGAGGAGAAGGGGGAGATGGGGGCTGGGCACTGCGGGGGTTGGGGAGGGCGGAAAGGAGGAGAATGGGGAGATGGGGGCTGGGCACTACGGAGGGCACTGCAGGGAGTGGGGGGCCAAGCAGGAGAAGAAGGGGGAGATGGGGGCTGGGCACTATGGGGGCTGGGGGGCCGGGCAGGAGGAGAATGGGGAGATGGGGGTTGGGCACTACAGAGGAAACTACGGGGAGTGGGGGGCTAGGTAGGAGAAGAAGGGGGAGATGGGGGCTGGGCACTACTATTGAACCACTCCTATATTTTACCCTTATATTTTGGTGATAACAAAATTTATAATTAATGAAATATTATTAAATATATTTAATATTATGTTTTCCTAATAAATATAAATTTATGGCACTATCGCTGTGTGATTTGCAATAAAAAATAAAATCGATGTCTATTCAATATACATCGATTTCAGTTCACAAAGTGCCACATCGATTTCACTTAAACATAGATTCTGTTCAAACATCGATTTCACTTAAACATGGATTCTGTTTAAACATCGATTTCACTCAAACATCGATTTTACTTAAACATCGATTTCACTTAAATATTGATTCCCTTGAAAATATGGATTTCACTTAAACATCGATTCCCTTGAAAACATAGATTTCACTTAAACATCAACTCTATTGAAACATGTATTTCACTTAAACATGGATTTGGTTCAAACATAGATTTCACTTAAACATCAACTCTGTTGAAATATGGATTTCATTAGAACATGGATTCTGTTCAAACATAGATTTCAACAAAATGTTTTTGGCATATAGTGTAAAGTCAAATATATTTCATTTGCATAATCTTCTATCTTTCTGACAGATGATCTTTTCTAACCCTGTAGATCTCTTCTCTTCTGTCAGACAAAAAGGGCTTACCTACCACTTCTGGGTGACAGTAGAAAACACAGAAGTGTGAGCCTTTTTGATAGAAACACTCTTTGATGTAAACACCTTCTTCTATGCTTGCAGACCTCGAAGGCGACCAAGTGGCTGACAGTCAGAAGAAGAAGAATAGAAAAATCAGCAACGACTAGAAGAGTTCCAACGGATCTATTCAAAGCTGCTCATATAAAAGATGAAGCAAGGCTAAAGAACAAGGAGAGAGCTTTCTTGAAGATCTTTAAAGGAGTGTACATCCTGTGAGGAACCTCAACTCATAAACACTCAAAGAAAGAGAGAAGAGCTCAAGCCCAATCAAGAGAAGCTGTTCATAGCAGAAGTTTTCAAAGCTTTCAAGCCTTCCTCTCTTCACTCTTTCTCTGTGGTCATTGTAATTCTTGGGGAGAGTCCTTTGCTGAGAGTTTCTGGGTTAGGGTCCATTCTTGTAAAACTCTCAGATTTGTTCTTTCTTTTCTAAGAAAGATTTTTGTCCAGCTGAGAGATTGTACTCAGTGTAGAACCTAGCTGGGGATTTAAGTCTAACAGAACCGCACTGGGTTTGTACCAAGAGGTTGGCTTCTTGACTTGTAAGATAAGTGGGCTGCCTTCTTGCCCGGGAAAGAGAAGAAGACCAACTGGGGTGCTGGGTGTTGTATTGTCCTTAAGGGGGACTGTACCCTTGGTTAGTAAAATCCCAAGAGATTACTTGGGGACTGGACGTAGGACTTCCATGTGGGAATGGCCGAACCAGGATAAATTCCTTATGTTCTTTGTGTGATTGTTCATTTGCTTCTACACTGCTACTCTCTATCACACTCAACTAACCAAACTTTCAAGTGATAATTTTATGTGGTTAAGTTTCTGTTTTAGATTTTAGAAAACCTATTCACCCCCCCCCCCCCCCTCTAGGTTAGCTTGCTGCAGTACCAAAAGGGCCAACAACTATGAGGGTTGGGGGGCTGGGCAGGATGAGAATGGGGAGATGGGGGCTAGGCACTACAGGCAGTGGGGGGCCAGGCAGAAAAGGGGGAGATGGGGGTTGGGCACTGCGGAGGGCACTACGTGGGGTAGGGGGGGGGGGGGGGAGGAGGAGAAGGGGGTTAGGAAGTGTGGAGGGCACTGTGGGGGAGTGGGGGGCCGGGCAAGAGGGCAATGCACGACGGCGAAGGGGGCAGCGCATGGCGGGGGGATGGGGGGCGTCTAGAGAGAGAGAGAGAGAGAGAGAAGGAAGAAAGCTTACCGGTGATGGGGGAGGTGGCGGTGTAAGCGGGAACAGGCGGCCACGATGTCGACGGCGGCAGGCGGTGGCATCCTCAATGGCAGCGAGGACGACAGCAGGCATCCTCGACGGCGACAGAGTAAGACGTCCTCGGCGGCGATCGTCTGTGGTCTGGTGTGAGAGGGAACGAGGTGGGGTAAATTAGGGCCTCCATGATTGATTTTGCAACCGAAATATTTGGTCGCAAAATCGATCTCAAACAGAGACCGCATAGTGACCAAAAAATAAATTTGGTCGCTGAAATTTAGCGACCTAATTTTTCAGTCACAAAATCGATCTCTATAACGGCCCTGAACATTTATACCCAATAAGGGTCTATATCCAGATCTGTCTCCCGCGATCAGACCGAAGTCTCGCAAGAGATATCACTAACACGTGTCCAGTACGAATATAAAAGATCACAAGTATAGTATAAGACACAGGAAAGTACAAGTGCTTATAACTGTAAACAACAAAGTACAAAAGTCCCTTTACAACATTACATGTCTAATTAAAGAGTACAACTATCTGGGGCATACTCCGAGGGAGCACAAGCTCAAACGACTCAACTACTCTACTGCTGGTGGTACAAGTCTGCACTACTCTTGCGTAATCCACGCTAATGTCGGCCAACACCTGAAACAAACTGTAAGGGAGTGAGCCTCAAAAAGTCATTGGCTCAGTAGGGACCTCCCACAAAGAAAGCACTACTACACTTAAAAGACCTCAACCCCAGAGGGTCTTACTAGCAACACCGGCAACCGAAGCATAACATGCACACACAAGCATGTTAAACAACAACTAATCACAAACACACTGGCTAAACCCAGTCCTCATTAAGTAAACGGAAACATAGGACTAGCTTAGCACCGCTAGTCCACCCTTCAACCGAAACACCTCGACCACAAGCCTCACCGGCAAACAATGCTTAGGCTACAGTCTCACAGGCAAACCAGCCGCACAGAGTATCGAGATTGACGTCAACCAGCCATCACCCATATACCAAACAATAATCGGAAACCAATCTATTTAACACGTGGAGAGTCACACCATAAGATCTCCACAGTACGCATAGTCTCACCTCATCACCAGCTGAGGACGAGACACACGTACCACAACACAACTCTACCCACGAGAGGTACATGTACCTACTACCACGAGGTACAACACTAAACCACAGAACCGTGCCACCTTCAGGGCACACCACAATGGTTACAGTCTTAACCAGCGGATCACACACAAACCACAACCAGTGGCCAAACACGAGTCGGTACAGAAACGATGCCACTACATGGGAACGGACTACTGGTTCATGACGTCAGTATCCAACCCAAACAACAAAGTACAAGAACTACCTCATAGTCTCGCAGTCACGGACGGAAGGTCCAACTGCCGCTCCACTACAACAATCTAAGAATAGTGGAGTCCAACTAACACCACACCTGCAGACCACACAGCTGCAGGTCCATGCTTGGCACCTTTAGAGACTCCGGCCCGAGCTCCCTAAAGTGAGGCACTAGGACACAGGACTAGCTGGGGACCAGTGACGTCTGCTGATGTCCGTCCCCCAGCCACGAAAGCGCTACAAGCGACTGCACACCCACAAACACAGCCATCTTTCCCTCAGCCGGACGTACAACTCAAACTCTGAAGTGAGGGTGTCCAGGAAGAAGACTCAGACCTCTGAGGTACACACGTACCGGGACACGTCCGAGCACAACACACGTGTCTGGCTCTCCTAGAAACCTAGGGTACCCGACTGAAGAGGTATTCTGGAATAGGCGTCGGACCACCAGACTCAGCAAGCACACAAATCTCAATATACATACTTATAAGACCTTTACGTACAACCCACGGTACGCAAGTGTAAGGAATAGCCTATCCTCGGTCACCCTGTGAGCCTCAGGCCATCCTACACACAACCATTCATTAACCACAATTATACAATCTAACATTGTTAACGGGGTCATCACATGACCGCCAAGACCACACATTAGACTTATACACATTAACCATTAAACACTTTTCTTAATACATTAACATGCTTAACACAAATCATAAGCATATCATATCAACATTGGAACATAACCTTGTCTGTCATTGGTCACCCAATGACCTCCATGGCAACGCACACCACTTACCACATTAAACATTACAACAATCTTTAAAGAATAACCACAAACCCGGGCTAGGTCTACATAAGACCTTCGCTGCCCAACACCCAACATTCCCCTCGGAGACCAAACTGCATCGACCTGTCCGGACGCCATTCCAAACCTTGTCGCGACAGGGCCCAATGACGCGACCAAGTCACGTCGGCCCAACACGACGCCTTCAGACCAAATCGGTCAAAGCCTCGGTCATCATGTAATCGCGTCCGACCATACCGACGCGTTTCAACATGAACGCGTTGGGTTAAGCAGACGCGACACCAACACCGCCATAGCGCAACAGACAAAACCGAAATGCGTCGACACAAAGGGACGTGTTCAACATGAACGCGTCAGCTCTCCTGGACGTATTTCAACGAAGACTGTGAGTTCAGCTCGCAAGCCGAACCCACCTCTTCCACGGGGAAACCAACACAAACATGGTTTGAATTCCAATTTAAAGCCTTAAACAGGAAATCTATCATGTAGCAAGCCACCCACACATGCACCACCCTTAATCCCAACTCCAAGCATGCCATTAACAGCAAACAAAGGTAGAAGTCTCCCTACCGGAAGAAGACGCCGAAGAATGCCCCAAAGCCTCCTTGCCGACGGCACGCCCACGCTCCGAACGCCGTCCTCGCGTGGTTCCCGTGCCGCACGAGCCATCCGAAGTCGAAAGCCGCCAGACATCACCGGAGAAGCCCACAGTAGCCCCCCCCCCCTTTGGCGGACAGAGCAGCTTCTGCTCTGTCTGAGCGAAAAAATACACTTAAAACACTTCTCAAAATCGAGTCCAGGGCAGACACCACGTTTAAACTCTTTAAATGCATCCACCCAAGCCGACGCCACATGCAATCCGAGCGACACGTGTCATAGGGGCGGTTCATTGAATCGCGTCGGGCAAGGTCGAGCATTCAAATCGCGTCACCTGGCTCCGCCGCGTTTCAAAACAGTGAACCAGTAGTGCAAATGGGCTAGCATATCCGGCCCACACTGCTCACCCTGTGCACAGAAACCACACAAATAGCCCATTGACCATCTCTTGGTCAAGAGCACCACACATAGATCCGATAAACCCGGATCCAAACCACCGTACTGTTACAGTCTCTATAGACGCTTTTTCTTGTAGTATAAGAGAAAAGGCAAGAGAATACTCTATTAGGTCGAATCCTTTTAGAAATTGTATTGTCTCTTTATATGATTAGCAATTTCTCTCTTATCTCTCTTCTTTGTGATTGTGTTTTTGTAATTTGTTAAAAACTCTAAAAATTGATTAACAACCAATTCAATACCCCCTCCCCCTCTCTTGGGGGTCTAGACCTTCAATATTTTTATCTAGGATATGATTCAGAATGTGTACAGCATTTGCCTGCAAAAACATTTTTTTTTTACAGTGAATCAACCTAAAGTTTTATTTTCTTTAAAATAACTTTTCTAACATATGATTCCATTCCTGTAGTTGTTTATCTATTTTTAAAAATAATTTTGGTTTACTTATTCTTAAAAGCAATAGAATTTCATCTCTTTACTCATATATTAATGGGTAAATTTAATTTAGAGAAAATACATACATATCCCTCGAATATATAATTCTATTCAAAAGTTAAATAATGTGGATCCAAATTTTGATATGTGCACCTACTTTTGGTGTCACGTGATGACAATAAACATCTTCTCTTTGAATATAACAGCAGTCCAATTCTCTCAATTCTCCTATTCCGAAATATTGACAGTGATGCTCTAAGCGACGTGCGACGTAGAATGGCTAAGACAGACGCCAAAAGACAACGTATAACTCAACATGATTGGTAGCTGTGTGACACCGTCATCTAGGAAAAATGATAACATAAACAATGGGAACTACAATACTTTTTAGTACACAAAATGAGAAGTATATATTATATAAAAACTGAGAGGAGACCGCTCCGTCTTCTCCCCTTTTACGTTACCCCCGACAGGTATCTAGCTAACCAATCTATATACTTTTTATCAATTTATTTTTTATCTTGTAAATTCGTTTCTCAAATTTTTAAACTTTTTTATTTTGTGGGCGAATGTTGGATTTTTAATACTTTATAAAATTATAAAATTTGAGTTTGTCCCACAAGATGAAAAGAAATTCATCTACCTTTTAGATGCATGGGACCTTTGTTAGCATGTGTACTTTTTTGGAGAGACCATATATAGTTGAGTTATTTGTCCTATGAGTTCTTTAGATCTTATTGTTTATATCACACACGCGTACGTATCTCGCCTTGTCTTGGCGGTGTCGGGTTATTTTTCTTTTATTTTTTGACCGTTTAATTTTTGCATCTCATCATATTCTCACCCGCATCTTTTGATGATGGACACGTCCAATTGTGTGGTTTTATGACTGTAGTTGGGAGTCTATTTAGGATAGAGTTGATGTGAACTGCCCTCTCTAGTTTTATTTTTCTCTCGTGATCTTCTTTCTCGACAAGAGTTCGGAGTGGTCCTCTGTGGTGTTCACCCGGCGTCGCTACTTTTAGAGTGCATCTTTGTGTTGCTATTGTTTGGATCGTCTCCTCTTGAGAAGTTTCGCCGTATAGTTTATTGCAACATGTAAGGGCAAAACGATTTTAAAGAAAACGATATCGCACTTTGACTCAAGTTTGATCATTCTAATATTTGATTCCTTTTTATTATTTGTTGATTCGTCTGGTACAAATCCCTCCGTTGTGCGTTCATAGAATTATATTGTTTCCACCATAATCTTTGATATAATTTTTTTTTTCTTAAACAACAAATCCTTTAATTTGCAGTATAAGGACTTGTTTCCAAGGCCAGAAGGACTTATTTGTGAAGTATTGGATCCAAGATTAAACAGATTAATTTTGGAGACTAAAAAGTTATGACTGCAAAAGAGTACTAAAGGGAATAAAAACTAAAATACTTATACATAAGAAATACATCTTTTACAGCAGATAATAGTACATCGAACTTATTTCACCATTCTGTCATTCACTTAGGTGGTTCATCACTTTACATTAAATCCTTTTTTAAAATCAGCTCTCTTCCAGATCGAACTAATTAAACACACCCGATATGAAAGGGCCGGGCCAGTTTGAGAAAAGAAATGGTAAAAAAATGTAGGATGAACAACAAATGGAATTTAGTAGGATGAAGCACAAATAATGGAATTTAGCCAACCACTTAGATAGTGAAAGATCTATTTCCACTTTTGCATATTTACAAAGAAAAAATTTAGCGACCTACCAACTATGTGATGTAATATATCAATAAAGAATGCAATGATTCCATCAACTTTTCTAATTCTTTTATAAAAACTACATTTTGTAATGCCACCCAATTTGATGCTTTCTCTTCCCGAATCAGTTTTTGCTGCACACCTCAAGAAGAGTTATGCATCAAACTTGTAACTTGATTGAAGATGGGCACACAACTCTAGAGGTTATGTCTTCCTAATCGACCATGTACTTGAAATATTAATATGAATGAAATCTATGCTAGTTTCTTGTCAAAAAAAAAGGACGGCTATGGAGACCGTTCCCGACTGAGAAAATGGAGTAAGCGTCTGAACGGAGAAGACTGCCGCCGGCTCAGAGCATCAGCGCCAGCCAAAAAGCCGCAACTGCAGTGGCGGCCATGAGCGGAGCAGAACGCAAGCTTTTGTCGTTGCTCGCAACAAGAGCTCCCTGGTAGACCATGGCGCTGTTGATGCCGCCTCCCAGCTGCACCGCGTGCGGGACCGACACCGCCTGCGGGTACCCGTCCGCCGATTTCGACCTGTCGAACAGAGGTAGGCCACCGGTCAGTTGGCGACTAGCGGTGCGAGATTCTACAGGAAGTACTGAGATTAAGGACGAGCTGGTAGAACAGGAAGAGAGCGGTGTGGTTACGTTGCCGTGGTGGGGCAGAAGGTGATGTGGTAGCTGGTGCTGCCGGCGCAGGTGAAGGTGCTGGTGCCGTCGTCGTAGGCGTAGCTGTACGCCCGCGGGCAGGCGTTCTTGAAGAAGGTCGAGTAGGTGGACGGCCGGCAGGTGTTGGGGTTCCCGTAGGCGCCGCTACAGCAGTACTCAGCGTTCCCGAAAGCCTCGCAGGCGCTCCGGCAGGCCACCCCCTCCCCGCCGACGGCCGTCACTTTCAGCTCCGACGGGCACACCCCGTTTAGGTCCACCAAGCAGCCCGTGGTGGTGCAGTTCCCGCCGGCGCCGGTGGGGGCCCCTTGTGGCACCACCAGCATGGGCAGGTTGTAGCCGTCCACGAGGCTCACGTCGTAAAAGTCCAACCCACCGCTGCCGTCCAGGGTGAACTCCGCCAGGGTGGCCGGCGGGGCGGCCCCGCTGCCGGAGCATTCTACGGTCCCGGAGCCGCAATCCGCCGTGCCGCAGGTGAACTTGCCGGTAGCGGAGTCGGTGGAGCAGTGGGTGCGGCCCCAGAAGCGACCAGACCAGCCGGTGGGGGCCGACACGGACCGGTCCTCCCCACTCTCGAGGGAGAAGCCCGTGGTGGAGAGCGGGGAGGAGCCGGCGCTGGAAAGGAGGCCGGGCCACACCGTGTGCTTGCAATTATTGGAAAAGGTGAAGGTCGCCGACAGGACCCCTGCAAGAAAAGAACCCAACAGAGAGACATCAGCATGGAAGAAGCAGGAAGAGCACACATAGCCATAGCCAACAAAATTCCCATTAATCCACAGTGGAAAGAGGTGGAATTCCTACCTGGGATGGGTAGGAGGAGATGGAGGCAGAGAAAGGAGAGGGCTGGGGCTACTCTGTTCGCCATGTCCACAAATTGTAAAAGAGGAAGCTTGGGAAGGATGAAGTCGGCAGGCCAGCTGGGTTAGCTGGTGGACGAATTACTAAGCTTTCCCTTCTGCAGGAGTAGCTTGAGAGGGATCGAGAGGGAGGTTGGGGGGATTTGCAGTAGGGAGAGAGGGGATTCTTTATATAGGCAGAGGCGGTCAGGGGAAGAAGGGACCGGGATGGGTGTTGAGACTTGAGAGGGGAGACGCGGCGTGGCTGGTGACTCGCGGTGGACTGGGCACACGTAGGTGTGACGGCGACCCCGACCCCATCATGGTTCCTGCTACTACTCTCTCTCTCTCGTCCGGCTCAGCTTCCTGCACTTTCCCCTCACAACGCACTCACCCCCCGACGATGTCACCTGTAGGAGTAATACAAGTTGGGCACATTCAATGAGGTTGTGTCACCAATTCTTAGGGTTTCGAAAACCAAGGAATGGGTATTATTATAATCCCCCATCCCTTGACATGGCACACTCTCATAGGGTGTGTCCAACTTAGTGCACACCAAGTGTGTACTAAGTATTACTCCACCCTGTAGAGGGTCTCCTGGACGAGGAAAAGGGTAGAGGTTGTCCTAGTGTCCAATCATCTCCTTTTGCATGTCGGCTCCAAAGCTTCCTCCTAGTCCTATATCATCTTATATAAACCTTCTAGTGAAGAAATAGTTTTGACACCCGAAGTCCCACACGGAGCGCGACTTCGCTATCTTTTCCTTGTAATCAGATTCGTAATTTTATTAGGTGAGGAAGTTTGAGGGAAAAAAGACCTTTCGCTCTCTTTTTAAATCAATGGAATTGTTAGTTAGTGTCATAATATAGACAGACAATTTGTACTGGCGGGGTGTAAAATATTTACCTACAAAATATATATATATATATATATAAGAGAACGAATTATTGCACTTCATAATTACACTTTCTAATCTACTTTGACTTTTTATTGGTCAAAGTTCTAAAGACACATTGTATCTATCTAATAAAGAGATCAAAATATATGAGAAGGTGTAATTGTGAAATGCAGTAAACTTTTCTCGTATATCAACTTCTTACAACAAACATGTCTCTTTTTGGCTGATATAAGAGAAGGGATTTAATTTGGGAAGGGCTTGGACCCTTCGATTTCAATACCAACTATGGTTTGGTTCGATTTTACAAGTTGTGGGCTCTCATTGAATCAAATAAATCGAACTTATTATAATTAAAAGGGGGTGGTAGGGAGGGCGCGAATTCAAACTCACGCACATGCCTCTCATTTCTCTCCCTTTATCTAACTTATTTATCAAAAATATTATATAGTATATTTTTAAAAATTAATTATATATAAATTTAATTTGAAATACTCATATTTTTAGTTCAATTATCTTTTTAAATACATAAACACTAATAAACCATTCAAACTTAAACAAATTATAAAATTTCAAATTGAGCCGAGTCAAATCAAAATATTTTAGTTAGATTAAGGTTGGATTCATCATTTGGTTTGGCTTGAGAGAAAAACTTCCAAAATGAGCTAAACCATATTCACCTCTATTTTTAAGTCCTATGGGGTTTCAAGAAAATTTATCTTTTTGTGTGTTAAGTATTTTTAAAATAAAAAATAGTTAAGTAGCAGATATCATTGTCAAGTTGGAGTAAAGTTCAACTTTCTTCGTATTTTAGATGAGATTAAATTTGAATTATTGATATGTAGAAATATTAATTGCATATGTGGATAACTAGAAAAAATTACGTGTCCAGCATATTATTAGTTAGTTAATGTATTGGTACGTGGGTCTTAATAGGAGTATTAAATATTTCTTAAATATTTCTATATCACTCTGATTTTTAACACTAAGAGTGATCATAAATAATTAGTAAAGAGGGAAAAATAATTGGGTAAGATAGATTAATAACATGTTGAAAAGTAGTTATCCATATAGACCCCATCTAGTAGGAACATTCGATACTTCTTAAATACTTTTACATTATCCCAACAAGAATATTAAAGAGAAATACTTGTTGTGAGATTAGGTTGCAATTAGGCCTCTAAGTGGACTACTTGTCAAGCAATTTCATTGATTAAGGGCCTAGTCAAATCCTTCTTTCTCTCTTTCTCACTAATGGGATTGCTTGTAATCCACTTAGGTCTTATTATTAGCCCTATCGGGCAATAAATATGTCTCAACACTAAATACTTTATATCATTCCTCATAAAGTTACTTGTCATATTTAACCCATTATTTGTCATCTCTTAGTACTAGTGACAAATAGTGGGTTAAATGTGATAAATAATCTAAACATGCAAAAGTATTTTATCTCCTCCTAATTAACTATTTATCACCCTTATTAACATTAAGAATGACAAATAGTTGACTAAAGATGACAAATAACTAACTAATTAGGGAAACAAATAACTTTTTACATTGAGAAAATAGATCTGTATAAAAAGAGAGAAAGAGAGAAGAAGAAGAAGAAGAAATAGTGGGGCCCATACGTCACTTGATGCCATTTTGTACTATAATTCCAACAAGACATTTCTACCCAACTATTTAGGTAATAAATATTTCTCTAAAATCTTTTAACAAGTAGCTTAATTATATGAGAGAGTGTCTTGAGATCCGAGCAAAAGTTCCTACATATATGTGCAAATAGCATGATAATGGCATCCTCTCAACGTAATAAAAATTAATAAGCCTATATTTGCACAAATTTACTGCACTTGCCCAAGTACAGTAAATACATTTTGACTAAGAAGGCAACCTGTGTGGCATCCAACATGGCGCCACATGAGCTACCACATAAACAAGTAAATAGAGGGAGCAATAGGCAATAGCATCAACCGACTGTGGTGACTGGCGATCGACAACTATCGGTGGGATCTAAAGTCACTATTTTGGAGATAATATTTATATTTTGGAGCCCAATATTTATATTTTAGAGCTCAAATTTTCTATTTTGAAGTTTATATTACTATTAAAAGTCCAGTCAATATTTTTAAACCCTAAGATGTAGTAATTTGGAGTCCAAGATTTACATTTTGGAGTCCAAGATTTGTATTTTGGAGTCTAAGATTTATATTTTGAGTCCAATTGCAAGTCACAGGCGACCAACCAGTGTCGCTAGTCATTGCCGCTAGCCACTGCCAATCACTTTTGTCGTCAGCCGCCGATCGTTGCCGATCGCCGCCGATTACCACCACCGGCTGCTTCTAGCTGCCGCTTGCCATTGTCGTCCATTGCTCACTGCCACCACATGGCATGTAACGACCCTCAAAACCCGACCCTCGGCCCATGCCGAGGGCCTAATTTTCGCGGTCTCCGCCCACAGATCTGGAGACCCGGAGGGCTATAATATATATCTAACCGGATATGTAATAGAAGTAAACGTCAACTGCTAAACTAGAAGCGTACCAGCAGAAATAGAAAAGAGAGCGAGACCGTTGCGTACCGCTTTAAGTACAGTCCCAACGCACTCACGCTAGTACAAGTAAGAGGCAGGGAAAAAACATATCCCTTAGGGGCAAACCTCGAGGGTGACGTACACTGAGAAAAGGGGAACCACTGCTAGCTACGGGAACCTCCACTACCACCCCGTCTCGTCCGCCCGACGCGCGCCCTGCTGCTGTTGAGAAGTCTCACCTGGGAAAGAAAGGGATGAGCTTCACAATAGAAGCTCAGTAGGGACTACCAATCTCCTACTGGCTCTAACAGGTAGAAGAATATACATAAAATAAATAACAGCAGTTTATATCTTCTACTTACGAACGGAAGTGTGGAAGCAAAGTTACTACTAACGCGGTATGGAAGTGCAACACGGTCGGAAACTCCGTACAACTGCTCATCATGACCACCACATGGCTAGTAAACACAGACAGAGGAAACTCCGCCTGGACAAGGAACACTAGCTACGGAAAACACTACCACTAGTCAAAGGTCAGGTGCGCCCACTAACTTCTTATCCTCGACCCGGGTCTTGACCCTCACGTCTCGTCAGAGCGAGGTAGGACTCAAAGTACACAACAGTAACCGTCGTAGTCTGGCCAGACTACGGTCCCACGCCTGGCCTCTCCAAGTGGTTCTGGAGCCACAAGGAGCGAGGCAGCGAGAAACAGGACTGGCTGGCCTGGGCCGGGTAGAACTCCTAACCGTCCTCGGCGTCCCAGACCAACCATGAGAGCTCTGTAAATGACTCAATGCCGCTGTCCTAACCACTGTTTTCCCCTCAGCTCCAGAGTCTGCCTGCTAGGCTGCCAACTCGAGCATGCTCATAGCCCGGAGTACTCCCTCAACAGGCTCCCGAGGACGGGGGTCCCAGGCAATGGTAACAACCTCTCACACGGGACAAGCCCTCAAGTGCCGAGCACCAGGCGAACGACTAGTGTAGGACCATACTAGGGAACTAGCACAGGTGCCACGGTTACAGTAAAAGGAACGGAAACGATGAAGACCCATAACCTATCTTTCGGTTTTAGTCACGACGCATCGGGGCATCGCGACCTTGTCGCGACGCCCTTCCTGTTGCGACACTGTCGCGGCGGCCCTTGCCGTTGCGACCAGGTCGTGACACCCAAGAGCGTCGTGATCATGTCGCGACCAGCCAGGCTATCGCGACAAGATTGCGACCTCTATTGTGGTCGCGTCTTCAGCAGAGGGGGGTTCCAGAGCAGTCTCTCCGGGAACCACCCCAAAACACAAAAATAACCATTCCACAGGGAAAGGGGAGCATGTGCAACATGTATGAAAGCTGTAAATCCCTCAAACCACCCTTAGAGCCCCATAAACATGGATTCACATGAATCTACACTCGAAGGAAAACATCACTCAACCTCGAGCATGGATTCCTCACACTCCCAAGCCCCAAACCACCGGGAAAACACAATCTAAAGGGGGAAGGGAGCATGCTTAGAGCGAGAGGATCAAGGGTCCCTACCTCCATGTGTAGAGCCGACCCGTTAGGGCCTTCACAAAGGAATGACCACCGCCTCCTCGCTCCACGCAACACGAACACAGCCCCTGCACGACCAAGGCGACACCGCCTCAGCACGAACACCTCGAGCACGAAGAACGGACGAGAGAACCACAAGATAGCTCAGAGGGAAGGAGAGGGGGAGAAGGAGAGAAAGGGGAGAGAGGGAGAAAGAGGAGAGGTGTTTGATTTTAAATTGACGGCCCCCAGAACATGACGGGCCGACCCGGCGCGACAACTAATTGTGTCGCGACACCTGTCGTGACGGCCGCCCCCGACGCAACCCCAAAAGGAGTCAAACCTCGAAGACCGAGAAAAGCAAACACGATGGCTGACCAGGTCGCATCAACGTTGTACACACCTGCCATCTGACACGGCCGTTCTGACAGACAAGACAGCGGTCACGTCTGTCAGAAAAGCAGTCGTGACGTCGTCTGACACTGTGACAAGGACGTGACGGCCACCCCCACCGCGATAAGAACGTGACGGTCGGGTTCGTTGCGACCCGAAACTATCGCGGTAGGCCTCTCTGCGCGACCACGTCGCGACCAAGGCTCCTATCATGACCCTGAGGATGGGTCAAAAGGGCCCAAGTGGGCCGGGTCATACATCCCACCCACCTTAAGACATTTTGTCCTCGAAATTAAAATAAACTCGGTCTCAACCGGAAAGTAGTACAGGGAGAAATAACATACCAATCAATCAAACAAATGGGGGAACTACTCACGCATCTCATCCTCGCGTTCCCAGGTGGCCTCGCCACCAACGCGGTTCTCCCAAACGACCTTAACCAGCGGAATCTGCCACCGACGCAACTGCTGCACTCTTCGGTCGACAACCCTGACCGGGTACTCTGGCACTGACAAATCTGGCGCTGCCTCAAGCTGTGAGTAGTCTAACACGTGTGAAGGATCTGCAATGTACTCCTTGAGCTGTGAAACATGGAAAATGTTGTGCACGCCTGCCAACTCTGCCAGAAGACTCAACCTATAAGCCACCTCACCGACCCTCTCCAAGATAGGGAAAGGCCCAATGTACCTGGGACTGAGCTTTCCCTTCTTGCCATACCTCATAACACCCTTAGTCGGCGAGACCCGCAAGAAAACAAGGTTGCCTACACTAAACTGTAACGGTCTCTTGCGGTTATCTGCGTAGCTCTTCTACCAGCTATACGCTGTCTGAAGCCTCTGTCTAATCAGTCTGACTGTGTCTGCACACTACTGCACTAACTCTAGTCCCAAAAGCTGCCTCTCTCCAACCTCGAACCAGTGAAGAGGTGTCTTGCATGGGCGACCATACAAAGCCTCGTATGCCGCCATTCCGATGCTCGAGTGATAGTTGTTGTTGTAGGCGAACTCTACCATCGGAAGGTGCGACTCCCAAGTGCCACTCCAGTCCAAGCAGCATGCTCTCAGCATATCCTCCAAAGTCTGAATGGTCCTCTCTGACTGCCCATCTAACTACGGATGATACGCTGTGCTCAACCTCAACTCTGTGCCAAGTGCTCTCTGCAGACTGCGCCAAAACCTTGATGTGAACCTCGGATTTCTGTCAGAGACGATCGAAACTGGAGTGCCATGCAACAGAATGACTCTATCCATATACAACCTGGCCAACCTGTTACTGACCAAGACATCCGGACTGGCAAAAAGTGTGCTGACTTGGTCAAACGATCCACGATCACCCAAATGCCATCGTGCCTCTGTGGGGTGCGGGAAAAACCAACCACAAAGTCCATGGTGATGTCGTCCCACTTCCACATAGGAATGGGCAACAGCTGCAGCTCACCACCAGGATGCTGATGCTTAGCCTTCACCTGCTGACAAGTAAGGCACCGAGCGACAAACTCTACCACGTCCCTCTTCATTCCTGGCCACCAAAAGAACCTACTCAAGCAATGTTACATCTTGGTGGAACCAGGATGAATAGCATATCTCGACCTGTGAGCCTCTGACAAAAGCGCTTGGCGCGCCTCCTCGGGAACGTACAAGTGGCCTCTGAACCTGACCTCGCTGTCCTCGCAAGCTCTACATATGGCATCTGCAAAACGTCTGCCAACTGTGAGTCTGCCTGTTGATGTCAAACAAGACGCTACAGCACGGTCTCTGTGCCTTGACGGGTAGAACACCCCCTGGGACAGCTCCTCAAATAGCCTCCACTCCCTGACCATCAGTGAACTCAAGCGAACATGCTTGCTCAAAGCATCGGCCATGACGTTAGCCCTTCCTGGGTGATAGGAGAGGGTAAGGTCGTAGTCCTTAAAATACTCCATCCATCTATGCTGCCTCAAGTTCAGATCCTTCTGGGTGAATATATACTGCAAACTTTGATGGTCGGTGAAGATCTCAAACGCTTCTCCGTACAAATAGTGCCTCCACAACATCAGAGCGAACACCACTGCTGCCAACTCTAAGTCATGGGTCGGGCAATTCTCCTCATAATTCTTGAGCTCCTGAGAAGCATAGGCAATGACCCCACCATGCTGCATCAGCATGACACCTAAACCAAATCTCGACGCGTCTGTGTAGACCAAGAAACCACTGCTGTCCGACAGCAAGACCAACACTGGCGCTGAAGTCAACCTCATCTTCAGCTCTCGGAAGCTCTACTCACAGTCCTCTGCCTAGACAAACCTGACGTCCTGTCTCGTCAACCTGGTCAACGGCGCTGCAATCTTGGCAAAATCCTAAATGAATCTATGGTAGTAGCCTACAAAACCTAGAAATCTGCGGACCTCTGACACTGACGTGGGCTACTCCCACGACAGCACTGCCTCCACCTTGGCAGGATCCACTGCCACACCAGCACCTGAGATTACGTGCCCGAGGAAGTGCACCTCCCTTAGCCAGAATTTGCACTTGTCAAACTTGGCGTAAAGGCGGTGACTTCGCAGAGTCTCTAGCACGATCCTTAGGTGCTCCTCGTGCTCCTCCTCAGAAGCCGAGTAGACTAAAATATCATCAACAAAGATGACCACAAAACGATCTAGGTACTCACTAAACACCCTATGCATCAAATCCATGAATGCTGCAGGTGCGTTCGTCAGCCCAAACGGCATCACGACGAACTCAAAGTGACCGTACCTAGAGCAGAAATCTGTCAAGCCAACATCTAACTCTCTGATCCTTATCTGATAGTAACTGGATCTCAAGTCAATCTTCGAGAAAACTCTGGCTGACTGCAACTGGTCAAACAAATCATCGATCCTCGGCAGCGGGTACTTGTTCTTCACTATAACCTGGTTCAACTACCGATAATCGATGCACAATGAAGACTACCATCCTTCTTCCTCACAAAAAAACATGCGCTCCCCATGGCGAACGACTCGGGCGAATGAAGCCTAGCTCAAGCAACTCCTATAGCTGGTGCTTCAACTCGTGCAACTCTGCCGGAGCCATACGGTAAGGTGCCTTGGACAAAGGCATTATACCGAGCAAAAGCTCAATGGAGAACTCTACCTCCTGCTCAAGCGGCAAACTAGGTAGATCCTTTGGGAAGACATCAGGGAACTCGGAAACAACCGGCACATCAAAAACTGATGATCCGCTGGCTCCAAGGAACAAACAAAAGCAAGGTACACCACATAGCCATCACGGATCAAATGACGAGCTTTACACAAGGAAATAAATGGCCGACGGGTAGACCGGATATCTCGGAAGCAGAGAACGGGCGCTCCAGGTATCTCAAAGCGAACGGTCTTCCACTGACAATCAACCACAGCCGAGTGAGCCTCCAACCAGTCCATGCATAGGATGACGTCAAAGTCACGAAGCTGCAACGCGTACAACCTGTCCAGCAACTGGTGCCCCTCAACCTCAACTGTGACGCTCTCCAAGTAACCAAAAGAACGCATATAGTCACCGAACGGGAGATCGACCATCACGTCACACTACCTCTCAGGTGTGTGACAAGCCAAAGACTCGTAAAACTCCTCGGAAGCAAAATAGAGAGAAGCACCGGGGTCAACCAAAACACGAGCAGCTCTACCAAGGATAGGTAGGGTACCTATAACCAGGTTCGATGCCTTGGCCTGCTCCCTGGTGAGTGCCATCGCGCGACCACGCCAATGCTGCGGTGCCTGCTGGGGCTGCTACTGCTGCGGCGGCTGCTGGTGCTGAGGGAACTACTGCTGCTGCTGGTACGGCTGGTACTGCTGATGCAGCTAATGCTGCTGAAACTACTGAGGCTACAAGTGGTACTACCCCTGCTGCTGCTGACGAGGTGCCTGTTGCTGGAGAGGGTACTGGTACTGAGGTAGCTACTGCATGTACTGTACTGGCTGCTGCGACTACTGGACTTGCCCCATAGGGTAGTCCCTCCTGAAGTGGCCCGGAAAACCACAAGTGTAGCAAACTGCCTTATGTTTGCCCTGCTCGGCTCCCTGCTGCACTGACTGCTCTGCAAACCTGGACTGACGCCTCTACTGTCAGCTCCGCCCACCCCCGCGAGTAGACAACTATCTAAACTTCGAGCGAATTTCAGAGCTGCCCGATCCTGAGAAAGAAGAAGTCATGCTACCGCGGCTCCCGGTGGGATGCTGGTAGGGCGAGGACGTGGAAGAGGCTCCTCCTTGCTGCTGCTGCTGGGGCTGCCAAGTCTCCCTCTCCAAGGCGGTGGCCTTAGCCACGGCCTCTCCTAAGGTGGTACACATGTGAGCCGTCACACCCCACCTCAGGTCTGGCCTCAGTCCCGCTATGAACCTCTCTGCACATGCCTGCTCGCTGCCTGCGACATGAGGAACATGCCTCAACAACCAGACAAACCTCTGATGGTACTGAGAAACTGTGAGGTTGCCCTGCACTAACTCGTGGAGCATGTCTCGCCTCTCACGTTGAGTGTAGTCGGGGAAGTACTTGCTGTGAAAGACCTCCAAAAACTGCTGCCAAGTGATATGATCCAACCGCTGCCCGTGAAAGTGAGTCTGCCTCTGAACTCTCTACCACTCATGGGCTGCTCCCTTGAGCTGGTACACCGCCAGTCTAACCTGGTCCTCCTCGGCGCACTCCATGGTCTCGAACGTGTGCTCCAACTCATGTGTCCAGTTCTCTGCCTTATCTGGATGATACTCTTCGGAGAACATCGGTGGCCAGAGACGCAAGAACCTCTCAAGGAGAGCGGTCCTATCCTCCGCAACTGTCGTCCTCCGTCGCCCGGGCTGGGTACTCCCAGTACCCGACCGCTGTTGACACTCTGGCTGCTCCACCTCTGGCTTTGTCTGCTGCTCTGGCACCACTGGGGGAGGTACCGAAGGCTGACCACCTACTGCCGCCTGCCCGGGCTGCCACACTCCCTGGTACAAGTTTCTGAAGAACTGCTCTGCCAAGGGAAACTAGTCTGCGTACTGTTGCGGCTGAGGCTGGTACTCCTGCTGCTGCTGCCCGCTAGCCGCTGCTGCTGCCGCTGCACCCTTAGGCTGTGCCACTGACTCCTCTGCAGACACCTCCTCCTGGACCTTCCCCTGCGGGGGCATATCAGACTCATCCTGATGCTCTACCAACTCTCTGACCTACCTGCACGTGCGCGGAGCCATTTCCTGTATGGCACACAATCAACAAAGGTTAACATCACCACTCGGGCGGCTAGCAGTGTACTTGTACTACTGTTGGGACTTTCTGTCGCAATTTAAATCCACTACAAGTCCTGTCAGACTCTAACTCTGATACCACTGTAACGACCCTGAAAACGCGACCCTCGGCCCACGCCGAGGACCCGATTTTTGTGGTTGCCGCCCACGGATCCAAGACCCGGAAGGGCTATAATATATATCTAACAGGATATGTAACAGAAGTAAATGTCAACTTCTAAACTAGAAGCGTACAAGCGGAAACAGAAAAGAGAGTGAGACCACTGTGTACCGCTCTAAGTACAGCCCCAACGCACGCACGCTAGTACAAGTAAGAGGCAGAGGAAAAATAGATCCCTTAGGGGCATACCCCGAGGGTGATGTACACTGAGAAAAGGGGAACCACTGCTAGCTACGGGAACCTCCACTACCGCCCTGTCTCGTCCGCCCGATGCGCGCCTTGCCACTGCTGAGAAGTCTCACCTGGGAAAGAAAGGGATGAGCTTCACAACAGAAACTCAGTAGGGACTACCAATCTCCTACTGGCTCTAACAGGCAGAAGAATATACATAAAATAAATAACAGCAGTTTATATCTTCTACTTACGAACGGAAGTGCGGAAGCAAAGTTACTACTAACGCGGTATGGAAGTGCAACACGGTCGGAAACTCCGTACAACTGCTCATCATGACCACCACATGGCTAGTAAACACAGACAGAGGAAACTCCGCCTGGACAAGGAACACTAGCTACGGAAAACACTACCACTAGTCAAAGGTCAGGTGCGCCCAATGACGTCTTATCCTCGACCCGGGTCCTGACCCTCACGTCTCGTCAGAGCGAGGTAGGACACAAAGTACACAAAAGTAACCGCCGTAGTCTGGCCAGACTATGGTGGCCAGACTACGGTCCCACGACTGGCCTCTCCAAGTGGTTCCACGGCCACAAGGAGTGAGGCAGTGAGAAACAGGACTAGCTGGCCTGCGCCGGGTAGAACTCCTAACCATCCTCGGCGTCCCAGACCAATCACGAGAGCTCTGCAAACAACTCAATGCCGCTGTCCTAACCACCGTTTTCCCCTCAGCTCCAGAGTCCGCCTGTTAGGCTGCCAACTTGAGCACGCTCGTAGCCGGTGTACTCCCTTAACAGGTTCCCGAGGACGGGGGTCCCAGGCAACGGTAACAACCTCTCACACAGGACAAGCCCTCAAGTGCCGAATACCGGGCGAACGACTAGTGTGGGACCGTACTAGGGAACTAGCACAGGTGCCATGGGTATAGTAAAAGGAACGGAAACGATGAAGTCCCAAAACCTATCTTTCGGCTGTAGTCACGACGCATCGGACCGTCGTGACCTTGTCGCGACGCCCTTCCTCGTCGTGACAGTGTCACGGCGGCCCTTGCCGTTGCGACCAGGTCGCGACACCCAAGAGCGTTGCGATCATGTCGCGACCAGCCAGGCTGTCGCGACAAGATCATGACCTCTATTGTGGTCGCGTCTTCAGCAGAGGGGGGTTCCAGAGCAGTCCCTCCAGAAACCACCCCAAAACACGAAAATAACCATTCCACAGGGAGAGGGGAGTATGTGCAACATGTATGAAAGCTGTAAATCCCTCCAAACCACCCTTAGAGCCCCATAAACATGGATTCACATGAATCTACACTCGAAGGAAAACCTCACTTAACCTCGAGCATGGATTCCTCACACTCCTAAGCCCCAAACCACCGGGGAAATGCAATCTAAAGGGAGAAGGGAGCATGCTTAGAGCGAGAGGATCAAGGGTCCCTACCTCCCGTGTAGAGCCGACCATGTAGGAGCCGACCCGTTGGGGCCTTCATGTAGAATGACCACCCCTCCTCGCTCCACACAACATGAACACAGCCCTTGCACGACCAAGGCGACACCGCCTCAGCACGAACACCTCAAGCACGAAGAACAGAGAGAGAATCGCAAGAGAGCTCAGAGGGATGGAGAGGGGAAGAAGAAGGAGAGAAAGGGGAGAGGGTGAGAATGGGGCGCGACATTCGGTTTTAAGCCGATGGCCCCCTGAACGCGACGGGCCGACCCGGCGCGACAACTAATCGTGTAGGCGTCGTGACCTTGTCACGACGGCTGCCCCCAACGCGACCCCAAAAGGAGTCAAACCTTGAAGACTGGGAAAAGAAAACGCGACGGCTGACCAGGTCGCGTCAGCACTGTACGCACCTACCATCCGACATGACCATTCTGACAGACAAGATAGCAGTCACGTCTGTCAGAAAAGTAGTGGCAACGCCGTCCGACGCCGCGACAAGGACGTGACGGCCACCCCCGCCGTGACAAGAACGCGACGGCCGGGTTCGTCACGACCCGAAACCGTCGCGGCAGGCCTCTCTGGCGCGACCACGTCGCGACCCTGAGGACGGGGCAAAATGGCCCAAGTGGGTCGGGTCTTACATGGCATCCAAGGTGGCACCATGTGGGGACCACCTTATTGCCATCTTACAGTTATAAGTGCAGTAAGCTTTTCTCTTGCACTATAAAGGGTTATTCAAGTCCTTCATGTTGAACAATTCCTATATTTTACCCTTATATTTTAGTGATAACAAAATTTATGATTAATTAAATATTATTAAAAATATTTAATATCATATTTTCCTAATAAATATAAATTTATGGAATTATCACTGTGTGTTGTGCACTAAAATGCTAAATCGATGTTCATTCAATAAACATCGATTTCTGTTCAAAGTTCCACATCGACTTCACTAACAACGATTTGATAAGTTACACAATTATTTGATCGTGTAACGATTCGTTAAGTGAAACAACGATTTGGTCGCTGCAACGATTTGATAAGTGAGAACAACGATTTGCTCTCACAACGATTTAGTTTTTGCAATGATTTGATAAGTGAGAACAACGATTTTCTCTCACAACAATTTGGTTTTCATAACGATTTGATAAATGAGAACAATGATTTGCTCTCACAACGATTTAGTTTTCATAACGATTTGATAAATGAGAACAACGACAATAATTTGGTTTTTATAAATGATTTGATAAGTGAGAAACAATGATTTGATTCTCACATCGATTCGATAAGTGTCATAACGATTTGATCACCACATCGATTTCTCTCTTACATCGATTTCATAAGTGAGAACATCGATTTGATAAGTTTCATAATGATTTGAACACCATAACGATTTGACAAGTTTCATAACAATTTGGTTCTCACATCGACTCGATAAGTTAAATAACATTTGCTTATGATTGAACATCAACTTGCCCATCGATTTGCCTATCTTATAACATCGATTTACTTTCACTTAAACATCGATTTTGTCCAAACATCGACTTCATGTAAACATCGATTTCCTTTATATTCAGATGTTTTAAATATGTTTGGCGCCTAATGAAAAGTCAAAAATGTTTCTGGTAGAAGTTCTTTTTTCATCTCTCTAGATCTCTTCTCTCCTGTCAGACAGAAAGGTGGTCACTTACTACTTCTGGAGAAACAGAAAGCATAGAGTTATGTGAGCTCTTGACAGAAAATTGTTTTAGCTAAACACTTTCTTCTATGTTTACAGACCTCGTAGACCACCAAGTGGCTAACAATCTGAAGAAGAAAAAGAATAGAAAGATCAACAACACTAGAAGAGCTCCAACGGATCTCTTCAACGGATCTATTCAAAAGCCTCTCATATAAAGATGAAGCAAGGTTGAAGACAAAAAAAGAGCTTTCCTGAAGATTTTTTAAGAACGTACATCTGGGAAGAACCTCAACTCCACATACACTCAAAGAAGAAGAGAGAAAGAGCCTGAGCCCAAGAAGAAGTGTTCAAGCAACTGAAGCACTAAGCATTCAAGCTCCTTCTCCTCTCTTCACTCTCTCTGTGTGCATCTTTGTAATCTGGGAGAGAGTCTTTTTGCTGAGAGTTTTTTTTTAGTTGATTTTCATCTGTTCCAACTCTCAGCATTGTTCTTTCTTTTATAAGAAAGACTTATGTCCAGCTGTAGGACTGTATACAGTGTAGAACCTAGCTAGGGATTTGTGTCTAGCAGAACCGCACTAGGATTTGTACCAGGAGGTTGGCTTCTTGACCTGTAAAAGAAGTGGACTGTCTTCTTACTCGAGAAGAGAGAAGACCAGCTGGGGTGCTGGGTTTGTATTGTCCTTAAGGGGGACTGTACCCTTGGTTAGTAAAATCCCAAGAAGTTTCTTGGGGACTGGACGTAGGACTTCCATGTGGGAAGAGCCGAACCAGGATAAATTCCTTGTGTCCGTTGTGTGATTGTTTATTTACTTCCGCACTGCTACTCTTTATCACACTTAACTAACTAAAATTTTAAGTGATAATTTTCTGTGTTTAAGTTTCTGTGTTTCAGATTTCAGAAAACCTATTCACCCCCCTCTAGGTTAGCTTGCTGCCGTACTAAAAAGGGCCAACACTTCATCCATCAAATAAAGTGGGCCCTGTGTATATGTTCATAATTTTTATAAATATATGTGTAATAGGTGATAAATTTATACATATTTATCTGATCCTAACAAAATTGAAGATATATTACACAAAAGATTTAGGACATAAGATGTTAGAGGAATATGTGTAAGAGAGCATAGAAGACCTTAATAAAAGTTGTAAAGGTCAAAAAATGGTAGACAAACTTTCATCGTCTGATTTTCACAGGTGTAGACGTGAGATTTGGCCCATCCCCGCGAGGTCCATGGCCCATTAAGACTTGTTTGACTGCTTGTTGACTCACCTCGGATCCCATGTTAACGTCAACATCGATTGTTGTTTACCCCAGGTTGACGGCACCACCCCTTGACGTTTACTAAGGTTGACGTCTATAGAGGTTGACGTCTACATGAGGTTAGCGGCAGCACTGGTTGACATTAACCTGGGTTTACCTGGTCTGCAGAACTACTCGATCGAGAATTTCACCCACTTGCGCCCCTATCTCGGCCATGCAATGCATGGGACTGTTCTTAATAGGCAAATGGGCCACCTTGGCACCCCCTTGACCTAGTAAAAGTCCTATGTGGACTCCTCCCATTGTCCTACACTTTCTACATGGATTGCCACTTGTGCAAGTGTGTTTTCTCACACTTGAGCATCCTATACTTCCTAGATCCGCCCCCACTGCCTATATATGAAGCTCCTTAGCCTTCTTAGAAGAGGGGGAGATGTTGGACGAGCCTAAGACTTGATGCCTTGAGAGAAGAGAGAGAAAGAACCACTTTGAGCCTTGAGAGCTTCCACCATTCATTCCTCTCTACCTCTCATCATTTGGAGCGCCTATGAGGCTTCACCACGAGCTGGAGGAGTCCACCAAGCAGCCACAAGCGTCTACGAACGAGGATCATCTCCCTCTTCTCCTTCTCTTCCCCTTTCTTTCTTTAGCTTTGCATGCTAGTCATTCTTCACACACACACACCAAGCACGTAGTGCATACTCCCACACACCTAAAAGGGGTTTTCCAAATCAAAAACGAAGCGAAGAAGGGTGGTCATAGTACTTGGCCACCCCTCTTCTCAAGCCCGCAATCGGTACGGGGCTCGCCTTTTGGGTCATTCTTCTTTACTTCTGAACACTTACCGCACTTCATTAAAGTCTTATAGAGTTCTCTTTGTCGGAGGAATACCTTCAGCAACACCGCGGAGCTTCTTCCTTTTAGCCGGCCGAAGGGGAGAAAGTCGGCGTCCTACAATCAACCGCTCACGAGGCCATCATGTCGGCACGATCTGAACATTTCTTTGGGCACAGGTAAGGCCCTAGCAATCACATCCCATTCACTTGCTTGCTTGTTTCCTTGTTTTCTTCCCTTTTTCCTTCGGTCGACTCGATCAAACGAGGGTCAACGCAAAAAGAGGATGAAGACGGGATCAACCAGCCAGCGCACACATCGCCACGCACAAGGGCAACGTTTGGGGGGATCTGGAGACGGAAAACCAAAACGTCCACAACAGGCTCTTAAATTTGTTTGATAAAGGAAATATTGACTTGCAACTACAACCATGAGGAATGGTTAAGGAGCTCGAGGTTGATCTTGAGGGAGAATTCTCCGACACTCAAGTCAGAAAACTAACTAAAGTAGGAAAGCCAAGGATAGAGGGGAGGAGAGTGAGGGCGGGCTAGCCTAGTTGCCTTTTGAATTCCTCCCTTATCTTTACTAGTGGGTTCCGTTTAAGTATATGTCGAGGTCCTTCAACCACGCTGCTCCTTCCCAATCATGATGACAAGGCATAGGGAATGGTCATGCATCCACTGTGTAGGATTGGTTGTTATAATGAACTAGTATAAGCCGCTCTCGAGACATGGGTCATGTCTCAGGTTGGGAGGACGCCATTGACTTCTTTAAAATAGAGAAGGACGTGCTCGACAAGAAGTGAAGCCTCGTCCTGCAACTGCAAGCGCATGTCATACGACCGGTGAGTCGTGTCCTGGTGTGGTAGGGACAAGTCAAGCCATGAGAGTGGGGCATTCTATGGCCTAGAGAGAGGGCCTTGTCATGGTTAGAGTGGTACGAGGACTTGGCCTCGACAAACGTTGGATCATTTGAGGGAAATGGACTTGGGGTTGGGAAGCCAAAATTCTTGTAGGCTTGTCCCACATCCGTTCCTCCAAATGGATTGCCACTGGGGTCAGACCCATGAATGAGACTAGCCCCATCCTCTTCCATTGGTGGGTCGGATAGATGGACCCTAACGAGTCAGACTGAGTTTACCCCACCTCAATAATATTTTGCATCATCTTAGTCAAGAGAGAAGGTTAAATTTTTCATTTTTCTTGTAAACTATCCCTGAGTGAAGCTTCATAGATCACGATGTTTCCCCATGCCATAAGGGCATTTTTGGGTTCTCTTATTTTTTGTGGCATACTTTTATGCCATATGAATTAAAAGTGCATAAATATTTTTTTGACAAATCATAAGACCTAACAGGGTACATATTCCAATAACATTGAAATTTTCTGTAGATTATGTTACTTTTTGTGTCCTATTTGCTGACATATCATTTCTAATAATCTAAAATCAGTTATGTAGGAAAAGGCTAATTCAAGTGCACTGCATCCTACATAGGAGTACCAAATCTATGTCATTCTTCTCGGCCTTCCCATCATAAAGATGACCAATTAAGATCTAAACAGCAAAATGTGCGGGAAAAAGGTTGCAACGTACTATTTTTCAAAACTTTCTATTAAAAGGAATAACTATGTTTTTCGCATAAAGTTGTTTACGCAATTACTAAGAAAATTACCTTCTAACTCACCCTGGACTTTGGTTAATTTTCTTGCAATCCATATTATCTCGTTACGAGACCCTTCTTATCATAAATATTTCTCTTTATACTAAATTATGGTTAGTAGATGCGTGTTACGAGGAGTTCATGTGTTATATTTTTGTAGCCAGGATGATGGTTAGTAGATGCGTGTTACAACTTACGAGGAGTTCATGTGTTATATTTTTAGCAAGAATGGTAGATTTATAATATTATATTTTATATACTAAAGTTTCTAACTTTAAATATATTTTGATATTTATTAACGCATGTGAAGTGCATGTTAAGTAAGGAATACGCATTCCTGGGCTGGTCAAATATTTTCTGCGGGGCAGGCGGCAGCCGTGGCGATTTCTGGTTCTGGCGGCTGGGTGGACCGCGGGACCTGGCCACGTTTGGCGAGGATCGGCCGACTGTGGTCACTTTCTTCTGCCGCGGAGAGCTAGACACCCTACTGGGTGGAAGTCCAAGGGAATCGACCCACTTTCTTATGTGATCCAATAATATAGCATCTCCAGAACCAAATGAGCTGTTTTTTTGTCCCAAGATTCGAAGGACTTGATGTATAAGTATTGATGAACTCGGTCTCGATCTTACAAAGGTTATTGTGCACTGACTCTGAATGTTTGAGATAAGGATCTCAGATTTTATTGATAAAGAGGAAAATCGAAGTCATCGATAATTGATACTGACACTAATCACTACAAGAAAAATTGAGATTTTCGACGGTAACATTCCGTCGAAAATCTGTCGGAGAAGATCTTTTCCAATCGTTTTTCGGCGACAGTCTGTCGAAAATAATTCGTCGAAAAAAATACATCAAAATTTTTAGACGGACACAAAATATGTTAGTAAATCCGTCTGCAATTCCGACTAAAGAAACTGTCGGAAACTAAATCTTCCAACGGTTTTACCGACGAACAAAAGCCGTCAGAAATTCCGACGGAACAGTCGGTTAGTAAGTCCGTCGGAACTTCCGACCCTTTGACCGACGGACAAAAGCATCGGAAGTGGGAAACGTCTGACGGAAAATATCCGTCAGAAATCCTTCGGAAATTCCGACGGTTTTGCCAACGGATAACACCGTTGGAAGTCACGTATGTCGACGTTTTTTCCAACAGAAAATTACCTTCGGAAAATTTGTCAAAAATTTTGTTTTTATTATTTTTTAAAATATAAAAAGATAACAAAGATAAATTCAAAAACATGCTAAAAACAATATTTATATAACACATCCACAATAAATAACAAATAACATAAAATCATCAATTACAATAAATATTATAAGAACATCCACAATAATAACAAATAAAAAATCAAGAGAGATCTACTAGATCGTCCTCTCTCCCTACCTTATGATTGTCATGTACGGGAGGATCTTATATTATAAAAATAAATATAAAAAATATAAAAAAATAACATAATTAATTATTTTTATAAATTTAAATTCAGAATATATGAATATTCACTAAGTGTATTTAGATAATATTTCTAACCCTTTCCACTTGAGTTTTTTTTAAATTAGTGGTTTGATCGCCGAACCCAAATTGGGAATCCGATTAAGATTCCGTCAATTCCCACACATCATTCTCATCCACCTGGTCTTGTTGAAGCAAATGGTTCATTGATCGGATCCTTATTTCAAATTTTGGACCACCGACTTGCATGCTCTAACCCTTTACATTTGGATTTTTTTTTAGATTAGTGGTTTGAACGCCGAACCCAAACTGAGAATCTGATCAAGATTCTGTCAGTTCCCACACGTTATCTCACCCACCCGGTTGTGTCGGAGTGAACAGCATACTGATCGGATCCCAATTTTAGATTTTGGACCCCCCCGCCCTCGACTTGCGTGTTCTAACCCTTTACACTTGAGTTTTTTTTAATATTAGTGGGTTGAGCGCCGAACCCAAACTGGGAATCCAATCAGGATTCCGTCAGTTCTCACACATTGCTCTCACCCACCCGGTCGTGTCGGAGTGAATGGCACACCGATCAAATCTGTATTTCAGATTTTTTACCCCTGACTTATGTGTTCTAACTCTTTACACTTAATTTTTTTTTAGATTAGTGGTTTGAGCGTCGAACCCAAACCGAGAATCTGATCAAGATTCTGTTAGTTTCCACACGTCGCTCTCACCCACCCGGTTGTGTGGGAGTGAATGGCACGTCGATCGAATCCCTATTTCAGATTTTGGACCCCGACTTGGTATTCTAACCCTTTACATTTGGATTTTTTTTAGATTAGTGGTTTAAGTGCCGAACCCAACTTGGGAATCCGATTAAGATTTCGTCTGTTCCCACACGTCGCTCTCACCCACCCAGTCATGTCGGAGTGAACGACATACTGATCGGATCCCTATTTTAGATTTTGGACCCTCGACTTACGTGTTCTGAACCTTTACCCTTGGGTTTTTTTTTATGGTAGTGGTTTGAGTGCCAAACCCAAACCGGGATTTCGATCAGGATTCTGTCAGTTCCCACACGTCTCTCCCACCTACTAGGTCATGTCGGAGTAAACGACATGCCGATCGGATCCTTATTTCAGATTTTGGACCGACTTGCATGTTCTAACTCTTTACACTTGAGTTTTTTTAAGATTAGTGGTTTGAGCGCCGAACCCAAACCAGGAATCTAATCCGGATTCCGTCAGTTCCCACACGTCGCTCTCACCCACCTGGTGGTAAGGGAGTGAACGACATGACGATCAGATCCCTATTTCAGATTTTGGACCTCTGACTTGCGTGTTCTAACCCTTTACACTTGAGTTTTTTTTTATGATTAGTGGTTTGAGCGCCGAATCCAAACTGGAAATCCGATTAGGATTCCATCAATTCACACACGTCGCTCTCACCCACCCAGTCGTGTCGGAGTAAATGGCATGCCGATCGGATCCCTATTACAGATTTTGGACCCCTCGACTTCATTCAAACTATATGAAATTAAAACTAATACTAGCCTGTGGGGCTTGCTGTGAAATGCCTGCTCCTCAGGTGGCAACCACCAGCTACCCGACCATGGCGCCAAGGTGCAGCGGCAACTGTTGCAACAGCTCTTCCCGGATGAGGGTTCTGATGTCCTCTCCACTGTTGTCTGGCGTCACAACAGACGAACTCGTGTAGGCCGAAGGAACGACTGAACTCGCATATGAGGACAACATTGGAGTAGTATCTAGGCTATCGCCAAAACCGTACACTCGTCCCTTACTTGGCCCTCCTGCTGTGTCGACCCGGGCCTCCGTATCCAAGTCTGGCTGGGGAGTGCCCTCTGCATGGCGATCCGCCATCATCCTATCATAGGTCTCCTACAGAACAAATTAAAAATATATTAATTATTGTATATTTTTTAATCTCTAAATTTAATACAAAAATTATATATAGACTTACGGCAATCGTGTGAGCACTTTCACTAACATAGTCATCAGTCCCCTTCTGCTTATGAGTCTGATCAAATAACTCGCGAAATGTAGAGGCACGCTCGAGCTCGTGACACTTACAATTCAACAAAAGTAGTTAGTTTCACAATAATAATGTATTAAGCAATTGAAACTTAATATAGTTAACAATTTCTGACTGTGGGTCTCATAAGACATCGACCCACTATTATGCACATTTATTTCCGGATGAGCTGCCCGATTGCATTTAGCCGCCTGCGACCTCTCCTACCATGGTCCAGTAGCCCAACGATGACAAAGGGACTCCCAATAGTCCCTCCTCATCCACATTGGGCCGTAATCCATCCAAGTCGTGGGATCCTGGCTACTTGCGATCTTCGCCGCCTTGTCCCGGGCCTCCCACAACGACTTTCTGAAATAAGTCTGGGCAGTAGACTCCCAAATGGCTCGTGCTCGAGGGAGATCCTCCTCTCTTGTGAACATGTACCTCTGCTGTTTAGAAATTAAATTACTCAAGTTAGTGCACTAACTGAGAGAGATAGTAATTAAAGAAATGACTTCAAATGAGTAAAACGTAATAATACCATGAACATGTCAAATAACAAATCCCGGACGGACTGGGGGAACTCTTTCGACGAGTCCACTGGTCCTGGAAGGTGTGCATGCAGCAACGATATAATATAGCGGGAAGCAGATCCTGGGTCTATCTTCCCCCTGCAATTGCATATTAATTTTCTACATGAACCATATAATGTAAATAACAAATATAATAAGTTTGAAGTGATTAAGTTTACCTAGAAATCCAGCATGGCTGGAGTTCATCTGGTTGGGCCACCTCCTCTGCCACTGGATGATGATTCTCCACCTCTGTTGTAAATATTAAGTAAATTATTATTAAAAAAATTAGAAGACAATAAACGTACTAAAGTATGGAAACATGCATGTACCTATTGTTGAATGGGATGGGACAGGTGACGCTACTGGGCGTGATGTGAATCTTGACAAATTATATGCACGTTAGAAAATATAAAGTTAATACACACAGTAATATATAGAGTTTTGTGTTTGGGTATATATATACTTGTCGCTGGGATAACTGGCGTAGTCAGGGAGGCGGACCCTACAAAATTATATGCACCTTAGAAAATTTAAAGTTAATATACACAATAATCTAAAAGAATTGAGTTGAGTACGTATATACCTATCAGCGTAGACCCTCGGCCTACAGAAATAGAGGGTGCATTGGACGGACCCCCTCCCACTAAGTCCTCCATGCACTATATCTCTATTGAGAACCATAAAGATATAACATGTCATCAACACTCAATTTTGAAGTAGCTATTTAATAACATATTGCTAGCAACAGCACTCAGTTCTTACAAATTTTTCTAATATTATCTATATTCATCATCAGATGCTAAAGATATGTCTAATTCAGTGTCATCTTCGTCATCCTCTTCATCCTTATCATTGGTCCACTCTTCCTCCTCATCAGACTCTACCTCTCGCCCAACAACCTGATCGTCTAGGGCATTTGGGTCAACTTCTTCCTCTTCGTTATCTTTATATAAGCAAATTGGTTCACTTATATCATCTACATTGAACTGCGTAGAAGGGGCCAACACTCATGCATCACTCCGATCTGATTGGAAAATTTTGTCATTAACATCTTTGACTTCTATATCAGCTGAGAGAAGTTCATACTCAAGGAATAGTCTTGTTTTCACTCTACAAGTAGCCCACCAATCTCTCAATATGAGAGATGAATAGTTTAAATAATAAACTTGTTCGGCTTGTGCCACCAAAATGAATGGCTCACACGTACTCAACTTGGACTTATGTTTGACATCGACGATCCCATATGTTGTGTCATTACGAATAGAGGTTGGATCATACCCATAACACTTGAAGAGAAATACATAATTGCCTTGTCCCAAAAATTGTAGTTCGATGACTTCTTTGAGAATGCCATAATAGTCTACTTCATTTTCATTGTAGGCACTTTCCTTCACACATATGCCGCTATTCATCGTAGTCTTCTTCCGTCCATAATCTCTCGAATGAAATCAGTATCTGTTCACAATGTAGCCTGGGTAGACACGTACAATCTTCGAGGGCCCATAACTGATCTCTTGTGCTCTTGCATTAGCAATAAAGCCTTGTTCAACCTATGTTAAAAAAATGGACACACAATGACAACTATGAACAACTTATGCATAAGAACATGCCAACACTTATGCATAAAAATATTTAGACACTTACTCGATGTCTTAACCAAGTAGCAAATGACTTCTCCCATTCCTTTTCAACCTGCACGTCAGTCAAATGTAGATTCCATTGCAATATGTCTGACTCAAACTTTCTGCAATGAAAATGCAACACAACCTCCAAACTCCATAATTGCAAGCAAATGAGGTACATAAAGACATTAGCGTTGAGGGCTTACTCAATGCAAGGGTCTAGCTCTGTGCAATTCATGAAGATGTAGATCTCCGCAGTTACCAACTCTCTGTCTTCGAGTGCACGAGTAGAAGAATATCTGAATGCTCATCCGTGATACTCGAATATTGAGAGTCGTGTTGGATCGAGATGGCACAATTGTTGTCCTAGAGGGGGGGGGGGGTGAATAGGACTATTTGCGCTTTAAATTAAATTATCTAAAAAGATAAACAACACTAAACAACGTTGTTAGTACTTAGTGTGGTGTGTGAAACAAGTGTAAACTTGGCGAAAATAATCACACAAGGTGCACAAGGATTTTATCCTGGTTCGGCCCTTCCCACATGGAAGTTCTACATCCAGTCTCCAAGAAACCACTTGGGATTTCACAAACTGCCAAGAATGCTTGGTCTTCTCTCAAACCTGAGAGGTATTACAAACCCACTTGCTCCCAAGCAAGTCTTCCCTTAACCAAGGGGTACAAAGACTACCTACACCAGTAGGTCTTCCCTTCATAAGAGGGGCACTGCAGGGTACAAACCCCCTGTGGGTTATCTTACACGGAAGTATGAAAACTTGTGTGTCTGCTCAACAACAATGAGCAAACACAGAGATTAGAAAGAGAAACAAATGAATGTGGACCTCAAGCTCTTTCTGAAACAAAGAGGTGGACTGAAGAGAGTCTGAAATGCGGTAATCCACCAAGCAAAGAAGACTTCTAATCGCCAATGGAGAGCATGAAGTCTAAGACTGAGGAGTGGCTCTCTTTCTCTTTAAGTGGCTCTTCTAGCTTTCGGATGGGAGTGAAGTGTGAGCTTCTATGTCTTCTATGTATGTGTATATCTCTGTCTCCTTTCTATATCTTCTGGAGACTTCAAGCTTCGGCTTCATATATATGAGCTTCAAATTTGACCGTTTGAATTTTGGTCGTTGGAAGCTAGCCGTTGAAGGATGTCCATTGTGAGGAGACTTTGATCTTCTTAGGTTTGTCCAACAAATCTTTAGCTCCATAAGTCCCAACATCTTTAGGCTATATTTTGTAGCTTCATGGCTTGGTAGACATCTTCATGATTATTTTGTAAGTTCCATGCTCAAGGCTAAAGGCTAGGCATGTTTCATTAAATGTTCTGCAAACCTAAAAGGACAAGACGAAAGCATACGCCTCCATACATACCTTCAGAGGTAGGTGAGATACATATAAAAATATAAAGTATAAAGAAGTTCAGACAGAAGTTTAGAACATTTAAGTGTGAACAGACATTTGCACACGATCTCTTTCTGAAAGTCATGAGATTTTTGACAGTGGTAGGTAGGTTCTGACAGATACCCCATACAACTTATACTTATCAAGCATTTAATTCTTGACCATGTGTCGACTAGAGATCAACTTATATTCCTGTCAGTGGAAGAGATAAAAAATATATCTCATACATTATAGATCCCAAAAAGGATATTTCACAGATAAATAATATTGAATAAAATATTTTTCTTGCCAAAAAGGATAATTGAATTTTGTATTAACTGAAGGAAAATGATTTTAAGGAAACTAACTTAATGTAAAAGTTATTTCAATGTAAAACTTATGTAATGATGTATATTATGGTGTATTCACTGATAGAGACTTAAAAGATCATCTAAGCACAGATATACAGAAGTTGATATGAGAAACTTCGACTTTTAGATGCAATTGATGTTTCATATAGGTAATATATGTTTGAAATGAAGTCGATGTGAACATAATCCATGTATAAGTGTAATTGATGTTGAGGCATAATCGATGTTGGAGAGAAATCGATGTTCAACTGAAGTTGATGTTTGAATAAAATCGTTGTTGAATGAAATCGATGTTCAACTGAAGTTGATGTTGGGATAAAATCGTTGTTGAATGAAATTGATGTTCAACTGAAGTTGATGTTCTAAATGAAATCGATGTTGAAAAAAAATCGATGTTCTAAATAAAATCGATGTTTAAGTGAAATCGATGTTGAAACAGAATCGATGTTCTAAAGGAAATCGATGTTTGCGTGAAATCGATGTTAAAACTGAATCGATGTTCTAAATAAAATCGGTGTTTGAGTGAAATCGATGTTGAAACATAATCGATGTTCTAAAGGAAATCGATGTTTGTGTGAAATCGATGTCTAAACAGAATCGATGTTCTAAAGGAAATTGATGTTTGAGACATAGTCGTTGATCAAGTGAAATCGATGTTTAGCAGAATCGATGTTGTTGTTCTAACAGTAATCCTTGTGAGCTTATGACAGTGGTCAATGTGGACTTAGTTTCATGAGCTTATAATAGTAATCCTTGTGAGCTTATATGAGATGCATGAGTTTTCAGATTAATATCAGAACATGATATGTGATAAACATAAGATTTATTAAGTGATGAGTTTTAGTTATCACCAAAACATGAGGTAAACAAAAGAGTGGTTCAACAATCTCCCCCTTTTAGTGATGATAAAACTCATGTGAATTTTCTTGAAATGAGAAGTTTGAACCAGAAAATTCATACATAAAATACTCTCTCCCTTTTTATCAAAACCCAAAAGTATCTTACCATAGGCATATTTCCTCTTGTTAAAAAATATTCTTACAAATACTACCTGTGAGTTTGAATGAGAGGGGTTCAACAATCTTTGTCATGAATTTACATCTCCCCCTTAGTGTATGCTCCCCCTGAATGTGAGGCTCCCCCTTGATATGAGGATTATTCATATTTTCAAAAATTTTCACTTGTTGGTCTTATTGTTTCTTGACTTATCCACTTGCTGTTTGTCAAGTCTTCAAGATTTTTGCCTACATTGATCTTAAAAATAGAAGGACTTGCAAACCATTGTTAGTAGTACTATAAATTTAAATACAAATCTATAACTACTTCCTCTTCGGATATGAATTGGAATTTGAAGAAGACAACATGAGAGTCGCAGTACCCATAAATTCGACTTCTAAAGAGTCGAAGTCTCAGGATTTAGAGAAATTTTACAATGAAAGAAGCATGCAGTGGAGTAAAATTTTAATCAGGATTGCACATACGTATTTCTCTTCTGATAGATGTAAATCTATCTTCAAGAAGAGGTTTAGTGAATATATCTGCTAATTGATTATCTGTAGAAACAAATTCAAGTGAAATATCTCCATTACTTACATCGTCCCAAATGAAATGATGTCTGACCTCAATGTGCTTGGTTCCTGAGTGCTGAATTAGATTTTTGGTTAAGTTGATTGCACTTGTGTTGTCACAAAGCATTGGAATTGCGTGAAGAGTATGACCAAAGTCTTCCAGTTGATGCTTAATCCACAATAGCTGAGTGCAGCAGCTTCCAGCTGTAATATATTCTGCTTTTGTTGTGGACAAGGTTACTGAGTTCTATTTTCTAGAGGACCAAGAAATCAAACATCCTGCAAGAATTTGACAAGTACCACTGGTGCTTTTTCTATCTATCTTACATCCAACATAGTCAACATCACTATACCCAAGCAATTTAAATTCAGAACATCTGGGATACCATAAACCCAATTTACTTGTATTTATAGGATATCTAAAAATTCTTTTAACATCATCAATATGTGATTCTTTAGGATCAGCTTGAAATCTGGCACACAAACATACACTGAACATTATGTCTGGTCTACTGGCAGTAAGATAGAGTAGTGACCCAATCATACCTCTATAGATCTTCTAATCTACCTTCTTGCCAAGTGGATCACTATCTAACTTAATGCCTGAGCTCATAGGTGTTCCTAAGGGCTTACACTTATCAAAATAATATTTAGATAGTAAATCTGAAATATACTTGGTTTGACAAATGTGAGTAACCTCTTTGGTCTGCTTGATTTGCAAGCCAAGAAAGTAGTTAAGCTCACCCATCATGCTCTTCTCAAACTCACTTTGCATAAGATTTTCAAAGAATTTGCAGAGTGATTCATTAGTAGAACCAAAGATAATATCATAAACATATATTTGGACAATTAAGATTCCTTTAGAAAATTTCTTAATAAGTAATGTCTTATCTATTTTACCTCTTGAAAAATCATGTGATATAAGATAAGCACTTAGTCTTTCATACCAAGCTCTTGGAGCTTGTTTCAGACCATATAATGCTTTCTTTAAACGAAAAATATGATTTGGATACATAGTATCTTCAAAGCCTGGTGGTTGCTGAACATAGACTTCTTCTTTTATAAAACTATTTAGAAATGCACTCTTGACATCCATCTGAAATAAGTTGATATTAAGGGAGCATGCATAAGCTAATAGAATTCTAATTGCCTCTAATCTAGCAACTGGGGCATATGTTTCATCGAAATCAATGCCTTCCTCTTGGGAGTATCCATGTGCTACCAGTCTAGCTTTGTTCCTTGTAATCACTCCTGATTCATCCATTTTGTTTCTGAAGACCCATCTGGTCCCAATAACTGGATGGTTAGAAGGTCTAGGGATAAGTGTCCAGACTTGGCTATGTTGGATCTTGTTAAGTTCCTCTTGCATAGCTAGGATCCAAGATTCATCTACTAGTGCAACATTGATTGTCCTAGGCTCTATCTGAGAAACGAATGTAGTTAAGTCACAGGGAATTGTTATATCCCTTGTTCTTACCTTGTCTTGAGGATCACCTATAATATTTTCTTTTGGATGATCTTTGTGATACCTCAATCTTCTAGGCAGTCCTTCCTGTGTTTCTTCTTCTTGTTGTAGTTGTTCTAGTGGAGGATCTCTTTTATCTTCTTCTTTTTCTTTAAGAGAAACTGGTTCTAGATCCCTGCACAATTTTTCAACAATATCTTTTTCTTCTATTTTCTTAATAAAATGGTTAGTTTCATCGAATAAAATGTGAATAGATTGTTCTATAGTTAAAGTTCTTTTATTAAACACTTTATAATCTCTAGGTTTTGAAGTGTATCCTAACAGGAAACCTTCATCGCTTTTAGCATCTAATTTACCTAGATTATTTCTGCCATTATTTAAAATAAAACACTTACAACCAAAGGGTCGAAGATGACTGATGTTTGGCTTCTTCTCCTTGTAGAGTTCATAAGGTGTCTTCTTCAAGATAAGTTTGATCATACATTTGTTGATAACATAGTAGGCTGTGTTGACTGCTTCTGCCCAGAAGTACTTTGGTGGATTATATTTTGTAAGCATTGTCCTGGCCATGTCCAGCAGTGTTCTGTTGTTCTTTTCTGCTACTCCATTCTATTGAGGTGTTCTTGGTGCAGAGAAGTTGTGTTCTATGCCATTTTCTTCATAGAATCTAACAAATTCTTCATTCTGAAATTCTCTACCATGATCAGATCGAATACTAACTATTTGAAATTTCTAGTTCTTCTGTACTAATTTACTAAACTTTAGAAAAGCTGAGAATGATTCTAATTTGGCTTCCAAAAATGATACCCAAGTGTACCTTAAGTAATCATCCACGATTACATAGTCATAGACTTTTCCTCTAAGACTAACTGTTCTCATTGGTCCAAACAAGTCCATATGAATGAGTTCCAAAGGTTTAGAAGTTGTTACCACTGTTTTAGATTGAAATGAAGTCTTGGTCTGCTTTCCTTTTGCACACGATGTATAGATTCCAAATTTCTTTAGCTTTAGTTTCGGAAGACCTTCAACTAGATCATGCTTGATTAGTTTCTTGATCACTGAAGTACTAGTATGTCCTAATCTTCTGTGCCATAGATCAGTTTCCTCACTCTTTGTGGTTGCAAGACATAGATTGACTTCTTTTAATTCTGCTAACTGTAGAGTGTATAGATTTTTGACTCTTTGAGCTTCAAATATTATTTTTCTATCCTTTTAGATTATACACTTATCATTCTGAAACTTGACTAAGTGACCTTTGTCACAAAGTTGACTTATGCTAATCAGATTATGCTTTAGACCTTCTACATACATAACGTCTTGTATCAAATCCTTTTCCTTTGATCCTATAGTTCCACATCCTAGAACTTTCCCTTTTCCATTATCTCTATAGGTAACTTGACCAACTTCATCTCTAAAGCTTGTAAATAGTTTTCTGCCACCTGTCATATGCCTTGAGCACCCACTATCCAAAAACCATTTGGATGCTTTGAGCCGACCCTGTAAACAGAACTAAGTTTTAATTTTTGGTACCCAAATTTTCTTGGGTCCTTGATGGTTAGTCTTTGGAATCCAGTGCAAGTGTCTAGTTGTGCAGGTGTTGATTGTGTGTCCTAATTGATTACAATGACTACAACACAGATCATATGCATTCTTTGCATGTGTAGTTTTATTGAATTTTTGTTTTTGTCTATAGATATGATGATTAACTTTTATGGGATTTTTTATTTCCTCTTCTTTCACAAATTTTGCAATTGGGTATTTTTCAGTATAGATAATTTTCTCCTCATTTAATGGAGGTATGTAACCTACTCCATATTTCTTTTTGCCTGTTCGAGCACCTTTTAATTTTACAACTAATGATGCTTTACAATTGGTAATTTTGTCTATAGTTGTTTTTAGATAAATATTTTCTTCTCTTAATTTTTCTTCATCTTGTAGTTCTTTTAAATTTGCTTCGAGTTCCATGATTTTACTGTTTTTAGCTTTTAGATCTTCACAGAGTCATTCATTAGATCCTTTTATTTCAGTTAAATTTTGTCCTAACTTTTCTACTTCACTTTCTAGAAAAGTGTTGGATTTTTCTTGATTCAGTAAGTTAATCTTAACAATTTTCATTTGTTTAACCATTGTTTTGCGTTTTTCATACAGTTCATTAAATGTATTTTCTAAATTATCAGAATCGGATTTTGAACATGAAGTAAAGGATGTTTCAGAGTTTACCTGGTCTAGTCCTACCATGAGGGCTAGATTGACTTGTTCTTCTTCTTCTGATTTTGAACTTGAGGAGTCTGAAGTTGTAGCTTCTTCATTATCACAAGCTATGGTCATTGCCTTCTTCTTGACTTTGCTGAATCTTCTTTCTTTGCCTTTCTTCTTATCAAAATTTTCAGCATGTTATTTCTTCTTGAGTTTTGGACATTCTGACTTGCAATGTTTAGGCTGATTGCATTCATAACAGGTCGGCTCCTTCTTCTTTTCTCTTTTGAAGTATCTCTTTGAGCCTAACTTCTTTTTCTTAGCAAGAATTCGTTGGAGCTTTCTTGACAACAAGACTTCATCATCACTGTCATCTGATCTTTCTTTTGAATCTTCAGAGGAAGAAGAATCTATAGCTTTCAAAGCATTTAGCATTTTCTTTTTCGAAGTACTTTCAGAAAATCTTTCCATAGTTATTTCATGGGCCATAAGAGAACCAATTAATTTATCAATGGAAAGTTTTGTTAGATCATGAGCTTCCTTTATAGTAGTGACCTTAGGGGTCCATGAAAGAGTTAAGGATCTAAGTATTTTTTGAACAATTTCTTCATCAGAAAGAGTTTTTCCAAGAGAGCTTAGACCAACTACTATACTTGAAAATCTATTGTACATTTGAGTAACATTTTCATTTGGGAGCATTTTAAATTGCTCATATTGTGAAACAAGAATATCTATTCTAGTTTGTTTCCCTTTATCTGTTCCTTCATATGTTACTTGTAATTTATCCCACATTTCTTTAGCGGATGTACGTGCTGATAATCTACTAAATTCTCTTTTGATAAAGCACAACATAGATAATTTTTTGCATTATAATTTTGAGACAATTTAACTTTATCAACTGCTATAATTGCAGTAGTGCCTTCAGCAGGAACAATAACGAAATCACCTTTTTCTATTACATGCCATAGATCAAAGTCTGTGCCTCTGATAAAGCATTCCATTCACATCTTCCAGTATTGGTAGTCCTCACCATCGAAGAATGGTGGTCTGATAACTGACTAACCTTCATAGTTGTGAGCTTCAGCTGCCATCTATTCTCAAATCTTTCGATTCTTCTGAGAAAACCTCACTCTGATACCATTTGTTGGATCGAGATGGCACGATTGTTGTCCTAGAGGGGGGGGGGGTGAATAGGACTATTTGCGCTTTAAATTAAATTATCTGAAAAGATAAACAACACTAAATAACGTTGTTAGTACTTAGTGTGGTGTGTGAAACAAGTGTAAACTTGGCGGAAATAATCACACAAGGTGCACAAGGATTTTATCCTGGTTCGGCCCTTCCCATATAAAAGTTCTACGTCCAGTCTCTAAGAAATCAGTTGGAATTTCACAACTGCCAAGAATGCTTGGCCTTCTCTTAAACCTGAGAGGTATTACAAACCCACTTGCTCCCAAGCAAGTCTTCCCTTAACCAAGGGGTACAAAGGCTACCTACACCAGTAGGTCTTCCCTTCACAAGAGGGGCACTGCAGGGTACAAACCCCCTGCAGGTTATCTTACACAGAAGTATGAAAACTTGTGTGTCTGCTCAACAACAATGAGCAAACACAAAGATTCAGAAAGAGAAACAAATGAAAGTGGAGCTCAAGCTCTTTCTGAAACAAAGAGGTGGACTGAAGAGAATCTGAAATGCGGTAATCCACCAAGCGAAGAAGACTTCTAATCGCCAATGGAGAGCATGAAGTCTAACACTGAGGAGTGGCTCTCTTTCTCTTTGAGTAGATCTTCTAGCTTTCAGATGGGAGTGAAGTGTGAGCTTCTATATCTTCTATGTATGTGTATATCTATGTCACTTTTCTATATCTTCTGGAGACTTCAAGCTTCAGCTTCATATATATGAGCTTCAAATTTGCCCGTTTGAATTTTGGCTGTTGGAAGCAAGCCATTGAAGGATGTCCGTTGAGAGGAGACTTTGATCTTCTTAGGTTTGTCCAACAAATCTTTAGCTCCATGAGTCCCAACATCTTTAGGCTATATTTTGTAGCTTAATGGCTTGATAGACATCTTCATGATTATTCTGTAAGTTCCATGCTCAAGGTTGAAGGCTAGGCATGCTTCATTAAATGTTCTGCAAACCTGAGAGGACAAGACGAAAGCATATGCCTCCATATATACCTTCGGAGGTAGGTGAGATACATATAAAAATATAAAGTATAAAGAAGTTCAGACAGAAGTTCAGAGCATTTAAGAGTGAACAAACATTTGCACACTATCTCTTTCAGAAAGTCATGGGATTTTTGACAGTGGTAGGTAGGTTTTGACAGGTACCCCATACAACTTATACTTATAAAGCATTTAATTCTTGACCATATGTCGACCAGAGATCAGCTTATCTACCTATCAGTGGAAGAGATAACAAATATATCTCATACATTACAGATCCCAAAAAGGATATTTCACAGATAAATAATATTGAATAAAGTATTTTTCCCACCAAAAAGGATAATTGAATTTTGTATTAACTGAAGGATAATGATTTTAAGGAAATTATCTTAATGTAAAAGATATTTCAATGTAAAACTTATGTAATGATGTACATTAAGTTGTATTCACTAATAGAGACTTAAAAGATCATCTAAGCACATATATACAGAAGTTGATATGAGAAAGTTTGACTTTTAGATGCAATCGATGTTTCACATAGGTAATCTATGTTTGAAATGAAGTCGATGTTAACATAATCCATGTATAAGTGTAATTGATGTTGAGGCATAATCGATGTTAGGGAGAAATCGATGTTCAACTGAAGTTGATGTTTGAATAAAATCGTTGTTGAATAAAATCGTTGTTGAATGAAATTGATGTTTAACTAAAGTTGATGTTCTAAATGAAATCGATGTTTGAATGAAATCGATGTTGAAACAGAATCGATGTTCTAAATAAAATCGATGTTTGAGTGAAATCGATGTTGAAACAGAATTGATGTTCTAAAGGAAATCGATGTTTGAGTGAAATCGATGTTGAAACAGAATCAATGTTCTAAATAAAATTGATGTTTGAGTGAAACCGATGTTCTAAAGGAAATCGATGTTTGAGTGAAATCGATGTTGAAACAGAATCGATGTTCTAAAGGAAATCGATGTTTGAGACATAGTTATTGATTAAGTGAAATCGATGTTTAGCAGAATTGATGTTGATGTTCTAATAATAATTGTTGTGTGCTTATTATTAGGATCGATTATTCGGTAATGGAAAAGCTAGAAGGGGGCGTTGAATAGATTTGCAGCAGAAACTTAAGCAATTTCAAAAATACTTCGAATTAAAAGATCTACTCAATTAAAACACCTCTCATCTGATGCAATGTGTGTGAGAAAACTAACAGTTAGTGTGTAGACGAAATCCCTATGCATGCATCTAGCGCAATACAGATCAAACCACAGTGCACAAGGGATTTTTTAGGTGGTTCGGAAATCACACCACGTGACTCCTACGTCCACCCCTCACATAGTGAGGACACACTACTCAAGAACTGAGTACAACACACACATGAGCACAACGGCTTAACCACACACACACAAGCTAGATCAAGTCCACAATAGATCAGAACCTCTAGCCTTGATCTGACCAACACACCACACACGCACGTTGTCAGATGCAAACACGCAATCAGAACAACAATCCACACGTGGATCAAGCACAAGGAATGCTCGAACCACAACCACACACACAGAGATATGAAAAGTGGAAGGAAATAAGAGTTCTGAGATATAGAAACAAATCCAAGTGTGAACTCTTCGTGTGGTCATCCAGAAGAACTTCAGGCTTCGTGTTGATGAAGATCAGATGATGTAGACGAAGCTTGATTCATGGACAAACTGACTTCAACTCCTCTTACGAGATGGATCTTCTTTGAATAATCTGGAGAGTTGAAGCAGGGCAGTAGGAAGAAGCTCTTCTCTTGGGTTTTGCTTAGGGTTTTAATATGGTGGCTTCTTGCTGCGAAAATACCTCTATATGATCTATATACAGTGGTGTCCAAGTATGGAGAGACGTGCTAAAAAGAAACACCATAATATAGAACATATCCAAATCTCGTATCTGACTTTTCTCTTCGTCTTTCGATAGGCACTTTACAGCTGTCGACAGCTACTGCACACTTTTGGTTTTCCAGAACCATGATCTTGCTGGAAAGGCCTTATCTGTCGACAGGCGATTGCTGGTTGTCGACAGGCAGCATGTATCTGTCGATAGGTAGTCTTCAACTGTTGACAGCTACTGCTCCATTTGAGCTTCCAGTAACTTGTTTGTTCTGGATGAGTGTATCTGTCGACAGGGAACTTCCTGGCTGTCGACACATGACCACTTGAAGTGTTTTTCTTGATCTTTTGCACTTGTATCTTGATGCTTCTCTTGTATGCATTCACACCTACAATAAAAGACATTCTAAGTGAGATACAATGAATACATAGGTGTTCATCAAAGCATTTGCTCACTTGATCATTTCATTCATGTCTTTGTCATATTTATCATGTTTCCAACATTAAGACAACATCAATTATGTCACTCATCATCAAAAACATTTAAGCACATGTCATCATACACATTGTAACCCAACATTCTCCCCCTTTTTGATGATGACAAAATTAGCAATTGATACAATTGATGTTGCTCCCCCTTTTGATAACATTCAAAAAGATAGTGAGTGCACACATGGGTACGAATGAAGCAAAGAACTACTTGACCCCAGAACTAAATTGTGAAAGATTTGAGTGGGGAATGAGTGTTCAAATGGGATTGCAAGGTTGAGAATAGGTTGATACCCACTACAAAGTGTCATAAACACTAGTATTAAGACACATAAAAATTCTACAATGGTTAAGAGATAATACTCCGGGAATATCAAGTTATAGCATTTAGAATACATCGTTCAAAAACATATGAAGATAAGATAACCCCTTTGAATAAAACCATTGTAGAAAAACATATTTCTTAGTGGGTGATGTTCAGTTGGTACATGAAAGTAATGTCTATATGAACAATTGACAATAGACAACCATTGCCCTTGATTTCAAATCATGGAGGCTTCACTCTATTTCTTGCATTGAACAATTTCTTTTATCAAGTTAAAGTGGGAAAAGTGGTAATTAGGATCACTTTCACCTTTTGACGTGAAGATAGACATGTGGAATGCCCGTACCCCTAGTTACTCAGTGTGAGTGACCATCATACCATTGTGTAGAGATAATGAAAGGACTTTTTGACACGAAGACAAACATTTGTGATGCCCATGTCCCCGGTTACTCAGTGATGCTCAGCATTGCTCTGCCTTTATCCCATTTCATATTTATTTTTATTTGAGTTTTCATGAATTTGGAAATAGGTAGCTTTTCTCCCTTTTATTTTTGTTGTGAAAATCAAGTTCAAAATGTTATCTAAGGTTAAAAACCAATGAAAGACATTAATTCCAAAAACCTTCTTACTTGTCAACCCATTTCAGAAAAATGATTATCCATAAGGGAGTTATTCAAGTGGGTTAGATTAAAATCATTAGATTTGTTCAATGTTTCCTAGATGATATAACCTAGACTCAAGCACAAAATATTATTTCAAAATCATTGGAATTAAGGACATGTCTTTAATACTATGTGAGTATGAAAGGTTGTAATGAACATTAAGTCCAAATTATCCCCTTGCACAAAAATAATGAACATACTCATGAATAAATGTTGATGAATGTTGAGTATTTCACACATGAAGGGCATTTGTCGACACCAAGAATGTGGTTGTCGACAGCTACTGAGATCCAGAAGGACTGGTGTTCTGGAAGAGGTCATCTATCGACAGCTGAAGAAGGGGCTGTCGACAGGTACTTGAAAACTTAGTTTTGAGGCTTTGAATTGAGTGACATGACGACCAGGATTTTGAGAGATAATTAAACAATGAATATTAAGAGTTTCTCTTAAACATTTCACTCAACCTACCTTGTCTTACTCCCCCATAGTGTGTGCATGTGATGACTCAACATTCAAACAATTCAAGCAATGTCTCACATATTCATGCCAAGCATTTACACAATGAGGAAATATCCATGAGAAAGTGAACACCAAAATTTCATTCTTTTAAAGAGATAAATGTGGCAAGATTGATGTGAATGAATGTCCCCTAAACAACTCACTCAACAACTCTTTTTGACTTACTCCCCCATAATGTTTGCATGATATTGAAGTGAGCATTCAAGTAATTCAAACATGTTCTTAACAAACAATTTGCACAAAGAAGGTATGAACATGATCAATTGAAATTTTTGAGATTTACAATTTTCTTGATGATCTTTATGCAGTATAAGACTATTGATACTTGGCGCAGAATATTTCTCACGCATAATGATAGTTTCCAGACAAGCCGGACTTGTCCTTCCACATTTCACCATTTGATATACCAAATAGTCACTACATAAAAGATCCATTTTTCCTCAAATTTAGCATCAAAACATATTTTTCATTGCTCAGATAGAATTAAAAATCCATTTCAATTCCAGCAATTCAAATCTAAAGAGATAAGGAGATTTTACCTAAACAGTCTTCAATCACAGTCTTAATTTCTTTTTTAATCTTAGTTCTCCAATTATTTCTTGCCTTGCACAGCCAATGTCATGAATCTATTTACACTGTATGGCTGCAAGACATCTTAGCTTGTTGATCAACCTGGTTTTGGGACCCACACTTGCTTGGGTCCTGCAATGACATTAATGTTAAGATTTAACAATGATTTTAGGATCCAAAGTGATTTTATTTTTGGGATAGATGTATTTCTTTCATTAATGGAATAATGAGCAGCATTAGTTCCACATTTTTCTTTATTCTGGTTCAATACATCTATATTTTCATGAGATTTTCTGGTTTTAGGATTTTTAATATGAAGAACAGAACATTTCTTTTGTCCAGCAATCATGTTCTTAGTTACATGGGACTTCTGAGAATGTTCATCATGAGCATGAGTTTTATTTCCATGTACATGGGCATGTGTATGACCATGGGATTTGGGAAGATGCACAAGATGATGTTTTATATGCCAATAGTCCCTAGAGATATGACCATGTTTGTGACATGTAAAGCACTGAACTGTTTTAGCATATTTATGAGAGTGTTGATTTTTATTCTAGCAGAATTTAGCAAGATGACCAAGTCTATTGCATTTAAAGCAAATGAGTTGAGCATTTACCTGAAGCTTACCATAGTATGAATGCATTTGCTGAAATTTCTGAAGTCCTCTAGAATACCTTTGATCACCCTTGGGTTGAAAGGGTGGAGGTGGCACCCTTTGGTATCCCATGGCATGGTGTTCAATTGAAGAATGCCCTGAAGCCTTTTTGGTTGCTGGAGGAGATGTGGAGACCTTGTAGAGTTCTGTTTTATTTTTCATTTTCTTTTTCTGATTTTCAATTGAAACATGATTCTTCACTTTTGCAGCATTTTTATTCAAGTTATTACTTTGTTTTTGAACATTTCTCTGAACATGAACTTTAACAGATTTTTCTTTAGGTGCAACAGAATTCTTGTTCTTGGAGACATTGACAAATGAAGTCTTTGTTTTATTTTCAAAATACTTTTTGTTCAAGGGGTTAAATCCTAAACCCTCCTTTTGAAAATTGACTTTTATTCTAAGAAGATTATCCAAATTCTGTTTTCCTTGAACAAACTTAGACAAAGTAGATTTTAAGCTGTCAATGATTTTGTTCAATTCAGAAATCTTCTTTTTAGATTTTTCATTTTGTTTAATAACCACTTCAACTTCATTTGTCAATTTTTCTTTTTTAGCTTTCAATGCATCAATTTCTTTTTCAGAAGTTTGAAGTTGGTTTGTCATGACATCTAGACCATTTTTCATTTTGTTCTTTTCAATTTCACTTTGAACAATTTGATTTTCCAAGTCAGCAATTTTCTTCTTAGAATTGTTCCATTCTTCATTTAATGGTCTATCATGATACATGCATTCAATCTTCTTTTTTAGATGATTATTTTCCTTAACTAATTGGTTGCATTTTACTTTTATTTGATGATCATGAGCCATGTTGGAGATTTGTTTGTTCAATTGATCATTATCAAGTTTGAGATTCTCATTATGATCAATCAATTTTTTATTTTCATTTTTCAAATCAAAATTTTCAGATCCAACCTGATCATAATATTCTTTCAATTTAGAAAGCTTGTTTTCATAGTTTCTGACTTCATTCTCCAATTTTTCATTCTCCATTTTCAATTTTTCATTTTCTTCATAGAATGCTTGAGCATTATCAATTCTCATTTCATTCTTATCCAATTTTTCTTTTAGCTTCTTGTTTTGAGATTTTACCTTCTTAAATTAATTGGACAAGTGCTCATAGCATTCTATCAATTCATCATAGGATATATCATTCTCTGAATCAGAGTTAGATATTGATACATCAGATGGGTCTGAGTTTGATTTACCTGACCTTTGAGAGTTTCTTGACTTCTCTGACATATGTGATTCTTCAGATTTGTCTGAACGGAAAGACCCTTTTGAGCTGCCATGAGCCATGTAGCATTTTTCTTCTGTTTCCTTTACAGACTTGCTTGTTTTCATAGAGGAGACCTGCATTTTATCAACCTTATCATCAAACTCAATTATCATAGGTCTATTTATGATACTTGAGAACGTAGCCATATTTCTGAGTATGCTTCAGATGATTAGACCAGTCAACAGAATATTGAGTCAGATCAACAAGTAATCAATCAGTTCAAACATATCAAAAGCTGTTCCAAAAGATTAATCACAAGTAATTAGATCAGTTCAGAATCAGATATAAACCCGCTCTGATACCAATTATTAGTAATCAGAGCGATTAAGCACACAAAGATAGATATCCAAAAACACAACGAAACAACAAGAACCTACTATAATACCAAATGTTATGATCGATTATTCGGTAATGGCAAAGCTAGAAGGGGGGGTTGAATAGATTTACAGCGGAAACTTAAGTAATTTCAAGAATACTTCGAATTAAAAGATCTACTCAATTAAAACCCCTCTGATCTGATGCAATGTGTGTGAGCAAACTAACAGTTAGTGTGTAGACGAAATCTCTATGCATGCATATAGCACAATACAGATCAAACCACAGTGCACAAGGGATTTTTTAGGTGGTTCGGAAATCACACCACGTGACTCCTACGTCCACCCCTCACACAGTGAGGACACACTGCTCAAGAACTGACTCAAGAGATGTGCTAAAAAGAAACACCATAATATAGAACATATCCAAATCTCGTATCTGACTTTTCTCTTCGTCTGTCGACAGGCACTTTACAGCTGTCGACAGCTACTGCACACTTCTGGTTTTCCAGAACCATGATCTTCCTGGAAAGGCCTTATCTGTCGACAGGCAATTGCTGGTTGTCGACAGGAAGCATGTACTTGTCGATAGGCAGTCTTCAGCTGTTGACATCTACTGCTCCATTTGAGCTTCCAGTAACTTGTTTGTTTTAGATGAGTGTATCTGTCGACAGGGAACTTCCTATCTGTCGACACATGACCACTTGAAGTGTTGTTCTTGATCTTTTTCACTTGTATCTTGATGCTTCTCTTGTATGCATTCACACCTACATTAAAAGACATTCTAAGTGAGATACATTGAATACATAGGTGTTCATCAAAGTATTTGCTCACTTGATCATTTCATTCATGTCTTTGTCATATTTATCATATTTCCAACATTAAGACAACATCAATTATGTCACTCATCATCAAAAACATTTAAGCACATGTCATCATACACATTGTAACCCAACACTTATGACAGTAGTCGATGTGGACTTAGTTTTCATGAGCTTATAACAGTAATCCTTGTGAGCTTATATGAGATGCATGAGTTTTCAGATTAATATTAGAACATGATATGTCATAAACATAAGATTTATGAAGTCATGAGTTTTAGTTATCACCAAAACATGAGGTAAACAAACGAGTGGTTCAACAAGTCGGTCAAACACATTAAAATCTCCACCATGATCATTATGTGGAGGTTGAGTGCGTCGAGTTCATATTTATGATATAATGTACATCGAACAAAAGTTCGATATCTCTTTAATAAGGTGCGCCTGGGTAATAGAGCTCTCAACTTGTGCTTTGTTACAGACCTTCATCTTAAGATCTTGCATGCACCTATGATGACAATTCAAATGAATATGTAGGAAATATAAAAGATCATCGTAATGTGAATAAATTGAGACATAGGAATATACCTCTCAAACGGATACATCCATGGAAATTGTACTGAACCTCCGACTCTAGCCTCATATGGAAAATGGATGATCAGGTGCTCCATTGAATCGAAGAATGCTGGAGGAAATATCTTCTCTAATTTACAAACTATTTGTACTATATTTTGCTTGATATTATTCAATTCATGAACTTTAAGTTTTGATGCACATAAAATCCTAAAGAATTGACTCAGCTCGGTCAATGCTCCCCATATCTGCTTCGGTGACAACTCATGAAAAGCAATTGGAATCAATCTTTGCATGAAAACATGACAACCATGACTCTTCATTCCGTATATTTTTCCCTCGTTGACATTTACACAATGGGCAATATTCGAGACATATCCATCTACAAATCTCAATTGCTTCAACCATTGACACACTTCCTTAATCTGTCTAGCCCCAAGCACGTATGAAGCTTTAGGTTGTACAACTTTTCCTCTAATATGATGTAGTTCTAGTTCTGGACATCTACAAAGTACTTACAAATCTATTCGTGCCTTGACATTGTCCTTCATTTTGCCTTTGACATCCATAATTGTGTTGAACACATTATCAAAAATATTCTTCTCTATATGCATGACGTCTACATTATGCATATCAAAAGTGTTGACCAATAAGGTAATTTCCAGAAGATATATTGCTTCACCCAATTGTGATTCTTCCTAAACCCTGTGATTTGTTGGGTACTACCAGCCAGTTGTGATACAGTCAATAAGTTCTGAACCCGTCTCGCCATGTTTCCACACTACAAGAAAAAGCAGAAACAACGACTGACAATTTCGGTCCCTATTTGGTCACTAAATGAATTAGCGACCGAATAGTGACCGAATGGGGACCGAATATGCCGGTCAAGAATTTTTTATCACAATATTGTGACCGAAATAGTTTAGTCACTATATAGTGACCGAAATAGTTCAGTCACTATTCGGTCACTATATAGTGACCGAAATAGTGACCGAACACTTTCGGTCACTATTAGCGACCGGATTTTCCAGTCACCATTTCGGTCACTATATAGTGACCAAACTCGTTCGGTCTCTAATAGCGACCGAATATTTCGGTCCCTAAATAGTGACCGAAATGGTGATAGGAAAATTCAATCGCTAATAGCGACCGAAGGTGTTTAGTCACTACTTCGATCACTATATAGTGACCGAAATAGTCACTAGAAGGATCAGTCGTTAATAGCGATTGAAAGAGATCAGTCACTATTTCGGTCACTATATAGTGATCGACTAGCGACTGATATTTTCGGTCGCTAATCGGTCTCTACTTTTTCTATTTTTTTCTAAACAATACGCATTTTATAAAAAAATAACCTGTGCATATAATAAAAACAAAAACTATCCACTATAACAATAATCAACAATAAAATAAAATGTTCACAAGAATACATAAAATGTATATAACAACGAAAAGAAAACCATGGATCCTTGTCCTCGTCGTCCTCACTGTCCTCATCGTCGTCTCCTCCGATGCCACTCGATGAAGGAACCTACAATAGACATAACATTAAATTAAAATTAAATACTATAAGAAATAAATTATTTAAAATTTTAAACTAAGTTTGGACCCCAAACCTAAGTTCTTCCTTTTTAAATTAAACTAAACTAAACTAACCTGCTTAGTGTTGAGCTCAAACCGGGAGTCCGAATTGAACTCTGTTAGTTTTCACAAGTCACACTCATCACTCTGGCCGTGTTGGAACAAAACGGAGGCTGATTGGATTAGTATTTCTAATTTTGGAATCTCAAACCTAAGCTCTTCCTTTTTAAACTAAACTAACTTGCTTAATGTGACTTTGAACGTCGAGCTCAAACTCGGAGTACGATTTGAACTCTGTTAGTTTCCACAAGACACACTCATTGCCCTGGCAATGCTGGAATGAACTGGAGGCCGATCGGATTAGTATTTCGAATTTTGGACCCGCAAACCTTATTTCTTCTTTTTTAAACTAAACTAACTTGATTAATTTGAATTTGAGTGCCGAGCTTAAACCGGGAGTCCGAATTGAACTCTGTCAGTTTCCACAAGTCACACTCATCGCGCTGGCCATGTTGGAACAAACCAGAGCCGATCGGATTAGTATTTCTATTTTTGGACCCTCAAACCTAAGTTCTTCATTTTTCAACTAAACTAACTTGCTTAATGTGAATTTGAGTGTCGAGATCAAACTGGGAGTCCGAATTGAACTCCGTCAGTTTTCACAAGTCACACTAATAACCCTGGCCATGCTGGAACAAACCAGAGACCGATCGGATTTGTATTTCTAATTTTGGACCCCCAAACATAAATTCTTCTTTTTTAAACTAAACTAACTTGATTAATGTGAATTTGAGTATCGAGCTCAAACCGAGAGTCCGAATTGAACTCCGTCAGTTTTCACAAGTCACACACATCGCGCTGATTGTGTTGGAATAAATTGGAGGCCGATCGGATTAGTATTTCTAATTTTGGATCTCTAATCCTAAGTTCTTCATTTTTCAGCTAAACTAACTTACTTAATATGAATTTGAGTGCTGAGTTCAATCCGGATCTCAAAATCGGGAGTCCGGATTGAACTCTGTCAGTTCCACAAGTCACACTCATCGCCCTGGCCATGTTGGAACAAACCGGAAGCCGATCGGATTAGTATTTCTAATTTTGGACCCTCAAACCTAAGTTATTCATTTTTAAACTAAACTAAACTAAACTAACTTGCTTAATGTGAATTTGAGTGCCAAGCTTAAACCGAGAGTCTGAATTGAACTCCGTCAGTTTCCACCAGTCACACTCATCGCCCTGGCCATGTTGGAACAAACCGAAGGCCGATCGGATTAGTTTTTCTAATTTTGGACCCCTAAACCTAGGTTCTTCATTTTTAAACTAAACTAAATTAAACAAACTTGCTTAATGTGAATTTGAGTGTCGAGCTCAAACGGGTAGTCCGAATTGAATTCCATTAGTTTCCACAAGTCACACTCATCACCCTGGCCGTGCTGGAATAACACTACAAGGAAAAGCGCATTTAGAGACCGACAATTTCGGTTTCTATTTGGTCACTATTCGGTCACTAAATGATCCAGAGACGAATAGTGACCGAATAGAGAATGAAATTGTCGGTGAAGAATTTTTTGTCACAAATCTGTGACTGTAAACTGTCGGTCACTAATCGGTCACTCACAGAATAGTTGCGGCTACTGATAGTTGTCCTCAGTGACTGAAAACTTCAGTCACTATTTCGGTCACAAAAATAGTCACCGAACAGTGACAGAGCAAATTCAGTCACTATGACGGTCACTAATTTAGTGACTGCATTAGTAACCGAACTCGTCAGTCGCTATCTGCGACCGAAGGCATTAGGTCACTATTTCGGTCACTAAAATAATGACCGATTAGTGACTGAGGTCATCGGTCGCTGATAGCGACCGACATAGGTCACAAATCGGTCACTGTTTTAGTGACCGAAATAGTGACCGAATTATTTCGGTCACTAATCGGTCTCTATATTTTTAATTTTTTAAATATATATATATATATATATTAAGAAAATAATCTGTGTAAATAAAAACTATAAAATATCTTCAATAATAACACAATAATAAACATTCACAATAATAATACATGTCCACAATAATAATAAAAATGTCCAAAACAATAATAAAAATGTCCATAATAATACATAACAATGAAATAAAAATCATGAATCCTCTTCCTCGTCCTCGTCTACATGCTCGTCCTCGTCTCCTCCCACGCCACCCGATGAAGGAACCTACAATAGATATATAACAATAATAAGTTAAATTTAAATACTACTATAAGCAATAAATTAATTAAATTTTTAGATTTTATTCACTCACTTTTAAACTAAATTAACTAGCTTAATGTGAATTTGAGCGTCGAGCTCAAACCGGGAGTCCGAATTGAACTCCGTCAGTTTCCACAAGTCACAACCATTGCCCTGGCCGTACTGGAAAAAACCGTCAGCCAATCGGATTAGTATTTTTGGTTTTGGACCCTTAAACCTAAGTTCTTCATTTTTAAACTAAACTGACTTGCTTACTGTAAATTTGAGCGTCAAGCTCAAACCGGGAGTCCGAATTGAACTCCGTCAGTTTTCACAAGTCACACTCATCACCCCGACTGTGTTGGAACAAACCGGAGGCCAATCGGATTAGTATTTCTAATTTTGGGCCCCCAAACCTAACTTCTTCATTTTTAAACTAAACTAACTTACTTAATGTGAATTTGAGCGTCAAGCTCAAACTGGGAGTCCAAATTGAACTCTGTCAGTTTTCACAAGTCACACTCATCGCCCCAACAATGCTAGAACAAACTGGAGGCCAATCGGATTAGTATTTCTAATTTTGAACCCCCAAACCTAGGTAAGTTCTTCCTTTTTAAACAAAACAAAACAAAACTAACTTGCTTAATGTGAATTTGAGCGTCGAGCTCAAACCGAGAGTCCGAATTGAACTCCGTCAGTTTCCACAAGTCACACTCATCGTTCCGACCGTGCTAGAACTAACCGGAGGCCGATTGGATTAGTATTTCTAATTTTGGACCCCCAAACTTAACTTCTTCATTTTTAAACTAAAGTAACTTGCTTAATATGAATTTGAGCGTCAAGCTCAAACCAGGAGTCCGAATTGAACTCTGTTAGTTTTCACAAGTCACACTCATCGCCCCTACTGTGCTAGAACAAACCGGAGGCCAATCGGATTAGTATTTCTAATTTTTGACCTCCAAATCTAACTTCTTCATTTTTAAACTAAACTAACTTGCCTAATGTGAATTTGAGTGTTGAGCTCAAACCGAGAGTCCGAATTGAACTTCGTCAGTTTTCACAAGTCACACTCATCGTCCCGACCATGCTGGAACAAACCAGAGGCCAATTAGATTAGTATTTCTAATTTTGGACCCTCAAACCTAGGTGAGTTCTTCCTTTTTAAACAAAACTAAACTAAACTAACTTGCTTAATGTGAATTTGAGCGTCGAGCTCAAACCGGGAGTCCGAATTGAACTTCGTCAGTTTCCACAAGTCACACGCATCGCCCCGATCGTGCTGGAATAAACCGAAGGCCGATTGGATTAGTATTTCTAATTTTGGACCCTCAAACCTAGGTAACTGCTTCCTTTTTAAACAAAACAAATCAAAACTAACTTGCTTAATGTGAATTTGAGCATCGAGCTCAAACCGGGAGTCCGAATTAAACTCCGTCGGTTTCCACAGGTCACACTCATCGCCCCGACCGTGATGGAACAAACCGGTGGCTGATTGGATCAGTATTTCTAATTTTGGACCCCCCAAACCTAGGTAAGTTCTTCCTTTTTAAACAAAGCAAAACAAAACAAACTTGCTTAATGTGAATTTGAGCGTCGAGCTCAAACCGGGAGTCCGAATTGAACTCCGTCAGTTTTCACAAGTCACACTCATCAACCCGACCGTACTGGGACAAACCAGAGGCCGATCAGATTAGTATTTCCAATTTTGTACCCCCAAACATAAGTTCTTCATTTTTTAACTAAACTAACTTGCTTAATATGAATTTGAGCGTCGAGCTCAAACCGGGAGTCCGAACTGAACTCCGTCAATTTCCACAAGCCACAATCATCGCCCTGGCCATGCTAAAAAAAACCAGAGGCCAATCGGATTACTATTTCTAATTTTGGACCCTCAAACCTACGTTCTTCATTTTTAAACTAAACTAACTTGCTTAATGTGAATTTGAGCATCGGGCTCAAACCGGGAGTCCGAATTGAACTCCGTCAATTTTCAAAAGTCACACTCATCGCCCGACCGTGCTGGAACAAATCGGAGGCCGATTGGATTAGTATTTCTAATTTTGGACCCTCCCCCAAACCTAACTTCTTCATTTTTAAACTAAACTAACTTGTTTAATGTGAATTTGAGCATCGAGCTCAAACCGGGAGTCCGAATTAAACTCCGTCAGTTTTCACAAGTTACACTCATCGCTCAAACCGTGCTGGAAGGAACCGGAGGCCAATTGGATTAGTATTTCTAATTTTGGACCCCCAAACCTAGGTAAGTTCTTTATTTCTAAAGAAAACAAAACAAAAATTGGACTGTTAAAATAGAAAAGCTAAAATAAAATCAATTTACTCACATGAGGGGACCGTGCTGATGTCGATGGTACTGCCTGAGGAGGAATGCTGAGCTAGGAGAGGGCCTGGGAGACAACCTGGGAGAGGGCTTGGGAGAGCTGGGCCTGGATAGCGTCGGACACCTGCGTCTGTATCATGTGGACTAGACGAGACTCCATCGTCTGGGCCAAACGAGACTCCATCGTCTTTGCCAGACGAGACTCCAAACCAGAGATCTCATCTCGAATGAAGCCCATCATCTCACTGGGAGAAGTACCTGGAGCACCAGCTGTGGTGAATGCACTAGTCTATGAGGCTGAACTCGAGGCGCCATATAACACCCTGCTCGTGTCCATATTGTTCCCAAAACCATACACATGGCCTTTCTTTGGGGCACTAAATGCCGCAACCTATACCTCAGGATCTAACTGCGGCTGCTTCTCCTCCTCGGCGTACTTCTCTGTCATCTGTTGGCTATACGACTCCTGCAAAAAATAAAATTGACAATGTAATATTAATCTGTAATGAGAAAAAATAAATAGTGAATAGACTGTAAATACTTACCGCAACTTCTCGGGCTCTATCGCTAATATACTGATCTGTCCTCTTTTTCTTATGTGTCTTATCAAACACCTCCTGAAATGTCGGAGGCCGTTTTGGCTCCTTTTCCTATTTCACAGAAAACATGACATAAATGAGTACCTATATGAATAAAATATATCACAAACGGACATATGACTTACCAATCTGGAATGATGGGTCGCAAAGGAGATAGACCCACTTGTATGCATGTTGGCCTCTGGATTGGCCGCCCGATTCACTATCATTGTTGTGGAGGTTTGTTGCCATCTCTTTGCGGCCCATATGTTGCACAAACTTTCTCAGTAGTCTCTACTCATCCATGTCAGTGCGCGCTCCCTCCAAAGAGTTGGGTCTACACTCTGACAAACTTTCTGTGCATTTTTCCTCGCATTATACAACAAATGCTTAAAATTTGATTGGGCGGTGGTCGTCCATACTAATCGAGACCGTGCCTCATCCGAACGACGCGTGAATCGATGATTGCTCTGTACAGATAAGGGTTAGTTAACTGAATGAAGGAATAAGAAAACAAATACATTATAATAAGAAATTATATACCATGAACATCTGATACAACAACTCCTGGACCTCCATCAAGAAATCATTGAATCTATCAATAGGCCCAGGAAAGTGTGCCTGAATTGTTCTTGTGATGAATTGAGACGCTTGGGCGGGCTCTATTTTATCACTGTAATTATTTAACTTGTTAGTATGAATTTATAAACTAAATATACCTCCTTAATAAAAGATACATATAAGTTTATTACGTGCCCATTTATCCACACCTCCCGCAGAGTGCTTTCATGAAAACTGCCTCCCCCCTCGTGTAGACTAACATCATCCTCTAGCACCGGACCTGGACAAAAATGCACAACGACATAAGTAATGTACAAGAATATAAATAATGACTATACAAATACTTACAAATTTAAATATAAATACCTACTACTATACAAGGAGAAGGTGTAGACTGACCTGAGCCTATAACATTTTAATTGCATAAGAATCAATGCACAATGAAAGTACAACTTTAAATATACATACCTGCTGCTACAGGAGAAGACACAGAGGAAGGACCAGCAGATGTAACAAGAATATATGGCATAAATAATATGTATAAATAATGACTATATAAATACTTGTAAATTGAAATATACATACCTGGTACTCTAGGATCAGGAGGTATAAACCCACCCGAACCTGTAAGAATTTTATGGCATAAGAATCAATGCACAATGAAAGTGCAACTTTAAACATACATACCTGCTGCTACAAGAGGAGGGACAGAGGAAGGACCAGCACCTGTAACAATTTAAATGGCATAAATAATATGTATAAATAATGCACAAAGAAAAATACAACTTCAAATATATATTGTACAAGAATATAAATAATGACTATACAAATACTTGAAAATTGAAATATACATACCTAGTACTCTAGGATGAGGAGGTGTAAACTCACTCGAACCTGTAAGAATTTTATGTCATAAGAATCAATGCACAATGAAAGTACAACTTTAAATATACATACCTACTGCTACAGGAGGAGGGACAGAGGAAGGACCAGCAGCTGTAACAATTTAAATGGCATAAATAATATGTATAAATAATGCACAAAGAAAAATACACTAGAAAAATATACATACCTGATGTTGCCAACAAACCCCTCCCACGGCTGCTCCTCCCAAAACTGGAGCCCGATCGTGCTCCACGAACCATATCTTCATAGGGAACATAAAAAATTAAAGTTCATTAGTCAATTACTTATATTGAAAGTGGGCTACTTTAAATATACTAAACATATGTGAAAAAATTCTACCCATTTTTAAATGATATCCATGTCCTCCTCAGATGATGACGATATATCTAATTCAGCCCCATCTTCATCATCATCTTCACATTCATCACTAGTATATTCCTCCTCCTCATCAGAACATTCACATTCAATATATGTTCGCCTTCCACTACTCCCTTTTATCTCATGTGGATCGACTTCTTCGACCTCATTTCCTTTAGACAAGGAAATTGACGCTTCAGATTCGTCTTCTCCAATTTGAGCTGTCAACTCTACATTTTCAACCAAGTCTTCTTGAAAGAATTCTGCATTGACCTCTTCAGGTGTCTGATCAGTCATGTCCAATTCATAATCAGAGAATAGTCTTGACTTAACTCTACAAACTACCCACCAATCATTTCGTTCTTTATTTGTAGATGACGGATAGCTTGTATAGTACACCTGCTGGGCTTGTGTGGCTAAAATGAATGGCTCATAAGTATTCAATTTCGACTTATGTTTAAGCTCGACAATCCCATGCATTGTGTCATTTCGAATTGAATTCGGATCAAACCAATGACACTTGAACAAGAATATATGATTGTCTTGTCCTAGATATTGCAACTGTAAGATCTCCTCTACAATACCATAGTAGTCATATTCACTTTCATTGTATGTACTTCCTTTAACACATACGCCACTATTCATGGTAGATTTACTCTGCCCATAGTCTTTTGTATGAAATCTATACCCATTCACAATAAATCTAGGATAGTTCTGTGCAATTTTCGATGGGCCATAGGCTATCTGACGAACTCTTTCATCAGTAATTAAACCTTGTTCAACCTACGTGTAGAGAAGACTAGTTAAAAAGTAAACATAACTTATCTTGAATACTCTTTGAGCATGTACACTTACACGTTTTCTTAGCCATAAGGCCAATGACTTCTCTCGTTCTTTTTCAACCTCATAATCAGTGAGATGTGGATTTCTTTGAATTATTTCTAAATTAAATTGTCTGCAATATTAATAGAAGACCACCTTCAATAGCTAGAATAAGGGCAAAGAAGTTATATACACAATAAAATGTGAGTTTAGCACTTACTCAACATAACACTCTAGCTTAACACAATTTAAAATAATATATATATCTCTGCGGCGCATAACTCTCTGTCATCCAGCATGCGAGTTGAAGAACGTCCGAAGGCACATCCAAGATGATTAAATATGGAGAGTCAATCTGAACACACAGATTCCCCCCCATCATCATTACGTGGAGGTTGAGTATGACGAGTTTGTATGTCTGCTTCAAAGTACATCGAACAAAAGTTTGAGATTTCCTCCATAATGTATGCCTCAGCCATAGAACCCTCCACTTTTGCTTTATTTCGAACTTTCCTTTTGAGGTCATGCATACACCTACATCAACAATGTACAAGACAAATGGGAAATGTATCATATATAAGGAGCAATTCTAAGAAGAAAAAAGTTAAGATTCGTATATACCTCTCAAATGCATACATCCATCTATATTGTACTGGCCCTCCAACTTTAGCTTCATATGGTAGATGTACGAGTAAATGCTCCATCGAATCGAAGAATGCAGGCGGAAATACCTTCTCTAACTTGCATACGATGGTGACCACATTCTGTTCGATAGTTTGCACATCCTCAAGCCTGAGTTCTGATGCACACAAAATCGTGAAAAATTGACTCAGCTTAGACAATGCTCCCCATAGAGGCTTTGGTAACATGTCACGAAATACAATAGGTAGCAACCTTTGCATGAACACATGGCATTCATGACACTTCATTCCATATATTTTTCCCTCACTGACTGTAACATAGCGCGTTTTTCGGATCCTCGTGGATCTTCGTTTAGTGGTCGTTCGGATCTGTGTTTACTAGTTTTGGTGTGGTGCTCATGACGAATGTGGGGTCATTGAGCCTTAGTTGTGTTTACCGAGCATTCTGTGGGGCATAGTGGGCCGGCAGGTTAGGCCCATAGTACTCGTTGGTTCACTAATTGTGAACGCGATGAGGGTGTGCGTCGCGTTTTGAATGCGACGGCCCTGATGGTCACGTTCTTGTTCTCGCAGTTTGGGTCGACGTCTGCATGCGCACCGCGTGTCGCGCACGGGATGCGGCTTGCTGACGTTAGAAGTGGGAAGGCGACGGTCACCTAGGTCGCGATCAGGTCGGGACGCAGGCCTACGTCGCGTTCCCAACCGCTGTGCGGTTTTTAAGAAGGTTTGGCTGAACTGAGCTTTCATAAGCTCTGCTCGACCAGGGGAGGCTGCTGCGGTGGTTCTCCAGGCGATTTGGCGGGTTGACGGTGTTTTTGGCGCGCTCTCGACGCGAGGACGTTGCATGGAGGGGGGGAGACGTCGTGCCGTAGCCGGATTGCGTGTTCCTTGCGAAGGTAGGGAGTTATACCTTGATTTGTTACGTGGATTGCATGTTAGCTTGTTTACCGCTTTAAAAATAGTAGATACCATGTCTAGGAGGTGAAATAAGCATGAAAACCGGGTTGGTTTACCGTTTAGGGTGGTTTGCATGGTAAATCTGGAGAAGGGTTCCCAGATTGGGTTGTCGCCTGTGAAGGCGACAGACCTTGCTATTGCGACAGGGTCGCGACAGGCCGATCTGTCGCGTTAGGGTTTCTAACATGACACATCGGGGCGTCGCATTCTGAAGGTGACACAACCCCATGTCACGATCTAAGCTGAGGAATCTTGTGTGCATGGTTTAAATGGTGCAAATATCCGATTATTGGTGTTTTATGTGCATGGCTAGCGTGAGGGGTGTATGAGCACCTGTAACGCTCGTTAAGCTCGCTCGTAGCGTGCTGTTTGTATCGTAAATGTGTGGTTTACGAGGTTAATGTATATTGTGCATGGTTTGCATGGTTTGAATAATGTTATAAAGGGGGGTTTGTCCAGGAGGTGAGGTTTCTACGTGTACCTAGCCCTGGCTTTCTAATGTCTATTATAGGTTAAGTAAGGTGGTTAATTAGTAAGGTATGAGTATGGTTATCCATTGATTATCATGTATTGAGTTTAATGTGGCAAGGAGGTCACCTTGTGACCAATGACATGCTGAGTTGTTAATGTTTAATGTGATTCGTGGATACGTCTGTGTAGGTTAGCTTGTGGGTCACGAAGTGACCAGGTCAAGCTATTCCTTACACTTGTACTGTGGTTTGTAATAAAAATTATATAATAAATATCCTGGTTTGAGCTTGCCGAGTTTGGTGGTCCGGCACCTGTTCCGGAATACCTCTGCAGTCGGGTACCCTAGGTTCTGTGTGAGTCAGGCACGTGCGTTGTGCTCAGGGCGTGTCCCGGTACGGTGTGTACCTTAAGGTTTGTGTCATCTATCCTGGACACCCTCACTCCTGTGTTTGAGTAGTACGTCCGGCTGAGGGAAAGACGACAGTGGGACAGGGACTTGTGAGAGTTTGTGTTTGGGTCACTTGTAGCACGCTCGTAGTTGGGGGTACGGACACCAGTAGACGTACTGGTCCCCAACTAGTCCTGTTACCAGTGCCTCACTTTAGAGGGCTCAGGCCAGTGTCTCTAAAGGTGCTAGGCATGGGCCTGCAGGGTGTGTGACCTGCAGGTGTGGTGGTTTGGTTGGTCTCCGCTATTCTTTGGCTTTACATGTGGTTGTGGAGAACCTGTTGGACCTTACGTCCGTGACTGCGAGACTGAGAGGTAGTTCTTGTGTTGTGTTATCCGGGTTGGATATTGGTTTGATCAGTCAGTAGTTCGTTCCCGTGTGGTGGCGTCGCTCCTTCCCGACTCGTGCTTTGCCACTGGTGGTGGCTTGTGTGTGACTCTCGATTTGTGGTTTTACCTGTTGAGGTGTGCCCTAGTGTTGGCACAGTTGTTGGTTAGTGAGTAGAGACTCACTGGTTGTGGTTTGATCTATGTAGTGTGCCCGTCATTGGCACTTGTGTTGAGGTTTTGCCCATAATGGAGTGCCTTGTGTTGGCACTAGTTCGGTTGTGGTTTCCGTGGTGGTACTTCGTGGTAGTTGGTACCTATACTATACCCTGTGTGGGTAGTGCTTTGTGGTGGTACGTTGTGTACCAGCCTTTTCGGTTGTCGAGGTGGAGGTCGTGCGGTGAGACCTTCCACTTGTTGTGTTTTACCCTTCTTTGGGTAAACATCCGAATAAGGTTTAATGTGTGATGGATTGGCCTCGTGGTAGCCAGTCATGTTACTTAAGAGTGACATTCGATATATCGTGGCTTTGGAGTATAAAGGATTAGCTCTTGGTTAACAGTCCTGTTACCCATGTGTTAGAGGTTCTCCAGTGAAGCTTGTAGCCTGGGCAGTGGTTGCCTGTGTGGCTTGTAGCTTAGGCGACCCGTTGTTGAGGTAATGTGCATGTGAGGCTTGTGGCCTAGGCGTTTCAGTTATTGGGCGGACTGGTAGTGTTGTGCTAGTCCTGTGGTTCCTCTTTCCTTCCGAGGAATATGTGTTTGTGTATGAATTGTTAATTAAGTTGTTGTTTATTATAAATGTAGTGAGCATGCCATGGTTTGGCTTTTAGTGTTGCCAGTGAGAGCCTCTAGGGTTGAGGATCTTCTGTGTTGTGGTTTTCGGGTGGTTCCCTACTGAGCTTGTGACTTGTTGAGGCTCACTCCCCTAGAATTCTTTTCAGGGTTACCGTTGGTGTGGCTTGCGGAGGTGTTGTGACAGACTTGTACCACCAGCAGTAGGGTTAGTTGAGTTGTGTGAGCTTGTGCTCCCTCGGGATATGCCCTAGGTAGTTGTACTCTTCTTAATTTGGGCATGTAATAATGTAATGGGAAAATTGTAAGTTGTTATATACAGGTATGAGCACTTGTACTTTCTTGTGTCTTATACTTATACTGTGTAGTTGTCCTTTATATTCTTACTGGACACGTGTACGAGCTATCCCTTGCGAGACTTCGGTCCGTTCGCGGGAGGCGGATCTGGATATGGGGCCTTATTGGACATTGATATCTAGGGCCGTCACAGTTGGTATCAAAGCATGGTACAGTTAGAATATGAAAATATATTAAGGTTACAATGTCCCAATACATGGTCTAATGCACTACAAGAAAAAGCAGTATTTTCGGCAGACATAATCCGTCGGAAATCTGACGAAAATCTGTCAGAAAGGGTGCCTTCCGACAACTTTCCGTTGAACGGTCGTCAAAAAATGTCTGTCAGAAAATTTTGGTCAGAAATTACCAATGGAATACGAATCCGTCGGCAATCCGTCGAAAATTTCGACAGAATATTTCGTCGAAAAATTCTAAACTGTTGTCGGAAAATTGGTCAATGTATTCCGACCGAAGACCGTCAGAAAATCTGTCGGAAAGTCCGTCAGTAACTTCCAACGGAAAGAATCCGTTGGAACTTATTCCGTCGGAACTTCTGACAGAAATGCCGACGGATAAGTGTCGTCGCTCAACTATATATTTCCAACGGATTCGTCGGAAATAAATAATATTTTTTAAAATTATAGAAATTAACAATGATAAATTATAAAACCTGTTAAAATATTCATGCATTCCACAATAACAGGTACTCACAATGAAACATAAATTCATAAAACACAACAAATATAAAATCATACACAATATTAAATGCCAAAAATCAAGGCAGGTCTGCTGGATTGTCCGCCGTCCCCGCCTCATGATCGTTAGGTGCCGGAGGATCCTATATTAAAAGAAATTAATATGAGAAACATTAATAAAAATTAATATACAAATATTATTTTCAAAAATTAAATTTAAAACATGTGATTATTCCTCAAGTTTAATTAGAAAATATTTTGGAGCCTTTAGGCTTGGGTTTTTTTTAGATTTGTCATTTGAATGCCCAACCCAAACCGGGAATCCAATTTGAATTCCGTCAGTTCGCACACGTCACTTTTGTTGGGTTGAGTGTGAATATAATTCATTTCTCCTCACATTTTGATGATGACAAGTTGTGATTCTAATGCATAACCATTGGAACATGTAAAATACATCACCTGAAATTACAATATTTAAAAAACATGTTTCCAAGCACATTTATCATTGATATTCATGATAATATATTTATCTAATGATTCATGTGTTTATTTTCTCAGGAACAAACATTTTCTGCAAAGGTAGTGTCGACACAACCATCCCTGGTGTCGACACAACCATCCCTGGTGTCGACATAATGGTTCAGAACAAAGGCAGAAATGTGAAGAAAAGTCCATCTCAGGTCGACACGAGTCCAGGGCAGGTCGACACTAGAGACAGATTCCAGAGAAATATGTAAACAGATTGCCATCTCAGGTCGACACCAAATCAGACAGTGTCGACACTAGATAGCCTTCCCAGAAGGCCAGTTTTGCCGTCCGGGCTAGCAAGTCGACACCAAATGATATCAGGTCGACACTAGAGATCCTTCCCAGAAAGCCTTTTTTGCTGTCTGGGTCATGAGGTCGACACCAAATGATATCAGGTCGACACTAGAGACCTCTCCCAGGGAGTTGTTTTGCCAGTCTGGGAGAGTATATGACACACCTCATGGGCAGGTCGACACACTCCGGAATCTCTGTGACTTAAGATTCCTCCTGGACACGTGGCACCCTAGGGAGATGTCAGATCAACATTGGATCATGTGCCCACGTACCCCAAGGGTATCTTTCGGATATTTAGGGTATAAATACCCTCCTTAAGGGCACTCATCTAAAGAGAATCTCAGAAGAGCCTCCAGAAACCTCCAAGCGGCGGCCAGAGAGTCTCTCCTCCCTGTTCTTGCTCTCTCTTGTGCTTCACACCTCAATTCACCCTTCTCCAAGCACAAGGATCGAAGTCTGATCAACATGAAGCACTAGCATCAACTTCAAAGGAGCAGATCAAGTAGAAGCCTGCAATGGTGAAGCTCTCAAGGAAGATCCCAAGATCAAAAGTGCAGAGCATCGGCCAAGGGACTTCAAGTGATCAAGATTCTTCCAATTCGGCCTCTACAAGGGAGTTTTTTCTTGAAGAACAAGAATTGTCAATCTAGAGTCTAAAGTCCTTCTTGTCTCTTCCTGGCTATTCTAGAAGTTGTGCATAATCTGTTGCACCAACCTTCTTGAATTGGCCTTAATATATCAGATCATTGCTAGAGGATCTGCATCTAGTTGTTTTTGTTCTAGCATGTGGTTGTGGGCCTGTGTGCTCAAGTCTTTGAGTCGTCGCACTCAAGTTGGGTTGTTGAGCAGTCTTGCTCAGAGTCTAGAGTAGTCTTGCTCTAGGTAGTGTGTGAGTTGTCTAACTCACTTGTGGAGTTGTCAGGCTCCTATGTGGGTTGTGTTACCCAGGTTGTTAGCGGATCCTCACTGTGTGTGAGGGGTTGATGTAGGAGTCACATGGTGTGATTTCCGAACCACCTAAAAATCTTTGTGCATTGGTCTCTTTGTGGTTTGAAATTACTCTTCGATAGATGAATGCATAGGATCGTTTGAATCTATCTAATCAACCTATTTTCACTCTCCAATTGGTTTAACTCACTTAATATCTTCTCAGATCTATGAAATTTTCTTTTAATCTAACTCTGATTCAAAGGTTTTTCAAAACGGGTTTAGCTTCCGCATTAGTTGGCCTAGATCTATTCAACCCCCCCTTCTAGATCTTGTCCATACCTTCTATCGATCCTTCAATTGGTATCAGAGCGGGTTTACACTTGATCTGATCTGATTTGAGCAGTTTCTGAGTGTTCTATGTTGCTTGTTTGCTTGATTGTTTGTTTTGCTGAGTGTTTCCTTCCTTGCACCTTCTGTTTAATTAAATGGATTCCAGAGGATTCATAGCTGAGGGCCATTCCATAAATAGGCCACCATTCTTTAATGGAATAGACTATTCATATTGGAAAAATAGAATGCAAGTGTTTCTAAGAGCCCAAAATTATGAAATCTGGAAAGTAGTGGAACTAGGTCCCTATGAAAACCAGGGAGAAGAAGAAACCTGGACTAGGGAACAGATAAGAAGAGCAACATTGAATTATAGTGCCATGAACATGATTCAATGTGCTGTTCACCCCAAAGAGTACTCAAGAATCTCTATGTGCAAATTTGCCAAAGAGATGTGGGATAAACTTGAGGTACTCTATGAGGGGACATCTCAAGTTAAAGAAACCAAGGCTAACATACTTGTCTCTGAATATGAGTTGTTCATGATGAAATCTAACGAGACAATCTCTGAAATGTTTGCCAGGTTCATGATCATAGTCAATGGACTGAAGGCCTTAGGTAAGGACTATACGGATGCTGACTTGGTAAGAAAAATCCTGCGTTCTCTCTCTTCAATATGGCACACCAAGGCCACAGTCATTGAAGATTCTAAAGACTTGTCCAAAATTTCTTTGGATGAGTTAATATGATCCTTAATGACATATGAAATTAATCTAAAGAGAAATGAAGAACACATAATCAAAACCAAGCCAGTAGCATTAAAGGCCTCATCTAGTAACAAGGACAAAAGTCAGGATAAAACCAGTTCTGATGAGTCTGAGTCAAATGAGGATGAAATTGCCCTCATAACCAGGCAATTCAAAAAATTCTTGAAATATAGAAAAGGGAAATTTTCTGGTAAAAAGAAATACTCTTCAGGTAAAAGAAACACATCCTTTTCTAATGCAAACTCCAACAAGAATAAAAAATCTGACGATATTGTCATTTGCTACAGGTGCAACAAACCAGGACACATGAAGGGAGAATGTCCTGAGAACAAGAAGGAGAAGCAGAAGAAAATTCACAAATTCAAGAAGCCGAAGGCCATGATAGCCACTTGGTCTGATGAGGACACAAGTGAAATGAAGAAGAAGAAAAATCCTCAAGCTCTGGAAGTGAGGAGATTTGCTTCATGGCAAATAGCTCAGATGGAAAGGTAAGCACATCTTTTGAAGATTTTTCTATTGAAGATTGGCAGATGCTTATGCTGAATTAGTTGAAAACTATACTGAAATGAGAAAAGAAAATAAGCATCTCAAAAAGAAAATTGAAAATATTTATCACAACCAATCTTCAAACAAAAGAATTTGTGAACCAGAAAATGAAGTGATAGAATTGAATGAAGAAAAAGAAAACCTTCTGAATCTGATTGATGAACTTAAGCTAGCTTCTCAAAAGGCCACCAATAAATTCAAAGACTTATCTGAAAAGCTGGAAAAAGAAAATCAAGATAAACAACAAAAGATTGAAGAAATCAAAATTTTGGAAAACCAACTAAGACAAAAAGATGAAGTCATTGAAACATTCACAAATGGCAAAGATAACTTGGAGGCCTTGTTGGGAACAAATATGAAATCAATCTCTCATGGACTAGGGTTTGATAAGCAAAAATCTAAGAAAGACAAATCCGGTGAAAAGAAGGATAAAGCACCACTAACGAAATTTGTTAACGGCCCTAGTCTTGAAAATACAGAAGTCAAAAAAAAATCAAGCAAAACACAAAAAAGTTCAAAAACTCAGAACAAAGACAAGGCAACCAGGTCGACACAATCTCCTGACAGGTCGACACCAGTCCACAAGAAGAAGGCTTCTGTGGCTATAGTGTGGACACCAGTCGAAGAGAGGTCGACCTGCTCAACATCAACCAAGAAAAACCACAAAATAAAAATTCAAATAAAAATCTGAAAAATAAGAAAAAGTCAAAGGAAGTCTTTAATGAAGAGCCTTGGACCTCCAAGACAGCATATCAAGCTGATTGGACCAATTCTTGGAGCCAATGGTATAACAACCCATGTTGGTATCATCCTCAATTTTTCTATCCAAACTTTCTGATGTACCAACAAAATCCTTGGATTCCACCTCCTCATCTGAATTCTCATGCTCAAATGAAAAACACCCCTCCTACCAAAAACAAAAATACTGGTGTTTTCATCCTAAAAGAAAAGAAGAAAGTGAAAAAGACAGAGAACACCAAAGTAATAAAACAAAAGTAAAAACAAATCAAATTTGGATGAGAAAAATTTGTTAACATTGTCCAAACTTTCTGATGGTCCCAACTCTGTTTGGGTACCAAAATCTTCTCTCCACTAATTGATGTTGCAGGAAGGTCGTGCACCCAAATCAAATGTGTGGTTCCTTGACAGTGGGTGTTCACGACATATGACTGGAGATAGAGCCAAATTTTCTTTCCTGCTAGAAAAGGAGGGTGGTTCAGTGACATTTGGAGGTAAAAATAAAGGAAAGATCATTGGATCTGGAAAGGTTGGTCAAACTTCCTCAAACTCTGTTGATAGTGTTTTATTAGTTGATGGTCTTGATTACAACTTGCTCAGTATCAGCCAACTATGTGACAAAGGTCACAAAGTTGTGTTTGAATCTGATTTTTGCAAAATAATTGATTCATCAACTGATAAAATCAAATTTTTTGTTAAAAGGGAGAACAATGTTTACATGATTGACCTTAATAAAAACTTTTCTGAAGATCTTTGCTTTGTTGCAAATAAAGATGAAATTGCATGGACTTGGCACAAAAGACTTGGCCATGCAAGTTTCAAAACCCTGAATAAATTGTTAAGGCTGAATCTGGTTAAGGGTCTTCCTGAATCCTTTTCAATTGTTGAAAATCAAGTTTGTGGGATCTGTGCCCAAGGTAAACAAACCAGGAAATCTTTTAAGAATTTCAATGAGGTACTCACATCTAGGCCACTAGAACTACTTTATATGGACCTTTTTGGCCCAACAAGAATTCTAAGTCTTAGTGGCAAGAGATATGGGTTTGTAATCATTGATGATTTTACTAGATTTACTTGGGTCATTTTCTTGTCCCACAAAAGTGATACATGCCTTGAATTCAGGAAATTCTGTACCACTGCCCTAACAAATTATTCATATAAAATCAAAAATATTTTGACTGATCATGGGGGAGAATTTGAAAACCAATCCTTTTCTGATTTATGTGCTGAACTTCAAATTTTCCACAAGTTTTCTTCACCAAGAACTCCAGAACAAAATGGAGTTGTGGAAAGAAAGAACAGAACTCTTGTGGAAATGGCTAGATCCATGCTCCTTGAGAGTAATTTGCCCAAATCCTTCTGGGCTGAAGCTGTAAACACAGCAAATCATATTCTCAATAGAGCATTGGTCAGACCAAAAATCAAGAAAACCCCCTATGAATTACTGAAAAACAAGAAGCCAACTGTTTCTTATTTCAAAATCTTTGGGTGCAAATGTTATGTACACAACAATAGTAAAGAAAATCTTGACAAGTTTGATGCTAAGAGTCAGGAAGCCATCTTCCTTGGCTATTCAGAAGTGTCAAGAGCTTTCAGAGTGTACATTCTCAAAAACAAAACTGTTGAAGAGTCTCCTCATGTTATTTTTGATGAAAATTCCTTTTCAACTAACTCTTCTAAATCTTGCAGGGAAAATCAAGACAGTGAAGATGATGACTTCATTGTGGACTCTTCACCAACTGTTGAGGAGCTTGAAGACTGTGGTGAGAACTTGAACAACAATTCACCATCTTCAAGTGGATCAGGTAACATTGCTCCAAATTTAATACCCCTCAACAGGTAATTTCTGAACATCGAATTTTGAGAGATCACCCATTAGATAATGTTGTTGGCAATTTGAATGATAGAGTTAGGACTAGATCTTCATTCCAGCTGCTATTGAAGAAGACCCACTAGCTCTAATTTCCCAATTGAACCAAAGTCAATTGATGAAGCTTTATCAAGTTCTGATTGGATTAATGCCATGCATGATGAACTTCATCAATTTGAAAGAAATCAAGTATGGGAATTAGTACCTAGACCTAGTGACCAAACAGTCATTGGCACTAGATGGGTCTTCAGAAATAAACTGAATGAATCTGGTCAAGTCATAAGAAATAAAGCTAGGCTAGTTGCAAAGGGGTACAATCAAGAGTTTGGAATTGATTTTGAAGAGTCATATGCCCCTGTAGCTAGACTAGAAGCAGTTAGAATTTTCCTTGCTTTTGCATCCTCCATGAAATTCAAAGTTTATCAAATGGATGTTAAAAGTGCATTCTTAAATGGATATATCAAGGAAAATGTTTTTGTTGAACAACCTCCTGGATTTGAAAATGAAAAACATCCTAACCATGTTTTCAAGCTTCATAAGGCTCTATATGGTCTTAAACAAGCTCCAAGAGCTTGGTATGACCGTTTGAGTTCTTTTTTGCTTGAAAAAGGATATTCTAGAGGAACTGTTGATCAAACCTTGTTCACAAAAACAGTCACTAATCAAATAATTGTTGTCCAAATTTATGTTGATGACATAATATTTGGATCAACCAATAAAGGCCTGTGCAATGAATTTTCCAATCAAATGAAAAATGAATTTGAAATGAGTTTGATGGGAGATCTAAAATTTTTCTTGGGATTGCAGGTTAACCAAACTCATGAGGGGATCTTCATCAGTCAAACCAAGTATGTCAAAGAACTTCTGAAAAGGTTTGACTTTCAGAACCTCAAGCACTCCAACACACCAATTGCTATAAATGCTAAACTAGAAGAAGACTCAAATGGTAAGTCAGTAGACCCAAAGACCTACAGAGGTATGATTGGTTCTCTACTTTATCTTACAACTTCTAGACCTGATATTCAATTCAGTGTGTGTTTGTGTGCTAGATATCAATCAAATCCTAAAGAAAGTCACATGCTAGCTGTTAAAAGAATTTTCAAATATCTTGTTGGAACATGTGATTTAGGAATTTGGTATCCTGCTAATTGTAAGTTAGATTTGATTGCCTATTGTGATGCTGATTATGCTGGTTGTAAATTAGATAGAAAAAGCACAAGTGGCTTGTGTTTGTACCTAGGTGGGTGCCTAATCTCTTGGGCTTCTAAGAAGCAACATTCAGTAGCTCTGTCAACTGCAGAGGCTGAGTATGTTGCTGCTGGTAGGTGTGGAACCCAAATTCTTTGGGTGAAACATCAACTTCTTGATTACAACCAAGAGTTAGGTTGTGTTCCCATCCTTTGTGATAACACAAGTGCAATAAATCTGTCTAAAAATCCCATTCAGCATTCCAGAACTAAGCATATTGAAATTAGGCATCATTTCTTGAGAGATGAGGTAGCAAAGAAATCTTTTGAACTCCATTTCATAGAAACTGAAAAGCAAATTGCTGACATTTTCACAAAACCCCTTCCTGACAGTAGATTCTCATCCTTAAGGAGAGAACTTGGTCTTTGTAAATGTCCATTGGGATTGGGTTGAGTGTTAGGCATTTCCTGAGGGGGAGTTCATTGCATCATCATACTCCTTTGCTTCCTTGATCCATCATGTCTCTCTCCACTTCATCTCTAATTCTTTTGGTCAATGAACACTTCACCTCACATTGTGTTGAACTTCTTGGTATATCAAATGGTGATTTGAAGAAGGACAAGTTCTGCTTGTCTGGACACTTTCACTATGCGAGAGTATATGTCTCCGCCAAGTACCAAGAAATGAATATGCAATTGTTGAGGGGGAGCTTTTGTTGCTCAAAGAGAATTATTTCTGATTTCAAAAACTTGCATATCTCTATTCTGATGAAAAATGGTTGAAATCTTCATCTCAGGGGGAGCTAAAGAATTCACAAGTTATATCCCTTGCAAAATTCAAAACTTCTTCTTGCATTACATCAATTTCCTTGCATGATGTCCTCATTCAGGTGTCTAGAGTCTCAAAATGATCCCTTGAGTGATCTACTACATTCATTTGTCAACTCTCACCTATATTCTTCAAAACTACAGAAATTCAGATTTCTTTCTAAGACTGAAGAATAATGTGTGTCTTGATCTTAAACATGTTTTTGTTTGCAATTGATGTTGGATATAGATGATATCTTTTTGTCAAAAACTCTCCAAAATATGTCCATTCAACAGAGCAATGGCACATGTGCTGAGAAACTGCACACCTTCACAATGAATGAAGTGCCATGTAAGTCATGAGGCACTAATGCTATCTCTGTTCAAAGGGGATTAAAAATTAAAAATCAATGCAAAACAAAATAAAAATGCCCAATTTTTGATGATGACTGAGTAACTGGAAATATTGGCGTCTAACAAACGTATATTTTCATGTCAAAAGGTCATCATTTACCCCTTTGAGACTTGATAATGGATAAATCTTCAGTATCCAGGGACTATAGTGTGTAAAAACATTAGTTCTTGAGTGAACAAGATATATCTCATTTGATAGTTTGTTACAAAACAAAATATATATATCATTGGAGAATTTGTTTGAGAGAATCATTCTTATCCATCATCAAGTTGTTCCTTAAAAATGTTTGCTGTCAACACACTTGTTTTTAAGTCTAAAAGATTTTTTTTATCTCTTTGGAATTGAAGAATATGGTAGTGTGAAGTTGATTGTTAAATGTTTTATATCCCTCAAATTATCATTTTCATGACTCAAGTCACTGAATGCTCATATCCTGTTGGATATTGTGTACTTGAATTGTGTTGAATTTTTGCAAAATTTAACAAATGAATTTTTTAGTATCTTAAATATCCTTGAAATGATCATTCCACCCATTGATTATCATTATAAAGATGTCCCAAAAGTCACATAATTTTTCCCTACTCAAAATCCAAAATTTTCTTCAGGCCAGGTCGACACTAACCCATCTAGTGTCGACACACTTTCAGTCAGGTCGACACTACCCTCCTCTAGTGTCGACACTGACCCTTGCCAGACCCATTTAAACCGCGGGCACTGGTTAAGAACATGTTGTTCCTGCGGGATAGGTTATCCAAAACCCCTTTTCTTCTTCTCTAGGTCGACCTGACGGTGGGCATTCTTCTGGTTTCTGGCAAGGGTTTTGACCTCTCTCCATCTCCTCTCTCCTCCATCTCATCTCCATTCAATTTCTCTCATTCCTCTCTCTCTCCAGCACCCGACTCCACTCTGCTCTCATGGCACCAAAGCAGCATCATCGCCGTGGAGCCAAATCAAGGGCCTCTGCAAGACCAATTCCAGAGGATGAGGTTCCTTCCACTGAAAGGAGATCAAAGCGTCGACATGATCTTGCTGAGCAGCCAAGGTCTGTATCTGCTAAGAGAGGTAGGGCTTCCTCTTCAGGTCAAGGGTCCATGTACCCTAGGAGAAAAACTCTAGATTCCTCTCCTGACATCTCTGAGAAGTCCTCATCCTCATCCTCATCCTCATCCTCATCATCATCCTCCTCATCAGAGTCCTCCCAGCCCTCTAGGAGACCCCCTTCCAAACCCCTCAGTGCCGGGAAGACCATACTGAAACCAAGAGCAGTAGATTTGGATGACAGAGAATTGATAGCTGCATTTCCTGAAGTCTTGGGCTTCTTCAACTTTTAGTCTTGGCAGTCTTTCATTTCAGACTTTCGTATCACTTACCCTAGGCTTGTCCAAGAGTTTTATCAGAATTTGGAGTGTACAGAAGAAGGGTACAAGTCCAAAGTTAAGGGGATTGCTATTGACATGCCAACAGATATAGCTGCCTCAATTTTCAAAGTCCCAGATGAAGGTGAAGACTACCATAATTTTGAATTCAACCTCCATGAAGCCTACACCTTAATGACTAGTTTGCCTGCAGATGAGACTGATATTAAGCAAACCCATGTCACCAAATTCAACACCAACACCTTCCCCCCTGTCTTGAGGCTTACCCATTACATGCTCACTACCATCATCACACCTCAAGGTGGTGGGAGAGATAGGTTGACAGACATCCAAAGATTTGTCCTTTATTGTATGAGCAAGGACATCAAGATCAACCTTCATGTAATCATGTACCAGATAATCTCTGAGACCACCAGGGCAGACTTGCATAGATCCCTTCTATATGCAGCCCATTTGACTGCAGTCTTCAAGCACTTTGGTGTGCCTCTAGAGAATGAAAAATATGAGAAAATCCCTAAATCAAACATTTACTGCTTTAAGCATGTTCAGAAATTCATGGGATTTAGAATAGTTGGTGATCAAGTGAGAAGAGGGCCAGCTGCAGTAGAGGCCCCTGTAGTCCAAGAGGATCAGCCTCAAATGCAAGAGGAACAACCTCAAATGCAAGAGGACCAGCCTCAAATGCAAGAGGAACAACCTCAAATGCAAGAGGACCAGCCTCAAATGCAAGAGGAACAGCTTACTATGCAAGAGGACCAGCCTCCCATCAATGAGGATCAGCCTCCTATGGCAGCTCAAGCTAATGACCCAATTATTGCCCCTCATTCACCTCAACTTCAGCCTTTCCCTCCATGAACTTTGACACTGAAATACCATCCTTTTCTCCACAACATCCAGTTCATGCATCCTCATCCTTTGGTGGACCTTCTGTTCCACCAGAGTTGTTCACTTTCCTAAATGACAAATTTGACACCTTGAACAACTCCATTCAGACCATGTCATCAAATTTTGAGTTGAGGATTCAGAGATTGGAAAACACAGTATCTGCTAAGTTTATTGAGCAAAAGACAGCCTCAGATTATGCTGCCCAAAGGTTCAACAGGTTGATTGGGACAATGGCAGATGCTTCAGTTGAGCTGAAGGAGCACCAACAAAAGCTGGAAATAGTTCTTCAGGGAATTTTGGCAAATTCCCAAGCTGATGTCTTCAACACCAAGCAGACACTATATGAGATCACCAGCATAAGACTATCATTTGCACATTTGGTAGATAACTTGGAGAGCATGAAGAATCTCTCTGCTCACATAGATGAAGAGATGTCTGCTCTCAAGCAAGAATTCAAAGTGTTGAATAGGCATGGTTGGTCATCTGGTTCATCTTCCTCTTCACAGCCAAGGCCAAATGACTTCCATGCACTTCAAGCTTCAATGACAGAAAATTCAGAAAGAATGGAGCATCTTCTGCACACAAGACTCTCCACTCTTCAAACTCAAATGAAATATAGTATGACTTCAATGGAAAAGAGGCTATCAGATATTGAGCAAATTCTGTTACCCATTCCTCCTCCTCCTCCTCCTCAGTAATGTAACTTCTTTTGATAATGTCAAAGGGGGAGAAGTCTGTTTGAAATTGTAATGTTCACATTTTAAATGAAATGAAATGAATAGAAATTTCTATGCCCATTATTTGTGCCTGAATGTGATTGAATGTGATTGCAAATCTTATGAATGAATTTGAATGTGATGAATGCTTGTCAAGCTGCTTGACCTGTGTATTTTAAATGTGTATAAATCTCAATGTTCCTAAAACATGTTCAAAGGTCCTTGACAAGTACAAATAAAAGAAAATGAAAATGCTTGAAATCACATCTCATTGAAATCTTCCAATTCCAAATGAACTTAATGTTGCCATCATCAAAAAGGGGGAGATTGTTGGGTTGAGTGTGAATATAATTCATTTCTCCTCACATTTTGATGATGACAAGTTGTGATTCTAATGCATAACCATTGGAACATGTAAAATACATCACCTGAAATTACAATATTCAAAAAACATGTTTCCAAGCACATTTATCATTGATATTCATGATAATATATTTATCTAATGATTTATGTGTTTATTTTCTTAGGAACAAACATTTTCTGCAAAGGTAGTGTGGACACAACCATCCCTGGTGTCGACACAATGGTTCAGAACAAAGGCAGAAATGTGAAGAAAAGTCCATCTCAGGTCGACACGAGTCCAGGGCAGGTCGACACTAGAGACAGATTCCAGAGAAATATGTGAATAGATTGCCATCTCAGGTCGACACCAAATAAGACAGTGTCGACACTAGATAGCCTTCCCAGAAGGCCAGTTTTGCTATCTGGGCTAGCAGGTCGACACCAAATGATATCAGGTCGACACTAGAGAGCCTTCCCAGAAAGCCTGTTTTGCTGTCTGGGTCATTAGGTCGACACCAAATGATATCAGGTCGACACTAGAGACCTCTCCCAGGGAGTTGTTCTGCCAGTCTGGGAGAGTGTGTCGACACACCTCATGGGCAGGTCGACACACTCTGGAATCTCTGTGACTTAAGATTCCTCCTGGACACGTGGCACCCTAAGGAGATGTCAGATCAACATTGGATCATGTGCCCACGTACCCCAAGGGTATCTTTCGGATATTTAGGGTATAAATACCCTCCTTAAGGGCACTCATCTAAAGAGAATCTCAGAAGAGCCTCCAGAAACCTCCAAGCGGCGGCTAGAGAGTCTCTCCTCCCTGTTCTTGCTCTCTCTTGTGCTTCACACCTCAATTCACCCTTCTCCAAGCACAAGGATTGAAGTCTGATCAACATGAAGCACTAGCATCAACTTCAAAGGAGCAGATCAAGTAGAAGCCTGCAATTGTGAAGCTCTCAAGGAAGATCCCAAGATCAAAAGTGCAGAGCATCGGCCAAGGGACTTCATGTGATCAAGATTCTTCCAATTCGGTCTCTACAAGGGAGTTTTTTCTTGAAGAACAAGAATTGTCAATCTAGAGTCTAAAGTCCTTCTTGTCTCTTCCTGGCTATTCTAGAAGTTGTGCATAATCTGTTGCACCAATCTTCTTGAATTGGCCTTAATAGATCAGATCATTGCTAGAGGATATGCATCTTGTTGTTTTGTTCTAGCATGTGGTTGTGAGTCTGTGTGCTCAAGTCTTTGAGTCGTCGCACTCAAGTTGGGTTGTTGAGCAGTCTTGCTCAGAGTCTAGAGTAGTCTTGCTCTAGGTAGTGTGTGAGTTGTCTAACTCACTTGTGGAGTTGTCAGGCTCCTGTGTGGGTTGTGTTACCCAGGTTGTTAGTGGATCCTCACTGCGTGTGAGGGGTGGATGTAGGAGTCACATGGTGTGATTTCCGAACCACCTAAAAATCTTTGTGCATTGGTCTCTTTATGGTTTGAAATTACTCTTCGATAGATGAATGCATAGGATCGTTTGAATCTATCTAATCAACTTGTTTTCACTCTCCAATTGTTTTAACTCACTTAATATCTTCTCAGATCTGTGAAATTTGCTTTTAATCTAACTCTGATTCAAAGGTTTTTCAAAACGGGTTTAGCTTCCGCATTAGTTGGCCTAGATCTATTCAACCCCCCCTTCTAGATCTTTTCCACACCTTCTATCGATCCTTCAATTTTCACCCACCCGGTCTTGTCGGAGTGAACGACATGCTGATCAGATCCCTATTTGGGATTTTGGACCTCCCGAGTTGGTTGTTCTAATCCTTTACCTTGGGTATTTTTTAGATTAGTCATTTGAAGGCCCAACCCAAACCAGGAATCCAATTCGGATTTCGTCAGTTTGCACACGTCAATTTCTCCCACCCGATCATGTCAGAATGAACGACACATCGATCGGATCCCATTATGGGATTTTGAACCCCCAGGTTGTTTGTTCTGATCTTTTAGACTTGAGTTTTTTTTAGATTAGTCATTTGAACGCCCAACCCAAACTGGGAATCCAATTCCGATTCTGTCAGTTCACACACGTCAATTTCACCTACCCGGTTGTGTCGGAGTGAATGGCACATCGATTGGATCCCATTTTGGGATTTTGGACCCACGGGTTGCGTGTTTTGATCCTTTAGACTTGAGTTTTTTTAGATTAGTCATTTGAACACCCAACCCAATCCAGGAATCCAATTCAGATTCCATCAGTTTGCACACGTTAATTTCACCCACCCGATCGTATCGGAGCGAACGACACGTCGATCAGATACCATTTTGGGATTTTGGACCCCCTTTTTGCGTGTTTTGATCCTTTAGACTTGAGTTTTTTTAGATTAGTCATTTGATCACCCAGAATACAATTCGGATTCCGTCAGTTCGCACACGTCAATTTCACCCACCCGGTCGTGTCGGAGCGAACGACACGTCGATCGGATCCCATTTTGGGATTTTGGACCCCCGGGTTGCGTGTTTTGATCCTTTAGACTTTGGTTTTTTTTAGATTAGTCATTTGAACGCCCAACCCAATCCGGGAATCCAATTTGAATTCCGTCAGTTCGCACATGTCAATTTCACCCACCCGGTCGTGTTGGAGTGAACGACACGTCGATCGGATCCCATTTTGGGATTTTGAACCCCCGGGTTGCTTGTTCTGATCCTTTAAACGGGTTTTTTTTAGAGTAGTCATTTGAACGCCCAACCTAATTCGGGAATCCAATTCATATTCTGTCAGTTCGCACACGTCAATTTGTTTTGGGATTTTGAACCCCCGGGTTGCTTGTTCTGATCCTTTAGACTTGGGTTTTGTTTAGATTAGTCATTTAAACGCCCAACCCAATCCGGGAATCCAATTCGGATTTCGTCAATTCGCACACATCAATTTCACCCACCCGGTCATGTCGGAGCGAACGACACATCGATCGGATCCCATTTTGGGATTTTGGACCCCTGGGTTGCGTGTTTTGATCCTTTAGACTTAGGTTTTTTTTTAGATTAGTCATTTGAACGCCCAACCCAATCCAGGATTCCAATTTGGATTTCGTCAGTTCACACACGTCAATTTCACCCACCCGATCGTGTCGGAGCGAATGACACATTGATCGGATCCCATTTTGGGATTTTTAACCCCGGATTGCGTGTTCTGATCGTTTAGACTTGGGGTTTTTTTTTAGATTAGTCATTTGAATGCCCAACCCAATCCGGGAATCCAATTCGGATTCCGTCAGTTCGCACACGTCAATTTCACCCACCCGGTCGTATTGGAGCGAACGACACGTCGATCGGATCCCATTTTGGGATTTTGGACCCCCCGGGTTGCTTGTTCTGATCCTTTACACTTGAGTTTTTTTATATATTAGTCATTTGAATGCCCTTTACACTTCTGTTTATCTTAGAATAGTAATTTGAGCACTCATGTGGCTTTTTTTATCCTTCCATAAGTTGATTGTATAAAGGGACCTTCTTTATATGTTTGTTAATTTAGATTTCTTTTTTTCTCTTTTGACATTGTTTAGTGGTTTCATTTCATTCAAACTATATGAAATTAATAGTCATACTGACCTGAGGGACTGGCTGTGAGGGGCGTACTACTTGCATGGCTGAGATCAACTGCTTAACCATAACGCCAAAGTGCGTCCGTAGCTCTTCCCAGATGAGGGTTCTCATTTCCTCTACACCACTACCGGGCGGCGCAACAGATGAACTCGAGTATGCCGGAGGAGCGACCAAACTCGCATATGAGGACAACACTGGAGTAGTTTCCAGGCTGTCCCCAAAGCGGTACACTCGACCCTTCCTCGGCCCTCCCGCTGCGTCGACCCAAGCCTCCGGGTCCAAGTCTAGCTGGGGAGTGCCCTCTGCATAGCGATCCGCCATCGTCCTGTCATAGGTCTCCTATAGAACAAATTAAAACTAAATTATTGATATCAAATTATTTTAATATCTTAATTGAATTCAAAATTTATATTTTGACTTACAACAATCGTGCTTGCACTCTCGCTGACATAGTCATCCGTCCCCTTCCGCTTATGAGTCCGATCAAATAACTCACGAAATGTAGGGGCACGCTCGAGCTCGTGACGCTTACAATTCAATAAAATTAGTTAGTTTCACAATAATAATTAATGTATTAAGCAATTGAACAATAATATGCTTACCAATTTTTGGCTGTGGGTCACATAAGATATGGACTCACTAGTATGCACATTCTTCTCCGGATGAGTTGATCGGTTGTGTTTTTCCGTCTGTGACCGCTCCTGTCATGGTCCAGTAGCCCAACGATGACAAAGGGACTCCCAATAGTCCCTCCTCAGCCAAACAAGGCCGTAATCGACAACCATGTCTACGTACATACTTGTGGAGGCAAAGTTGGCTGGCTCAGATGACTGAATATTCAACTCACCATGAGACGACCATAACTCATAATGGGCAACAAATCCTCTCGTATACAAATGATGTTGCACATCCCATGTCGATATCCACTTTCTATTCTTACAAGCCGAACACGGACATCGGATGTTACCCATCGGATCAACTGCTACTGATGAATTACTCAATGCAAACTGAATGAAACTGTCAACTCCATCTTTAAACTCCTCTGTCACAAGTCCATTAACTATTCCACGGTACATCCATGACCGATTCTCATAAGACATTTTTTCTACATAGATTAAATGTCATGTCACGAGTTAAAATCCAACACACCCTCACATCGTTCGAGTAAGTTAAAATGAATAGGTAGGATATATTATTTAGATTATCACTTTTTACCCATCTGTGAATATTTGATCGCACTCAGATGACCATTTACTATGTGTTTGTATTATTTGCTGAAAATTTCGGCAGCATCTCCCCACACCTCTCCGTATACCAAAAATATTTATTAATTAAGATATTTTCTTAAACACTTACTAATAAGTGGTTAAGAAAATATTCTAAATCAATAAAGGTATATCAGAGAGGAGTGAGTAGAAGCACCCAAAATTTTCAACAAATAATACGAACACAAAGTAAATGACCACCTAACTGCGATCAAACATTCACAGACTGTCCAAAACGGGATAATTCAAGACTTTGAGTTAGATATACATGTTCTCATCATTGAAAATAAGACTCGAGCACATCAATCCCAAAGTCTTGAATGGGAAGGTCATTGACACGGGCTTAACACGCTCTCGTGAGGTGTGTGCAGTAATAAATTTCTATAAATACATAGATAAAATTTTAAACTCATATAAATATGAAAGGAATATGAAAACAAAATATTACATGTGAACAAGTGCAATATTAAACCAAATTCACATATACATGTAAATGAATTACATTAATGTAAGAACTACAATACTAATCAAGAAAAAAGAATTACAAGTGAAGTATGATTTATGGCCGACATAAACAAACTAACTTAAGAGTAGGTATATGTCCTCATCTCAAAATTATCCATATCTAGAGCTTTATCCCACATATATGTCATCATCATCATCATAGAGCTTTATCCCATTATTCGAGGTCGGCTATATAAATCTTATTTCATCAAAAAAAATTTATCAAACACTATATTCGTATTTAAATTCAAGACAATATAAACAAACTCTCCTCTTCAACGGAACACATTTAGGCCCATTGGATCGATGAGGCCCATTCAGATTTCTCATGAAGAAATGGACAGCTCCAACAACCTATGAAGGTTTCTAATTGGCATTGTCATTAAATTTCATAGGGGACCTCCCAAGTTGAGTCCATATAGACTACTTTTTACGATAGTAAGATCTGTTATCGAGGTCTCCTTTGGACATGGGGATGTGTTCTCCTACAACTGGTCAATCACGTTAATCTATTATATTAGCCAATAAGAGTTAAACTCTTAATATTATCCTTAAAAAAATCTCATATTTTGTTTATGAATTTATTGTAAGTGAGAATTTCATATTTTGCATGAAACCCCTCCCCCCAATTCTCTCTGGTCTTTTGCACACGGTTTTATGTTGGAGTCATGATTCGCCTGAACAAGTGAATTGAATCAGACTCTCTATATATCGATACAAACAAAATTTAGTGTATTTGAGTTTTACATTTTATATTTATATTTTTTACTTTTTATTGGATAGATGTATTGTACTTTTTTCTCATTAGCCAATAAAAAAGTAAAAATATAAGTGTAAAGTATAAAATTCAAGTACACAAAACTTTTCTTTAACAATACATATCGAAATATATATCAATCAATTCAGTCTGATACTCTAATTTGTGTCTAAATTTTAATAATAAAAATTTTAAAATGAGTTAAAGTAGTTTATTAGGCCCATCATGTCTAAGATCGCAATATCCCAATTCCAATATATTAAAGCCTCCCTATCTATGAAACCTTTGAAAAGTCGAAGATTCGAGTTCCACACTATTGCCATCAGTTTTGATTGGATCATATTGCCCAAAAATAATGTTTTGAGCGGATCATCGGCATGCCAATATAGGACTGTTAACAAGCATTTTTCTTCAACTTGACTCCCCCACAGATGCCTATAAGGGTAGTCCATCTCTCCTTTGATGGCAATATCCATGTTTCTTACATATGGCATCGTGGTCTTACATAGCATATATAGTCGTATTATCATGCTTATTGTCTTTCAAAATAAACATTCATCTCTTCACATAAAGATTAAAATGATGAAATAGAAATCAGATTAACAAGTTAAAATATGTCCTAAAAAAATTCTTGCAAGATAAACATAACATAATCAAATCATAAACCAAACAGTAAACAAACCATGCATACTTAAGGTGGGAAAATTCCTCCTATAGGTTTTGCAAATTATCCTACTTTATTCTCACGAAAAGGCCTCCTGGACAGGGGGAGGGGGTTGGCAGGAGGGGGAGGGGGATGGTGGTGGGGCGCATAAGGGATGGGAGGGGGAGGGGGTTGCCCCCAGGAGGGGGAGGGGGCGGCAGGAGGGGGAGGGGATGGCAGGGGTGGGGCGCCCGGGGTCGGGGATGAGAGGGGGAGGGTGTGGGGGTGGGGGTTAGGCCTTGCACAAGAAGGGGGGAGGGGGCGGTAGGGGCTGGGGTGCTGGGGGTCGGGGATGAGAGGGGGAGGGTGTGGGGGTGGGGGGGCCTTGCACAAGAAGGGGGGGAGGGGGCAGCAGGGGGGGGCACCGGAGGTTGGGGATGAGAGGGGGAGGGTGTGGGAGTGGGGGGCCTTGCACAGGAAGGGGGGAGGGGGAGCAGAAAGGATGGGAGGGGGAGGGGGCCACCAGAATAAGGGGGAGGGGGTGGAGGTGGGGTGCAGAAGGGATAGGAGGGGGAGGGGGTCACCGGCAGGAGGGGGAGGGGGTCGCCGGCAGGAGGGGGAGGGGGCGGCAGGGGTGGGACGCGGGGATGGGAGGGGGAGGGTGTGGGGGTGGGGGTAGCTGGGAGGGGGAGGGGGTCGCCGACTGGGGCGCCGGGGATGGGAGGGGGAGGGGGGGGAGGGGGCGGGGGTAGTCAGGAGGGGGAGGAGGTCGCTGGCACAAGAGATGGGAGGGGGAGGGGCCGGGGAGGGGGTACCTACTGCTGCAGCAGCGGCGGCGCAGGTTGCGGTTCTCAGGAGCGACGGCGGTGCAGGTTCCAAGTCGCGGTGGTGGCGGTTCCCAGGAGCGGCGACGGCGGCTCCCAAGGGCGGTGCAGGTCACGGCGGCCGGCAAAGTCATCAGAGGGGGGAGAGAGAGAGAGAGAGCACGAGACACTGGTTTCGGGGGGTGTGGCGGGGGAGGAAAATGAGAGTTTCTGACGGATATTCCGACCGATACATTTTGGTCAAAATATCCGTCGAAAATTTTTCCGACGAAAATAGTTTTGTCAGAATGGCCGTCGAAATGTCCGCAATAAGTGACATTACCGACGGATATTTCCGATGGATTTATAGCCGTCGGAAGTTTTGACAGATATTCTGACTAAAATTTATCGGTCGGCATAGCTGTCGGTAATACCGACGGAATTTTTCCGTCGGAAATATCCGTCGGTAATGTCGCTTATTCTTGTAGTGATGTCTATTGCTAGTAGTAAGTCTGTGGTTTTAAGTGGTTTCAGTGTGGTTTTTACGTAAGTTTTTGGTAAGTGAAATGTGTGTCATTGTTTGTTAAAATGGCAACTGTTAGAAATGGCAGAGGAATGTGTATAGTTGTAAGGAAGATGGCAGTTGTAGGTAGTTATAAAGGAGTGGTATAGTTACCTTAGTGTGCCACTTTGTAGTTGAAATATAATGGTTTAAAGGTTCTCAGTATAGAAAATTAAAGGGAATAGTGAATTTAGTTATGAAATCTAGTGAGAATACTTTAATGAGGATTAGAGTTGGTCGAGACAGGTATAAGGTGGTGATGTGATGGAATAGTAGAGGAAATAGTGTTATGAAGAGGAATCGAGCTGTGTGATCAGGACTATTAAATCGGTGAATTGTGGCTGAGAACTGTAACAGAAACGTTATTGTGTTTAAGATGAGATGCTGATAAGCAGAGGAATAGTGATTAAAGATAGTTCTTAAGTATGATTTGTGATTAAAAATAGTTGCAGTAAAGAGTTTAAGGGTAGTGCTGTTATGAATAAGGGGGATAATTGAAAATTTGATATGGAGATCCATGTAAGTGTGTAGAGGTGACTAGTTGGCTAAAGAAAGAGTAAAAGAAGAACAGTGTGAAGTTAGGCTTTCTAAGAATTTTATAAGAGAAATGGCCAGTTAATAAGAGACAGTAGGTGAAGATTTCATAGAAAGACTTGTGCAATGTTATAGTGTTAAAGATGAAAATAGTGATGTCAACATATGTGTGTAATTTATGAAAATGGAGAGATGAAGTTTGTGTCAGAAACAGATTGAGGTTAAGATTGAGTAATTGGAGTAAATTGGAGCTATACCAAGTTAGAATAGAAAAGGTTAAGTTCATTGAGACCATGGGGAATAGCAAGGTAAATTGTGAATGAATATTTATGAATGAGCCATAGCAGTGAAATTGTTTATATTTAGTAGTAACTCGGCAATGTAGAATAAAGGAATCAGGTAAAATAAATTATTCTGTTTAAAGGGAATAGTTTCAGTTTATAGCTATGATAGTATTCTAATAAGAGGGATTGCAGTATAAATGGTACCTTGAGATTAGTTAGATAACAGAGTAGTTAAGAGAAATATTTTGCAGAAATAGTATTATGCTATTGGTAGTAAAGATAAAGTTTAGTATTAATGATCAGATGAGGAAAAAGAATATGGTAGATTATAGAACAGTGATAGTCAGATGGTTTAGAAAATGTATAGTAAGAATTTGTGCAATGATATGCAGTAAGGTGAACCTGATGAATAAATGAATATTATTACAAGAAATATTTTTAGAATTTGAAATCAAAGTAACAACATATTAGTTAAAGAATAACGGGTAAATTAAAGTGTGGCAGAAAAAGAACAATGTTATAGCAGTGAGAATAGAAATTGTGAAGAGTTGCAAGTCTGGTTTGCTGAGGTAATTAGTGAATGTTGTTGTATAAAGGATAAAGTATGTCAGTAACAATATGACAAGAATTGGAATGTAAGCAGAATTAATTAAGAGGTAGTGTGATTATTCAATAAGAGAAATGTAAAGTTAGATGGAAAATATGATTTAAAGCAAAATAAGTTGCCAATGGAGTAATGGAATCTAGAATTTATGAAATATTTTGTGAAATGTCCGATGTGATTAAAGTAGCACAGCGGAAGCGTGGAAGGTTTGATATTCACAGGTTATCTGAGGTTTAAATAATTAAAAGAAAGTCTAAGGTTCGTGCGCAGTTGAGTAGAAAAGCAGAAGTTTTCTTAGCCAGATATGGATTAAAGCAGTTGCTGTAGAATAGTCGAAAAAGGCAGGAAATCTAAAGATAATAATGCAAATTTCCCAAAAAGTAAGCAGTTGAGAATGTGAAGGCAAATAAAATAAAGAAATGGCTGGTAATAATAAGCGAATAATGAAACAGCATCAAGGAATCTGAAAATTTAAGTAGGATTTAGTGCAATAGAATATTTAAAGGTGTTAGCGTAAAGTAAAAGGATTTGAGCAAGAAAAATTGCCCAGAAAGAAATATTTCAAACACAGCTAGGAGAATGTGGAAGTAGGTTGAGTCTAAGGAGGTAAAGCGCTATTGGCAGGATAGAATCGCTTATAGTTGAAAGGTAAGGAATGGTAAGTTGAATCCGGGGAATAAAGTAGTTGTGGAATAAATTAAAAGGAAGGGAAAGGCAGAACAAGCATGGAAATAAATAGATGGATTAGTCAATACAAATGATTTTGAAGGAGGATGCAGAGGAAGCGTATCCTACTTGTTCTGTATATGGCTTTGTTTCTTTTAAGGTGATAGTTCAGTTTATTGAGTTCGTTCTGAATGTCGAGGACGACATTCCTTTTTAGGTGATAGTAATGTAACGTAGCGCGTTTTTCGGATCCTCGTGGATCTTCATTTAGTGGTCGTTTGGATCTGTGTTTAATGGTTTTGGTGTGTTGCTCATGACCAATGTGGGGTCATTGAGCCTTAGTTGTGTTTATCGAGCATTGTGCGGGGCGTAGTGGGCCGGCAGGTTAGGCCCATAGTACCCGTTGGTTCACTGATTGTGAACGCGACAGGGGTGTGCGTCGCATTTTGAACGCGACGGCCCTGATGATCACGTTCTTGTTCTCGTGGTTTGGGTCGACATCTGCATGCGCGCCGCGTGTCGCACACGGGGCACGGCTTGTTGACGTTAGAAGTGGGAAGGCGACAGTCACCTAGGTCGCGACGCAGGCCTACGTTGCGTTCCCAACCGCTGTGCAGTTTTTAAGAAGGTTTGGCCGAACAGAGCTTTCATAAGCTCTGCTCGACTAGGGGAGGCTACTACGGCAGTTCTCCAGGCAATTTGGCGGGTTGATGGTGTTTTTGGCGTGCTCTCGACGCGAGGACGTTGCATGGAGAGGGGGAGACGCCGTGCCTGTAGACACCCATTTTTGACCTATGAGTTGAACCACATTTCTTGTCATCTTAGTAAGCCCCTAGTTGGTTACTCACCTTGAGCCCACTATTAGCCTTGCTTTGAGCCCATTAAGAAGCCCAATTTCATTTAATCCCGTACATTATCCTTTTAAAAGAGTCCTTGTGCCTTAATTGCCTATCATTCTCCCATTTGATTGACCATTTATTGAGAATAACTGATTTTCATTAACGCGACATATCGTGGCGACGTGTTCATCTGGTCGCGCCCCTTTGGCCATCACGATAGCCCATGCATACCCATGCACGTGGCTTCCCAGTCATAATGCCTTCGGTCGTCACGTTCCTCCAGGTCGCGCCCCTTCGATATGTCGCGACTGCAGCCGCGGCAACAGCCTCCGCAACCACCTCCACTTTATCCTCCCATGGCCTTATCTCTATCCCATGCAGCCTCCCAACTCCCATGGCCACGGTTTGGGGTTGTGGGAGACTCTAGGAACCCCTTTGGACTCTCCCAATCTGGATTTAATGACATTTATCCTTTATTTGGGGTAATTATCATTGAAAAATAGGATATTCTCTCTCCAAGTCTATATAAGCAAGGCCCTCTCCTTTAGAGGAGGAGCCCCATTTTTACCCCAAAGGGCTGCCGAAATTTCCCTGTGAGCTGGACTTAACCTCACAGCCCACCCATTCCCTCTCTTTTCCTCACATTTTTCACCTTAAGACTTGTTCATTTCTCATCTACTGAGCGTGGAACGTGAGGAGGACGATTCCCACTTCATCCTGGAGCATTTGAAGCACCTAAGCACGCCATTACATGCCAGGGAGTCGCCCCCATTGGGCCTTTTTTTCTTCCTCTCTCCCCCTCCTTTTCTCTTTCATGCATTTTATACCATTTCTTTAGATAGGATGCATTTCCATCCTTTCCTATGTTTTCCATCACCCTAGGGGTTTAAAAACACCCCCAGGTTCATTTCCACCATGTTCCTTTTTTCTCTTTTACTGTTGAATAGATATCACACTTAACTTGTTCTAATAAGGTTCTTTCTTTGTGGTTTTGTTGTTTTGGAAGGCATTCAAGCGAGTTCTTATGAGGAGCTCTTGTCCTCTGGCCGGCTGGAGGGCAGGAAGAAGATCCTTCCACATTTCTCCCGCATTGCAGAGAACGCGACGGACTAGGGCGACGTGATACGGTGACGCGTCCTGTTAGGGTGTCGCGATATCAACTGTATCGTGACGGGGTTCCCTATCGCGATATCAGGTCCGCATACCGTTCTCTCTCCTTCTTTCCTGATAAAGTTAGCCCTCTTCATTGTATAATTAGGCATCTATATTAGGTGGCGATCATATCCCTTTCCATGTTCCTATAGTTAGCATATGTTTGCGTGTATTGGGTGCCGCACAATCCCCGTGATTACAGTGCCGTAGCCGAATTGCGTGTTCCTCGCGAAGGTAGGGAGTTCTACCTTGATTTGTTACGTGAATTGCATGTTAGCTTGTTTACCACTTTAAAAACAGTAGATACCATGTCTAGGAGGTGAAATAAGCATGAAAACCAGGTTGGTTTACCGTTTAGGGTGGTTTGCATGGTAAATCCAGAGAAGGGTTCCCGGATTGGGTTTTCGCCTGTGAAGGCAACAGACCTTGCTGTCGTGACAAGGTTGCGACAGGCCGATCTGTCGCGTTAGGGTTTCTAACGCGACACATCGGGGCATCGCGTTCTGAAGGCGACACAACCCCATATCGCGATCTCAGCCGAGGAATCTTATGTGCATGGTTTAAATGGTGCAAATATCCGATTATTGGTGTTTTATGTGCATGGCTAGCGTGAGGGGTGTATGGGCACCTGTAACGCTCGCTAAGCTCGCTCGTGGCGTGCTGTTTGTATCATAAATGTGTAGTTTACAAGGTTAATGTATATTGTGCATGGTTTGCATGGTTTGAATAATGTTATAAAGGGGGGTTTGTGGTAGCCAGGCGCTGAGGTTTCTACGTGTACCTAGCCCTGGCTTTCTAATGTCTAATATAGGTTAAGTAAGGTGGTTAATTAGTAAGGTATGAGTATGGTTGTCCATTGATTATCGTGTATTGAGTTTAATGTGGCAAGGAGGTCACCTTGTGACCAATGACAGGACGAGTTGTTAATGTTTAATGTGATTCATAGATACGTCTGTGTAGGTTAGCTTGTGGGTCACTGAGTGACCAGGTCAAGCTATTCCTTACACTTGTATCGTGGTTTTTAATAAAAATTCTATAATAAATATCGTGGTTTGAGCTTTCCGAGTTTGGTGGTCCGACGCCTATTCTGGAATACCTCTGCAGTCGGCTACCCCAGCTTCTGTGCGAGTGATGCATGTGCGTTGTGCTCGGGGCGTGTCCCAGTACGGTGTGTACCTTGAGGTCTGTGTCGTCTGTCCTGGACACCCTCACTCCTGTGTTTGAGTAGTACGTCCGGATGAGGGAAAGACGATAGTGGGATAACGACTTGTGAGAGTTTGTGTTTGGGTTGCTTGTAGCGCACTCGTAGTTGGGGGTACGGACACCAGTAGACGTACTGGTCCCCAGCTAGTCCTGTTACTAGTGCCTCACTTTAGAGGGCTCAGTCCAGAGTCTCTAAAGGTGCTAGGCATGGGCCTGCGGGGTGTGTGACCTGTAGGTGTGGTGGTTTGGTTGGTATCCACTATTCTTTAGCTTTATTTGTGGTTGTGGAGCATCAGTTGGACCTTACGTCCGTGACTGCGAGACTGAGAGGTAGTTCTTGTGTTGTGTTGTCCGAGTTGGATACTGGTTTAATCAGCCAGTAGTTTGTTCCCGTGTGGTGGCGTCGGTCCTTCCGGACTCGTGCTTTGCCATTGGTGGTGGCTTGTGTGTGACTCTCGGGTTGTGGTTTTACCGGTTGAGGTGTGCCCTGGTGTTGACACAATTGTTGGTTAGTGAGTAGAGACTCACTGGTTGTGGTTTGATCTGTGTAGTGTGCCTGTCGTTGGCACTTGTGTTAAGGTTTTGCCCGTAATGGAGTGCCTTATGTTGGCACTAGTTCGGTTGTGGTTTCCGTGGTGGTATCTCATGGTAGTAGGTACCTATACTATACCCTGTGTGGGTAGTGCTTTGTTGTGGTACGTTGTGTACCAGCCTTTTCGGTTGTCAAGGTGGAGGTCGTGTGGTGAGACCTTCCACTTGTTGTGTTTTACCCTTCTTTAGGTAAACATCCGAATAAGGTTTTAATGTGTGATGGATTGGCCTCGTGGTAGCCAGTCCTGTTACTTAAGTGTGACATTGGATATATCATGGCTTTGGAGTATAAAGGATTAGCTCTTGGTAGCAGTCCTGTTACCCGTGTGTTAGAGGTTCTCCAGTGAAGCTTGTAGCCTGGGCAGTGGTTGCTTGTGTGGCTTGTAGCTTAGGCGACCCATTGTTGAGGTAATGTGCCTATGAGGCTTGTGGCCTAGGCGTTTCAGTTGTTGGGTGGACTAGTAGTGCTGTGCTAGTTCGGTGGTTCCTCTTTCCTTCCGAGGAATATGTGTTTGTGTATAAATTGTTAATTAAGTTGTTGTTTATTATAAATGTAGTGGGCATGCCATGGTTTGGCTTTTAGTGTTGCCAGTGAGACCCTCTGGGGTTGAGGATCTTTTGTGTTGTGGTTTTCGGGTGGTTCCCTACTAAACCTGTGACTTGTTGAGGCTCACTCCCCTACAGTTCTTTTCAGGGTTACCATTGGTGTGGCTTGCGGAGGTGTTGTGATAGACTTATACCACCAGTAGTAGTGTTAGTTGAGTTGTGTGAGCTTGTGCTCCCTCGGGGTATGCCCCAGGTAGTTGTACTCTTCTTAATTTGGACACGTAATAATGTAATGGGACAATTGTAAATTGTTATATGCAGATATGAGCACTTGTACTTTCTTGTGTCTTATACTATGTAGTTGTCTTTTATATTCTTACTAGGCACGTGTACAAGCTATCCCTTGCGAGACTTCGGTCCATTCGCGGGAGGCGGATCTAGATATAGGACCTTATTGGGCATGGATATGCAAGGCCGTCACACTGACGTTGACAGAACGAGCAATATTAGACACATAACCATCAGAAAATCTCAACTGCTTCAGCCACTGACACACTTCCTTTACTTGTCCTCCTCCAAGCACATAAACTGCTTTTGGTTTAATTGATTTCCCATTTACTTCAACAAGTTCTAACTCTGAACGGTTACAAAGTATGGACAAGTCCAAAGGTGCATTCCCGTTGTCCTTTGTTTTACCTTTTATCTCCATAACGGTGTTGAACACATTATCAAAGACATTTTTCTCGATATGCATCACGTCTAGATTGTGCCGCACAAGAAGAGTCGACCAATAAGGTAGCTCCCAGAAAATGCTTCTCTTCACCCAGTTGTGCTCCTTCCCAAAACCTAAAAGGTGTCGGGTACTACCCATCAGTTGTGTGATATCTGGCAAATTTTCTACACGTGCTGCCATATGATGACTGGACAACCTCTCGAATATAACTTCATCTCGTTTCATTCTGTTCTTTAGGAATGCATCTTTTTGTCTTCTGAAAGGGTGATCAGCTGTTAAAAACTGTCGATGGCAATCAAACCAGTAGGACTTCCCACCATGTTTAAGTACAAATGATTTGGTATTATCCATACAGTAAGGACATGCTAGCCTCCCATGTGTGCTCCAACCAGATAGCATTCCATATGTAGGAAAATCACTTATCGTCCACGTCAATGCTGCCCTCATGGTGAAATTTTGCTTTCTAGATGCATCATAAGTATTGACCCCCTCAGTCCATAATAATTTGAATTCATCAATCAATGGTCTGAGATAGATGTCTATATTTTTTGTAGGACATTTCGAACCACGAATCAATAAGGACAGGAACAAATTCTCTCGCTTCATGCACATGCTCGGAGGAAGGTTGTATGGTGTCACGAACACTGGCCAGCTGGAGTAGGAAGCCACTTAACCTCCAAATGGATTGAATCTGTCAGTGCATAAACCAAACCTCACATTATGCGAATCCCTTGAGAAGATAGGATGAGCATGGTTGTAATGTGTCCAAGCTTCGCCATCTTCAGGATGAGCCATAATATCCTCATCCCGACGTACACTTTCTACGTGCCACCTCATATGTCGAGCTGTCTCTGAAGACATATACATCCGTTGCAATCTGGGTGTAAGGGGGAAATATCGCAATGACGCATAAGGTATATCCTTTCCCCTAGAATTGGCCCCTCTTTTTGGTTTAAACCTTTCATGATGGCAAACTACATGATACCTTATCTGCATCCTCTTTGTCATACAACATATATATAATGATTAGGATATGCATCTATTTTCACATATCCAATTCCTAAATCATTGACCATCTTCTTGGCACGATAAAAATTTGGAGGCAGCTTCTCATCTCGGGGTAACATGCTCTTGATGATGAGGAGGATACGATCAAAGCAATTCTCACTTATATGAAATTCACATTCCAAGTTCAGAAACTGTGACACTGCTGACAACCGAGTGTGCTTTTGACAACTATCCCACAATGGCTCATCAGCATCCTTAAGTAACTAATAGAATCTTTCGGCTCCCTTCTTCGGCACGTCTTCAGCGTATACAGGATCCTCATGTACATTAAATGTGGGACCAGCAACATCTACAACCATATCCACGTGCGTACTTGTGCCTTCCACATTACTAGGCTCGTGCGACCAGAGCTCCTCACCATGACATGTCCAATTTATATAACCTTCAACAAACCCTTTTCTGTATAAATGGCATTGAACCTCCCATGGTGAATTTCACTTCAAATTTTTACAAATCATACAAGGACATTGGATGCAACCTTCACTATCTACTGCTGCATTTGGATTCACTAATGCAAACTGAATGAAAGTCTCAACTCCGACCCTAAACTTCACAGACACCACATGATCAAGTATTCTACGATACATACATGAACGGTCTGAAGCCATTTTTTTCCTGCGCTCAACCAATATTAAGAGACAAATAACTTTAAAATTCAAACTCAGAAAAAAAATAAATTTGACCATTTTCACACATCGTTCGACGCAACCGAAATGAATAGGAAGGATATATTATTTAGATTATCACTTTTACCCATTTGTGAATATTTGATCACACTCAAATGTCTATTTACTATGTGTTTGTATAATTTTCTGAAAATTTTCACAGCATTTCCCCACACCTCTCCGATATATAAAAAATATTTATTGATTAAGAAATTTTCTTAAACGCTTATTGTTAAGTGGTTAAGAAAATATTCAAAATCAATAAAGGTATACCAGAGAGGAGTGAGAAGACACAACCAAAATTTTCAACAAACTGTACAAACACATATAGTAAATAACCACCTAACTGCGATCAAACATTCACAGACTGTCCAAAACGGGACAATTCAAGACTTTGAGTTAGATATACACGTTCTCATCATTCAAAATGCAACACGCTCTCGTGAGGTGTGTGTAGTGTTAAATTACTATGCATGCATAGATTAAATTTAAATGCGACATAAATATGAAAAGAAAATGAAAACAAAATCATACATATAAACAACTGCAATACTAAATCACACATACATGTAATTGAATTACATTAAAATAAAAAGTACAATATTAATCATTAAACAAAAAGTAAACAAACATTCCATTAACCTCTGTTAAACCCCCTATTAAATCCTTTATCAGCCCCATAAAAACCCCCCAAGGCAAAGCTTGTCCGGCCCCAATTCTCCTTGAACCCCCGTTCAGCCCCTTTAATACCCCTTAAACATCTCTCAAAGATACAAGATGGTAGCCATTGTTTCAGACATGTCTGCATAGTTAAAGAGATTTGATCAACAACAACTGGATATGTAACATGGTTTCCTAAATGAGACCTTAATGCCTGAGAGGAAATGCTTGACAAAAAGAGAGACTGTAAACATGAGGAGGAGGAGGAGGAACTTTGACAATTCTACAAACGCGTGGGGCGACTAGACATGTCTTTCTTCTAATTTCTTCCTTTATTTTCTTTTTGTGTCAGAAGGCAGAAAATATTCCAAGTAAACAATGGGGAACTTTGAGCTAAAGGAGATATGAAAATAACATTCTTAATACTCACAACTTTTTAATACGGCACTGAAAGTAACCATAATTATTTTCACCTTAATCATGATTGTTCTAAACTAATTTCCTAGCAATGTACGTGTAATATGACATTGGAGATATAACAATAAAGTAGAAATAAATAGACTTTTATATTTTCTTAAAATCCAAATGTAAAGGTCACTTATTGACCCAGTGAAAATTTCAAAGGTAAATATTATGTATTTAGTATATTCATTTATATTACGGTATTTTCACTTTTTGATGAGAAGGAGAGGGTGAACTAGAATTTAGGATGTCATGGCAAGTCATATCATCTTTTAGATATCTTATGTTTATGAATGCTATAGCTATGGCTTGTGGGTTTAGTTTTTTTCCTCACTTGTGAATGAGATGAGTACATAATTATTTAAAGTTTATTCTTTAGGTAGCCCTAATTGATAAATTGAATGTTTTATTTTACCCTTTTCAATAATCTTCCTTCCTCTCTTCTCCTTTTGAGCTTTTGACTTACATTTAATTTATTATGCCTCTTTTAGAGGTGGATAGTTTTCATATATGCAAGACCATAGCCCCACCTGCTCCCCTCCCCCCTCCCTGCGTGGAAAGTCAGCTACTTCCCCCCCCCCCCCCCCTCTAATCTAAAGGCCGCAAAACAAGCATCATGTCTTAATCTCCACTCTCATAGCTGCTTAAAGTTTTTGTTTGCTACAGATGCCCAACCTAGTTCAGACTTTCTAGTAATTACTCTAAACATATAGCTGCAAACACCAGAGCCCATGCTCAGCCATCACATATTATATTAATTATGGAGATATCTTAATTATGGTCACAGAGAAAAGGGTACAGAATTGGCCTTAATGATCGGTCCTTGGGACTCTAATTTATTCCCTGCGATAGATTACAAGAGAGAGCAGTGGGAGAAGGTGGGGGAAGTAAAAGCAGGCCTTTTACAACCAAAAAAATGAGAAAAAAATAGCAAGCTACTTAAACTTACATAATCGCCCACAGCCGGCCACCCTCATCCCCACCCCCTCCCACAGCCAGCCACCCTCATCCCCACCCACAGTCGGCCCCCTCACCCACAACACCCACCCCCTCCCCTCCCCACCCATAGCTAGCCTCCCTCCCCCCTCCCACTGTAGGCCACCCTCATCCGCACCCACAGTCTCCCCTCCCCACCCATAGTCGGCCTCCCTCTCCCCTCCCACAGTCGACCACCCTCATCCCCACCCACAGTAGGCCCCCTCACCCACAGCACCCACCCCCTCCTCTCCCCACCCATAGCTGGCCTCCCTCCCCCCTTCAAAAGTCAGCCACCCTCATCCCCACCCACACACAGAGAGAAAGGGAGAACCCCGGTCCCCACCACACACACACACAAACACACTCACACATGCACACACACATACAGACACAGAGATAGAGAGAAAAGGGGGAGCACCCCCTCCGTCATCTCACGCATACACACAGTAAACACACACACACAGAGACAAAGAGAGAGAGAGAGGCCACATAGATAGAGAGAGAGAGAAAGAGAACTTACTGACAACAGCGGTAGTGATGGGGTCCGATGACGACGGCGGGGACTGGGCCGCAGTGGGGATGACAACGGGGACTGGGCCACAGCGGGGGAGACGGCGACGTTGTCCAATGGCAGGGGAGACAGCGGCGCTATCCGATGGTGGGGGCGACAAAGGCGACCTCTGGTTGGGGTGAACTAGAGAGAGGGAGAAAAGAAGAGAGGCGAGGGAGTGGTGGCGATGGTGGGGACCTCTGGTGGCGCGAGCTCGGCATCGGCGAGAGAGAGGGAGAGAGAAGAGAGGAGAGGTGCCGACAACAGGGGGGATAAAAGGGATGTAGTGACCGAATCGCTATTTGGCCGCTAAACCCACATAAAATAGTGTGACCAAATGACTGTCAGTCACAATTCTATCTCAGATCTGAGATTGAATTTGTGACAGAAATATTCAGTCACAAAATTTCACTCCCAAGCCCACCAGGAGATAGTATTAGTGACCGAATTTTCTTCAGTCACTATTTGGTCTTAGATGAAATTTTTTCGGTCACTAAATCTAAAAGTTAGTGGCCAATATCTTTTAGTCACTATTCGGTCTCAGATCTAAGACCGAATAATGATTGAATAATTCGGTCTCATATTCGGTCTCTATTGCCGCAATTTCTTGTAGTGCCACCAGACACTCGTTCCATATCTACCTCATCCAATTCAATTGTATTCTTCATAAATTAATCATTCTGCCTTCGAAAAGGATGGTCACTTGGTAGAAATCAATGATGACAATTGAACCAACATGCTTTTCCCCCAGATTTCAACACAAATGATTTTGAATCCTCCATACAATAAGGGCATGCCAACCTCCCATATGTGCTCCAGCCAGATAGCATGTTGTATGCTAGAAAGTCACTTATTGTCTACATTAATGCACCATTCAAATTGAAATTCTATTTTCTAGATGCATCATAAGTCAGAACCCCATCTGATCATAACAATTTCAGCTCATCAATCAACGGTATGAGATATATGTCTAATTTTTTTCCTAGACTTTTTGGACTAGGAATCAACAATGATAGGAAGAGATTCTCATGCTTCATACACATGCCTAGAGGAAGATTGTACAATGTTAAAAATACTGGCCAACATGAGTAAGATGCCACCATGCCTCTGAATGGATTGAAGCCGTCCATGCATAAACCCAGTCGCACGTTGCGTGGATCCCTTGAGAAGGAAGAATGAGTACGGTTAAAATGAGCCCAGGCTTTGCCATCGACAGGATGACTGATTTCACCATCATCACGACGGACTCTTTCCACATACCAAGTCATATGTCCAGCTGTCTTTGGGGACATGAACAACCGCTGCAATCTGGGTGTGAGAGGAAAGTACCGCAGTGACTTATATGGAACATCCTTCTGCTTTGACTTGTCTCCTCTCTTAGTCTTGAATCTATCATGCTTATAGATACAACATGATGTCTTATCTACATCATCTTTGTAGTGCAACATACAATGATTAGGGCATGCATCAATTTTCATAAATCCAAGCCCCAGATCATTCACCATCTTCTTAGCACGGAAAAAATCATCAGGCAACCTCTCTGATTGAGGAAGCATACTCTTGATGAATAAGAGAAGTCGATCAAAACAAATCACACTCATACGAAATTCAGACTTCAAATTTAGTAGCTGTGACACTGCAGACACCCGTATATGCTTCTCACAACCATCCCATAATGGCTCATCAACATCTTGAAGTAACTGATAAAATCTTTGAGCTGTATTATTCGGAACTTCTTCATTGTAATGGTCATTGTCAATATTACACTCTGGACCAACAACATTGACAACCATGTCTACGTATGTACTTGTGGAGGCAAAGTTGGCCGGTTCATACGACTAGATATTAAACTCACCATGAGACGAGCATAACTCATAATGGGCAACAAATCCTCTCGTATACAAATGATGCTGCACATCCCATGTCGATATCCACTTTCTATTTTTACAAGTCGAACATCGACATCGGATCAACTGCTACCGATGAATTCCTCAACGCAAACCGAATGAAACTGTCAACTCCGTCTTTAAACTCCTATGTCACAACTCCATTAACTATTCCACAGTACATCTATGACCGAGTCTCATATGACATTTTTTCTACTTAGATTAAATTTCATCTTACAAGCATCACTAGAAATTTAGAAATTTTATAACAACTTAGAAGAGTCACCATAAAATCTATGGTTGGCCATTTGTTGAGTTAAAACCCGACCCACCCTCACATCGTTCAAGTAAGTCAAAATGAATAGGTAGGCCATATTAATTAGATTATCACTTTTTACCCATCCATGAATATTTGATCGCACTCAGATGGCCATTTACTATGTGTTTGTACATTTTGCTAAAAATTTTGGCAACATCTCCCCACACCTCTCTGATATACCAAAAATATTTATTGATTAAGAAATTTTCTTAAACACTTATGGTTAAGTGGTTAAGAAAATATTTAAAATCAATAAAGGTATACTAGAGAGGAGTGAGAAGACGCAGCCAAAATTTTCAACAAACTGTACAAACACATATAGTAAATAACCACCTAACTGCGATCAAATATTCACAGACTGTCCAAAACTAGACAATTTAAGACTTTGAGTTAGATATATACATTCTCATCATTGAAAATGAGACTCGTGCACATCAATCCCAAAATTTGAACGGAAAGGTTCATTGACATAGGCTTAACACGCTCTCGTAAGGTGTGTGTAATGAAAAATTGCTATACATGCATAAATTAAATTTAAAAACCACATAAATATGAAATAAAAATGAAAACAAAATATTACATGTGAACAAGTGCAATATTAAACCAAATTCACACATACATGTAAATGAATTACATTAAAGTAAGAAGTGCAATACTAATCACTAAACTGAAAATAAATAATTAAAAGCAATCACTATAATAGTGTCATATTGAATTAAGTTTGAATCAAGGATATAATATCTAGAAAGAAGAGCTTGTACTCAAATTTTTTGCCTGAATTGGGATATATACCTCATTGGTGTTTCCATTTGGCTTCTTTACATCCCATGTTTCAAAATGTAAGCATATGTGATTTTTGTTTATATGAGTTGTTTGGGATTAAAGCCCCATTTGCATTGCTATGTCATGGAGGGCACATATTGTAGCGACCCTGGGTATTTATGCCCAATAAGGCTTCATACCCAGACCCGCCTCTCGCGAACAGACTGAAGTCTCGCAAGGGATAACACGCACAAGGGTCCAGTAGGAATATAAAAGACAACCACAAGCGTATAAGCCACAAGAAAGTACATGTGCTTATACCTATATACAACAAATTACATTGTCCCAATATATTATTACATGTCCAAGAGAAAGTACAACTATTTGGGACATACCCTGAGGCAGCAAAGCTCATACAACAACAACTAGAACTCAACTACTGGTGGTACAAGTCTACCACAATACCACTGCTAGTCAAACACACGGCTAGCACTTGAAAAGAACTGTAAAGGAGTGAGCCTCAACGAGTCACAGGCTCAGCAAGGGCCTCTCAAAAACAACAGTTGGAAATTGAAGAGACCTCAACCACAAGGGTCTCATTGGTAACACTGATACCTAAACCACAACATTCTCGCACTAAACATAATTAAACTATAATTAAATACAATCATACCATCCATCATAATCCTTGTAGAGTAAAAGGGAAACAGTAGGACTAGTATAGAAATACCAGTCTGCTCAACCACAGAAATGCCCAAGCCACAAGCCACACAAGCAAACCACCCACGAAGGGTAGTAGGATTGACACTAGAACGCCAATTCACCACACACTAAAATGATAATCGAACGCTTACCCATAAAAGGGTAAAAACACAACAAGTGGAAGGTCACACCACACGACCTCCATAGAGCACAGCTCCACCTCAACACTTGAAAAGGTTGGTACATGGCGTACCACAACAACAACTACCCACGAAGGGTACAGGTACCTACCACTACGAGGTACCACCACAGAACCACAACCACAACTGTGCCACAACCAAGACACACAACAATGAGTCAAACCACAATCAGTGAGTCACCACTCACAAACAACAACCACTGGCAAAGCACAAGTTGGAAAGGAACTCCGCCGCCACACGGGTAAAGACTATTGGTTCATGATGCTAGTATCCAACCCAAACAACACAACACAAAAACCACCTCTCAATCTCGCAGTCTAGGACGAAAGGTCCAACTGCCACTCCACAACTAAACAACGAAAGCCAAAGAACTGTGGAGACCAACCAACACCACACCTGCAGACTACACAACTGCAGGAAATGCCTAGCACCCTTAGAGAATCTGGCCCGAGCTCCCTAAAGTGAGGCACTGGAAGATAGAACTAGCTAGAGACTAGTACGTCTACTGGTGTCCGTCCCCCAACCACGAGCACGCTACAAGCGACCGCACACCCACAAACATGAGTCGCTGTCTCATTACAGTCTTTCCCTCAGCCGGACATACAACTCAAACACAGGAATGAGGGTGTCCAGGAAGACGACACAGACCTCAACAGTACATACACAGTACCGGAACAAACCCCAAGCAACCACCGTGCCTACTTCATAAAGAACTTGGGGTACCCGATTGAAGAGGCATTCCAAATTAGGCGCCAGACCACCAAACTCGGCAAACACACAAACCACGATACATACTTATACAACTTTTATTTATAAACCACGACCATTCACATGTAAACCTGCTTGTCATTGGTCATCACATGACCTCCATAGCAACATCATACCACGATGCACATTAACCACATAATTAACATAATAACATAATTAACTTAACTCACTAATTAATCACAATCCAAACCATTAACTTATAACATGCTTTACTAACATTAAACAGCTTAGAATAACTTAAAACATCCTTAAATAGCCAAGGCTAGGTCTACACAGAACCATCACTACCCAGCCACCACAAACTGACCACGTAAGCTGAAATGTGATGAACACAGGCGTCACCTTTAAAAACGCGACGACCTGCCCAAACGCGATTACAAGATTACCGCGACAAGGCCCAGTGCCGCGACCAAAATGTGATGGCCCAATACATCGTCTTTAAGACAAACAGTCAAACTTTGACAGTCAAGGTGCAAATCATGACGGGACGATACGTCGCGACAAAGACAACATTAAACGGTACACCGAAATGCAACAGACCACAACGATGCGTTCAACAAGAACGTGATGGGACAAGTGGTCGCATTCAAACCAACTGACCCAACACTAATCAAAAGACATGAATGCGATGGTCCAAGGTGTCGCGTTCAAACCAAAACACGACTGTTCAACCCGTCGCCTTCTCAGGCAAACAGCTGAACCCTATTTTCTTCCAGGAAACCATTCCATACACCATTTAAACCAACAATAAATGCATTAAAACACCAGATGCACCACCACACACTATCCTTGCATGATATACTAAGCTCAAAAGTATTTAAATCAAAGTAAACAAAAGAGGAAGTCTCCCTACCAACTAAACGAGCCCGAAGAACATGAAGAACACCACACCGCTGACACACCCAGGCTCCAGACACCTTCCTCGGGTGGAAATCGCGTCGCACGAACCACTTGGAAGCTGGAATCACCCAGGAAACGTCACAGTAGCCTCCCCCACCGCCAAACAGAGATCATTTGCTCTGTCTGGCTGAACATAGCATTAAATGTCACGGTCAAAATCATGACGTAGGCAGACGTCGGGTTTAACATGTGTTAAATACGACAGACCAGACTGTCGCCGAACACGCCGTACAACAGAAAGGCGGTTCAGTGAATCGCGACGTAGGAAGCCGTCGCGTTCAAAATGCGACGACATACCCCGTTGCCTTCTTCACCAGAAAATATGTGCACTATTTGGGCTCAGATTTCTGGCCCACAACACCCGATAGCCATAACCACGGCTCAATGACCCCACATTGGCCATGAGAACCATACCAGAACCACTAAACACGGATCCAGACGACCACGACGTTACACATATCCCATTTGAATTGGGATGCACATTTTATTGAGGTTTGCATTGGCTTATTTATACCCCATCTTACATTGCATAGGTATGTTGACACGCTAAAAATGACACCATCATTGGAAAATCTCGAATTGCGCCATAATGCCACAAATGGCTCACTTTTTGCCTTGTCAGAGTGATTTTCTCCATTATTCAGGGTCTTCCCCTCATTTCTCGGTGCTTCCCCTATGCTTTTCTTAGCCTGCTGGAGAATTGCACAAAATTTTATGTTCGCAATGGACACAGTTGTCATGTTTATCTTCGATTGCTGAGAGCATTTAAAATGCGTCGAGTAAAACCGTCACAATTCTACTCCGACTGGAACTTCAACTGTCATATTTGCGTCCAGTATAGCTGTCATGTATTTGCATCCGATTCTCAGTCTTATTTCGATTGCACTTATCAAAACCGCGTCCATTCAAGTCGTCGCGAATCAAGAGTTTCCATATTAGATTTATGGAAATTTCCAAATAATATTTATTTCCAAAATTGATACGTGTCCACTCAAGCCATCGCATTTATCACCTTCCATTATTCAAAGATCGATTCCCATCAGAAGATCAATTCTTTCAAATCCGCGACCACTCATGTCGTCGCGATTCAATTATTTCCATTTATTAAATTTGGCAAGAATCTGATCAATATTGGAAGTGTTTATAAACATGACATCTTTGCCAGTCGCGATTCAGAAAGTTCCTATAATCCAAGTTTGGAAAGCATGAGTCGAAGTATGGAAGTCTCTTATTCTCATCCACTTGATTTGTCACTATTAAACTTAAAGTGCGTCCTATGTGTCCGTCGCAATTTACATATGTTGTCCACCTTGATCTGTGAGCTTTTTCTCTATAAATACAACCCATGGGCCGACATCTTGAGGTTAAGAACTTCATGTCCAGAGAGTTGCGGGAGGCTACTTCTATGTGAAGCCCTGCTTGACTGTCGTCTCAAACACTTCAATGCTGCCATCTCTTCCAACTCCACAGCAGATCCAACAGCAAGAGAAGCTCCCTCCAGGTGCACTTCTTCCTCCACTCAAGCAGGCTCCTGCACCATCCATTAATTGAGGAAGCATCCCCCTCCTTTTCTCTTGTTTATACTTATTTATTCCATACAATCTCAACCTCACGCCCCAACATGGCTGTCATTAACTGCAATGCCCTGACGCGGAATATCGGAGTGGAGTTACAGTTATTAAATAGTATAGAGTGAGAAATAATCGCGACCCCCTCTGAGATCGCGACAGATCAGGCCGTCGCGACTTCAGAAGGTGGCCCGAGCCCAGAAAAGATGATTTTCCATTTTCTAGGTGGGTTCCATCCCTCCATGGCATGACATAGCACACTTCAAAAATCAATATCAAATCACTCGATGATCCAAAAATTATGAAACAGTTTTAATTGAAAGAAGACATGGAGATCTATCACTAGGATGTTTAATTAGAAAACAGATACATATAAGGCATGCTTTGAATAGGTTGATCTTCGGTAACCTAAACTTGCACAGTCAAGGAACAATGATTTAATTGTCAACGAATAAAAGATAGAAATTAGGGCAAATAGAGGCGTTTGAAAGCTAGCAGCAACTAGTATATATGAGAATAGTATCAGGGCATGGGATCGAGTACATGCATGGATTTAAAGTAAACAAGAGGGTTCGGGTGCATGGATATGATAGGGATTGGACGAATTAATACTCCATAATGGAGCCACAAAAAATACGAAAATCATGGGGCTTTCAAAGATGATCATATGGGATACCTAGGGTTAAAATCTCATGATTTGTGCTTGAGAGATTGCCTACCTTTCATCCGTTTAAGAAATCCTAGGGTTTTGTGACGTGGAGAAGATGAAATCCCTTGCTCCAGCTCCTTCTCCTCCTTGCCCCTTCATCCACAGCCTTTCTCCTTCGTCTCCCAGAGCTCCAGCCACGATCTATGGGGTTGATAGGGCTGAATTGGGGTGTTTAACTTGCTAATAGAGTCCTACCCCTTCTAAGACTCCTCCTTTCTATTAAACTCCAAATTTCCCTATTTATCTCCCTATTTTTCTCCTTTATCTATCTAATAAGGTTGGGAAGAGATCCAATTTTGTGGGTAGAGGGTTAGGGTAAGTCTAAGACTCCTTTTTAGGATATATATAACTTATTTAATATTCATCTTACCCCTTTTACTAATTAATATTATTTTGAATGCAAATTTCACTTAATTAGCTTTCATCTCATGATGAGCTCTTCCCATTTGGGCCTATTCTTTTATGTTTGGACCAATAGTACAACCCATTGCTAATTTAGCTTAATGGGCTTTGGTTTAATTCCCTTTTACTTCAATTATTCTCTCTTTAATCTAATTTAATTCTATTTATTCACATTTATTTAATTAAAGATTTTTTTAATTTATTTGAAAATTTAAAAATCAAGGTTACTATATCCTCCCCCTCTTAAAAAGAATTTGGTCGCTAAATTCATATGATCATAAGAGGAAGAATGACTTACTGAATAACTCCAGATAATTTCGTCGCATAGTTGCTTTGGGTTCCCATGTGGCTTCTTCAACTTCGTGATTTTTGCATAGTATCTTGACCACGGGTATAGATCGGTTACTAAGTTGCTGCATCTTCTTGTCCAATATTTTCACCAGCCTTTCTTCATAGGTCATATCTTTGTTCAAAATGATATCATCATAGCTAATTACGTGTGACGGATCATACACGTACTTCCTTAGCATTGACACATGGAAAACATTGTGTACTGTAGAAAACTGAGGAGGTAGTGCTAGCTGATATGCCACCTCGCCTACTCTCTCCAATACTTCGAATGGACCTATGAATCTCAGTCTTAACTTGCCTTTCATCCAAAACCTTTGAAATCCTTGGGTCGGGGACACCTTAAGCAACACATGGTCTCCGATTTGAAATTCTAGGTCCCTTCTTCTTTTATCAACGTAGCTCTTCTACTTGGACTGAGCTATCTTAATTATGTCCCTGATTATCTGTATATCTCTGCTGGTGCTTTGTACCATGTCGGGTCCCAGCCATTGCTGCTCACCAACTTCATTCCAGCACACTAGTGATCTACAGCTTCTTCCGTACAGGGCTTCAAACGGTGCCATCTTAATGCTCGCCTGATAGCTATTATCGTAGGCGAACTCTATTAATGACAATTGTTCATTCCAATACCCCTCAAAATCAATAGTAAAGGCTCGTAACATATCCTCCATGATCTGATTAGTTCTTTCCGTCTGCCCATCCGTCTGTGGGTGGAATGCTGTGCTGAAATTGAGTTTTGTACCCAATGCAGATTGAAGTCCCTTCCAGAATCTAGAGGTGAATCTGGGGTCATGATCCGAGACTATGGATACGGGAACTCCATGTAATCTCACTATCTCCTTTACATATAATGCTGCTAATACATCCACACTCCAGGTGCTCTTAATTGCTAGGAAATGTGCGGACTTAGTCAATCGGTCCACAATTGCCCAGATAGCATCTAGTTCACCACGAGTTCGAGGTAAACCCATGATGAAATCCATTCTGATGCTTTCCCACTTCCATTCAGGTATGTCCAGTGGTCTGAGTACACCCGCAGGATGACGGTGTTCTACTTTTACCTGCTGATAAGTGAGGCAGTGCACAGCATGCTCAGCCACCTCACGCTTCATGTTGGGCCACCAAAATGACCTTATAATGTCTTGGTACATCTTGGTTGTGCCTGGGTGAATTGTGTACTTCGTCTTGTGGGCTTCATCCATCAGCTTTCTCTTTAACTCTTCATTGTCAGGCACACATGTCCTGGCTTGCAATAATATTCTCCCATCCTCAGTGATGGAGAAATCAGGTCTATCGGCTATGGTTTCCCTGACTCGGACCAAGAATGGGTCATTTGCCTGTTGCTCCCTAATTTCGGTAAAAATGTTGGGTTGGGCTCTAAGGTTAGCAATTAACATCTTATCACTTCTCTTTTCAATATTCAAATCCAGACTGGCAAACTGTTCTAGCAACTGCATCTCTCTCATGACTAAACAAGATATGGACACTACTGGCTTCCTACTAAGTGCATCAGCTACTGCATTACCCTTGCCTGGGTGATATTGGATATTGAAATCAAAGTCCTTTAAATATTCCAGCCATCTCCTTTGTCTCATATTAAGCTCCTTTTGAGAAAACAAATACTTCAGACTCTTGTGATCAGAGTAAACAATGAACTGCTCCCCATACAGATAATGCCTCCATACCTTAAGTGCAAATACCACAGCAGCTAGTTCTAAGTCATGGACAGGATAATTCACTTCATGAGGCTTCAATTGTCTTGATGAGTAAGCTATCACCTTCTCATTATGCATTAACACGTAGCCTAGACCGATTCCAGATGCATCAGTGTAGACTGAGAATCATTCGCCCTCGACTGCCAATGCGAGGACAGGTGTAGAAGTCAAACATTGTTTCAGTGTTTGGAAGCTCTTCTCGCATTCTTTGCTCCAGATATATATAGGGGTTCTCTTTTTGTGTAAGGCGAGTAAGAGGTACAACTATCTTGGAGAAGTCTTTTATGAACTGTCTGTAGTAGCCAGCCAGTCCAAGAAAGCTTCTGATCTCAATGACATTGGTCGGTCTCTCCCAGTTAAGTACAGCTTCTACCTTGGAAGGATCGACAGCGATACCATCTTTTGATATGACATGGCCCAGAAATGACACATCCTCGAGCCAGAATTCACACTTGCTCAATTTTGCGTAGAGCTTGTTGTCCCGTAAGATCTGTAGAGCGATCCTCAGATGCTCCTCATGCTCTTCCTTGATCTTGGAGTATATAAGAATATCATCAATAAATACCACGATGAATTTGTCGAGGTATGGCCGATATATGTTGTTCATTAGTTGCATGCAAGCTGCAGGAGCATTGGTTAGTCCAAAAGGCATGACTACAAATTCATAATGATCATACCTGCTCTTGAAAGCCGTCTTGTAAATATATGTATCCTTAATTCTCATCTGATGATATCCCGATCTAAGGCCAATCTTAGAAAAGTATTTAGCTCCCGATATTTGATCAAACAGTTCATCAACAAGAGGCAGAGGGTATTTGTTCTTAATAGTAAGGTGATTCAATTGCCTATAGTCGATGCATAGCCGCAGAGAACCATCCTTCTTCTTGACGAACAACACTGGTGCTCCCCAAGGAGAAGTACTTGGTCTGATAAATCCCTTTTCCAACAGTTCCATCAATTGTTATTTTAACTCTTTCAATTCAGCGGGGACATTCTGTAGGGTTGACGTGATATCGGTGCAGCTCCAGGTATTAGATCAATCGAGAAATTCATATCTCTTTCAGGTGGAATGCCTGGCAGCTCATCGGGAAATACATCGGGATATTCTTGCACTATATGTATGTCTGATATCTTAGCTGCTTTCTTCTCAACTACTATTGCGGCAAGAAATGCCACACAACCCTTTCTTATTATGTTCTGCGCCTTAATAGCAGAGATGAGAGACAAGTGCCTCTTATTTCTACATCCCGTAACGGTTAATTTAGGGAATTCGCTAAAGGAAATTTTCCCTCTTTTACAATCCATGATAGCCCCATACGTGGATAACCAATCAGCTCCCAGAATAACATCGTAGCCCTCCATGGGCATACAGATCAGGTCAGCTCTAAGATTGAGTTCACCAATCTTCACATCAGCTAATGAAAAGTATTTGTTTAATTGAGCTTTCTCCCCCAAAGGGGTATGACAGGTAATTCAAATTCCATAGATGTAGGTTTCTCATTTAATGTATCAGCAAATGCTTGTGATATAAATGAATGTGTTGCGCCAGTGTCAAACAAAACAAATGCTGATTGGGAAAAGACTGGTAATGTACCTTCTACAACTCCACCTTCCTCGGTGGTCTCTACCTCTTGCAGGGCCTGTAGTCGGCCAGGCTTCTTCTGTCCCATAGGACGCTTCTCATTTTCCTTCAGCAATGGGCATTCGGAAATTCGATGATCTCAGCTCCCACAGTGAAGGCATGCGTCTGCCTTTCTCCAACATTCTTCGGCAGTATGACCTAACTTGTCACAGTGCTTGCATCTGGGCTTGTTGTTTGGGGTAGTTGGGGTGAAGACTCTAGGCTTCCGCTCTTGGCTTGGCCCGTCAGAAATACTTAACGGCCTTTTCTTGCCGTTAGTGGGCTTGCTCGGTGCTCCGGAGGTTTGCTCCTTCTTTACCATTCTTCCCTTGATGCGATCGGTGAGGTCAGTCACATCTTACAGCAACTGGGCTTTCCTGACCATCTCTGGATAAGTCTGGATGTCCAGAGGTGCAAGTTGAGTGTTGTATGCGGGCCTGAGCCCATTAAGAAAGCGCTTGGCCTTCATCTTTCTGTGCCAACTCGATGATTGACATATCGTGCCAACTGAGAGAACTGAGCCTCATACTCAGCAACAGTAAGGTTCCTTTGTTTAAGTGCCGCAACTCGGATGCCTTCCTTTCTTAGACTCTTTCTGAAAAATACTTAGAGTTAAAGTGTTCCTTGAATTCATTCCAGGTGAATTGTGCATCTGCCCGTGTAGCTTCAACGGACTCCCACCACGCACGAGCGTCCCTTTCTAACTGGAATGTTGCCAGTAAAATCTTGTCCCCATCCACGCACTGCATAATGCGGAAAATACGTTCAATCTCTTTTAGCAGTTCTTAGCCTCGTCGGGATCAGTGGTCCCACTGAATGAGGCGGATTCAGATATCGGAAATTTCTGTGTATATCTCCGACTCCTCGGTTATTATTGGCTCCAGCAGCGTGAAGTAATGTCTGTGTGAGCTGCTGAATAGTGTGTTGCATATCACGGAGTTGAGCACGCTCCGCTGCCATTGCTAGTGTTTAAGTTCCTTCAAGAGAGAATTTAATGTAAGATATTGAGTTTGTACTAAGTTGTGTGTGTGTGAATTTATTTTAACTTATTACCCCTGGTTCTACCTGTAACGTCGCTTATTTTCAGATCCTTTTTGGATCGTGTGTATTGTGGTTGTGATGGCTATTGTAAGGCCAGTGTGGTGTAGACGCGTGGTGTGTGTAGGTGTGGTGCAGGTTAGGTCCCGAAATGAAATAGGACCTGCTGCAGTTGAGTAGGAGTTGGCGGCCAGGGGTGGTCGTTGACTTGTTGGCGTCCAGGTTAGTGGACGTTGACTGCATGATCTTGGCGGCATTAGATGTGGACGCTGAGGGTGGCGGTTGCTGTTGGCGGCATAGGGGTTGACGCCAACCTGAGAATTCTGCAGGTTATAGGGTCACCCGAGAGCAGGTTTCCCACCTGCCTCTCTCTTCCCCTTGCCCTAGCTTCGCATCCCAGTGTTTCTAGAGCTTCCAACCGGTTCTGAAGGATGCTTGGAGGACCATGGAGCGTGTGGCGGTGACGAATCGCGCGAGGAAACGCTGTGGCGTGGTACAATTCCCGTGGGAGTTCGCGGAGGGTTCGGTGTGAACCAGGAGATTGCGGGAGGTTTGAGCGTGTTCTGAGGTTGGGGTCGAGCCCTGTTAGCTTGCTGGAAACATTAAAACATGACTTAACCACTTGAATCAGCATGATAATGCATTTTCGGATTAAGTTGCACCATGAAGGGATAATGGGTGGTTTGAGTAATTTAATGTACGTAGCATGCTGTGTTGGGTTGTTTTGGGTTCATGCATGTTTAAAGAACCGTTCCAGTACATTTTCTTGTAGTTTTAACGGTTGGAAAACCTGTAGAGCTGGATTAGGGTTTCTGCAGGGTTTAAGGCCGGAGAACTTGGCGTCAAGATCTCTTGTCGCCAAGCTCATCAGCCAGGATATAAATGGCTAGATCGCTTGCCGTCTATTTCTTATAAGCGGCAGTCGATGTTGCCGCCAACTCGTGCATGTACTCATGCAGTGTGGTTTACGTAGCTTTTCTGGTTATGAGTATTGTGTGTTTGTGTGTGCATGGCGATGACCGGTGTGAGCCAGTGCACTTGTTATGCTCTTGAAGCATACTGCTCATGTAATGGGCATGTTTTACGTGAATGATGTGTGATGTACGTAATTGCTTTACGTAGTATGTGTGGTGCGTTGGCACCCGTGGCACTCTTGGAGTGCGTTGTCCATGTGTTGGACATCTGGTTTATGTGGTAGACGTGTGGTACACCAACCAGGGTGTAATATACACGTGTTGTTTACGTGGTTTGAGTGTGTGTGTACTACACACTTTGTTGTAATGTAATTCTTATGATTTGTCGTAGTAACTGGGCAGTGAGGTTCCTGTGTGAGCCTAGCCATGACTTTGTGGTGTTTGGGCAGTGAAGGTCCATACTGACCTAGCCCTGGTTTGTTGTTGTCTTTCGAATAATATTATATTGATTTATGAAGTAAGTGGTGTGTGTTGCCACGGTGGTCATGAGATGACCAATAATAGGCAATTTGTGGTTCAGTTATGTGTTGGTGTGGGATAGCTTTGGGTCACACGGTGACCGATGTTAAGCTAATCCTAACACTTGTATATTGTGAATTATAAGTAAAGGTTATATGTGTTAGTATCGCGGTTTGAGCTTGCCGAGTGTGGTGGTCCGGCGCCTATTCCGGAATGCCTCTCTAGTCGGGTACCCCAGGTTCTTTGTGAGCCAGGCACATGTGTTTGTTGTGCTCGGGGTTTTGTCCCGGTACTGGTGTTGTACCGTCGTGGTCTGTGTCGTCTTCCTGGACACCCTCACTCCTGAGTTTGAGTTGTACGTCCGGCTGAGGGAAAGACGTCAGTGGGGCAGCGACTTCCCAGAGTTTGTTCTTGTGTCGCCTGTAGCGCGCTCGTAGTTGGGGGTACGGAGACCAGTAGACGTCACTGGTCCCCAGCTAGTCCTGTTTTCCAGTGCGTCACTTTAGGGTGCTCCGCCAGAGACTCCAGAGGTGCCAGGCATGGGCCTGCAGCTGTGTGTCTGCAGGTGTGGTGTTGGTTGGTCTCCACAGTTGTTTGACTTCTTCCTTGTGGAGCGGCAGTTGGACCTTTCGTCCGTGACTGCGAGGCTGAGAGGTTGTTCTTGTGTTGTGTTGTCCGGGTTGGATACTGGCCTGATCAGCCAGTAGTCCGTTCCCATGTGGTGGCATCGTTCCCTTCCGTCTCGTGCTTTGCTATTTGTCGTGGTTCGTGAGTTTGTGACTCGTGGTCGAGGTTTGACCAGTTCGAGGTGTGCCCTGGTGTTGGCACAGTTGTGACTGAGTTGTGGTTTGTGTGACTTGCCGGTTGAGGTTTTACCTGTAATGTTGTGCCTAAATGATAGTATAATACAATTGTGGTTCAGTGTGGTGTCTACCACCTGCTTGTACCCTTTGTTCGGATATTCGTGTTGTGGTACCTCAGAGTAGCAGGTACTTGTATCCTTTATGGGTTATTTTATAGTTTTGTGGTAGTACATTGTGTACCAACCTTTCCGGGTACTTGTGTGTTGTGGAGGTCTGGTGGTTTGACCTGCCACTTGTTGTATCCTAACTGTTTTAAGTAGATCTTCGTTTATATTTTATTGTGGATTAGTTTGTGATAATTAATTATGTTACCTTTGTGGGTATTTTGCCGATGAGGCTTGTGGCTTAGGTATATTGTGGTTTAGTAGAGCTATGCTCCGTGGAGGCCGTGTGAGACCTTCCACTTGTTAAGTTTTACTCTTCCTAGGTATGATTCCAATTATAGTTTTAGTGTGTTATGGATTGGCTTCGTGGTAGCCAGTTCTGTTACCTTGTATGTAGTATCCGACGTAGTGTGGTTTGGAGTATAAAGGACCAGCTCTTTGTTAGCAGTCTTGTTACTCAAATGATTGAGGTTCGCCTGTGTAGTTTGCAGCCTAGGCAGTGACTTACCTATGTGGCTTATAGCTTAAGCAACCAATTGATGTAACAGTGTGCCAGTGAGACTGTGGTTTAGGCACTTTAGTAGTTGGACTGACTAATGATATTATATTAGTCCTGTAGTCCCATTTTCCTTCTGAGGACTTTATGTTTATTATCATGATTATGTTTAATTGTTATTTATTGTTATGATGTGAGCATGAAATGGTTTGGCTATTGGTGCTGCCAGTGAGACTCATTGGGGTTGAGGTGTCCGTGGTTACGGTGTTGTTTTGGGTAGCCCCTACTGAGCCAGTGACTTGTTGAGGCTCACTCCCCTACAGTTCTTTTCAGGGCTTGCCGTGTGTTTGGCTTGCAGCGACGTTGTGTCAGACATGTACCACCAGCAGTTGTTTAGTAGTTAGTGTTGTGTGAGCTTGTGCTCCCTCGGGGTATCCCCCAGGTAGTTGTACTTTTTAATTGGACATGTATTAATGTAATGGGACATTTGTAAATTGTTATATGCAGATATGAGCACATGTACTTTCTTGTGTCTTATACTGTTGTGGTTTGTCTTTTATATTCTTACTGGACACTTGTGTGAGCTATCCCTTGCGAGACTTCGGTCCGTTCGCGGGAGGCGGATCTGGATATGGAGCCTTAATGGGCATAAATACCCCGGTCCGTCAGTTGGTATCAGAGCAATGTCCAGTTAGAATATGAAAAGACATTGAAAGTACAATGTCCCAATACATGGATTAATGTCCACTACTGGTAGTAAGTCTGAGGTTTTGTGTGATATAAAGTAGTTTTTACGTAAGCTTTTGGCACGTATACCGTGTGTTTATGTTTGTTAGATTGGCAGTTTTGAGCAGTTGTTGTGCCACAACGTGGATAGTGGCATAAGTTGTGTGGTAGCATCCTGGCACTAGTGCAGTTAAAACAGTTAAAATATAGTATTTAAAAGTTTTTAGTTGCAGAGATTAGAGGAGAAAGGTAAAGTAGTACCTTGAGAAGGATATACCTGTTATATGTTAATAAAGTGCAGAGTTAGCAGAGACAAGTATAGAGTATTTCTGTGATAGATCGGTTGGGTTATTAAAGATTTGCAATTAGAGGAATTGAAGAGATTAACAAGTTTGGATATGGAATTCAGTAAATAAGTTATAATGAGATAGAAAGTTGGCAGAGATAGGTGTATGGTAACAAGGTGATAAGGATCAGGTCAGTGTGTGTGTGATAAGTTGCAGTTGAGAATCTCAGCAAATGTATTGTGGCATTAGAGATTTGAGTCAGATGATATAAAGAAACAGTGTGTATGGAAATGTGATTAGTGTTATGAAGAGTTTGATATAATCAAGAAAGACAGATCAGCTTTAAAAGAGGTATCAGTACATAAAAGAGCAGTGATTTAGGGCAGATAGATTAAATATGTCTGAGGTCAGAAATTTGAGAAAAGTATTGTTATGAAATATGATTGTAATAGGAAGTGTGATATGAAGATTTGTATAAATATGTATTGAAAGGATTAGTTGAATAAAGAAAGAGAGAAAAGAAGGATTAATGTGCAATAAGAATTTGTAAAAATTGCACAAGAAGAATATTTAGTTGATGATTGGCAGTTTAGATAAAGAAAAGATATGGATTAGAGAAAGGAAAAATTTAGCAAATGATAAAGTGAATAAGATCAGATGAGTCAGGAAATGTCAGTTAAAGTTTGCATATTGATGAAAAGAAATGATTTAATTGAGCAGAAAGGAATTGTTATTAAGATATTTCCGGGTTTAAATACTGGAGCAGATTGATTAAGAATATTTGAAAAGTTTATGCCCCAGAATTATGAGATTAGTCAGAGAATGTCAGTAAAGCAGGAAAAATATATGAAAAGCACAATATGTCAATAGCGGTTTGGCAGATCAGAAATTGCAGTAATTTCTTCAGCATGAATTAATTGAATGGGATGATTTGAGAAGCAGTTGAAGCCAGAAGAAAGCAATTGAAAGTAATACTGTGAACAGAAATTGTGGAATATTTTGCAAAAGTGTTCAGTGTGATCAGAGTAGCGCAGTGGAAGCAGAAGCAAAGAAAGATTTAATATTCAGAGATTGTTCAAGTTTACTTGGATAAGGACCAAATGAAGGAACATAGTTTATTATGGTCTTTGATCAGAGATTGACTTAAAGCGGTATGAGCAGAATAATATGAAAGGGCAGGAAATTCAAATATGGTGATTGGTTTTCTTTGAAGAGGTGTCAGTTGCGAATGTAAATGCAGATAAGGCAGGATAATAGTTGGCAGTGATAAATAGAAAAAGGAAATGGCACCGGAAAGTTTAATAATTTGGAAAGATTATGGCATGAAAGAATATTACAGTATAAGACATTTGAGAAAGATAAAGCGGTCTCGGAAGAAATATTGCAAACACAGCCCAGAAATTGTGGAAGCAGGTTCAGCCCAAGGAGATAAAGCACCATTGGCAAGGAAGAATCGCTTACGGTTGAAACGTAAAGAAAGGCAATGGAATGACAGAACAGAGTAATTGTGAGATGAATTGAAAGACTGAAGCAGAGAAAGAGTATCCTACTTGTTCTGTGTTCGGATTTATTTGTTTTTAGGTGACAATTCGGATGTTGTGATTTGTTTTATATGTCGAGGACGACATTTGTTTTTAGGTAATAATAATGTAACATCGCTTATTTTCGGATCCTTTTTGGATCGTGTGTGTTGTGGTTGTGATGGCTGTTGTAAGGCCAGTGTGGTGTAGACGCGTGGTGTGTGTAGGTGTGGTGCAGGTTAGGTCCCGAAATGAAATAGGACCTGCTGCAGTTGAGTAGGAGTTGGCGGCCAGGGGTGGTCGTTGACTTGTTGGCGCCCAGGTTAGTGGACGTTGACTGCATGATCTTGGCGGCATTAGATGTGGACGCTGAGGGTGGCGGTTGCTGTTGGCGGCATAGGGTTGACGCCAACTTGAGAATTCTGCAGGTTAGAGGGTCACCCGAGAGCAGGTTTCCCACCTGCCTCTCTCTTCCCCTTATCCTAGCTTCGCATCCCAGTGTTTCTAGAGCTTCCAACAGGTTCTGAAGGATGCTTGGAGGACCGTGGAGCGTGTGGCGGTGACGAATCACGCGAGGAGGAAACGCTGTGGCGTGGTGCAATTCCCGTGGGAGTTCGCGGAGGGTTCGGTGTGAACCAGGAGATTGCAGGAGGTTTGAGCGTGTTCTGAAGTAGGGGTCGAGCCCTGTTAGCTTGTTAGAAACATTAACCACTTGAATCAGCATGATAATGCATTTTCGGATTAAGTTGCACCATGAAGGGATAATGGGTGGTTTGAGTAATTTAATGTACGTAGCATGCTGTGTTGGGTTGTTTTGGGTTCATGCATGTTTAAAGAACCGTTCCAGTACATTTTCTTGTAGTTTTAACGGTTGGAAAACCTGTAGAGCTGGATTAGGGTTTCTGCAGGGTTTAAGGCCGGAGAACTTGGCGTCAAGATCTCTTGTCGCCAAGCTCATCAGCCGGGATATAAACGGATAGATCGCTTGCCGTCTATTTCTTATAAGCGACAGTCGATGTTGCCGCCAACTCGTGCATGTACTCATGCAGTGTGGTTTACGTAGCTTTTCTGGTTATGAGTATTGTGTGTTTGTGTGTGCATGGCGATGACCGGTGTGAGCCAGTGCACTTGTTATGCTCTTGAAGCATACTGCTCATGTAATGGGCATGTTTTACGTGAATGATGTGTGATGTACGTAATTGCTTTACGTAGTATGTGTGGTGCATTGGCACCCGTGGCACTTTTGGAGTGCGTTGTCCATGTGTTGGACATCTAGTTTATGTGGCAGACGTGTGGTACACCAACCAGGGTGTAATATACACGTGTTGTTTACGTGGTTTGAGTGTGTGTGTACTACACACTTTGTTGTAATGTAATGTCTTATGATTTGTCGTAGTAACTGGGCAGTGAGGTTCCTGTGTGAGCCTAGCCATGACTTTGTGGTGTTTGGGCAGTGAAGGTCCATACTGACCTAGCCCTGGTTTGTTGTTGTCTTTCGAATAATATTATATTGATTTATGAAGTAAGTGGTGTGTGTTGCCACGGTGGTCATGAGATGACCAATAATAGGCAAATTTGTGGTTCAGTTATGTGTTGGTGTGGGATAGCTTTGGGGTCACACGGTGACCGATGTTAAGCTAATCCTAACACTTGTATATTGTGAATTATAAGTAAAGGTTATATGTGTTAGTATCGCGGTTTGAGCTTGCCGAGTGTGGTGGTCCGGCGCCTATTCCGGAATGCCTCTCTAGTCGGGTACCCCAGGTTCTTTGTGAGCCAGGCACGTGTGTTTGTTGTGCTCGGGGTTTTGTCCCGTACTGGTGTTGTACCGTCGAGGTCTGTGTCGTCTTCCTGGACACCCTCACTCCTGAGTTTGAGTTGTACGTCCGGCTGAGGGAAAGACGTCAGTGGGGCAGCGACTTCCCAGAGTTTGTTCTTGTGTCGCCTGTAGCGCGCTCGTAGTTGGGGGTACGGAGACCAGTAGACTCCAGAGGTGCCAGGCATGGGCCTGCAGCTGTGTGTCTGCAGGTGTGGTGTTGGTTGGTCTCCACAGTTGTTTGACTTCTTCCTTGTGGAGCGGCAGTTGGAACTTTCGTCCGTGACTGCGAGGCTGAGAGGTTGTTCTTGTGTTGTGTTGTCCGGGTTGGATACTGGCCTGATCAGCCAGTAGTCCGTTCCCATGTGGTGGCGTCGTTCCCTTCCGACTCGTGCTTTGCTATTTGTCGTGGTTCGTGAGTTTGTGACTCGTGGTCGAGGTTTGACCAGTTCGAGGTGGGCCCTTGTGTTGGCACAGTTGTGACTGAGTTGTGGTTTGTGTGACTTGCTGGTTGAGGTTTTACCTGTAATGTTGTGCCTAAATGATAGTATAATACAATTGTGGTTCAGTGTGGTGTCTACCACCTGCTTGTACCCTTTGTTCGGATATTCGTGTTGTGGTACCTCAGAGTAGCAGGTACTTGTATCCTTTATGGGTTATTTTATAGTTTTGTGGTAGTACATTGTGTATCAACCTTTCCGGGTACTTGTGTGTTGTGGAGGTTTGGTGGTTTGACCTGCCACTTGTTGTATCCTAACTGTTTTAAGTAGATCTTTGTTTATATTTTATTGTGGATTAGTTTGTGATTATTAATTATGTTACCTTTGTGGGTATTTTGCTGATGAGGCTTGTGGCTTAGGCATATTGTGGTTTAGTAGAGCTATGCTCCGTGGAGGCCGTGTGAGACCTTCCACTTGTTGAGTTTTACTCTTCTTAGGTATGATTTCAATTCTAGTTTTAGTGTGTTATGGATTGGCTTCGTGGTAGCCAGTTCTGTTACCTTGTATGTGGTATCCGACGTAGTGTGGTTTGGAGTATAAAGGACCAGCTCTTTGTTAGCAGTCCTGTTACTCAAATGATTGAGGTTCGCCTGTGTAGTTTGCAGCCTAGGCAGTGACTTACTTATGTGGCTTATAGCTTAAGCAACCAATTGTTGTAACAGTGTGCCAGTGAGACTGTGGTTTAGGCACTTTAGTAGTTGGACTGACTAATGATATTATATTAGTCCTGTAGTCCCATTTTCCTTCTGAGGACATTATGTTTATTATCATGATTATGTTTAATTGTTATTTATTGTTATGATGTGAGCATGAAATGGTTTGGCTTTTGGTGCTGCCAATGAGACCCATTGGGGTTGAGGTGTCCGTGGTTACGGTGTTGTTTTGGGTAGCCCCTACTGAGCCAGTGACTTGTTGAGGCTCACTCCCCTACAGTTCTTTTCAGGGCTTGCCGTGTGTTTGGCTTGCAGCGGCGTTGTGTTAGACTTGTACCACCAGCATTGTTTAGTAGTTAGTGTTGTGTGAGCCTGTGCTCCCTCGGGTATGCCCCAGGTAGTGGTACTTTTAATTGGACATGTATTAATGTAATGGGACAGTTGTAAATTTTATATGCAGATATGAGCACATGTACTTTCTTGTGTCTTATACTGTTGTGGTTTGTCTTTTATATTCTTACTGGACACTTGTGTGAGCTATCCCTTGCGAGACTTCGGTCTGTTCGCGGGAGGCGGATCTGGATATGGAGCCTTAATGGGCATAAATACCCCGGTCCGTTGCAGTTGGTATCAGAGCAATGTCCAGTTAGAATATGAAAAGACATTGAAAGTACAATATCCCAATACATAGATTAATGTCCACTGCTGGTAGTAAGTCTGAGGTTTTGTGTGATATAAAGTAGTTTTTACGTAAGCTTTTGGCACGTATACCGTGTGTTTATGTTTGTTAGATTGGCAATTGTGAGCAGTTGTTGTGCCACAACATGGATAGTGGCATAAGTTGTGTGGTAGCATCCTGGCACTAGTGCAGTTAAAGCAGTTAAAATATAGTATTTAAAAGTTTTTAGTTGCAGAGATTAGAGGAGAAAGGTAAAGTAGTACCCTGAGAAGGATATACCTGTTATATGTTAATAAAGTGCAGAGTTAGCAGAGACAAGTATAGAGTATTTCTGTGATAGATCGGTTGGGTTATTAAAGATTTGCAATTAGAGGAATTGAAGAGATTAACAAGTTTGGATATGGAATTCAGTAAATAAGTTATAATGAGATAGAAAGTTGGCAGAGATAGGTGTATGGTAACAAGGTGATAAGGATCAGGTCAGTGTGTGTGTGATAAGTTGTAGTTGAGAATCTCAGCAAATGTATTGTGGCATTAGAGATTTGAGTCAGATGATATAAAGAAATAGTGTGTATGGAAATGTGATTAGTGTTATGAAGAGTTTGATATAATCAAGAAAGACAGATCAGCTTTAAAAGAGGTATCAGTACATAAAAGAGCAGTGATTTAGGGCAGATAGATTAAATATGTCTCAGGTTAGAAATTTGAGAAAAGTATTGTTATGAAATATGATGGTAATAGGAAGTGTGATATGAAGATTTGTATAAATATGTATTGAAAGGATTAGTTGAATAAAGAAAGAGAGAAAAGAAGGATTAATGTGCAATAAGAATTTGTGAAAATTGCACAAGAAGAATATTTAGTTGATGATTGACAGTTTAGATAAAGAAAAGATATGGATTAGAGAAAGAAAGAATTTAGCAAATGATAAAGTGAATAAGATCAGATGAGTCAGGAAATATCAGTTAATGTTTGCATATTGATGAAAAGAAATGATTTAATTGAGCAGAAAGGAATTGTTATTAAGATATTTCTGGGTTTAAATACTGGAGCAGATTGATTAAGAATATTTGAAAATTTATGCCCCAGAATTATGAGATTAGTCAGAGAATGTTAGTAAAGCAAGAAAAATATATGAAAAGCACAATATGTCAATAGCGGTTTGGCATATCAGAAATTGTAGTAATTTCTTCAGCATGAATTAATTGAATGGGATGATTTGAGAAGCAGTTGAAGCCAGAAGAAAGCAATTGAAAGTAATACTGTGAACAGAAATTGTGGAATATTTTGCAAAAGTGTTCAGTGTGATCAGAGTAGCGCAGCGGAAGCAGAAGCAAAGAAAGATTTATTATTCAAAGATTGTTCAAGTTTACTTGGATAAGGACCAAATAAAGGAACATAGTTTATTATGGTCTTTGATCAGAGATTGACTTAAAGCGGTATGAGCAGAATAATATGAAAGGGCAGGAAATTCAAAGATGGTGATTGGTTTTCTTTGAAGAGGTGTCAGTTGCGAATGTAAATGTAGATGAGGCAGGATAATAGTTGGCAGTGATAAATAGAAAAAGGAAATGGCACCGGAAAGTTTAATAATTTGGAAAGATTATGGCATGAAAGAATATTACAGTATAAGACATTTGAGAAAGATAAAGCGGTCTCGGAAGAAATATTGCAAACACAGCCCAGAAATTGTGGAAGCAGGTTCAGCCCAAGGAGATAAAGCACCATTGGCAAGGAAGAATCGCTTACGGTTGAAACGTAAAGAAAGGCAATGGAATTGACAGAACAGAGTAATTGTGAGATGAATTGAAAGACTGAAGCAGAGAAAGAGTATCCTACTTGTTCTGTGTTCGGATTTATTTGTTTTTAGGTGACAATTCGGATGTTGTGATTTGTTTTATATGTCGAGGACGACATTTGTTTTTAGGTAATAATAATGTAACATCGCTTATTTTCGGATCCTTTTGGATCGTGTGTGTTGTGGTTGTGATGGCTGTTGTAAGGCCAGTGTGGTGTAGACGCGTGGTGTGTGTAGGTGTGGTGCAGGTTAGGTCCCGAAATGAAATAGGACCTGCTGCAGTTGAGTAGGAGTTGGCGGCCAGGGGTGGTCGTTGACTTGTTGGCGCCCAGGTTAGTGGACGTTGACTGCATGATCTTGGCGGCATTAGATGTGGACGCTGAGGGTGGCGGTTGCTGTTGGCGGCATAGGCGTTGACGCCAACTTGAGAATTCTGCAGGTTAGAGGGTCACCCGAGAGCAGGTTTCCCACCTGCCTCTCTCTTCCCCTTGTCCTAGCTTCGCATCCCAGTGTTTCTAGAGCTTCCAACAGGTTCTGAAGGATGCTTGGAGGACCGTGGAGCGTGTGGCGGTGACGAATCACGCGAGGAAACGCTGTGGCGTGGTGCAATTCCCGTGGGAGTTCGCGGAGGGTTCGGTGTGAACCAGGAGATTGCAGGAGGTTTGAGCGTGTTCTGAAGTAGGGGTCGAGCCCTGTTAGCTTGTTAGAAACATTAACCACTTGAATCAGCATGATAATGCATTTTCGGATTAAGTTGCACCATGAAGGGATAATGGGTGGTTTGAGTAATTTAATGTACGTAGCATGCTGTGTTGGGTTGTTTTGGGTTCATGCATGTTTAAAGAACCGTTCCAGTACATTTTCTTGTAGTTTTAACGGTTGGAAAACCTGTAGAGCTGGATTAGGGTTTCTACAGGGTTTAAGGCCGGAGAACTTGGCGTCAAGATCTCTTGTCGCCAAGCTCATCAGCCGGGATATAAACGGATAGATCGCTTGCCGTCTATTTCTTATAAGCGACAGTTGATGTTGCCGCCAACTCGTGCATGTACTCATGCAGTGTGGTTTACGTAGCTTTTCTGGTTATGAGTATTGTGTGTTTGTGTGTGCATGGCGATGACCGGTGTGAGCCAGTGCACTTGTTATGCTCTTGAAGCATACTGCTCATGTAATGGGCATGTTTTACGTGAATGATGTGTGATGTACGTAATTGCTTTACGTAGTATGTGTGGTGCATTGGCACCCGTGGCACTTTTGGAGTGCGTTGTCCATGTGTTGGACATCTAGTTTATGTGGCAGACGTGTGGTACACCAACCAGGGTGTAATATACACGTGTTGTTTACGTGGTTTGAGTGTGTGTGTACTACACACTTTGTTGTAATGTAATTCTTATGATTTATCGTAGTAACTGGGCAGTGAGGTTCCTGTGTGAGCCTAGCCATGACTTTGTGGTGTTTGGGCAGTGAAGGTCCATACTGACCTAGCCCTGGTTTGTTGTTGTCTTTCGAATAATATTATATTGATTTATGAAGTAAGTGGTGTGTGTTGCCATGGTGGTCATGAGATGACCAATAATAGGCAAATTTGTGGTTCAGTTATGTGTTGGTGTGGGATAGCTTTGGGGTCACACGGTGACCGATGTTAAGCTAATCCTAACACTTGTATATTGTGAATTATAAGTAAAGGTTATATGTGTTAGTATCGCGGTTTGAGCTTGCCGAGTGTGGTGGTCCGGCGCCTATTCCGGAATGCCTCTCTTGTCGGGTACCCCAGGTTCTTTGTGAGCCAGGCACGTGTGTTTGTTGTGCTCGGGGTTTTGTCCCTGTACTGGTGTTGTACCGTCGAGGTCTGTGTCGTCTTCCTGGACACCCTCACTCCTGAGTTTGAGTTGTACGTCCGGCTGAGGGAAAGACGTCAGTGGGGCAGCGACTTCCCAGAGTTTGTTCTTGTGTCGCCTGTAGCGCGCTCGTAGTTGGGGGTACGGAGACCAGTAGACTCCAGAGGTGCCAGGCATGGGCCTGCAGCTGTGTGTCTGCAGGTGTGGTGTTGGTTGGTCTCCACAGTTGTTTGACTTCTTCCTTGTGGAGCGGCAGTTGGAACTTTCGTCCGTGACTGCGAGGCTGAGAGGTTGTTCTTGTGTTGTGTTGTCCGGGTTGGATACTGGCCTGATCAGCCAATAGTCCGTTCCCATGTGGTGGCGTCGTTCCCTTCCGACTCGTGCTTTGCTATTTGTCGTGGTTCGTGAGTTTGTGACTCGTGGTCGAGGTTTGACTAGTTCGAGGTGGGCCCTTGTGTTGGCACAGTTGTGACTGAGTTGTGGTTTGTGTGACTTGCTGGTTGAGGTTTTACCTGTAATGTTGTGCCTAAATGATAGTATAATACAATTGTGGTTCTGTGTGGTGTCTACCACCTGCTTGTACCCTTTGTTCGGATATTCGTGTTGTGGTACCTCAGAGTAGCAGGTACTTGTATCCTTTATGGGTTATTTTATAGTTTTGTGGTAGTACATTGTGTATCAACCTTTCCGGGTACTTGTGTGTTGTGGAGGTTTGGTGGTTTGACCTGCCACTTGTTGTATCCTAACTGTTTTAAGTAGATCTTTGTTTATATTTTATTGTGGATTAGTTTGTGATTATTAATTATGTTACCTTTGTGGGTATTTTGCTGATGAGGCTTGTGGCTTAGGCATATTGTGGTTTAGTAGAGCTATGCTCCGTGGAGGCCGTGTGAGACCTTCCACTTGTTGAGTTTTACTCTTCTTAGGTATGATTTCAATTCTAGTTTTAGTGTGTTATGGATTGGCTTCGTGGTAGCCAGTTCTGTTACCTTGTATGTGGTATCCGACGTAGTGTGGTTTGGAGTATAAAGGACCAGCTCTTTGTTAGCAGTCCTGTTACTCAAATGATTGAGGTTCGCCTGTGTAGTTTGCAGCCTAGGCAGTGACTTACTTATGTGGCTTATAGCTTAAGCAACCAATTGTTGTAACAGTGTGCCAGTGAGACTGTGGTTTAGGCACTTTAGTAGTTGGACTGACTAATGATATTATATTAGTCCTGTAGTCCCATTTTCCTTCTGAGGACATTATGTTTATTATCATGATTATGTTTAATTGTTATTTATTGTTATGATGTGAGCATGAAATGGTTTGGCTTTTGGTGCTGCCAATGAGACCCATTGGGGTTGAGGTGTCCGTGGTTACGGTGTTGTTTTGGGTAGCCCCTACTGAGCCAGTGACTTGTTGAGGCTCACTCCCCTACAGTTCTTTTCAGGGCTTGCCGTGTGTTTGGCTTGCAGCGGCGTTGTGTTAGACTTGTACCACCAGCATTGTTTAGTAGTTAGTGTTGTGTGAGCCTGTGCTCCCTCGGGGTATGCCCCAGGTAGTGGTACTTTTTAATTGGACATGTATTAATGTAATGGGACAGTTGTAAATTGTTATATGCAGATATGAGCACATGTACTTTCTTGTGTCTTATACTGTTGTGGTTTGTCTTTTATATTCTTACTGGACACTTGTGTGAGCTATCCCTTGCGAGACTTCGGTCTGTTCGCGGGAGGCGGATCTGGATATGGAGCCTTAATGGGCATAAATACCCCGGTCCGTTGCAGTTGGTATCAGAGCAATGTCCAGTTAGAATATGAAAAGACATTGAAAGTACAATATCCCAATACATAGATTAATGTCCACTGCTGGTAGTAAGTCTGAGGTTTTGTGTGATATAAAGTAGTTTTTACGTAAGCTTTTGGCACGTATACCGTGTGTTTATGTTTGTTAGATTGGCAATTGTGAGCAGTTGTTGTGCCACAACATGGATAGTGGCATAAGTTGTGTGGTAGCATCCTGGCACTAGTGCAGTTAAAGCAGTTAAAATATAGTATTTAAAAGTTTTTAGTTGCAGAGATTAGAGGAGAAAGGTAAAGTAGTACCCTGAGAAGGATATACCTGTTATATGTTAATAAAGTGCAGAGTTAGCAGAGACAAGTATAGAGTATTTCTGTGATAGATCGGTTGGGTTATTAAAGATTTGCAATTAGAGGAATTGAAGAGATTAACAAGTTTGGATATGGAATTCAGTAAATAAGTTATAATGAGATAGAAAGTTGGCAGAGATAGGTGTATGGTAACAAGGTGATAAGGATCAGGTCAGTGTGTGTGTGATAAGTTGTAGTTGAGAATCTCAGCAAATGTATTGTGGCATTAGAGATTTGAGTCAGATGATATAAAGAAATAGTGTGTATGGAAATGTGATTAGTGTTATGAAGAGTTTGATATAATCAAGAAAGACAGATCAGCTTTAAAAGAGGTATCAGTACATAAAAGAGCAGTGATTTAGGGCAGATAGATTAAATATGTCTCAGGTTAGAAATTTGAGAAAAGTATTGTTATGAAATATGATGGTAATAGGAAGTGTGATATGAAGATTTGTATAAATATGTATTGAAAGGATTAGTTGAATAAAGAAAGAGAGAAAAGAAGGATTAATGTGCAATAAGAATTTGTGAAAATTGCACAAGAAGAATATTTAGTTGATGATTGACAGTTTAGATAAAGAAAAGATATGGATTAGAGAAAGAAAGAATTTAGAAAATGATAAAGTGAATAAGATCAGATGAGTCAGGAAATATCAGTTAATGTTTGCATATTGATGAAAAGAAATGATTTAATTGAGCAGAAAGGAATTGTTATTAAGATATTTCTGGGTTTAAATACTGGAGCAGATTGATTAAGAATATTTGAAAATTTATGCCCCAGAATTATGAGATTAGTCAGAGAATGTTAGTAAAGCAAGAAAAATATATGAAAAGCACAATATGTCAATAGCGGTTTGGCATATCAGAAATTGTAGTAATTTCTTCAGCATGAATTAATTGAATGGGATGATTTGAGAAGCAGTTGAAGCCAGAAGAAAGCAATTGAAAGTAATACTGTGAACAGAAATTGTGGAATATTTTGCAAAAGTGTTCAGTGTGATCAGAGTAGCGCAGCGGAAGCAGAAGCAAAGAAAGATTTATTATTCAAAGATTGTTCAAGTTTACTTGGATAAGGACCAAATAAAGGAACATAGTTTATTATGGTCTTTGATCAGAGATTGACTTAAAGCGGTATGAGCAGAATAATATGAAAGGGCAGGAAATTCAAAGATGGTGAATGGTTTTCTTTGAAGAGGTGTCAGTTGCGAATGTAAATGTAGATGAGGCAGGATAATAGTTGGCAGTGATAAATAGAAAAAGGAAATGGCACCGGAAAGTTTAATAATTTGGAAAGATTATGGCATGAATGAATATTACAGTATAAGACATTTGAGAAAGACAAAGCGGTCTCGGAAGAAATATTGCAAACACAGCCCAGAAATTGTGGAAGCAGGTTCAGCCCAAGGAGATAAAGCACCATTGGCAAGGAAGAATCGCTTACGGTTGAAAGGTAAAGAAAGGCAATGGAATTGACAGAACAGAGTAATTGTGAGTTGAATTGAAAGACTGAAGCAGAGAAAGAGTATCCTACTTGTTCTGTGTTCGGCTTTATTTGTTTTTAGGTGATAATTCAGATTGTTGTGATTTGTTTTATATGTCGAGGATGAGATTTGTTTTTAGGTAATAATAATGTAACGTCGTTTATTTTCGGATCCTTTTTGGATCGTGTGTGTTGTGGTTGTGATGGCTGTTGTAAGGCCAGTGTGGTGTAGACGCGTGGTGTGTGTAGGTGTGGTGCAGGTTAGGTCCCGAAATGAAATAGGACCTGCTGCAGTTGAGTAGGAGTTGGCGGCCAGGGGTGGTCGTTGACTAGTTGGCGTCCAGGTTAGTGGACGTTGACTGCATGATCTTGGCGGCATTAGATGTGGACGCTGAGGGTGGCGGTTGCTGTTGGCGGCATAGGGGTTGACGCCAACCTGAGAATTCTGCAGGTTATAGGGTCACCCGAGAGCAGGTTTCCCACCTGCCTCTCTCTTCCCCTTGCCCTAGCTTCGCATCCCAGTGTTTCTAGAGCTTCCAACCGGTTTTGAAGGATGCTTGGAGGACCATGGAGCGTGTGACGGTGACGAATCGCGCGAGGAAACGCTGTGGCGTGGTACAATTCCCGTGGGAGTTCGCGGAGGGTTCGGTGTGAACCAGGAGATTGCGGGAGGTTTAAGCGTGTTCTGAGGTTGGGGTCGAGCCCTGTTAGCTTGTTGGAAACATTAAAACATGACTTAACCACTTGAATCAGCATGATAATGCATTTTCGGATTAAGTTGCACCATGAAGGGATAATGGGTGGTTTGAGTAATTTAATGTACGTAGCATGATGTGTTGGGTTGTTTTGGGTTCATGCATGTTTAAAGAACCGTTCCAGTACATTTTCTTGTAGTTTTAACGGTTGGAAAACCTGTAGAGCTGGATTAGGGTTTCTGCAGGGTTTAAGGCTGGAGAACTTGGCGTCAAGATCTCTTGTCGCCAAGCTCATCAGCCGGGATATAAACGGCTAGATCGCTTGCCGTCTATTTCTTATAAGCGGCAGTCGATGTTGCCGCCAACTCGTGCATGTACTCATGCAGTGTGGTTTACGTAGCTTTTCTGGTTATGAGTATTGTGTGTTTGTGTGTGCATGGCGATGACCGGTGTGAGCCAGTGCACTTATTATGCTCTTGAAGCATACTGCTCATGTAATGGGCATGTTTTACGTGAATGATGTGTGATGTACGTAATTGCTTTACGTAGTATGTGTGGTGCGTTAGCACCCGTGGCACTCTTGGAGTGCGTTGTCCATGTGTTGGACATCTGGTTTATGTGGCAGACGTGTGGTACATCAACCAGGGTGTAATATACACGTGTTGTTTACGTGGTTTGAGTGTGTGTGTACTACACACTTTGTTGTAATGTAATTCTTATGATTTGTCGTAGTAACTGGGCAGTGAGGTTCCTGTGTGAGCCTAGCCATGACTTTGTGGTGTTTGGGCAGTGAAGGTCCATACTGACCTAGCCCTGGTTTGTTGTTGTCTTTCGAATAATATTATATTGATTTATGAAATAAGTGGTGTGTGTTGCCACGGTGGTCATGAGATGACCAATAATAAGCAAATTTGTGGTTCAGTTATGTGTTGGTGTGTGATAGCTTTGGGGTCACACGGTGACTGATGTTAAGCTAATCCTAACACTTGTATATTGTGAATTATAAGTAAAGGTTATATGTGTTAGTATCGCGGTTTGAGCTTGCCGAGTGTGGTGGTCCGGCGCCCATTCCGGAATGCCTGTCTAGTCGGGTACCCCAGGTTCTTTGTGAGCCAGTGACGTGTGTTTGTTGTGCTCGGGGTTTTGTCCCGGTACTGGTGTTGTACCGTCGTGGTCTGTGTCGTCTTCCTGGACACCCTCACTCCTGAGTTTGAGTTGTACGTCCGACTGAGGGAAAGACGGCAGTGGGGCAGCGACTTCCCAGAGTCTGTTCTTGTGTCGCTTGTAGCGCGCTCGTAGTTGGGGGTACGGACACCAGTAGACGTCACTGGTCCCCAGCTAGTCCTGTTTTCCAGTGCGTCACTTTACGGTGCTCCGGCCAGAGACTCTAGAGGTGCCAGGCATGGGCCTGCAGCTGTGTGTCTGCAGGTGTGGTGTTGGTTGGTCTCCACAGTTGTTTGACTTCTTCCTTGTGGAGCGGCAGTTGGACCTTTCGTCCGTGACTGCGAGGCTGAGAGGTTGTTCTTGTGTTGTGTTGTCCGGGTTGGATACTGGCCTGATCAGCCAGTAGTCCGTTCCCGTGTGGTGGCGTCGTTCCCTTCCGACTCGTGCTTTGCTATTTGTCGTGGTTCGTGAGTTTGTGACTCGTGGTCGAGGTTTGACCAGTTCGAGGTGTGCCCTGGTGTTGGCACAGTTGTGACTGAGTTGTGGTTTGTGTGACTTGCCGGTTGAGGTTTTACCTGTAATGTTGTGCCTAAATGATAGTATAATACAATTGTGGTTCAGTGTGGTGTCTACCACCTGCTTGTACCCTTTGTTCGGATATTCGTGTTGTGGTACCTCAGAGTAGCAGGTACTTGTATCCTTTATGGGTTATTTTATAGTTTTGTGGTAGTACATTGTGTACCAACCTTTCCGGGTACTTGTGTGTTGTGGAGGTCTGGTGGTTTGACCTGCCACTTGTTGTATCCTAACTGTTTTAAGTAGATCTTTGTTTATATTTTATTGTGGATTAGTTTGTGATTATTAATTATGTTACCTTTGTGGGTATTTTGCCGATGAGGCTTGTGGCTTAGGCATATTGTGGTTTAGTAGAGCTATGCTCCGTGGAGGCCGTGTGAGACCTTCCACTTGTTGAGTTTTACTCTTCTTAGGTATGATTCCAATTATAGTTTTAGTGTGTTATGGATTGGCTTCATTGTAGCTAGTTCTGTTACCTTGTATGTAGTATCCGACGTAGTGTGGTTTGGAGTATAAAGGACCAACTCTTTGTTAGCAGTCCTGTTACTCAAATGATTGAGGTTCGCTTGTGTAGTTTGCAGCCTAGGCAGTGACTTACCTATGTGGCTTATAGCTTAACCAACCAATTGTTGTAACAGTGTGCCAGTGAGACTGTGGTTTAGGCACTTTAGTAGTTGGACTGACTAATGATATTATATTAGTCCTGTAGTCCCATTTTCCTTCTGAGGACTTTATGTTTATTATCATGATTATGTTTAATTGTTATTTATTGTTATGATGTGAGCATGAAATGGTTTGGCTATTGGTGCTGCCAGTGAGACCCATTGGGGTTGAGGTGTCTGTGGTTACGGTGTTGTTTTGGGTAGCCCCTACTGAGCCAGTGACTTGTTGAGGCTCACTCCCCTACAGTTCTTTTCAGGGCTTGCCGTGTGTTTGGCTTGCAGCGGAGTTGTGTCAAACTTGTACCACCAGCATTGTTTAGTAGTTAGTGTTGTGTGAGCTTGTGCTCCCTCGGGGTATGCCCCAGGTAGTTGTACTTTTTAATTGGACATGTATTAATGTAATGGGACAGTTGTAAATTGTTATATGCAGATATGAGCACATGTACTTTCTTGTGTCTTATACTGTTGTGGTTTGTCTTTTATATTCTTACTGGACACTTGTGTGAGCTATCCCTTGCGAGACTTCGGTCCGTTCGCGGGAGGCAGATCTGGATATGGAGCCTTAATGGGCATAAATACCCCGGTCCGTCACACTACCCATCTCACATAAGTATGAAATTAGACTCTAAGTCAAGGCAAGTCAAACCTAGATCATCATATACTTAAGAATAACCTAAGCTTTGATACCACAAAACTATAACGTCCCGACGCGGAATGTCGGTGCGGAGTTACAGTTATTAAATAGTACAAAGTGAGAAATAAATAACAAACCATTACACAAATGCGATTAATATCAACTAACTCTAATTTCATTAATAATTCATCAAACTCCATTACATTCACTAATCATAGCTATAACTAGGGCCCAGAGTACTTTATTCAAATCTAAACTATTACATAGCGACTAACTAACTCTCTGACTCATAACTATACTAACTAACTACTAAGCATGTGGTTGCTGAACTAGTCACTCTTGAACATCTTCCTCATTTCCCTCCTCGTGAGTGTGGTAATTGCCATCCGACTCACCTGAACACATGAAACAATAACGTAGGATGAGCAAATAATCCCCAGTAGAACTTAATATCTCATGAGAACAAGCATGGTTTAAATGATTAATAGCATAAATGGCAGGATAACTATAGAGCATAGTCATGTAGCGCAAAGTAACAATAGCAAGAGAATGATAGCACAAGTACATGGAAAATAGCACCTCAAGTACGATAAAGGATTGGCCATGTAACGATATAGCACGTAAAGTTGCACAATGGTGCACTAGTAACGATAGCACTTGTATAGATAGCACTTTGATTGTCATAGATTAAATCTTGATAGTATAATAGCACTGAGTGCATGCCGTACACACCTTTGATCATATTAACTTCTATGGGCACTGGCACTTTTCGGGTGCTCCTCCCAGGACCAGATCGGGCCCCATTGCACTGGCATAAGTGATTTTCTTATCTTTAGACAATCACATAAATGGCCAAGAGAGTACCAAGAATAGATAAGAGGAATATATGAAATAGACGAGAGTGTAGAGAGAAAGTGAATAGATGAGAGTACAAGGATAGTAGATGAGACAGGGGTACAATCATAAAACAATGTTAAACATCGATAGTAACAGTTGCACAGCACTCGATCGTGTGCCGGCAGTCTAGTAGGAGTCACATCGCCCACCAGCCGTACTATGAACACAAACTAGATAGTCTAGCGTGATCACAAGGTAAGAAGGAAACACACTAAGGTCGTTGGATCGTACTAATCCCTAAGGGTGTATCAGGTTTTGAGGGTATAAGCAGCTTGTCGACTAAGGACATGTGCCAAAGCCAAGGAGACTTACGGAGGCCTTGACAAGGAGTCCCTGGCCCAGTCAGGAGTATTCCTGATGGAGAGGTGGTCCAGGCCAAGAGAAAGTGTGTAAGAAACAAGTGTCCGTTGTGCCTCGAGTGCTCGAAGGCCGTGGGAATCGGTAACGGCATCCAAAACGCACGAGTAAAATGAGGACAAGTATAATTATTTAAATAGGGAATTTAAGTAAATTGTTACACTTATTTACCAGATATATTATTGAATATTTTAGATAGGTCTCATGGCAAACATTAATGTTTAGTGTGTGCAAGTGTAAAGAAATCATGAGAGCATGTATGATTGTGCACATAGTTTTTAATTTAATTGATTTCATGTAGATATCACCTATTATTAAACTAACAAGTCATTACAATTCATGACAGCACATAATTAGGGTTAAACATGATTTAAATGACATGAATAGCAGGGTGACATATGTGATTTCATGATCTGGCCGCTCTGCTGGAGTCGCGACAGGGGTACCCGTCGCAATTCAGATCGCGACACATGGTCCGGTCGCGTTCTGCTGAATAGGCCGCTAGGGTGAACCGGGGGCAGGTCGCGACATGTCAACCCATTGCGTTCAGAATGCGATGGACCCTCGTGTCGCGACCCCCGCTAAGATCACGACGGATCGGGCCGTCGCGACTTCAGAAGGTGGCCCGAGCCTAGAAAAGATGATTTTCCCTTTTCCAAGTGGGTTCCATCCCTCTATGGCATGACACAACACACTTCAAAAATCAATAGCAAATCACTCGATGATTCAAAAATTATGAAACAAGTTTTAATCGAAAGAAGACATGGAGATCTATCACTAGGCATGTTTAATTAGAAAATAGATACATATAAGGCATGCTTTGAATAGGTTGATCTTCAGTAACCTAAACTTGCATAGTCAAGGAACAATGATTTAATTGGCAACGAATACAAGATAGAAATTAGGGCAAATAGGGGCGTTTGAAAGCTCGTACCAACTAGTATATGTGAGAATAATCTCAGGGCATGGGATTGAGTACATGCATGGATTTAAAGTAAACAAGAGGGTTCAGGTGCATGGATATGACAAGGATTAGACGAATTAATACTCCATCATTGAGCCACGAAAAATAGGAAAATCCTGGGGCTTTCAAAGAAGATCATGTGGGATACCTAGGGTTAAAATCTCACGATTTGTACTTGAGAGATTGCCTACCTTTCACGTGTTTAAGAAATCCTAGGGTTTTGTGACGTGGAGAAGATGAAATCCCTTGCTCCAGCTCCTTCTCCTCCTTGCTCCTTCGTCCACAGCCTTTCTCCTTCGTCTCCCAGAGCTCCAGCCATAATCTATGGGGTTGATATGGCCGAATTGGGTTGTTTAACTTGCTAATAGAGTCCTATCCCTTCTAAGACTCCTCATTTCTATTAAATTTTGTATTTTCCTATTTATCTCCCTATTTTTCTCATTTATCTATCTAATAGGGTTGGGAAGAGATCCAATTTCGTGGGTAGAGGGTTAGGGTAAGTCTAGGACTCCTTTTTAGGATATATATGACTTATTTAATATTCATTTTACCCTTTTTACTAATTAATATTATTTTGAATACGAATTTCACTTAATTAGCTCCCATCTCATGACGGGCTCTTCCCATTTGGGCCCATTCTTTTATGTTTGGACCAATAGTACAACCCATTGCTAATTTAGCTTAATGGGCTTTGATTTAATTCCCTTTTACTTCAATTATTCTCTCTTTAATCGAATTTAATTCTAATTATTCACATTTATTTAATTAAAGATTTTTTTATTTATTTGAAATTTTAATAATCAAGGGTACTACATCAACCTCCCTTTTAATTCTCTTTTTATCAATCAACACATATATTGTATGCATACACACACACACCCCTAATTTTCTAGGGCTTTAAAAAAGCCACAAAAGGTGTGTTCTTCTCCATCACTTTCATATTAACTTCATTAGTTTGAGAATTGCATACTACACATTTGGCTAATCCTCTATTTTTATTTGTGTTTTGCAAGGGTAATCAAATCTGAAAAGAGCCTTCTACCACGGCTGGCCGTGCTCGCAGAAGAAGAAGCGGATCCATAATCTCTTTTCGCACAATCTCCCCGCTCTAAAGGTATTCTTCGCGATCACTCCTTTTTTATTATTTATTCATACTCTTTCGACTCCCACGTGTGTCTGGCGATCACAGTCACATCAAAGAAGTTGTGCTCCATCCATCTTTTCCCTTTATTTCCTCATTATTTTTTTTGTAGCGCTTTTGTAGTTCGAAAGAACGAAAAAGCATAATCTACAAGGTACATGGAGTTTTCTTATAATCATGCTTGGAGTCAAAGCCCCATTTGCTTTGCTTTCCTCATATGATAAAAGCGGTTTTGATAGCCCTGTTTGGGACCCTTTTAAAGACCAATGGACCTAGAGTTTTAAGTAGGGCTGTAAACAAACCAATACACCCGCCAAGTAGCTCGAATTCCACTCGTTTAATTAATAAGGTAAATGAGTCAAGCTCAAACAAAAATTTAAGCTCGTTTCATAAATGAGCGAAGTATGAGTAAATGCCTACTCGGCTCGTTTAAGCTCATTTTATTTTTTAATTATAAAAATTATAAATATAGTTGTTAAATATTTTAAACATTATACTAAAATAATTAAAAAAGTAACTTATGAAGGATCTTGAGATATGACCTTGAAATGAGATAGATTTGGGTCTTATAAACAATTAATTTTTTACTTGTAGATTGAATTGGGCTTTTATATAAACATATATAGATACATATATATTTATTTAAATATAACTCGTAAATTCAATTGGGCTCGTTAAGATACTTGTTAAAGACTCGAACTCGAGAGTATTTAAACGAAACCAAGCTTGAACAACCATTTTCAATACTCGATAAAGCTCGAGCTCAACTCAAACTTGATTAAAAATTAACGAACAGAACTTGAGCAGCATAATACTCGGCTCGGCTCGACTTGGTTACACCCCTAGTTTTAAGAGCTTCCAGTTTGACCTAACAAACCAAATTGAATCAAATTGGATCTTTCGGTTGATTCAAAAACCTAACAACTTGGGTTAATAATATGAATCAAACTGAAAAAAATTAATATGAGACCAATCCAGCTAGCCCCCATGACAAAGTGTGTGTCAATTAACATAGATCCATGTTGCTATATAATCTCCTAAGTGGATTGCGAAGTATCATTTAATATAAGTATATCATGTCTGTGTCATGAATGACTTCTTATATTTTTGGTCATCTTGAAGTAATAACCAAGGCTCCCTAACATAAGTATATCATGTCCAGGCATCAACTATGCGGCATCCTATATAATATAATATAAATAAAGATATTGAATGGCAATGCTCATCAAAAATGAAATTTAAAAATTAATAATATATTGTTATGTCAAATTTAAAAAGAAATTATAATATAAATAAAAAAATATATTACAATTATATAATTATGTAAAAATCACACAAATATGACATTATAAACATAATGTGAAAAAATTATCATTACAATAGTGAACCAAAATTAAACATATGAAAAGAAATTACTTGAACAAATAAAAATATAAAATACAAGTACTAACATGTGTGTGTGTGTGTGTGCGTGTGTGTGTGTTATGGATGTCCTCAAGCCAATCATAACTTGTACAATCTTGTTCTTTGATAATAATAATAAGACTTTTATATTCATTATGTGTAACTCGTTTATCGTTTCATTATGAAGTCCATGAATATACACAATGGATATTAATTATGATGAGATCATAACAATGAGATTAATATCCTTTAAATGTATATTCTTAATTGTTCCTAGTCAGAAGATATTCAAGAAGGACATCGGATATCCGGTTAGACTAGTACAGGTTGCACCTGCTCATATGATGAGGGTGACTGGTCTCATAGTCACTTGTATGGAGACACTAAGGTGAATCTGTAGGTGCTCATTGGAGACTGAGTTCACTGAACTGATCCATTATGAATCGCTGGATGGTAATATTACCTAACTGTCAACCAGCTAGATTCATTGTCACAGTGGCATGATTGGTCCTTAGACCTGAGACACTAAGGACACCTTGTCGGTGGACTTCTACATTTTGACCTTAACTTATAGATCTCTAGCCATGGGGTCTTAATTAGTTAAGTGCTCGGATCTAGCGGAATACCTTCGAAGGTGATTGTGTGGTCAACATGGGATCGCTCGCTTTCGGTAACAAGAGAGTGAATGCTCTAGGGAAAGATGCCTAATAGTCCCTGGCCAAGGCATGACTACTTATAAGAAAAGGGGTTTTCTGATATTGTTATGCGGCATCTAAACCAAGTGAGTTCACATATTAGGGTTTGACAATTGACCATACCCTAAGTGCACTCGGGAGCATTGTGCGAGCAAATGATTATAGTCACGTGGTATCTGTTGACACAGAAGGTTCCTTGAATGGGTTGCTGAACCCCAATGCTTTCCAGGATCAAGTGGTGTTGCTTGGCACCCAACTTGATTGGAGGCCCGGTCAATTATCGTGAGACGATAATTGATTATGTAATTAATTAATATGAGATATTAATTAATTACAGTAAGTCAATAAAGAGTTATTGGGCTTAATGGGCTGAAAACTGGACTAGCACTTGGGCCTAGAGGGTCACACGCAATAGAGTTCCGAGCAGACTGGGTAGGATGACCGATATAGACATTAACTGGGTTTTTGTAAGAAAACCGCAGAGTCTATATATACACGTGGAGAGTTAAACCCTGGACCAAGCTCCAGGCTCTCTCCCTAGCCGCCCCACTCCTCTCTCTCTCCAGGGCGCCCCCACCTCTTCTCTCTCCTCTCTCTCTGGCACATGGTGGAGTTGAGATTTGGGAGACACGTGGAGACCGAGGAGATCCCGTCTGCGTCCGGAGCTCACGTGGATACGTCTAGAGGTCGGACACTTGAACGGCTTGAAGTACCAGCGCCTCCAGTGCTACCTCCTCCCCGGATTCGGGAGTTTCGCAACCCCGCAAAGGTAAAGATCAGATCTTCCTACGCGCGGGTTCTCCGTCTCTGTTCGATTCCGACCGCCGGCAACGATATCTACCTGAGGGAATCGCGTTTCCGCTGCGCTATGTTCGAAACCTTTAAGTGGTATCAGAGACAGGTTGCTGGTTCGGTCGGAATCGGCGTCATATGACATTTTATGCGTTTTCGTCGATTCGCGTTCTGCATGAATCCCTAATTTTTGCTTCGTTCTTGGGTCGCACATGAGATGTGCACTTCCCGTTTGGTACATGGAAGTTGTTCCCGGTACCAAGGGCTTCGCGAGGAACCCTTCGTGGCGTCGTTTGGCCCTTTGTGGAGGCCACACGACCACCTGCAAGAAGCCGCCGCCATGCTTCTTGGACAGTCCAAGAAAGGGGTGTTTCCTGCAAATCTAGGGTTTTTTGGGGAGTTTTCTGGGTGCTAAGGGGCGATGGGAGGCGTTTTTCGGCACTGCCGGCGCCGTCCATGGCCACCGGAGGCGGCGCGGATGGCGGCAGGGCCGCGGCGCTCCGACGCGGCGCCATGGAGCGGTGGCGGCCAGGGTTTCGCCCTGGCCGTGGGCGCTGTCGGGCGGGAGGGGCGACCCTCGCGGGTCGCCCCCGCGGGCCCCCCCGACCGGGTCCACTTACCCGGACCCGGGGCGGGGCCCGGGGCACCCGGGCGGGTGCCCGCGCCGGTCCGCCCTGGGCGGACCGGCTACCGGATCTGGCTCGCCCGGATCCGGTCCGGCCCTCCTCTTTTTCCCCAATTTTTAAAGTTTTTAAATTGTTTAAAAATCAGAAAAAAAAGTTTTAAAATCCCAAAAATTATGAAAATTAGTTTTAAGAGTTTTAAAATTGTTTTAGTTCTCTGTAAATTAATTTTCAGATGTTTGACCCAATGCTTAATTAGTTTAAGGGAATTCTAAAATTATTTTAGTTATTTCCTCTTATCTAATTAAAGCATGTTAATTAATTTAAGAATATGATTCTTGTTAAATTAATTAACAGTAAATTTTGGCGGATTCATGCAACAACGGTGAATGACGTTTATCTAAAGTTGTTTAGATGTTATCCATGTTAGCTAAATTCTTTAGTTAAATGGTTTTAAAAATATAATTATTATATTTTTGAAATAAAAGTTATTTCAGAAGTAATTATGTGATAATTGCTTATTGATGCATGTGATGTGTTTATGTGTGGATAGATGATCATGGACTTAGATATCATGTGATGATGTTTATGTATTATGGCATGTGATGTAATTTATGAGGACTGCGTGCCTCCCTCTCTTCCTCTTTTAAATCCGGGTTGTACATTCTATCTCCCTTCTGTTATGTACTCCCCTTGACTTGTTCAAAGTTTCTTATTATTATCTGATGTACATTTATGGGCCTGCGAGCCCAATTTAAATATTACTTGTAATTATAAGAAGCGGATTGGCAGAGATGGAGGAGAGTACCATGCAAGACCTTCATGGAGATAGAGTTACATCAAGCAAATGCATTCGATGCGGGGCTGCCATTTATTCACCGTGTTTGTGGATTACCAACTGGCTCTGGTAATGCCACTCTAGGTTAAAGTCCATGATCATCCATCGTTTTTCTTCATATATATGATATATGTGGAATGTGCTTTGATATATATAATTAAATATATGATATTCCAATTTCTATATATCAATAGCACGCATATATAGAGACCAAGATAAAATATATCAAAATCCCTCCTTGTTTAAATTTTAAGCCGTAGCGTAATCATTAAGAATGAATTACGTGGCCCTCCATCATTATAGTTTTAGGATTGCCATTAGATCGGGCAAGTTTGTTGTGCTATCCACAAGGCTTGCCATATCTGATGACAGACTAAAACTATGGCATAGTGATGCCTTAAACGGGGTAGAGGAATGGTGTAGCTTTGTTGTGCTATCCACAAGGGCTACATCCAAATCTATGCTCGTTACGTAATGATGGTACTGCTTAGACTGGATTTAATGACTTGTTGTGCTATCCACAAGGTCATTAAAATTCAGGGGCCAAAATAAGATCGGATATTGCAAGAGTTGCAAGTGTCAAGAGTTGACCGCTTTCAGATCATAGTATGGTTTGTTGTGCTATCTACAAGATCATGATATGAGTCTGTAAGATTCCGATCCCCACTAGGAGACCGTCGGAGTCTCCCATTCTGTATATCTGAGGGTTATACAGTCTGTCGGAAAATAGTGGGAGCTAATCTTGATTAAAGTCCTAATCTAGATTTAATTGTTATTATGAACATCTGCTAGTTGTATTTACATTTCCTTTATAGGCAAAAATGTCGTCAGGTAACCCACTCCGTGGCATACTGGATGCCAACAAATTGACAGGCCCGAACTACTCGGAATGGCTCAAGAACCTGAAGATTGTCCTTAGGTCTGAGCGCATTGCCTATGTCCTGGAAGATGAGTTTAGCTGAGATGCTAAACATGCTGAAGACTGCTGAGGGCAACCTTAAGAAGGAAAAGCCCACTGTTCTCATGGTTGGAAAGTCCAACAAGAAGAGGAGAGCAATGCAAGCCTTTAAGAAAGGCAATGCAAAGAAACAGTCCAAGCAAAGACAAAAGAAGGACATAAGTAAAGGAGTAGAAAAGGGTGAGTGCTTCCACTGCAAGAAGAAGGGGCACTGGAAAAGAAATTGCAAGGACTACCTTGCATTGAAGGCTCAGGAGAAGCAGAAGCTTGGCGAAGCTTCAGGAATCTATATGATAGATCTTCACTTGTCTATTAGAGATTCCACATCTTGGGTTTTAGACACTAGATGTGCTTCTCATGTCTGCAATGATGTGCAGATGTTGACAAGTAGAAGGAAGCTGAGCATGGGCGAGGTGAACTTGAGGCTTGTAAATGGCGCAAGTGTTGCTGCACATACTGTGGGGACAGTGAAGCTCAAGTTACCCTTAGGAGATTTTCTTTCATTAGATGATTGCTACTTTGTGCCTTGCATTATTAAGAACATTATTTTTGTTTCTTGTTTAGACAGAATTGGATACAAGTTTACCATTGAGAACAATAGTTGTTCAGTTTATTTGAGAAATAAACTAGTTGCTTTAGCAAATTTGGTAAATGGTTTATATCTACTTGATGTTTCTTATGCAAATCTCCATGTTGATGTTTCTCCTAAGAGAAGTAAGAATGGTGTGAACACTGCCTACTTGTAGCATTGTAGGCTTGGTCATATTGGCGAGAATATGCTTCAAAAGTTGCATAAGAATGGATACTTGGATCCATTTGATTATGAATCATATGCAACTTGCGAATCCTATTTAATGGGTAAGTTGACCAAATCTCCATTTAGTGGACATGGAGATAGGGCCAAGGACATATTGGAACTAATACACTCGATGTATGTGGTCCAATGTCTACCCAAGCCAAGGGTGGCTACTCATACTTCATTACATTGACGGATGACTACTCAAGGTTCGGATTTGTTTACTTAATGAAGTACAAATCTGAAGCTTTTGGGAAGTTCCAAGAATTTAAGAATGAAGTTGAGAAGCAAACTGGAAAAAGTATTAAAATCCTACGGTCAGACCGAGGAGGTGAATACTTGAGTACAGAGTTCACACAATTCTTAAAGGATAATGGTATCCTTTCTCAATGGACTCCTCCTTATACACCACAGATGAATGGTGTATCGGAAAGGAGAAATCGCACCTTGTTGGACATGGTACGATCCCTGATGAGCCGTTCACAGTTACCAGTTTCCCTATGGGGATATGCGTTAGAGTCAGCGGCATATCTACTTAACAGGGTTCCCAGTAAATCTGTGTCTTCTACTCCATATGAGATATGGAAGGGTAGAAAGCCTGATTTTAAACATGTTAAAATCTGGGGCTGTCATGCCCACGTGAAGAGACACGACCCAGATAAACTGGAATCCAGAACCGAGAAGTGCAGGTTTGTTGGATACCCAAAAGAAACGTTTGGGTACTACTTTTACCATCCTGGTGAACAAAGAGTGTTTGTCGCTAGGAGAGCTATCTTCTTGGAAGAGGAGTTCCTTACCCAAGAGGATAGTGGGAGTAAGGTAGATCTAGATCCACAAACTGTGCAAAGTCCACCAGTTGAAACATCAGTTCCGGAACCTGTTCAGGAATATACACACATTCAGCGTAGGTCTGGTAGAGTACCTAGACAGCCTAAAAGATATGTTGGACATATCAGTGAAAGCATGTCTTTATGATGAGGATGATGATCCAAAGACCTACCAAGAGGCTGTTGATTGTCCTCAATCAGGGAAATGGTGAGATGCCATGAATTCTGAGATGCAGTCCATGTACACCAACCAAGTTTGGAACTTGGTAGACTTGCCTGAAGGTATTGTACCTATTGGGTGCAAGTGGATCTTTAAGAGAAAGATCGGTGCACATGGACAGATCGACACTTATAAGGCAAGGTCGGTGGCAAAGGGGTATCGTCAAAGGCAAGGAATTGACTATGACGAAACTTTCTCACCAGTTGCCATGATAAAGTCGATCAGAATTCTTCTCGCCATTGCTGCATACTTTGATTACGAGATCTGGCAAATGGATGTAAAACTGCTTTCCTCAATGGAAACATTGAGGAAGAAGTGTATATGATACAGCCTGAGGGTTTTGCATCTAAAGAATTTCCAGATAAAGTATGCAAGCTTCAAAGGTCCATCTATGGATTGAAGCAAACTTCTCGTAGTTGGAACATAAGGTTTGATGAGGCTATCAAATCTTATGACTTCATTAAGAATGAAGATGAACCATGTGTGTATAAGAAAATCAGTGGGAGTGCTATCACTTTTCTCATACTTTACGTTGATGACATCTTGCTCATTGGGAATGATGTAGGGATGTTATCATCAGTAAAGGTTTAGTTGTCAAAGAACTTCTCCATGAAGGATTTGGGAGAAGCATCTTACGTATTGGGAATACGTATCTATAGAGATAGATCTAAGAGGATGATTGGTTTGACCCAATCCATATACATAGATACCATTGTCAAAAGGTTTGGCATGGAAAATTCCAAGAGAGGTCTCATACCAATGAGACATGGGATTAATCTCTCTAAGAAGCAGTCTCCTAAGACTCCTGAAGAGAGGGCAGTCATGGATAGAGTCCCCTATGCTTCAGCTATAGGGTCTATCATGTATGCCATGCTATGTACAAGGCCTAATGTAGCATTTGCTCTAAGTGTTACGAGCAGATATTAGGCAAATCCAGGTGAAACACACTGGATGGAAGTGAAATGTATCTTTAAGTACTTGAGAAGGACTAAGGATATATTTCTGGTTTATGGAGGAGGGGACTTGAAACTTCGGGCATATACTGACTCAAGTTTCCAGTCAGATCCAGATGATAGCAAGCCTACATCTGGGTTTGTGTTCACCTGAAACAGAGGTGCAGTGAGGTGGAAGAGTTCCAAGCAAGAAACCACTGCAGACTCGACGACAGAAGCTGAGTACATTGCTGCAGCTGAAGCCGCCAAGGAGGCAGTGTGGATGAAGAAATTCATCACCGACCTTGGTGTGGTGCTGGGTGACTCTGATCTGATCCCATTGTTGTGTGACAACAATGGGGCCATTGCACAAGTGAAAGAGCCGGGGTCTCATCAGAAGTCGAAGCACATTCTGAGGCGATTTCACCTGATCAGAGAGATTATCACTAGAGGAGTTGTACTGGTGGAAAGAGTTCCTTCAGTCGACAACATTGCAGATCTAATGACAAAGCCTCTGACTCAAATTGTGTTTGAGCGCCACTTAGAGTCTATGGGTTTAAGGCTTAAAGGTGATTGGCTTTAGTCCAAGTGGGAGATTGTTAGTTATGGATGTCCTCAAGCCAATCATAACTTGTACAATCTTGTTCTTTGATAATAATAATAAGGCTTTATATTCATTATGTGTAATTCGTTTATCATTTCATTATGAAGTCCATGAATATACGCAATGGATATTATGATGAGATCATAACAATGAGATTAATATCCTTTAAACGTATATTCTTAATTGTTCCTAGTCGGAGGATATTCGAGAAGGACATCGAATATCCGGTTAGACTAGTACAGGTTGCACCTGCTCATATGATGAGGGTGACTGGTCTCATAGTCACTTGTGTGGAGACACTAAGGTGAATTTGTAGGTGCTCATTCGAGAATGAGTTCACTGAACTGATCCATTATGAATCGCTGGATGGTAATATTACCTAACTGTCAACCAGCTAGATTCATTGTCACAGTGGCGTGATTGGTCCTTAGACCTGAGACACCAAGGACACCTTGTCGGTGGACTTCTAGATTTTGACCTTAACTTATAGATCTCTATCCATGGGGTCTTAATTAGTTAAGTGCTCGGATCTAGCGGAATACCTTCGAAGGTGATTGTGTGGTCAACATGGGATCGCTCACTCTCGGTAATAAGAGAGTGAATGCTCTAGGAAAAGATGCCTAATAGTCCCTGGCCAGGGCATGACTACTTATCAGAAAATGTGTTTTCTGATATTGTTATGCGGCATCTAAACCAAGTGAGTGCACATATTAGGGTTTGACAGTTGACCATACCCTAAGTGCACTCGGGAGCATTGTACGAGCAAAGGATTATAGTCACGTGGTATCTGTTGACACAGAAGGTTCCTTGAATGGGTTGCTGAACCCCAATGCTTTTCAGGATCAAGTGGTGTTGCTTGGCACCCAACTTGATTGGAGGCCCGGTCAATTATCGTGAGACGATAATTGATTGTGTAATTAATTAATATGAGATATTAATTAATTACAGTAAGTCAATAAAGAGTTATTGGGCTTAATGGGCTGAAAACTGGACTAGCACTTGGGCCTAGAGGGTCACACGCAATAGAGTTCCGAGCAGACTGGGTAGGATGACCGATATAGACCTGAACTGGGTTTTTGTGAAAAACCGCAGAGTCTATATATACACGTGGAGAGTTAAACCCTGGCCCAAGCTCCAGGCTCTCTCCCTGGCCGCCCCACTCCTCTCTCTCTCCAGGGCGCCCCCACCTCTTCTTTCTCCTCTCTCTCTGGCACATGGTGGAGTTGAGATTCGGGAGACGCGTGGAGACGGAGGAGATCCCGTCTGCGTCCGGAGCTCGCGTGGATACGTCTAGAGGCCGGACACTTGAACGGCTTGAAGTACCAGTGCCTCCAGCACTACCTCCTCCCCGGATTCGGGAATTTCGCAACCCCGCAAAGGTAAAGATCGGATCTTCCTACACGCGGGTTCTCCGTCTCTGTTCGATTCCGACCGCCGGCAACGATATTCCGACCGCCGGCAACGATATCTGTGTGTGTGGGGGGGGGGGGTCGGTATTTTTTGACAAAAAATTTGTCAAAAAATACGTCTGAAATTTGACGGTATTTTTGATGGATATAATTTGTTGAAAAATACCGACGAAATGTTCGACGAATTTTTATCCGTCGAAAATTTTGTCTCTAAACCCGTTTTCTTTTGTTGTGATCCAATATCGAACTCAAACTCCTCCAACCCTTGCAGACCCATATCCACTTCATTTTTCTAAACCAATGAAGATTATATGATATTAAGGAGTAAATATTACATAATACATAAAGCTTAACCACAATGCCTTCAACAAAACAGCTAACAAGGTGACATGAGAAAGAGACGAAAATTCCACACAAACTTTAAAATAATACAATGGGGAGAACTAGGAACATATCACGGACAATCAAGGCCAACAAAATGATCGCGTTAAAATAGATGAAGCTCAAGGGTTAAAAGAGCACTAAGATTGAAGCCTGCTCTAGTTGGAGGGGACTACGTACAAGTCACTTCTACAATTTAACAGGAACGGTGACTCGGAAGACGTCCACGCCAAAAAATTGAACAGATCATGTCTTAGATCTCTGATTAATATACCAACTTTGTAATCTTAATTTGGTATAGATGCGCAAATGATATTCAAACCAAGGTTCGTCGTATGGAAGAATCGGGGCGAATCAAAATTTTTCTGATCCGTCTGAATCAGACCGATTCAAATAGAAATTAGATGAGAATCGATCTAATTTCAGAATCGATTTTCTCTTGATTCGATTCGATCGAATCAGACTAATTCGATCCGATCCGACAAATCATATTTCAAACTACTGAGTTAAGAGCAAATTAAGATGTATGACTGCCACTGAGAGGTGGCCACAGTAGCTAGCTAAATATCTCCACCACTTTTGTGAAGACGACTGCCAACTGCGCACCGCCCCCACACGGCCTGTGCGATTGTTCTTCGAGGATAAGTGGCCGCCGTACGTCCAGCCACTCGCGTGCAGGACCGCCCCGCACCCCCCCCCCCCCCCCCCCCCCCGCACACTTGGCCGGCCGGGTTGACAGATCAAGTTTAAGTTGGGGGATGTGGATGGTCTATGGAGTTCGGTCCACGAACATGGAAATGCATTTTTTTTTGTGCATATATAATAGTAGTTGAGGACGTATATACGTGTAATGGAATTGAACAAATAGTGATATGGTGAAATATGTCTTGGTACACCTGTCAAGGAACCCATTGGAAGGATCTAATTAATTCCTTTCCGCATTTTTCCGGGGGAAATGTTTTAAGCGCTTAATATTTTTATTTGCTACATTCGAGAGTAAGATTTAATTCATCTTTTTGTCGGAATTTAAAGCCCAAATGATATATATCTCTGTGTGACAAAATGCATATACCATTCCTGCAAAAATAAGGGAGAAAACGGTATCATGCATTTATGCATGGTGGTGCAGATTTCAGGAAAATATATATTTATTGTTGCGAAAACATTTTCAGCTTCCAAAAATTATTCTCTCCAGAATAGTGGTGGACCGGTGGTGAAGTTTTATCTTTTAAAAGAGATCTCTTGAACCAAGGAGTGAAGACCGACTTGATATGCAAACAAATATATGACCATTTTTTCTCAACAACTAGTGTGAGATTATATAAAGACTCGACCCTAATGTGGATCAATTCTAATTAAAGAGCTTGTAAAAGTTTTCCCCCTGTATACAATCTGTTGAATTATATACTTGAGACCTTTGTATATATGTGATCCAGATGATCGCCCAAACACTTAAATTTCCAATGACTCATATTTTTTTCTAAATTTATGTACATGTATATATACATACCACACACACATTTTTTGCAAGCACTAAACACAATAATTAAGAAGAACCATTTATCTTGATACATATACTTCACATCAACTTGATTTAGATGGGCAACCATATTCACTGAATTGCTCTGATTAGGACTGTAAAAAGGTCGGGTTCGGAATCAGAAACACAAATTTTGATTTCGATTCCGATTCCGATAACCGAAATATAATTTGATTCTGATAAAATCGGAATGGTTAATTTCGATTCCGTTCCGATACCGATAATATTATCGGAACCGAAATTCTGCTAAGGTAAGGTGTTTACCATAATTTTATCTTTTGAGTTTATAGATAATTTATGGGAATAACTCATATCGATTCCGGTTATTTTTTAATTCTGATTCCGATTCTGATAATTTATCGAATATCCGATACCGATTCTGATAAATTATTGATATCATTTTTCAATTCTGAAAATAATAATTTTTATCAAAATTAAATCAAATATCAAAATATTAGATTCCGTTTACACCGACCAACCCCTTTGCCCAGTATGTTCCCTGCTCACCGAGGTATAAATTCTTAACGGCTTCCAGTGTTAGATGAGAAGTTTCAGCAGGTTAGACTTCTGTGCGGGAGGCCATACGTGGGCCCATGATACGGACACGCACCATGACTGTCTCCCATACCAGACACTCATTAAATGACCACCACAGCAGTGAGGTCGCCCTACCCCATTAACTTATAAATAATATTGCATCCTTCACACCCGTCATAAATTTCGCTTTTTCTTGTGTAGCTATAGCTAGGAGAGATCTGTCACTGCTGCCGCAGCACGCAGCAGCAGCATGCTGACGAGGGTCCATGGCAGCTTGCCTTCACTTTGATGTGTTTGTGGCATTGTTTTCAAGTGCCAGACTATTTACGACATCACTGACTTTGACCACTCTGCATCGACAAGGTCAAAGTTATACGACCTAGATCCACTGCATGCATCTTACACGATGTTGCGTTTCTATGAATTTGAGAGGAATAAATTAAAATGGAAGAATTAATCCACACAACGAGTCTACGAATAATAGTCGGTATGGAATGTTCATGGTTAGACGCACGGGATCAAAGTAGCAGGAGATTAATTTGCACCACGTACGTATGCATGCCTTTCTTTATCGGTTCGTGTTTGAACCACGTCAGACGCGATCACGCGGGCCCCACCTACGGCCCCGGAGGGAGGCATTTCCCTTCTTTATCACCTTGCCAGGTAAGTGCTGAGTCACCGCATGCGAGATACACCGGAGACGAGTGGCGGCTGATGAACACGTAGGGTCGTCGGTGGGTAGCGAGCGAACCTTTGCATTAATGTCGGTGCTTATCCGTTCCTCCTAATTTTCTTCCCAGTCTGCCGTTGATTTGATTTCTTGGAGATGGAGAAAGTTCCATGTGGGAACGGGTGCGAACAGTACTCGCCGGCCGCAAGCATGCGTGGCCAGCAGCCATGGGGAACATATATCTTTGAAGTGTACATGTACGGGGATGCTTCATGCTTTGAGTCATTTATACATGTCTCCTCTTTTCCATCCTCTGATCTGGTCTTATTAGGAGAGTTCAACTTTTCTTTCTCTAATTTGTACCTTTCAACCGGATCTTTAGAGAAAGTGATTTGGTGATATAGAGAGAGATTGAGATTTGTAAACAAAAGCCTCCTCCCAAATCTTTTAGATTTCGGATAAAAAGTCCTAGTTTGCAAACGCTCCCTCATCCCTCGTCTGTTGACTGGGATCGCTACTCCCAAAGCTACACTGTCATTTGGAGAAGTGATCAGGGGAAGTCCGCTTTGGCTTCTCTTCCATCCCTGGTCAAAATTGCTAGTTACAAAAGCAATACTAAGAAGATTTTTGGTCTTTTATAGAGTGGTCATTCCACGACAAAGAGCGTTAATTTGAATATAATATTCTCCACGTCACTTGAATAGAAGATGTGCTCCAAATCAAATTACTACAGAGATGTGCTCCACTCACAGTCATTTGCTTCTGAGTTGGAAGTTCTAGTCGTTTTCAACGTGACATAATACTCGTTGATGGATCGACGCCTTTGACGCGTGCGCCATGCTTACATTTTTCAAGTGCCCAAACACTATATAAGTTGACAGGTACATGCATGTACGCCAAAAGAGCAGTACTTCTTTGCTTGGAATGTCATAGATTGCTGAATTAATTTAGAGACCTTGATATATATATATATATATATATATATATATATATATATATTCTCTTTATGTTTTGTGCAAATTACAACCCAAGAAAATGGAACTTCGAAAATTCTAGAATGAAGATTATTAGAAGCAAAAGATTATGATGATCTTATTTCGCTAATTGCTTGGAAATCACGATCTTAAAAAATCACTGTTCCAAGTTAAACCGAATGACTCGTTAATTAACTGAAGTGCATGGCATAATAAGACATATATATCAAATAGAGCCAATCTTTAACTCTTACAAATCCCAAAACTTAGATATTGAAGTTGAAGGGGGCTCAAAACTACAAATATAATTAGAATCCCCCATCTGGTTTTCCCATTCGGGATTATTTCATTCCGTTCTCCTACACTCTCCCTCACGATCAAGATATGTCATATATGAAAATCAAATTATAATGGAGGTGGTATAGATCACTATATTAGATTTTGGCCCGCTCTAATGCCATCTTATAATTCTAAAACTTAGGTGTTGGAGTTGAAGGGGTACAAGATTATAAACACAAGGATCTCCATCTGATTTTTCGAAATGAGACTATCCCAATATTCGGTTCTCCAACATTAACCAAATCGACTGCTCGTAATTTGATTTTTTGCACACACTTAATTTTTGATATTATGTGCACAGACATATAAGTTTAGTAAATTTCCTAAGTTAGGATTCATCCTTCTGCAAGAAGACGGCAAAAATTTTCCCTTACAAGAACAGATTCATGTCTACTACCTTATATTGGGTTCGGACCCAACTAATATGGTCCACTTATCAGATATGGACTACACATTAATGATACACGACGTCAGTCTAGTCAAAGAGATATTTAATGTGTCTAACTCATATGTGGCCCATGAGTTCCTGTTATGAGTGGGAGCCTATTAAATCTTTTCCTAGACCGATCTCTCCTCTGTATATATGATATGTCTTCTTCATAGATAGACATGACATCTAGTGGACATAGAGAGAGGAAACCAGGGAAACTTCTATGACATTACGATTGTCTCCTCTAACACCTAACATTTTCATTGTCTTCCTCCTCGTGGTTGTGCCGCCATAAAATCTGCTTTCGCGACAGACTCCAACATATGATATCAGAGCCTGTGCAAATTTTTTTACCTCTGATTTATTCGTACAAATTCATTCCATTTTGTTCGGAGGAGAAGAACATCATGATTTTTTTTTTCGGCGGATGTGGCCCGCCGCTCCGTGGGCCTGCCATGCAAGCTACAAGGGTGCGGCAGGCAGCTCGCCGCAGCTGGGTGGGGGGGGGGGGGGGGGGGTGGACGCACAGGCCACCGTTGCGCTACCTCGCCCGGGCGACCCCGCGTTGCACGGGGTGTAGTAGGGAGGTGCTCACTAAAAGAAAAGCGATTTTAGCGACCGACAATTTCGGTCACTAAAGCATTTACTAACCGAATAAGGACTGGAGTTGTCGGTGAAGAATTTTTTGTCACAATATTGTGACCAAAAATTTTCGGTCGCTACTCAATCGCTGATAGTGACCGAAATAGAGACCAAATTATTTTGATCGGTGATACATTCGGTCACTATTTAGGTCACTGTATAGTGACCGAAATGGTGACTGATATATTTTGGTCGCTATTCGCGACTGATTATTAAGTCACTATTTCGGTCACAATTTAATGACCAAAATAGTGATCGAACTTTTCGGTCGCTATTTGCGACAGGTCTATTCCGTCACTATTTCGGTCACAAAATAGTGAATGAAATAGCGACTGACAATGATCGATCGTTGTATAGTGACCGATAGTTTCGGTCGCTAATCGGTTTCTAGATATTTTATTATTATTATTAAAAAGATACATTCTTTTTAACAAAATAACTTGTGCATATAATTAAAATAGAAACTGTACTATAACAAATGTCAACAATAATAAAATATCTATAAATGTCATCAATAATAAAATATCCACAATGGGAATACATAAAATGTCTACAACAATCATTAAAATGTTCATAACAATGAAAATAAAATCATGAATCCTCGTCCTCATCTCCTCGGACGCCACTCGATGAAGAAACCTACAATAAATATATATCAATAATAAAATATATTTATTTTTTTAGATTTTATTTTTCAATACAATTCACTCACTTTTAAACTAAAGTAACTAGCTTAATGTGAATTCGAGCACCGAGCTCAAACCGGGAGTCCAATTTGAACTCTGCCAATTTTCCCAAGTCACATTCATCGCCTTGTCCGTGCTGGAACAAATCGAAGGCCTATCGGATTAGTATTCCTAATTTTGCACCCTCAAACCTACCTAAGTTCTTCCTTTTGAAACTAAACTAAACTAAACTAACTTGCTTAATGTAAATTTGAGTGTCGAGCTCAAACCAAGAGTCCGATTTGAATTTCGTCAGTTTCTACAAGTCACAATCAATGCCCTGACTGTGCAGGAACAAACTGGAGGCCAATCGGATTAGTATTTCGAAATTTGGACCCTCAAACCTATGTTCTTCATTTTTAAACTAAACTAACTTGCTTATTGTGAATTTGAGTCCTGAGCTCAAATTGAGACCGATTTGAACTCCGTCAGTTCCTACAAGTCACACTCATTGCCCCAGTAGTGCTAGAATAAACTGGAGGCCGATAGGATTAGTATTACTAATTTTGGAAGCCCAAACCTAGTTAACTTCTTCCTTTTTAAACTAAACTAACTTGCTTAATGTGAATTTGAGTGTCGAGCTCAAACTGGGAATCCGATTTGAACTCCGTCAGTTTCCACAAGTCTCAATCATCGCCCTGGACATGTTGGAACAAACCAGAGTTCTTTGTTTTTAAACTAAACTAACTTGCTTAATGTGAATTTGAGTGCCGAGCTCAAACTGGGAGTCCGATTTGAACTCCGTCAATTTCCACAAGTCACACACTGCCCCAGCTGTGCTGGAACAAATCAGAAGCCGATCGGATTGGTATTTCTAATTTTGGGCCCCCAAACCTAGTTATGTTCATCCTTTTTAAACAAAACTAAAAAACAGTAACTTGGTTAATGTGAATTTGAGTGTCAAGCTCAAATCAAGAGTCCGATTTGAACTCCGTCAATTTCCATGAGTCTCAATTATCGTCTTAACTGTGCTACAACAAATCGGAGGCCAATTGAATTAGTATTTCTAATTTTGGACCCCCAAACCTAAGTTCTTCGTTTTTATACTAAACTAACTTGCTTAATGTTAATTTAAGCACCGAGCACAAACTGGGGGTCCGATTTGAACTCCGTTAGTTTCCACAAGTCACACTCATTACCCCTGTCGTGCTCGAACAAATCGGAGACCGATCAGATTAGTATTTCTAATTTTGGACTCCCAAAACTAGCTAAGTTTATCCTTTTAAAACTAAACTAAACTAAACTAACTTTTTTAATGTGAATTTAAGTGTCGAGCTCAAATCGGGAGTCTGATTTGAACTCCTTCAATTTTCACAAGTCACAATCATCGTCGTGGTCGTGCTGGAACAAACCGAAGGCCAATCGGTTTAGTATTTCTAATTTGGATCCCCAAACCTAAGTTCTTCATTTTTAAACTAAACTAACTTGCTTAATGTGAATTTGAGTGCTGAGCTCAAACCGGGAGTTCGATTTGAACTCCGTCAGTTTCCACAAGTCACACTCATTGCCCTGGTCGTGCTGGAACAAACCGAAGGCCAATAGGATTAGTATTTCTAATTTTGGACCCCCAAACATACTTAAGTTCTTCCTTTCTAAACTAAACTAACTTGCTTAATGTGAATTTGAGTGTCGAGCTCAAACTGTAAGTTCGATTTGAACTCCATCAGTTTTCACAAGTCTCAATCATCGCCCTGGCCATGCTGGAATAAATCGGAGGCCAATCGGTTAGTATTTCTAATTGTAGACCTCCAAACCTAAGTCTTCATTTTTAAACTAAACTAACTTGCTTAATGTGATATGAGCATCGAGCTCAAACCTGGAGTCTGATTTGAACTCCACTTGTTAATTGGATTAGTATTTATAATTTTGGACCCCCACCTAAGTTCTTCGTTTTTAACTAAACTAAATCTTCATGTGATTTAAGCACCGTGCTCAAACCGGAGTCCGATTCGAACTCATCAGTTTCACATGTCACCCTCATTACCCCTGTCATGTTGAACACTAAGGCCGTTCAAATTAGTATTTCTAATTTTTGACCCCCAAACCTACCAATTCATCCTTTTAAAACTAAACTAAACAACTTTTTAATTGAATTTAATGCCGAGCTCAAATCGAAGTCCATTTGAACTCCATCAGTTTCCACATTCACAATCATCGATCGTTCCGGCCTTGCTGGAACAAACTAGAGGCCATTTGAATTAGTATTTCTAATTTTGAACCCCAAACCTAAGTTCTTCATTCTTAAACTAAACTAACTTGCTTATTGTGAATTTAAGTGTCGCTCAAACCGGGAGTCCGATTTGAACTCCGTCATTCCACAAGTCACACTCATTGCCCCGCCGTGCTGAATAACTGGAGTCGATCGATTAGTATTTCTAATTTTGGACCGCTCAACCTAGGTTCTTTGGTTTTAAACTAAACTAACTTACTTATTGTGAATTTGAGTGCCGAGCTCAAACCGGGAGTTCGATTTGAACTATGTCAGTTTCCACAAGTCACACTCATCTCCCTGGCTGTGCTGGAACAAACCGGAGTCCAATCGGATTAGTATTTCTAATTATTGACCCCCAAACCTAAGTTCTTCATTTTAAAACTAAACTAATTTACTTAATGTGAATTTGTATGACGAGCTCAAACCGGGAGTCCGATTTGAACTCCGTCAGTTTCCACAAGTCACACTCATTGTCCCGGCTATGCTGGAACAAATCGGAGGTCGATTGGATTAGTATTTCTAATATTGGACCCCCAAACCTAGTTAATTTCATCCTTTTTAAACAAAACAAAACTAACTTGCTTAATGTGAATTTGAATCTCGAGCTCAAACTGGGAGTCCGATTTGAACTCTGTCAGTTTTCACAATTCTCTATCATCACCCTGGCCATGCTGGACTAAATCAAAGGCCAATTGGATTAGTATTTCTAATTTTGGACCCACAAACCTAAGTTCTTTGTTTTAAAACTAAACAAACTTACTTAATGTGAATTTGAGCGCCAAGCTCAAACCGGGAGTCCTATTTGAACTCCATCAGTTTCCACAAGTCACACTCATCACCCTGGCCATTCTAGAACAAATCAGAGGCCGATTGGATTAGTATTCCTAATTTTGGACCCCTAAACTGTTGAGCAACTATCCTTAAAAATATTGCTAAATATTTAATTATATTGTTTTTTCTATGACAAAACCTTTTAATATCTTCTAAATCAATTTATTGATTTATACCACATTGTATGAAAATTAATATGACAATACAATGGCTCTCATATATAATTACTATATCTTAGCCAAAATTTATGCACACACAAAATCTAAGTATCAACACTCACACGAAATTTCTATCCACAGCGTATATTGTATATTATATTGACTCTGACTCTAGACTACGACTTTAGAAAAGTCGAAGTATTGTATCGATTGGTGAACAAACGGGTAGTACCCCGACTTTGGAAAAGTCGAAGTCTGGCTTAACTCCGACTCCCTAAAAGTCGAAGTCCTTATACCGATTGCCTATCAACTGAACCTTACTCCGACTCTTTAACAATCGAAGTCGGATGTTACTATGACTCCTTGAAAGTCGAAGTATGATATCGATTGATGAACAAACTTGTTCTACTCCTACTTCCCAGCACTACAAGAAAAATCGGAAATAGAGACCGAAATATTCGGTCTCTATTCGGTCCCTAAACAGCTCAGAGACCGAATAGGGACCGAATAGTGACCGAATATGTCGGTCAAAAACTTCTGGTCACAAATCTGTGACCGACTAAATTCGGTCCCCTATTCGGTCACTAAATAGGGACCGAATAGGGACCGAATAAGATCGGCCCTATTTAGGGACCAAAAGTATTCGGTCCCAGTTCGGTCCCTAAAATAGGGACTGCATAGGGACCGAATGTGCGGTCCCTATTTAGGGACCATCTTATTCAGTCCCTACAAATAGGACTGAATTGGGACCGAATCATTTCAGTCACTATTAGGACCGAAATGATTCGGTCCCCTATTTTAGGGACCAAACTGGGACCGAATATTCGTCCCTAATCGGTCTCTATTTTTTAAAATATTTTTTTTAAAATATATACAATTTTAGGAAAATAACCTGCTTAAATAAAATAAATAATATTCACAACAATAATATTGTCCACAATAAAAATGTCAACAACACAAAATAATAAAAATATCCACAACAAACAATAATAACATGTCGACAACATCAACATAATAAAAATATCCACAACACAAGAATAATAAAATGTCCACACATCAGAATAATAAAATGTCCACAATAAGAATAAAAATCCACAACATCACAATAATATAAAGCTAACAACAATAATAAAAATGTCTACAACAATAATAATAATGAAATGAAAATCATGATGCCTCGTCTTCGTCTTCATCCTCGTGTCCACCCACTCCACCCGATGAAGGAACCTACAATACATTATAACAATAATAAGTTAAAATTAAATACTATTATACGCAATAACTTATTTTAGAAGCATAAATTAAATAAAACTATAAGCAATGGAGGTCATTAGATGAGTATTCTAATTTTGGACCATGAACCGAAGTTCTTCATTTTTTAAGTAAACTAACTTGGTTAAGACGACTTGGCGCGTCGCGGTCAAAACCGGGAGTCCGAATTGAACTATGTTAGTTTCCACAAGTCACACTCATCGGCCCGACCGTGCTGGAACAAACCGGAGGCCAATCAGAAGAGTATTTCTAACATTGGACCCTCAAACCGAAGTTTTTCATTTTTTAACTAAACTAACTTGGTTAGACCTTGGAGCGTCGAGGTCAAATCGGGAGTCCGAATTGAACTCCGTCAGTTTTCCACAGTCACACTCATCGCCCGACCGTGCTGGAACAAACCGGAGGCCAATCGGATGAGTATTTCTAATTTGGGTCCCTCAAATCGAAGTTTTTTCATTTTTTAATTAAACTAACTTGGTTAAGACGACTTGGAGCGTCGAGGTCAAACCGGGAGTCCGAATTGAACTCCGTCAGTTTCCAAAGTCACACTCATCGACCCGACTTGCTGAACAAACCGAGGCAATTGGAAGAGTATTTCTAATTTTGGTCCCTCAAATCGAAGTATTTCATTTTTTAACTAAACTAACTTGGTTAAGACGACTTGGCGCGTCGCGGTCAAACCGGGAGTCCGAATTGAACTCCGTCAGTTTCCACAAGTCACACTCATCGACCCGACCGTGCTGGAACAACCGAGGCCATCAGATGAGTATTTCTAATTTTGGTCCCTCAAACTGAAGTTTTTCATTTTTTAACTAAACTACTTGGTTAAGAACGACTTGGAGCATCAAGGTCAAACGGGAGTCCGAATTGAACTCCGTCAGTTTCCACAAGTCACACTCATCGACCCGACCGTGCTGGAACAAACCAGAGGCAATCGGATGAGTATTTCTAAGTTTGGTCCCTCAAATAGAAGTTTTTCATTTTTTAACTAAACTAACTTGGTTAAGACGACTTGGAGCGTCGAGGTCAACCGGGAGTCCGAACTGAACTCCGACAGTTTTCCCAAGTCACCTCTCGCCCGACCGTGTTGGAACAAACCGGAGGCCAATCGGATGAATATTTCTAATTTTGGTCCCTCAAATCGAAGTTTTTCATTTTTTAATAACTAAACTAACTTGGTTAGACGACTTGGAGCGTCGAGGTCAAACCGGGAGTCCGAATTGAACTCCGTCAGTTTCCACAAGTCACACTCATCGACCCGACCGTGCTGGAACAAACCGAGGCCAATCGGATGAGTATTTCTAATTTTGGTCTCTCAAACCGAAGTTCTTCATTTTTTAACTAAACTAACTTGGTTAAAATGACTTGGAGCATCGCAGCCAAACCGGGAGTCCGAATTGAACTCCGTCAGTTTCCACAAGTCACACTCATCGACCCGACCGTGCTGGAACAAACCGGAGGCCAATTGGAAGAGTATTTCTAATTTTGGTCCCTCAAATCGAAGTATTTCATTTTTTAACTAAACTAACTTTTTAAGACGACTTGGAGCGCCGAGGTCAAACGGGAGTCCGAATTGACTCCGTCAGTTTCCACAAGTCACACTCATCGACCCAACCGTGCTGGAACAAATCGGAGGGCATCGGATGAGTATTTTAATTTTGGACCCTGAAACCGAAGTTCATCATTTTTTAACTAAACTAACTTGGTTAAGACGACTTGGCGCGTCGCGGTCAAACCGGGAGTCCGAATTGAACTATGTCAGTTTCCACAAGTCACACTCATCGCCCGACGTGCTGGAACAAACCGGAGGCCAATCGGATGAGTATTTCTAATTTTGGTCCCTCAAATCGAAGTATTCATTTTTTAACTAAACTAACTTGGTTAAGACGACTTGGAGCGTCGAGGTCAAACCGGAGTCCGAATTGAACTCCGTCAGTTTCCACAAGTCACACTCATCGACCCGACCGTGCTGGAACAAACGGAGGGCAATCGGATGAGTATTTCTAATTTTGGACCCTGAAACTGAAGTTCTTCATTTTTTAACTAAACTAACTTGGTTAAGACGACTTGGCGCGTCGCGGTCAAACCGGGAGTCCGAATTGAACTATGTCAGTTTCCACAAGTCACACTCATCGGCCCGCCGTGCTGGAACAACCGGAGGCCAATCGGATGAGTATTTCTAATTTTGGTCCTCAAATCGAAGTTTTTCATTTTTTAAACTAAACTAACTTGTTAAGACACTTGGAGCGTCGAGGTCAAACCGAGAGTCCGAATTGAACTCCGTCAGTTTCCACAAGTCACACTCATCGACCCGACCGTGCTGGAACAAACCGGAGGCCAATTGGAAGAGTATTTGTAATTTTGGTCCCTCAAATCGAAGTATTTCATTTTTAACTAAACTAACTTGCTTATGTAAGTTTGATGCGTCGACCTCAAACCGGGAGTCCGAATTGATCGACGGCGGTTTCCACAAGTCACACTCATCGCCCCGACCGTTCTGAAAAATCGGAGGCCAATCGGATGAGTATTATAATTTTGAACCCCCAAACCTACCTAAGTTCTCCCTTTTTAACTAACCTAACTCGCTTAACAGAAATTGTGCGTCGATCAACCCAATTAAAGTTAACTAAAGTAACTAAGTTAACTGTTAAAATTAAACCTCTGAAATGAAATAAATTTACCCATGTGAGGGGCGTGTGCTGATGTCGATGGTGTGCCTGTGGAGGAGGTGCTGCCTGTGGAGGAGGAATGTTGATCTGGGAGAAGGCCTGGGAGATAACCTGGGAGAGGGACTGGGAGAGCTGGGCCTGTAGTGAGTCGGTCACCTGCATCTGCATCTGGGCCAGACGAGTCTCCATCGAATCTGTCAGACGAGACTCTAAGCCCGATATCCTACTGTCAATGAAGCCCATCAGCTGTCCTGGAGAAGTACCTGGAGTACCAACTTCTGCGTAAATGCACTAGTCTGTGACCCTGAGCTGATCCTCCAGATAACACCCGTCTCAGTGTCGATGCTATGCCCAAAACCATACACTTGCCTTTCTTTGGGGACCCAGATGCCGCAACCCATACCTCAGGATCTAACGGCGGCTGCTCGTCCTCCCCGACGTACTCTCTGTCATTTGTTGGTTGTATGACTCCTGCAGAAACCAGAAAAAATGATAGTAGTTAAATATTCATATTAATGTGAAAAATTAAATAGTGAATATCTTCTAAATACTTACTGCAACCACTCGTGAACATCTGATACAAGTGCTCCTGGACCTCCATCGAAAATCATTGTGCTTGTAACGTTCTTGTGATGAATTGAGATGCTTGAGTAGGCTCTATTTTATCACTGCAATGATGTAACTGCATAATGTCAATTTCTGAACTAAATTCACTTCATTGCCCATAAGAAATACATACATGTTGATTACGTACCCATTAATCCAGACCTCCCGCAGAGTGCTCTCATAAAAACTACCTCTGCCCTCCTGCAGACTACCAGCATCCTCTGGCACCGAACCTGGAAAATAATGATGAACAACATGAGTAATGTACAAAAATACTAAATAATGACTACAGAAATACCCTAACAGTTAAATATACAAATCTACTGGTGCATCTGGAGAATGTGTAGAGTGACCTGAGCATGTGACATTTTAATGGCATCAGAATTAATGCATACATTAAAGTATAACTTTACATATACATACCAGCTACTACAGGAGGAGACTCGGAGGATGCACCAACAGCTGTAACTAGAATAGAACGCATAAGTAATGAGGAAGATGAATGCACAATAAAAGTACATTTGTAAATATACATACCTGCAGGCACGGTAGGAGCAGAAGAACTAGAAACTGTAGCAATTCTAATAACATTAATAATATATATAAATAATTACTACAAAAATACTTGGAAATTGAAATATACATACCTGCAGGCACGCTAGGAGATGCAGAAGAAGGACCAGCAACTGTAACAATTCTAATAACATTAATAATATGTGTAAATAATGACTAAAAAATACTTGAAAATTGAAATATACAAACCTAGTCCGCTAGGTAGAGGAGGTGTCCGCTCACTCGAAGGAGAAGCAGAAACTGTAACAATTTTAATGGCATTAACACTACACAAGTACACATAAATAATATACAGAGAAAAATACACAGCTGATGACTATATTAGAAAAATATACATACCAGATGCGGGGAACAAAGCCCTCCCACGAATGCCCCTCCTAGAACTGCTACCAGATCTTCCTCCACGCACCATATCTTCATAGAGAACATAAAATCATAATGTTTACTAGTCAATTGCTTATATTGAAAGTGAGCTGCTTTAAATATACTCTACAAGTGTGAAAAAATTCTACCATAGTTTAATTGATATCCATTTCCTCCTCAGATGATGACGATATGTCTAATTCAACCCCATCTTCATCATCATCTTCACATTCATCACTGGTATATTCCTCTTCCTCACCAGAACTTTCATATTCAATATCTGTACGACGAGCACTACTGTCTTTCATCTCACGTGGATCGACTTCTTCGACCTCATTTCCGTGAGACAAGGACATTGGTGCTTCGGATTCGTCTTCTCCAATATGAGTTGTCAACTCTACATCTTCAACAAAGTCTTCTTGAAAGAATTCTGCGTTGATCTCTTCAGCTGTCTGATCAGTCATGTCCAATTCATAATCAGAGAATAGTCTTGACTTAACTCTGCAAACTACCCACCAATCATTTCGTTCTTTGTTTGTACATGAAGGATAGCTTGTATAATACACTTGCTGGGCTTGTGTGGCTAAGATGAATGGCTCATAAGTATTCAATTTTGACTTATGCTTAAGCTCGACAATCCCATGTGTTGTGTCATTTCGAATGGAATTCGGATCAAACCAATGACACTTGAACAAGAATATATGATTGTCTTGTCCTAGATATTGCAATTGTAGGATCTCCTCTACAATACCATAGTAGTCATACTCACTTTCATTGTATGTACTTCCTTTTACACATACGCCACTGTTCATGGTAGATTTATTCTGCCCATAGTCTTTCGTATGAAACCTATACCCATTGACAATAAATCCAGGATAATTCTGTGCAATTTTGGATGGGCCGTAGGCTACCTGACGAACTCTTTCATCAGTAATTAAACCTTCTTGCACCTGCGTGTAGAAAAGGCTAGTTATAAAGTGAAATGAATTTTGTTGAATACTCTTTGACGGTGTACACTTACGCGTTGTCTTAGCCATAAGGCCAATGACTTCTCTCGTTCTTTTTCAACCTCAAAATCAGTGAGTTGTGGATTTTTTGTATTAATTCTGAATCAAATTGTCTGCAATATGAATAGCAGATCACATTGAATAGGTAGAATAAAGGCAAAAAACTTACATATAAATTTAAATTGTGAGATTAGTACTTACTCAACATAACATTCTAGCTCAGAACAATTTAAAAGAATATATATCTCTGCGGCACATAACTCTCTGTCATCCAGCATTCGAGTTGAAGAACGTCCGAAGGCACGTCCAGGATGAGTAAATATTGAGAGTCGATTTGAACCGACAGATTCCCCCCCATCATCATTACGTGGAGGTTGTGTCCGACGAGTTTGAATGTCTGCTTCAAAGTACATTGCACAAAAGTTAGAGATTTCCTCCATAATGTATGCCTCAGCAATAGAACCCTCCACTTTTGCTTTATTTCGGACTTTCATTTTAAGGTCATGCATACACCTACATCCACAATGTAAGAGACAATTAGAAAAGCTATCACTTACGTAAGGTGCAATCGTACGAAGGAAATAGTTCATATTTGCATATACCTCTCAAATGGATACATCCATCTATATTGTACTGGCCCTCGACCTTTGCTTCATATGGTAGATGTACGAGTAAATGCTCCATTGAATCGAAGAAACCAGGTGGAAATATCTTCTCCAACTTGCATACAGTGGTGACCACATTCTGTTCGATAGTTTGCACATCCTGAAGCCTGAGTTCTGATGCAGATAGAATCGTGAAAAATCGACTCAACTCAGATAACGCTCCCCATAGCTGCTTCGGCAAGATGTCACGAAATGCAATAGGTAGCAACCTTTGCATGAATACATGGCAGTCGTGACTCTTCATTCCATATATCTTTCCCTCACTGACGTTGACAGAACGAGCAATATTTGACACATAACCGTCAGGAAATCTCAGTTGTTTCAGCCACTGACACACTTGCTTTACTTGTCCTCCTCCAAGCACATAAACTGCTTTTGGTTTACTTGATTTCCCATTTACTTCAACAATTTCTAACTCTGGACGTTTACAGAGCATGGACAAGTCCAAGCGTGCATTCACATTGTCCTTTGTTTTACCTTTGATATCCATAACTGTGTTGAATACATTATCAAAGACATTTTTCTCGATATGCATCACGTCTAGATTGTGCCGCACAAGAAGAGTCGACCAATAAGGTAGCTCCCAGAAAATGCTTTTCTTCACCCAGTTGTGCTCCTTCCCAAACCTGAAAGGTGTCGGGTACTGCCCATCTGTTGTGTGATATCTGGCAAATTTTCAACATGTGCTGCCATATCATGACCGGACAACCTCTCGAATATAACTTCATCTCGTTCCTTTCTGTTCTTTAGGAATGCATCTTTTTGTCTTCTAAAAGGGTGATCAGCTGGTAAAAACTGACGATGGCAATCAAACCAGCAGGACTTCCCACCATGTTTAAGTACAAACGATTTGGTATTATCCATACAATACGGACATGCTAGCCTCCCATGTGTGCTCCAACCAGATAGCATTCCATATGCAGGAAAATCACTTATAGTCCACATCAATGCCGCCCTCATGGTGAAATTTTGCTTTCTAGATGCATCATAAGTATTGACCCCCTCAGTCCATAATAATTTCAATTCATCAATCAACGGTCTTAGATAGATGTCTATATTTTTTGTAGGACTTTTCGGACCAGGAATCAATAAGGACAGGAACAAATTCTCTCGCTTCATGCACATGCTCGGAGGAAGGTTGTATGGTGTCACGAACACTGGCCAGCTGGAGTAGGAAGCCACTGAACCTCCAAATGGATTAAATCCGTCAGTGCATAAACCAAGCCTCACATTACGTGACTCCCTTGAGAAGATAGGATAAACATGGTTGAAATGAATCCAAGCTTCGCCATCTGCAGGATGAGTCATAATATCCATGTCCCGACGTACTCTTTCTGCATGCCACCTCATATGTCCAGCTGTCTTTGAAGACATATACATCCGCTGCAGCCTGGGTGTAAGGGGGAAATATCGCAATGACGCATAAGGTATATCCTTTCCCCTAGAATTGACCCCTCTTTTAGGTTTAAATCTATCATGACGGCAAACTGAACAGGATACCATATCTGCATTCTCTTTGTCATACAACATACAATGATTAGGACATGCATCTATTTTCACATATCCAAGTCCTAAATCATTCACCATCTTCTTGGCACGATAAAATTTGGAGGCAGCTTTTCATCTGGAGGTAACATGCTCTTGATGATGAGGAGGAGACGATCAAAGCAATTCTCAGAAATATGAAATTCAGATTTCAAGTTCAACAACTGTGACACCGCTGACAACCGAGTGTGCTTTTGACAACCATCCCACAATGGCTCATCAGCATCCTTAAGTAACTGATAGAATCTTTCGGCTCCCTTATTCGGCACGTCTTCAGCGTATACAGGATCCACATGTACACTGAATGCCGGACCAGCAGCATCTACAACCATATCCACGTACGTACTTGTGCCTTCCACATTACTAGGCTCGTGCGACCAGAAGTCCTCACCATGACATGTCCAATTCATATAACCTTCAACAAACCTTTTCTGTATAAATGGCGTTGAACTTCCCATGGGGAATTCCACTTCAAATTTTTACAAATCATACAAGGACATCGGATGCCACCTTGCCTGTCTACTTCTGCATTTGGATTCCCCAATGCAAACTGAACGAAATTCTCAACTCCGACCCTAAACTCCTGGGACACCACATGATCAACTATTCTGCGATACATCCATGAACGGTCTGAAGCCATTGCTGTCCTACGCCCAAACAATATCAATAGACAAATAACTTTAAAATTCTAAATCACACATCCTTCGACGCAACCGAAATGAATAGGAAGGATTTATTATTTAGATTATCACTTTTTACCCATCTGTGAATATTTGATCGCACTCAGATGACCATTTACTATGTGATTGTATTATTTGCTGAAAATTTCGGCAGCATCTCCCCACACCTCTCCGATATACCAAAATTATTTATTGATTAAGATATTTTCTTAAACACTTACTAATAAGTGGTTAAGAAAATATTCTAAATCAATAAAGGTATATCAGAGAGGAGTGAGTAGACACACCCGAAATTTTCAACAAATAATACAAGCACATAGTAAATGACCACCTAACTGCGATCAAACATCACAGACTGTCCAAAACGGGACAATTCAGGACTTTGAGTTAGATATACACGTTCTCATCTTTGAAAATAAGACTCGTGCACATCAATCCCAAAGTCTTGAACGGGAGGTTCATTGACACGGGCTTAACACGCTCTCGTGAAGTGTGTGCAGTGTTAAAAGAAAATAAAAACTAAAGCATGCATATAAACAAGTGCAATAATAACCCACATAAATATGAAAATAAAATAAAAACAGGGAGATAGTTTATTGAGATTTTATCTCCAATGCTGATAAGTTCTAATAAAATTACCTGCATGCAGTCATAACTTTACAATTGGAGAATCCTATTAAAGAATAAGTACTAATCTGTGAGTTGGATATCAAGAAGCCTATTAGATTTTTTACATGCATGTTGAATAATACATATGAAAGAGACTCAAAATCTACCCACCTGTCTGAGATTTAGAAATTCCCAATTGCATAAGTGTTATCATATTCATGGCTTTCTGTCACCAAATTGAAAATAATTGTCTTTCATCTCTAAGCTTATACATTACAGGAGGAGTTAAATGATCTATAGAAGCTGAATTTGATAATTTTAGTATATATAAATTAAGTACAAAAAATACCTACTGAGGCAGTTAGAAACTGGATAGAATCTGAGTAGTAACCTCCTTTCCCTGCACATATGGTTAATGAAAGGTATTATTAGTTCCTAGAACTTAAGTTAATAAAAAATTAGAGTGAATACAAAATTTAAAGAAAAAGGAAAAGATAGCACCGTAGCTACATTGCGACAGTGCTACAGCGGGAATGAACAAAATAGAGTTGCAAACTGTGCTTAAGACTGTGCTTAAAACTATCCGAAAATTATGGCATTAATAGAGTTGCAAACTGTGCTTAAAACTCATGAATTTAGTATGAACAAAATAAAAAATAGGATATCTAATTGTAGTTAACCATGCATTTCTGTAAAAAATATAAAGTAGAGAAGAAGAACATAGATAGATTTTGGTAGCTCTGCTGATAAGGAGGCAGAATCCATGGTTCATCCTGCTTCTGAATCTGCTTAAGAGACTATGGAAAGAGAAACCTGGATCACAATGAAAATTTCAGTCACTCCTGAAATGGAAGGAATTTGACATGTAAGGGACAACATACAGATCACAGAAGCTATCCAAAACCCAGACAGAGCACCACAAGAATTTAGAAGTACAAGCTTAAACATCTCCCAACTTCTTCCAAACTCGAAGGTGATCACCAAGATCAATCACATGGCAGAAAAAGGAATAGGGCTGCCGGATCCAGGGTGGCTAATTTTGACTTGCAATGGTCATCACACCTAATTCTGCCTGCACAACGCCCCCCCCCCCCAACTGTTCCCTCCCCACTGAAACCCCCAACCCCATCATTGGAGCCCCACCCCCACTCCACCCTCCCCACTGGACCCCCCCCCCACCCTCCTTCTGCAAAGTCGCCCCCCCCCCACCTCACTGCAAAGCTCCCCCAGGTAGAACCCCCTCGCCTGTGACCTCCCCCCCCCCACCCCCCACCGGAACACCCCCCTCCCTGCACAGCCCCCACAGCCCCTACTCCATACAAGGCTCGCCCGCCCTGCGCACTCCCCCCAACCCCCCTGCCTGCACAGCGCCCACCCACCCCTGCTTGCACAACCCCCTGCCTGCACAGCGCCCCCCCCCCCCCCCCCCCAACTTTCCCTCCCCACTGAAACCCCCAACTAGGGTGTTCATGGTTTGGTTTGGTTTGGTTTGGAGAAGATTTTTAAAAACCAACCAAACCGTCACCAGAGCCAAACCGAACCAAATCGAACCAAATTTTTTCAAACCAAACCAAACCGAACCGATACAATTCGGTTTGGTTCGGTTTAACCTGAAAATAAGTGGGCCTTTCACAAACAAGATTTTATTGTCCTACAATTTTAACCTCCTGTTTTTCCATATGTATGTTTTGTGAGCACCAATAGCATATGCATAATCAAAAGAATATTTCATTCACAAAAATCTACTTATTAAATCTATCTATGTCAACCATACATGAGAGGATGAGCTGAAAAATGAACATTGATAATGTAAGGTAACCTATAAATGTAAAATATAACATTGATAATGGTTAAAACATCTACTAATAATAATATGACAATGAGAAATGAGAATCTACAATAATAAATAACAATTTTAGACTTAAATAAATTAAATAAGGAGTGAAAGGAAACAAAATAATAATCTAACCTGCAAGTGTGCGTTGTGCAGTTGTGCTTGTGCTATGGTGAGGGCAGAAAGATGATGATGGTGGCTCTGGTCTGGTGAGCAATTGCTGTGGAGACAGACATCAATTGAAGCATTAAATATATGATTGATGAAGATTAAAAATATTACTTGAAACTTGAAGTTAAAGCTGCTCACCAAATATATAGAACAAAAATAAAATCAGATCTGAAATGAATCGATAATTACTCAAAGACTCAATGTTATGGGAGATGCTGCTGCAGTGCTGCTCCCGATCTCCTTAATCAAATCTGGAATGAAGAAATCACTAATTATATAGTCATACAGACTAAAAATAAAATATGAAGATTAGAATAAAAAAATAAGGTTGACAAAGACAACAGCAACAAAAAACCGCAGTCGCCAAACCCACACATGAGAGAATCGTTCAAATGAGAATGGGAAACTGGAGATGTTATTTGTGCTCGTCTCCCTGGACCCTGGCGTGCCGTCCACGACTCCGCGTCGTCTCCCTGGTGTGCTGTTCGGCACGTCCACGCCGTCTCCCGGGTGTGTAGTCCTCATCATCTCCTAGTCCCTGATGCGCCGTCCGGCCCGTCCACGCCGTCCTCGTCGTCTCCCTGGTCTGCCGTCCGCGCCGTCCACGTCGTCTACCTGGTGTGCTATCCGGCCCGTCCGCGCCGTCTCCGGTCTCACTGGTGTGCCGTCCACGCCGTCTCCCTGCGACTGGTGTGCCGTCGACGTTGTCTGCCTGCGCCTGGTGTCGTCGACGTCGTCTCCCTGTCCCTGCCTCCCTGGTGTGCCGTCCGTGGCGCCGCCTCCCTCAATCCCACCAAACCCTCGCCAGGAGCAGAGAACGGCTGAACGGGAGAATCGGGAGATGCAGATGCCAAGCAAGACTTGCAAGATTTGGGGCTGCGGCCAGCTTGTGTGCGACCGTGGGTATCTTTAGGGTGGTTTTTTGGGTGTTTAATGGCAGCCGTTGGATGAAAGGGTGAGATCTATAAGATGACCATAATACCCTACACAATGTGTACATTTACATATATATATATATATATATGTAAATACATATATCATGTATATATATATATATATATATATTAAACAAATTTAAAAATATATATAATTTAAAATATATTATATAAAATTCGGTTTTATCGGTTTGGTTCGGTTTAGGAGATCGCCAAACCGAACCAAACCGAATTTACAAATTCGATTTGGTTTGAAACCGAACCGAAATTTTTTTATTTTCAAACCGATCGACCGGCGGCAGTGGTGAGAGGCGACGGCGACGGAGGGACTGGGTCGCAGGGGCGATGGCGGCGACGGGTTCGACAACCACGATGGACAGCGTCGGCGGCGACGGGTCCGACGACCACGATGGACAGCGTCGGCGGCGACGGGTCCGACCACCACGGCAGAGAGCGTCGGTGGCGTTGTCCGATGGTGGCGCGAGTTCGGCGTCCGGCGAGAGAGAGAGAGAGAGTCGGGATGGAGGAGAGAGAGGGAGCGCGAGTGGGGGGAGATATAGGGACAGCCACTGCGCAGGAGTCGCCACGCCGGGGACCCGAGGGCCGGCGGCCGATGGCGAGCCGAGGATCGTCGGGAGGAGGCAGGAGGGGTCCGAGGGTGGAGGGATTTCAGATTAGGTCGATTTGGGGGAGACTCGGGAGAGGGTTTTAAATATGTATATTTATATATTAGATATGAGCCATTAGATGTAAGATCTAATGGTCAGTATTAATCTAGTTCGGATCGGATCTTAAACAGAGCGGATCTCTTATTTCCGCGTCCGCTCCGTTTATTATTCGGATAATATCCGTATCCGAATTCGCTCCGTCAGATATCTGTTAAACGGATACGGATAGACTTAATCGGATACGAATTCGGATCGGATCCGGATATTATCCGGATCCGTTTACAGCCCTAGTCAGGAGTACAACAGATTTCCACTCAAAATCGATAGAAATAAAAAGGCCAATGGCTCGGGCATTCTCGATGCTCCACTCAAAATCGATAGAATGGGGATCTCTCATCTGCAGCACCAACACGTCTGGTCTTCTTAGCCAAGAAAGCAAGCGAAAGTCTCTGTTGGTTTTAGAAGATGTCGATGACACCGACGAAGAAGAAGACGACGTTGTCCAAGAATGTTGCACGGACAGCGACGACCACCTTGGCCGAGGAGGCTCGACTGCTTGTGCTCGGGGCGATGGGAGAGGCCGAAGAGCAGGGGCTCCAACACTCCGCTGTGTAGCAAAGAAAGAGGAGAGGCCGAACTGAGACCGGGAGGGAGAAGGGCTGCGTGACCAGATTAGGGCTTTTTAGGGTTGTTTCGGTTCGGCTCAATTTAAGGAAGAAAAAATCGAACCGAACTATTTACCATTAAACCGGTTTGATTCGGTTCATTGACCCGAACTTTAGTTAGTTGAACCGAACCGAACCGAACGGTTCGGTTCGGTTCGGTTTATCGGGTTGGACCGAGAAATGAACAGTCCTAAGCATAGCATCACCAACAACAAAGCAGTAGCAGCAGTAAAGCAGTAGTAACAGTAAAGCAGTTGTAGGAGTAGCAAAGCATAGCAGCAGCAGCATGTGCGGGAGGATAAGATAAGGATCATTGGCGGGGTTTAAAGGTGGGGTTTATCCGCATGCGAGATTGCAACGAACAATGGCAATGAAATCTTCGAAAGGATTTCACCTGGGTTAAACACATAATACAGTTCTTACGTAACCCAAGTTACGCAGGATGAAGTGATTACCTTACATAATCATTGTGCCATAATTGATATATATATATATATACATATATAAAATTCCATATATTTCTTTAATATAATATAATTCTATTTAATCCTTTTCCATCAACATAATTTTAATTATTTAGGTTATTAATTTATGGGCCTCTTATGTGTTTATTACCGAGCTTTATTTTAGTAATGGAGGTGTGCGTAATATTCGAACTAATTGGAACGTTATCATGTATTATACACAAATGACCAAGTATTTTTATAAACAAAATCAAGGTGTTACACATTTACAACCCTAATTTCGATAGATAACAACACATACGATTAAAGTGTGAGTTCGTTGTGTGTGTAGACCTGAGAATTCAGATTAATTATTTAAAATTTTGAGAAAGTCCATATTGTTCTCCATATTCTGGAAGAAAAAAAGAGCTTTTTATTCGACCTAGAATATGGGTGTGTCGACCTAATTAAGTCACTGGAGACATAAGTTATAAGTTGATTTGAAAATTAACAGAGTGTGTCAACCTGAATAGAAGAGAGTGTTGACACTCTGAAGGAAAGTGCCAACTCTCTACAAGGTATTGGTCGATACTATGAAGGGATAGGTCGATGCTATAAGGGATAAATCGGACAACACTACTGGATAGATAATGGTGACAGTACTACTGGATATATAGATAGTGTTGACACATGAGTACGGATAGGTCAACACTAGTACTGCATAGATAGTGTTGACACTACTGGATAGATAGTGTTAACTGACACTACTAGATAGATAGGTCAACACTACTGGATAGATGTGTTGACACTACTAGTACTATTTCCAAAACACAGTCAGAAAAAAAGAAGAATAATAATTAAGAATCCTTCAATTCACAAGAACACTTGCCTAGCTAAGACTGAGTATTAGCTAAAACACGTAAGTATACCTAATAATCTTTTAGACATTATTTTATCTTTTCTTTTATTAACACACACACACAAACACACATATAAATATATATATATATACTAATATAATATATACACTTTTACACATACCTACCACTACTTACACATGTTCACATTTAGATGCATGTTAAATCTTACGTAAACAAGTTTATGGTAATTTTATTTAAAATTTTCCTGAAAAAATATTTATCAAGTATAAATTATCCTAAAAGTAGATAAATCATATTTACCTCATTAACCGTGCATAAAAAATTCTCAATATCCACATTTTTGGTATAAACATATTTTTATGATAATTATGGTAATTTCGAACTAAATTTCATTACCAAAATTCAGTCTCAATTCGGTCTAAAATGCAGTCTCAATTCGGTCCCTATTCAGGGACCGAATAGGGACCGAAATTATTCGGTCCCAAATATAGAGACCGAATATTTCGGTCCCTATCGAATAGGGACCGAAAATATTCGGTCTCTATATTTGGGACTAAAATTTTCAGTCTCTATTCGGTCCCTATTTTGGGACCGAATAGGGACCGAAAATTTCGGTCACTAAATCGGTCTCTATATGCGCTTTTTCTTGTAGTGCAGAAATCAAAGTCTGAAATCTCACTGCGACTTCCATACAGTTGAAGTACCTCACTCCGACTCATTGAAAGTTGAAGTCTTATAACGACCCTCCTTATACCGGTACAATTATACCAATCCACATCGGTTTAATGAACGCCGTCACAGTGGGACATTGACCCAACAATTACAATAAGCTGAGATGTACACAAATATTGACATGGAATAGCAGAAATAAAAAGAACTAAATATCATTCTTATTCCATCATCATCATCATTAAATATCCACAGTCTATATAGCATTTAAATAAAAATCTAAAGTCCACATAATTACAATTCTAAATCAAATTACATTGTTCAGATGAGATACATCACTTATTCATTACATACTTATGAAAAAGGAAAATACAATGCAGAGATCTCCACAATAAATACTACTCCTCTCGCTCGGAGTCGCTCCTAAGTATCTCCTCAGAAGAAGTGGAGACACCTGCACCTGTACGCCGAAGCAAGAATGAGTCTAAAGAGACCCAGCAAGCAATCCACATACCTTATCCTTACATACATCATACGCACATGCTAACACTCAATAAAAGTACTTAACACATGTAGCATGGTTCATACAATTTAAACTACTAAGCATGGAACTTATAGCATTAGAGACACATTACACATGCTTTATTTTACTTACAACAATTAAATATAGAACCTATAACATGCTTTCTACACAATTTAACTAACATGTTTAAACAATTCAAAATCCATTCAAATCATATTACAATGTACACAACCTAAACATGGAACTACACATAATGTAAGCATCACACCTAGCATGGATTCTATTTTAACTCTCATGAATTTACTACAATTATACACATCATTTACTTGTTGTTTTAACATAAATTAAACATAATTACAATGTTTTACATTTGTTCACATGCTAACACATTCACATACTCATTTACACTTTGCACATTTCACAATTCACTTACACTTATTCACATTTTCACATTTAAATGCCATGACATATAGTCCAAACCACCACTAGAAGGACACACATAACACATACACTTATCCATCACCTAGGCAATGTAGTAATGGATCTTGGTTAATTGCGCAGAACCGAAAGAAGCACTCTCCACCCTAACTAGTGGTATTTGTCCACCTCCAGGATTTCATCCTATTTGCCCTTAGGATATCACTCACATTGAACTTTCCTGTAGGGACTTTACTATGGTACAGTTCCACAGCTCTCTATGGTAGCAGTATCACACATGGCATAGTTTACACACTTTTCATATTATTCTCATTGTTCATAATATTCACATGCACTAAATTACACCATTTCACTCACTTGTACACAATTACCTAGTTTTCAGTTTATCTAATAATATGCTACTATTCTCAGTGTTAAACAGGTCATAAATTTAATCGTAATCATGTTGCAATTTACTGAATTATAAACAATCACATTAAGCATACTCAACATGGTCATTTTTCTATATTAAACCTCAAATAACACTTCCTGTTATCCAATCAGTACGAAATTTTTACCACAGACTATTCACATGTTAATCATCACACATATAAATTTTCAGATTTTTTGGAAACCTACACAAATTATAATAATTAGAACGAGCGTTCTGCAGATTTATCAAGAAACCTAGTTAACATGGTTTACAGTATTACAGATGTATTTAGCAATTCCAGAATATGTATTTAATAGTCCTATATTCACATAAAATTTCTGACATGTTCACATGCAATCATACATCTTATTTGTAAATAAAACAGGTAATTCATGCTCACTGTTCTATTTCCAGAAATTCTAATAATTTGTACAGTAAGTAGAAATTCGTTCAATTCTCATGATGTGACCTAACATATGTATATGACCCACAAAAACTTTCTAATGCTTTAGTTTAACATGGATCTATGTAAACAGTAATTAATAAGGTCAAATCATGCATAACATTTTATTTCAGGAATTTTAATAATTAGTACAGTGTATGAAAATTCAACATAATCACATGGCATGTTCTACTGGACATAATTGACCATATAAAATTTCTACAACATATACTCAGGTTCAGAAATCTGGCAAATATGCCACAGGGATCAGACATGCATTCAGTCAAAAACTTGATGAACTTGGCAGCACAGGTACTGCCGCCAACATGAATTAACGGCATAAAAGGTGGCCTCCAACCATGGATCTTAACGGTATCAGATGCTGTCGTTAAGTTCTTGTCTATGCAAACACAGAAAGAACGCAGAAACAATGGTGAATGGAGGTTCCAAGACACAAGATAAAACCTATAAAATTCCTAGGACCTAGCTAACATGTGTAGGGACAGTGTATAAGGGTTACTTGCCTCTTAAAAGTTGCTAGATGCGAATAATTTGCCAGAGAAGCTCTCCTCAGCCTAGCCAAGAAGTTCTCCAATATCCCCTCGATCCGACTTCTGTGTTGATGGATGAAGCACGTCGGAGTCGGGGAAGCCTTCCTCGATGTTCAAAGAGTTTCCCGGTCGATGAAGATCGCCAAGAAATGCACCAAGTCGCCCGATCCAAAGCCTCAAAGTTCAGGGTTCACACTGGTTTCTAGGGTTTTTGACCAAAGAGCCAAAAGGACCTAACTGTACCCTAGACAAGGTATTTTATAGGGCAGGAGGTTTAGGGATGCGTTTAGGTAGGAACCCGACCGTTGGAAGATGGTTTCCTAAACAAGAGCCGAAAAAATCGCGGGCGTTTCCAGATCTGAAGCCGCAATAAATCTGGGAAATAGACGTCCACATTGGCTGCCGCCAACTAGGAGTTGGCGTCCATCGATCTGGACGTTGACATCCCCATGCACGTCCATGCATGTTGATGCCAACTGGTCTTTTGGCCAGAACACAGACATGACCAAACTTACATATACTATATATCTTTACATGCAATATACAATGTATAACTTAAACATCACATATTCGACTTGAGTAAAACAATATGTACATAAATAAGCAAGAACATACATATGTACAACATCATTTAAATACAAGATGAAGAATAAATTTATATATACATTTCTATATACACAAGCATCTACACATCACATGACTAAAATCTAACTAAAAAGAGCCAAAATTCGAGGGCCTTACACCCTCTCCCCCTTAAAGAAACTTCGTCCTCGAAGTTAGAATGACACTACTCAAACAATTGGGGATACTTCTTCTTCATAGCATCCTCAAGGTCCCAAGTAGCCTCCTCTCGTGAGAAGTTGCGCCATAACACCTTCACTGACGCAATGCTCTTGTTCTAGAGATGTTGAACCTTTCTGTCAAGAATAGCTACTGGTTGCTCAATATACGACAGATCTGGCTGGATCTCCACTGGCTCATGACTAATAACATGAGATGGATCTCGGACATATCTTCTGAGCATAGATACGTGGAAAATAGGATGAACACTAGCTAACGCTGAGGGTAAAGCTAGCTCGTATGCCACACTGCCCAAACGTCTGAGAATCTCATATGTGCTAATGAATCTAGGACTTAGCTTACTATGCCTGCCAAATCTGACAACACCTCGAGTAGGCGAAAGCTTTAGAAAGACATGCTCGCCAACCTCGAACTCCAAATCCTTCCTTCTGTTGTCGACGTAACTCTTCTGCCTATCCTGCGCTGCAACAAACCTCTTCTTGATAAGCTGAATCTTATCCGAAGTCTCTTGCACTAACTCCGGACCGATCAACTACCTATCACCAGTCTCCTCCCAACATAAAGGAGATCTACAAGGCCTTCCATACAATGCCTCAAATGGAGCCATACCAATACTCGCATGAAAACTGTTGTTGTACGCGAACTCCACAAGAGGTAGATAACACTCCCAATCATCCTTCCAATCCAGCACACATGCTCTCAACATATCCTCGAGCGTCTGGATAGTCCTCTCAGACTGTCCATCTATCTGGGGATGGAACCCCGAACTAAGCTTCAATTCAGGGCCCAATGCATCCTGAAGACCCTTCCACAACCACGAAGTAAATCTCGGATCTCGATCCAAAATGATCGACTTCGGCACACCATGCAATCTAACTATGCTACTAACATACAATCTAGCTAAGCTCTCAACCGACTGCTTCTTCTTCATAGGTAAGAAATGCGCAGTCTTAGAGAATCTATCTACAATTATCCAAATCGAGTCATTGCCCCTCCATGATCTGGGCAAACCCGTTACAAAATCCATAGTGACAGCCACCCACTTCCATAATGGGATTTCCATCTTCTGCATAAGACCAGATGGTCGCTGCCACTTGGCCTTCACTTGCTGGCATACTAAACACCTAGAAACATAATCCGCTACATCCTTCTTCATGCCAGACCACCAAAATGATCTCTTCAAATCCTGGCACATCTTAGTGTTACCCGGATGAATAGAGAATCTAGACCTATGAGCTTCCGCAAGAACATGCTCACGGACATCCACTATATCAGGAACACAGACACGGTGATCACACCATCCTCATCACGAGCAATGCTTGCCTTACCCACTAACTCTTGGAGTCTAGGGTCGACCTTCTGCTGCTCGATCACCTCATCCAAAACAGTGGACTGAATGGACAACTGAGCTACAAAAGCCTGACATAATAATGGCTCTATCTCAGTCATCGCACACGCAGCATCCTCCAACATCTTCCAATCCTGCTGGAGTAAAGACCTCTTCCGGCTAAGAGCATCCGCTACGACATTCGCCATTCCAGGATGATACTGAAGGTCGAAGTCATAGTCCTTGAGGAACTTAATCCATCTTCTCTGCCGCAATTTTAATTCCTTTTGGGAGAAAAGATACCTCAAGCTCTCGTGGTCAGTGAACACCTCAAATCTGACACCATAAAGATAGTGCCTCCAGATTTTTAGTGCATGCACCACTGCCGCAAGCTCCAAATCATGAGTCGGATAGTTACGCTCATGCTCCTTCAATTGGCAAGAAGCATACGCCACTACCCTTCCTTGTTGCATCAACACAACCTAAACCAATCCGAGACGCATCCGAGTAAATGGCAAAACCCACATCACCACTCGGCAAAACCAATACTGGAGCAGATGTCAGCTTAGCCTTCAATAATTGAAAGCTACTCTCACACTCCTCGGACCAAACAAACTTCACACCCTTCCTGGTTAGCTTAGTGAGAGGGGTGGCGATGGATGCAAATCCCTTAATAAATCTTCGATAATAACCCGCTAAACCAAGGAAACTACGAATCTCCGATGGGGTCCTGAGGATATCCCAATCTAATACAGCCTAGACCTTTGCTGGATCAACTGCTACACCAGCACCAGAGATAACATGCCCAAGGAAATGAACCTCGCGCATCCAGAAATCGCACTTGCTGAATTTTGCATACAGCTTGTGCTCACAGAGAACTTCTAACACTACCCTTAAATGCTGACGATGTGTGGCCTCATCCAGAGAATAAACCAACACATCGTCGATAAACACTACCATGAAACTATCTAAATAAGGTCTAAACACCCTGTTCATGAGATCCATGAACGCTGCAGGGGCGTTGATTAGACCAAAAGGAAGAACTAAAAACTCATAATGTCCGTAACGGGTCCGAAAGGCCGTCTTGGACACATCCTTACTCCTAATCCTCAACTGATGATAGCCAAACCGCAGATTAATCTTAGAAAAGACCGATGCATTCTGCAGCTGGTCAAACAGATCATCAATCTGAGGTAAGGGATACCTGTTCTTCACCGTCACCTGGTTGAGCTTTCTTTAATCAATGCACAACCTAAGTGAACCATCTTTCTTCTTTACAAATAAAACAGGTGCGCCCCAAGGAGAAACACTAGGGCGAATAAATCCCTTATCCAGCAAATCTTGCAACTGCTTCCTTAACTCAGCTAACTCTGTAGGTGCCATCCGATATGGAGCCTTTGAGATAGGAGAGGTGCCCGGAAGCAACTCTATGGTAAACTCTATCTCCCTAACCGGTGGCAATCCAAACAAATCGTCAGGAAAAACGTCTGGAAACTCCTGCACCACATCAATCTCCGCAAGAGTAAGTGACTCATCAGCCTTCGGTATTAATACCACGCTGGCAAGAAAAGCGTCACAACCCTTGTTAACCATCCTCATCGCCTTCATGGCGGAGATGACAAACTTTCCCGCTAAATTCTTTGGAAATGATGTGAAAACTCATCCTCGCCAGGAATACAGAAAACAATCTTCTTCCCACGACAATCTACTAATGCATAGTGCTCCTCTAGCCAATCCAGACCAAGAATTGCATCATAGTCCTTCGTCTTTAGCAAGAAGAAACACCCATCTAGGACTCTATCCTCAATGCACACAGGTAACGTCAGAATGCACTTCCTAATTAATACCGTACCCGCAGGTGTGTGCACAAACAAAGGGACCTCTAACTCTTCATCTTCTAATCCTGACTCTAAAGCTAACTGCCTCGCAAACCGCTTGGAAATGAATGAGTGAGTGGCACTCGTATCAAACAAAACCCGAGCGTGCACACCCATGAAAAGAATCGTACCTTCCGTGACGTGCTCCGCCTACTCTGCGTCCTCTCGCGCTAAGGCAAACACTTAAGCTTGGGCTCGAGGCCTTCTTGGTCTTCCTGTAGCTGGCGCTACTACTGCTACCACTGCTGGGGCTGGCGCTCCATGCTGGACTCCCTGTTGAAGTCTAGGGCAGTCCCGGATCTGATGCTCGCTGCTCCTTCACTTGAGGCACTTTCTTGCCATCCTCCAGCACTCGGTACCCCCATGTGCCCTTCCACAATGAGGGCACTCCTTCTTTCCGCTAGGCCTACTACTGGGGGATCGCTGAGAAGTTACCTGCTAACTGCTCACTACCACAAGATGCTGCGGTGACTGGTACGCCGCCTTCTTCCTATCCTGCCACTGGAATGGAGGCGCAGACCACTTTTGCGATGCCTTCTTCTCCTCCAAATATTGTTCCATATCGCTCTCCTGTCGGCACACTGCACTAAGAGTCTTGTCCAGGGTACGGTGGTCAAACGCCACCAGCCTTGATCTCAGTGATGGCTTGAGGCCCATCACAAACTTCTTCACTTTCCTGCACTCATCAGCCACTATGTGAGGTGCATACTTTGATAATTCCGCAAACCTTGCCTTGTACTTGAGTACGGTCATGGAGCCCTGAGTCAAAGTGAAGAACTTCTGCTCTATCTTGTCTTGGATATGCTCGGGAACGAACTTGGCCCAAAAGAGCCTCACAAACGCGTCCCAAGCAACCTCGACAGCACCATCCTCAAACCGGGTACGTAGTAACGAGGTCCACCACACATCGGCTCTCTCCTGCATTAAACCATCCAGAAGGACAAAACTAGACAATCTAACTTAAAGAAAATAAATGCTTATGGAACTAACACATACCTGTAGCATATAGGTGGCCAAGCTGACCTTGTCATCCTCAGCACACCTAATCGCTCAGAAGATCTTCTCGATCTCCCTCATCCAGCTCTCTTCTAACAATGGGTCACTCTCCCCCTTAAAAGAGGGTGGAGCCATCCTCTTGAAATGCTCCATGATAGAAGGTCCACCATGGTCATGCCCCTCGGGAACTGGAGCTGGAGCCTGAGCCTGCTACAACCACAACATATATAACATATAAGCAACATAACAATCATTCATTTTAATGAAAACAGACTACTTCTATCTAATCATTTCTAACCTGAGCCTCCAGCTGAGCCTAGAGTGCAGCCTGGGTATGGGCCTGAGTCTGCATGGCCTGCACCAGACCTTGCATGAATACTCCATAATCTACTGGTGGTGGTGGAGGAAGTACAGTAGGTCCCTGTGGTGCTGGGCCCTGCTACTCACCCCTCTCCTCTCTCCTCTGCTCATCCTCACGAGCAGGAACACCACGTCTACCACGAGAAGCCATAGCCTGCAAGACAATTTAATCACATTTAGAACTAAGTTAATTAATTCCTAACCACTTTCTTATCTATCTTTCATTCATTATTAATCATTTCTACACAAGTGGATAAATCTATAAAGACGTAGCATATTATGAAAATGATGGCATATATTCATGTACAATCTCAACCTCTTTCTCTGATACAATCTCTATAACGACCCTCCTTATACCAGTACAATTATACCAATCCACATCGGTATAATGAACGCCGTCACAGTGGGTCATTGACCCAACAATTACAATAAGCTGAGATGTACACAAATATTGACATGGAACAACATAAATAAAAAGAACTAAATATCATTCTTATTCCATCATCATCATTAAATATCCACAGTCTATATAGCATTTAAAGAAAAAGCTAAAGTCCACATAATTACAATTCTAAATCAAATTACATTGTTCAGATGAGATATGATAACTACAAAATTTTTCGTATTAAATTTCATACATTTAGTTAATTTTAGACATCAGTTGTCTATAAATAACGTGCATTTTGATTTTAATTTTCATTCTATTCATGTAGAATTTTTTTTAGCATTTTAGTTAAATTTTTGGGTAGAACACATAATTAGATTTTCATTTAATAAAGTCAATACTTTTTGAATAATTTGACTAATAAAAATATTTTTTCTTTTTGCAAGTACATTGTACATAAATAATTTTTGGTCATATATTTTCATAAACATCTTCTAATCATTCTTCTAAATATTAGTTTGTAAATAATTCAAATGTTAAATGAATAAACAACCCAAACCAATAACATCATGCAACATACCCCCCCCCTCTCATGAGTCCATTGCGCCAGAATTCTCTCTTCACGACCATTAGTCCATTGCGCCATTACTCTCTCTCATCTTACCAAATGTGGCCACATATACCACTAAAACTAATTCTTTACCATTTCATTTCTTCCCCACCAGGAAGCAGCTGGAAGCTGCAGAGGTGTGTGAAGCCTGTGCATATGGGAGCTCTGTGCGTGGCGCATCCAGCTGTGGTGCGGCAATCAGGTGCGCGGTGGGGTGTGAAGCAGAGCGCAATGGAGGTGGGAAGAAAGGCTGAGACGGTGCGTGGCGGAGATGGCAGCTGAAGCCGTGCGGATCAGCTGAGGCAGATGGCGGTTGAACTTCTGGAGTGGAAGGCATGGGCGTGCGCAGCAGCTGGCGCATCCGGCTGGAGCTGGGGCAGTTGAAGGGGCGCAATGGAGATCTGGCAGCCAGATCTGGGGCATGCTAAGGTGTGAAGCTAGCAGTGTGTGAGGAGGAGCTGTGCAGCAGCTGGTCTGGAGCTTTGGCGGGCATGAGGCTGGCGCTCAGAGGGTGTGAAGGCAGCGCGATGTAGGGGCGATCCTTGTGCAGAGGTGCATGCCGATTTGGTGCGCGATGGAGCTGGCGCGGTGGATCCGAACTCGTGCAGAGGTGGATCGCGTGAGGCTGTGCGTGCCAGGAGCTCGGGGCAGATGGAGCTCGAGCATGCAGACCTCGGGTGTGTGGACTCCCAGCAGCCTGGAAGGTTCGATTGTGCCTATATAAGGACCCCAAGGTCCTCAGAGGCAAGGGGTTCGGTATTTTCTGGGGGGTTTTAGGTTCAGATTTTTGGGGTTTCTTCTTTGCTGTAAGGGTTCGGGTTTTTCCTTTCTTTTGGGTTTTAGCTTCTTCTTTTCTCCAGAATGTAGGGATTTGTCTGGTGTGAGGGAATTGGATGGTTTTCTCTTTTCTGTAAGGGGTTGGGGATCGAATTTTTTTTATTTTCTTTGTGCATTGGGGGGCTGTTTGGGGGAGTTTGGATTTTTTTTTTTTGGGTTTTTTCTGGCATTTTTCTTCTGTATTTTTCCTTCAGCATCTGTAGGAGAGTTCAACATTTCTGAGGGTTTCTTCCGTTCTTTGGAGGATTCTTCCTTTCTTCTGTAGGGAATTAGTGTAATGGTTGGGCAAGGGAGGTAGATTATTTTCTTTCTTCTGTAAGGAGTTTGACTGTGTTTTTTTTCTTTTTATGTGAAGATTGTGAGGTTGGGCAGAGGAGTTCGATCCAGTAGTTTATTTCATTTCTTCTGTGTTAAATTGTTCATTTCTTCAGTGTTGATTTGTCCCTTTCTTCTGTTGGTGAGATAGATTCCAAAATTTTGTTCTTTTCTTTTGTTGTTGTGAGGGAATTCGAACTCCTTCTCCTATCTTCTACTGGCTGTTGTGTGAGAGGACCGAGTGTGTTTCTTCCTTTCGTCTGCCCTAATGAGATTAATCCAGTAAAATTTTCCATTTCCTTTGTGCTGGTTCACTTCTTCTGTGCTGGAGAGTACAATCAAGTGGAGGTTGTTATTTCCAATTTCGTCTGTGTATTGAGGACTACTGTGAGGAGGACGATTACTGGCGATTTCTTCTTCTCTTCTGGAGCATCTGGTGAGGACGATCCAGGAGGTGTGTTCGAGGGGTCCCGAGGGCGACGGTGTCCAGAGGTTTTCGGAGGCTTACTGAGTTCAGATCCAGAGTTGAGTTTGTGAGTCCATGTTTCAGGAAGATAGTTTTGAATTCATAAGAGATTCCAGAGCTTCTTAGTATTCTTAATTTTGTTTTTATTTCTGTTCTTCATAGCCCGAGAATTCCAATTTAGCAATAGTAAATTCCTATTTCTTTTTTTTTTTTGTCTGATCCTTGAGCTATGAGGATAAGTAGTCTGATATTTATGGTGAACTACTATTGTTGATTGTTCACCCCCTGAGTTATAGGGGTACATTGGTTGGATAATGTTCTTTTGAGAATTCTTGTTCTGTCATCTTTTCATCTTTTGAAGTTTCAAATCATTTCAGAATTAGAAGTGTATCCGTGTGTTTCCAGTTCAGATTTCTATCTAGCGGCTCGATCCCTCAATTGAGAGGGTACAGTGATACTAATTCTCTTTTAATTTCAAGTCAGCTCGTTCTTTCATTATGTTTGATCTGTCGAGTTGTGAGGGATTTGATTGGTGATGTTTTTTTCAGAATTGATTCTAATGCAGTATTATCTTAGTTAAAAGTGCCAGTTAGAATTGTTTCAAGTCAAAGTAGTTTAAATCAAGTTTTATTCAGCCTCTCCGTGGATATGACCTGCTCTCACCACTTTATTAGTTCCTCTTTACAATTTTAACTTTGTGAGACAGTTTAGAGAAGGTGAGCATCATGATGTGTGCAAAGAACTCTAGACAGAGGAAGTGCACAGTCAATAATGTTGCGTTCATCTTGGAACCGTTGCTGGGGAGGCGTTAGAGTTTGATTTAAATCTGCTTTCATTTGATTTTATTTGCATTGTGCTTCTTATTGACTTGTTATTGGGCTTTTCATTTCAGATTTGATGTCATGCCCCACCAATTTAACAGTGGAATAAATCGGGGAGGCATGAACAACGTGTATGGTAATGTAAATTGCGCATACATTCGTAAATATCAGAGCAACCAATGAACAATAATTGTAATAAACTCTTTATTTTATTGATAAATCACCTATCTATTACAACCACTAATTCTGAGCCGAAACATAGGGCTCAATAACACCATTACATCTGGAAAAGATAATTAAGCAAACATCTAACTATACTCTAAGGTACTAAGGACACTCCATCACTATGACTCCGAGTCGCTCATCACTCTAGTCCATTCCCATTGGTGTGCGTAGGGTCATCACTTGACTTACCTGAACACATACAACAAAAGCACAGGGTGAGCGATAACGCTCAGTAGGACTTAATATCTCGTATAAACAAGCATGCTTTAAGTGATTAATGTCTTGTAATGCAGGTTAACTAGAGAGAACGATCATGTATAGTCAAGAGAGTAATAGAACATGATGGCAAAAGAATGATAAAACTTTCAACATGGATATTGTAAAACTAGTATGATAAATGATTGGCCATATAACGAAATAGTGTATATGGTTGCACTACGATGCACTAGTAGAGATAGCACCTTTGGTCGAGCATCTTGTCAACACAAAGAACGATAGCATAGTGATTGATATATTGATTGTCATAAATTAATCTAGATAGTAAACTGGCGCTGGATGCATGTCGTACACATCCTGATCATGTAACCCTTGCAAGGAACTAGCACTCTTCGGGAGCTCCTCCCAGGACCAGACTGGGCCCTATTGCTTTGGCATATAGTACTTGCTTGTTTAATTTAGACAATCAATTGTATGGCCAAGAGAGTACCAAGAAATAGATGAGAGTAGTAGAGAGAACGTGAACAAATGAGAGTAAAGAGACTGTAGATGAGAGGGGTGACGATAAACACGATAGTAATGGTTGCACAGCACCAGGTCGGGTATTGGCAGTCTGGTAGAAGTCACATCCGCCCCTTATCCGTGCTGTCTACACGGGTCAGGTAGTCCGGTGTGAACTCAGGACAAGAAGGAATACACTAAGGCTTGGATCGTACTGATCCCTAAGAGTGTAACGGGTTTTGGGGTACAACCAGCTCGTTGACTAAGGACGTGCGCCAAAGCCAAGAAGACTTACAGAGGTCTTGAAAAGGAGTCCCTGGTCCAGTCGAGAGTATTCCCGATGGAGAGGTGGTCCATATCAAGGGAAAAGTGTGTAGAAAACGAGTCTGTCGTGCCTCGAGTGCTCGAAGGCCGACGGAAAACAGTAACGGTAGATACAATGCGCGAGTAAAAACGGAAACAATTGTGTTTAACAAAATAGGGTAATTTAGTCATTTATTTCAATAATTAACTGAATACATTATTGCATAATTTATCAGGGTCAAATGGCATTTAATAATGTTGTGTGTGTAAGTGTAAAGAAATCTTGAGGATATGACCAGTCGTGCAAATGCCATTTTAAATAATTAAATGTATATCATTAATGCCATTTATTAATTTACCAAGTCGAATTAACTATAACATGAGTTAATCATGGCTAATTAAAGGGTATATAATTTAAACAACAGGGCATATGCACAATTTTCAATTTTGGCCGATTTCTTGAAAACGCGACGGACTCACCCGTCGCGGTTCAAGTCGCGACGGGGCGGTCGAGCGCGACATGGGGCCTGGCCGGTTTGGCCCGGTCCGTGGTGAATCACGGCGGCTTATGCCGCCGCGTTCTTGACGTGACGTCAATGGCCGGCGCGACCCCACTGTTATCGCGGCGGGTCGCATCGTCGCGATAACAGGTGGGTTTGCTCTTTTTCCCTTTTTTCCAAGGCGAGCCCTCTGTAATACATGGACATTCTAAATTACATATAAAAGAACGGTGATCCAAAAAGTATGAAACTAGTTTTAAACGAAAATAGACATGTACATCTATCAACACGCACGATTAATTTAAAAATAGACAAGGTTTAGAGATTCATTGATCAGGTTACTTTTCAGTGACCTAAACAGGCGCAGTCATGGTTCAATGAATTAATTAGAGATGTATACATGATGAAAAATTACGAAACTAGTCGCGTTTAAAAGCTAACAAGAAGTAGTATTTATGATAATTTTCTCATGATCTGAAATCAAGTATAAACGGGGTTCACAAGAAATCATGAAGGGTCGGGTGCATGTATTTGACAGAGTTTCGAAGAATTAATTCTCCCTCTTAGGAGATCGAAATAGAACGAAACCAAGGGCGTTTGAAAGCTATTGTAAGGTAGTATCAATGAGAATTTTCTCATAGCATGGGAACAAGTACGTGTAGGGGATTAGAGAAAACATAAGATTCAGGTTCATGGTAATAGCAGGATTTCATGAATTAAATTACCCAAATGGATGAGCGGAATACAACGAAACCATAGGGCTTTTGAAGAGGTACATGAAGGCTACCTAGGGTAATTATTTCACGATTTTTACTTGAGAGATTGCCTACCTTTTTTGTGGAGTAAGAAAACCCTAGTTTAGATGACGAAAATCCTCCTTGTTCAAGCCTCCTCCTCCTCCTTGCTCCTTTGTCTCCAGCCCTTCTCCTCGTTCTCCAGAGTTCCAGGAACGAAAATGAGGTTTGGTAGACACTAATTAGAGGTCTATTAGGTTGCTTAAGAGTCCTAATGACTTAAAACTCTTCCTTTCCTTTCAAACTCCGAATTTTTACATTTATCTCCCTATTCTCTTGTATTTATCCACCTAATAAGATAGGGAGAGGTTCAATTTCGTGGGTCATGGGTTAGCATAGGCTTAGGACTCTTTTTTAAGATATTTACATCCTATTTTAGTATTTATCTTACCCTTATTTAATTTATTTATTAATTAACTCCAAATTTCTTATTTATCTCCCCCTTTACTATCATTATTCCACCTATTTGGCTTAGGGAGAACTTAAATTTCGGGGCTATAATAGATTTGGGTATGTCTAGGATTCTTTTTAGGATAAATAGAGGTCATATTGGTGCTTTAATGATCCTCTTTTAATTAAGAGATAATATAATTACGAATTTCACTATTTAATATAGGTCTTCTATTTTTTATCCATATTTCATCTTATCTAAATTCCTTTTTTTAGATTAGGATAGGGTTAGGACTCTTTCTAAGATAATTTAGGAGTTAAAATAATTATTATCTTACCCCTTTTTATTTATTAGTATTTTTAGGTACGAATTTAGGCTTAATTAATCTCCCATCCAAATTGGGCTATCCACATTTGGGCCCATCATTCCATACTTGGACCACTTATACAACCCATACTTAATTTTGTCTTAATGGCTTTTTAAGTACTTCGAATTATTCACCGTGTATTCTAATTTAAATCCATTTATCATATTCATTCAATTGATTTCTTATTTTAATTCAATTTAATATTACTTATCCCTATATTGATAACCTTCATCCATCATTTGGCATCCTGCTTTTGGCCAAGTAACTTATGTATAACTTAATTGTACAACCAATATACTTAATTTACTTAATGAGTTAATTATCTTTTCGTTAGTGAATTTATTCATAGGCCAAGATTGTCTATTGGTCCAAATATCATAATGGGTTATCAACCCATATTATTTAAAGTCTACCCACATGGTTATTTTAGTTTATAACCCACTCTGGCTCATAAAATAATGGGTTCTCCGACTTATTCCTTAATTATGATAATAAGTCGCATAAATTCTTAAACTTAGTCCAAATGATTTTTCTATGTTCCAATTCAATGATGGGTCATTAGAGAGTATTATTTAAATTATAACTATTATTTTTACGGAATTTTTATATGGGTTTATACGCATGTGATAATAATGCGTACCTCTTTAATTGGTTGAATTTATTAATTGATAAAATTTCAATTTATCCATATTTTTTAATTAATAGATTTTTTGGGGTACTACATCCTCCCCCACTTAAATAGAATTTGGTCCCCAAATTCACATGATATTATACGACTACCCATTTTATTCTAAATATTTCATTCCATCATCTCCCGCACTTAGGGCTTTGCTATCGAGAAAATAACATGAGATTAAACTAGGGGTTTAGTGATGGTACCTTGTCTACCTTTATTGGCATGATTTGTATGCACAAGAACTTGTAACCATCTTTGGTGTGGAGTTTGGTTCTTCTTTGTCGGGCAATCGATGACTCGGTGGTGTTGGCTTCCACAACGCAAACATCTGCCCAATTTCTTCCAACAATTATCAATTCGATGCCCTGGCTTTTTACAAAATTTACAAAATTCCTTCCGCTTCACTTCCCCTTTCATTCTCTTATCATCGTTTGGTTGATTCTCTATTGTCATAGAGCTGAGATCCTTGGTGTTAGTGTGTGGTTCCTTTAGAAGAGGGCAGTCTTGTATCCGATGCTCCAAACTACCACATCGCAAACATGCACCTACTTTCCGCCAGCATTCCTTAGTCGCATGACCTGGCTTACTACAATGAAGGCAGATGATCTTGCTATATTTCTTTGGTGTGTTCGCCTTCTTGTCTTGGTTGTGTCTTTTCTTCTCGTTCTTTTTAGCCGCTTTTCCAATCTTCTTAGTCGTCCTCAAGGCTCCTTTCAGCAGTTGGGTGACATTCTGACATGACCGGACTAACTTTTGAGTTGACCCCATTTCGTCTTGCAGGGGCATACGTTCGGCGTCCATTAAGAGTTCCTTCAAGAACAGGGTTGGCATTAGGGTGCTAACGTAATATTTAAGTTGATACATATATATAGATAAATGTATTCAGATCTTAACCATGGTTCTACCCAATCCTCACATAGGTATGATAGTTGACTTAGACACATGTCAGTACAGTTCACCTAGAACATCCTAAGACCAAAGATATCCTAATAAGGACATCCTAGGCTCTGATACCAACTGTTATGCCCCGCCAATTTAACAGCGGAATAAATCAGGGAGGCATGAACAACGTGTATGGTACAGTAAATTGCGCATACATTCGTAAATATCAGAGCAACCAATGAACAATAATTGTAATAAACTCTTTATTTTATTGATAAATCACCTAACTATTACAACCACTAATTCTGAGCCGAAACATAGGGCTCAATAACACCATTACATCTGGAAAAGATAATTAAGCAAACATCTAACTATACTCTAAGGTACTAAGGACACTCCATCACTATGACTCCAAGTCGCTCATCACTCCAGTCCATTCCCATTTGTGTACGTAGGGTCATCACTTGACTTACCTGAAACACATACAACAAAAGCGCAGGGTGAGCGATAACGCTCAGTAGGACTTAATATCTCGTGTAAACAAGCATGCTTTAAGTGATTAATGTCTTGTAATGCAGGTTCACTAGAGAGAACGATCATGTATAGTCAAGAGAGTAATAGAACATGATGGCAAAAGAATGATAAAACTTTCAACATGGATATTGTAAAACTAGTATGATAAATGATTGGCCATGTAACGAAATAGTGTATATGGTTGCACTACGGTGCACTAGTAGAGATAGCACCTCTGGTCGAGCATCTTGTCAACCCAGAGAACGATAGCATAGTGATTGATATATTGATTGTCATAAATTAATCTAGATAGTAAACTGGCACTGGATGCATGCCGTACACATCCTGATCATGTAACCCTTGCAAGGAACTAACACTCTTCGGGAGCTCCTCCCAGGACCAGACCAGGCCCTATTGTTTTGGCATATAGTACTTGCTTGTTTAATTTAGACAATCAATTGTATGGCCAAGAGAGTACCAAGAAATAGATGAGAGTAGTAGAGAGAACGTGAACAGATGAGAGTAAAGAGACTGTAGATGAGAGGGGTACAATCGTAAAATGACGATAAACATGATAGTAACGGTTGCACAGCACCAGGTCGGGTACTGGCAGTCTGGTAGAAGTCACATCCGCCCCTTAGCCGTGCTGTGTACACGGGTCAGGTAGTCCGGTGTGAACTCAAGACAAGAAGGAATACACTAAGGCTTGGATCGTACTGATCCCTAAGAGTGTAACGGGTTTTGGGGTACAACCAGCTCGTTGACTAAGGACGTGGGCCAAAGCCAAGAAGACTTATGGAGGTCTTGACAAGGAGTCCCTGGTCCAGTTGAGAGTATTCCCGATGGAGAGGTGGTCCATGTCAAGGGAAAAGTGTGTAGAAAACAGGTCCGTCGTGCCTCGAGTGCTCGAAGGCCGAGGGAAAATGGTAACGGTAGATACAATGCGCGAGTAAAAACGGAAACAATTGTATTTAACAAAATAGGGTAATTTAGTCATTTATTTTGATAATTTACCGAATACATTATTGCATAATTTATCAGGGTCAAATGGCATTTAATAATGTTGTGTGTGTAAGTGTAAAGAAATCTTGAGGATATGACCAATCGTGCAAATGTCATTTTAAATAATTAAATGTATATCATTAATGCCATTTAATAATTTACAAATTCGAATTAACTATAACATGAGTTAATCATGGCTAATTAAAGGGTATATAACTTAAACAAAGGGCATATGCACAATTTTCAATTTTGGCCGATTTCTTGAAAACGCGACGGACTCACCCGTCGTGGTTCAAGTCGCGACAGGGCGGTCGGGCGCGACACGGGGCCTGTCCGGTCTGGCCCGGTCCGGGGTGAATCGCGGCGGCTTATGCCGCCGCTTTCTTGATGCGACGTCAAAGGTAGGCGCGACCCCACTGTTATCGCGGCGGGTCGCGCCGTTGCAATAATAGGCGGGTTTGCTCTTTTTCCCTTTTTTTTCAGGGTGAGCCCTCTGTGATACATGGACGTTCTAAATTACATATAAAATAACACGGTGATCCAAAAAGTACGAAACTAGTTTTAAACGAAAGTAGGCATATACATCTATCAACATGCACGATTAATTTAAAAATAAACAAGGTTTAGAGATGCATTGATCAGGTTACTTTTCAGTGACCTAAACAAGCGCAGTCAGGCTTCAACGAAATAATTAGAGATGTATACATGATCAAAAATTACGAAACTAGGGGCATTTAAAAGCTAACAAGAAGTAGTATTTATGATAATTTTCTCATGATCTGAAATCAAGTATAAACGGGGTTCAAAAGAAATCATGAAGGGCCGGGTGCATGTATCTGACAGAGATTCAAAGAATTAATTCTCCCTCATGGGCGATCGAAATAGAACGAAACCAAGGGCGTTTGAAAGCTATTGTAATAGAGAATTTTCTCATAGCATGGGAATAAGTATGTGCAAGGGATTAGAGAAAACATAAGATTCGGGTTCATGGTAACAGCAGGATTTCATGAATTAAATTCACCCAAATGGATGAGCGGAATACAACGAAACCATAGGGATTTTGAAGAAGTACATGAAGGCTACCTAGGATAATTATTTCACGATTTTTGCTTGAGAGATTGCCTACCTTTTTTGTGGAGTAAGAAAACCCTAGTTTGGATGACGAAAATCCTCCTTGTTCAAGCCTCCTCCTCCTTGCTCCTTTGTCTCCAGCCCTTCTCCTCATTCTCCAGAGTTCCAAGAACGAAAATGAGGTTTGGTAGACACTAATTAGAGGTCTATTAGGTTGCTTAAGAGTCCTAATGACTTAAAACTCTTCCTTTCCTTTCAAACTCCGAATTTTTACATTTATCTCCCTATTCTCTAGTATTTATCCACCTAATAAGATAGGGAGAGGTCCAATTTCGTGGGTCATGGGTTAGGATAGACTTAGGACTCTTTTTTAAGATATTTACATCCTATTTTAGTATTTATCTTACCCTTATTTAATTTATTTATTAATTAACTCCAAATTTCTTATTTATCTCCCCCTTTACTATCATTATTCCACCTATTTGGCTTGGGGAGAACTTAAATTTCGGGGCTATAATAGATTTGGGTATGTCTAGAATTCTTTTTAAGATAAATAGAGGTCATATTGGTGCTTTAATGATCCCCTTTTAATTAAGAGATAATATAATTACGAATTTCACTATTTAATATAGGTCTTCTATTTTTTATCCATATTTCCTCTTATCTAAATTCTTTTTTTTAGATTAGGATAGGGTTAGGACTCTTTCTAAGATAATTTAGGAGTTAAAATAGTTATTATCTTACCCCTTTTTATTTATTATTATTTTTAGGTACGAATTTAGGCTTAATTAATCTCCCATCCAAATTGGGCTCTCCACATTTGGGCCCATCATTCCATACTTGGACCACTTATATAACCCATACTTAATTTTGTCTTAATGGTTTTTTAAGTACTTCGAATTATTCACCATGTATTCTAATTTAAATCCATTTATCATATTCATTCAATTTATTTCTTATTTTAATTCAATTTAATATTACTTATCCCTATATTGATAACCTTCATCCATCATTTGGCATCCTGCTTTTGGCCAAGTAACTTATGTATAACTTAATTGTACAACTAATATACTTAATTTACTTAGTGGGTTAATTATCTTTTCGTTAGTGAATTTATTCATGGGCCAAGATTGTCCATTGGTCCAAATATCATAATGGGCTATCAACCCATATTATTTAAAGTCTACCCACATGGTTATTTTAGTTTATAACGCACTCTGGCTCATAAAATAATGGGTTCTCCGACTTATTCCTTAATTATGATAATAAGTCGCATAAATTCTTAAACTTAGTCCAAATGATTTTTCTATGTTCCAATTCAATGATGGGTCATTAGAGAGTATTATTTAAATTATAACTATTATTTTTATGGAATTTTTATATGGGTTTATATGCATGTGATAATAATGCATTCCTCTTTAATTGGTTGAATTTATTAATTGATAAAATTTCAATTTATCCATAATTTTTAATTAATAAATTTTTCGGGGTACTACATTTGCACAGAAGTGGAACATGGAGATTGGGTTTGACATTTGAGCCCATTGGAGAAGGAGAGCTTGCTGATTTCTTTTCGCATTTTCATTTAATTTAGAATTTTAGATAGAAGAGTGTGAGTGAATCTTGTAGTGAGGCTTTCATGTATTCTCTGTGCATGTACAAAGATTTCTTTCTAGTTGGCATGTAATAATTGGCCTTTTGGTGGTTTGTGTGGTTTGGAATTAGTTTATAGTATCACTTTATATTTTCTTAGTTAAGTTTCATTTCATTTAGTTAAAAAAAACAAAATAAAAAATCTAAAATCTAATTTTTTTTTTCAAATCTCTCTTTCATGTAAGCCGTTTGTTTTGCAATTAAAAATTTCTTCTTCTCAAGATTAGAATCACTTGTTTTAAGACATTCATCATTTTAATTGTCATTTGAATTCCATTTCTTTTTCTGCATTGAAGAGTGCGGGGGAAAGGTAAGACTTCTATCGCTTGTTTCATGCATTAGACTTAGCATTAGAAAATCCTTGTTTGGACTTGATTTGTTGCACTTCATATTTTTAAAAGGGACTGCTTAAGGGCATCACCCTTTAGAAAAAAATAAAGTTAAGGTGAGGGATTTCATCACCCTTTCCTTTGCCCAAAAATCACAAAAAAATATCACATTCTTGCATTTGCCTACGCTTTTAATAAAAACCAGTGGACTTGGCCCTAGGGTTCATAATTAGATTTATCCTTTCTTAATTCTAAGAATTCTCTTTAAGTCTGGTGTCTAGGATTAGATGTTAAAAAGCTTATGCTTAAGTGAGCTAGATGTTATTTAATTGGGTCCTTGCGAAAGCAAGGGGGCCTCCCTCTACTCCACCTCTTACCTGGCCGATGCAAGAAGAGTTAGGATTGGATTTAAGCCAGCATAAATTTGATTTTGAGAAAAATAACATAAGTCCAAGGAACACTTAGTGTTTAGCTAATTTGTTTCAAAAGTGTTTATTTGTTTGTGTTTCTTCATAAAAATCAATAAAAATTCAAAAATCATAAAAAAGAAGGCTTTTCAACTGTGCATGTTTGGTAGACGCTCCCTGAACTTAGATTTGGCTCAACCTATAGACGATATTGAAAGATTCTTTCGTAGGATGGCCAACCAAGACCAGAACCAAGTTGCTAGAAATGTAGAGGAGGTCGCACCTAGACAGATGAAGGAGTATTTTATTCCTTCCGATTATCAACCTGCTACTTGTATTAGGCCAAAAATACCTGCAAATCACTTTGAAATCAAGCCAGGAACCATACAGATGATGCCATCCTTCTATGGCAATCCCAATGAAGACCCCTATAAGCATATAGATGAGTTCCTAGAGATTTGTTCCACTGTCAGGATCCAAAATTTCACTGAAAATACCTTGGGACTGACCCTATTTCCATTCACTTTAAAAGATAAGGCCAAACATTGGTTAGAAACCATAGGGAGAACCATTAGAACATGGCCAGAATGCAGCAAGAGTTTTTGAAGAAATTTTACCCCATTGGCCGCACCAACACCATGAGAAGAGCAATAACTGGATTCTCCCAACACCCGGGAGAGTTAATGCATGAATCATGGGAGAGATTGAAAGAGTTGCTTAGAAAATGTCCCCACCATAGTCTGTCGAGGTGGCAAATAGTCCAAGCTTTTTATGAAGGTCTAACATAATTAAATAGGCAGATGGTTGATGCCTCGTGTGGAGGAGCATTCATGACTAAGAGCGAGGATGAGGCATATAATCTGTTTGAAACATTGAGTGAGAATTCTATCAATCATGCCTTACTCCACTCTTACGAGAGAGCACTAGGACCTATAAAGAAGGTAGGGTTGTATGAATTAAGAGGGAGAGGAGAATCAGATTCTAGGGTAGAAGATCTGTTAGATAGACTTGATCAGAGATTGGAGCAGAAGTTGGAACAAAAATTTGATCAATTACTATCTTTGACTCGGCAAGCCACACCCAAATTTTCTCAACCACCTGAAACTTGCGCTATGTGTGCTAGCCCAGCTCACCCTACCAATGCTTGTCCCACTACTGCCCAATTACCCCTTTTATTTAAGAACAAGTCCAAGCTTTCCATGGTTTTTACAAACCCTCCTATGATCCATATTCTAACACATACAACCCTGGTTGGAGAAATCATCCGAACTTTTCTTGGAAAAACCAATCTAAACAAGTGTCTCAACTTTCTTTTAAGCAATCCATGTATGGTCAATCCTATCCCAATCAGAATTCGGGATTTGGTCAATCTTCTTACTCCAAACCTCCACAAGTCCAAGGAAATCAAAAGTCCAATCAATTTGCTCATACCAATTTCCAGCAACCTTCATATAATCAACCACTACCTCCTCAGCCCAATTGGGAAGATAAAATAAATCAACTCCAAAACATGATGGTGACTCTATGCCAAACTGCGCAAGAACAACAAAATCAAAACCAAAGTTTTCAACAAAATTTGGCAAGGATAGAGTCCCAGATTGCTAATGTATGTCACAGGGGGGAATCAGGTCAACTACCAAGTCAAGCTATAGCAAACCCATGGAACAACCCTCACGAATTTTATCAAAACCAGCAATACCATCAAGCCCAGGGGTACAGACCACCTGCTCGCCAAAATGTACCTCCACCATCAAACACACAACAAGCTTTTGTCTAGAACATTCTAGCACCACAAAATTAAAATCAACCTATACAACAGAATTCTCCTCCTGCCCAAGCTAGGGGCCCCCAAGTAGAGAATGCAAAAACTGTGTCTACTTTAAGAAGTGGAAGAATCAGAACATATCCTCACCCACACATGTCAACATTGCATGAGGATAAACAAAATGAAATTGAAACTGAAATTGAAGAAGAGATTGAAGAAAATGTTGAGAAAGAAAGATCCAAGGAAAAAGAGAAAATGACTGAAGAACCTCTAGACAAAATCAAAATGAATGAAGACCCAAGTTGTTACATTCCAAGAGTCCCTTTTCCTAAAAATTTAAAGCCAAAATATAAAAACAAACCAACTGGTAATGAAGAACTCTTGGAACTTTTTAAGCGAGTTCACATCAACATTCCTCTCCTTGATGCCATTAAGCATGTGCCTGCTTATGCCAAATTCTTAAAAAAAATGTGTACTCCCAAACATGAAGTGAGAAATAAAACTGAAACAATCATTCTTCCAGAAATTGTGAGTACCATTGTCTTGAACCAACTCCCTAAAAAGCTCAAAGATCTAAGCACTCCACTAATTCCTTGCACCATCGGTGGAGTCACTTTTGAAAGTGACCTTTTAGATTTGGGAGCCAGTGTCAATCTCCTACCTTCTGCTATTTTTGAGAAATTCATGTTAGGAGAATTGAAACCCACTTCTGTTGTCCTTCAACTAGCCGATCGTTCTGTCACTACTCCTAAAGGCTTAGTTGAGGATGTCATTGTGAAAATCAATGATTGTTACTTCCCTGTCGATTTCATCATTCTCGACATGAACACTCCTCAAGATTTAACGTAGTCCACCATCATCCTTGGTAGACCTTTTTTGGCCACAGCTAGAGCTAACATTGATTGTGCTACCGGGATGATGGATATATCATTTGGGGATAGGCGGGTTAGTATCAATATTTTTAGGGCATCCAAACACCATGATGAAGGAGAGAGTTGTCTAGTGGTAGACTCCTTGGAAGAATCTTGTGTAGAAGAAGCAGTAGACCAACCCTGTGCTCTAGGGTTTAAGGGAGAGGAAGGACAATTTAATTCCTTATTTCAAAATAAAGATCCATCATTTCCATTAGAGTGTCCTCCTAAGGTTGAGCTAAAACCACTCCCTACTAGTTTAAAGTACATCTTTTTAGGAGAGAATGAGACTTGGCCCGTTATAATTGCTAGTGATCTTAAAGAAGGGTAGGAGAAGAAATTGATGGAAGTCTTGAAAAGTCATAGGAAAGCTATAGGTTGGACAATTGATGATTTGAGAGGGATAAGTCCTTCAGTGTGCACACATCACATATACTTGGAAGAAAATGCTAAAAGCTCAAGAGAAATGCAAGAAAGGCTTAATCCCAACATGAAAGAAGTTGTTAAGAAGGAGATTGTCAAATGGCTTGATGTTGAATTCATTTATCCCATCTCTGATAGCTAGTGGGTTAGCCCAATTCAAGTTGTGCCGAAAAATTCAAGACTAACTGTAATTCAAACTGAAAAGGGTGAGCTCATTCCCACTCGGCTGGCTACAGGATGGAGAGTGTGCATTGATTATCGCAAATTGAATGCGATGACCAAGAAAGACCATTTCCCCTTGCCTTTCATTGACCAAATCTAAAAGAAACTTGCAGGCCAAAAATTCTTTTGCTTCCTTGATGGATATTCAGGGTATAACCAAGTGGCTATTCACCCTGAGGACTAAGAAAAGACCACTTTCACATGTCCATTTGGAACTTTTGCCTTTAGACGCATGCCCTTCAGGCTGTGCAATGCCCCTGCAACTTTTCAACGTTGCATGCTGTCTATTTTCTCAGAAATGGTTGGGGATTACGTAGAAGTATTCATGGATGATTTTTCTATGTTTGGAAGTGACTTTGATTCGTGCCTTGACCATTTGACTGAAGTGCTTAAAAGATGCATTAATGCCAATCTTGTCTTAAGTTGGAAAAAGAGCCACTTCATGGTAAAGGAGGGGACTGTCTTAGGACATATTGTCTTAGAGAGAGGGATAGAGGTAGATAAAGCCAAGATAAATCTCATTTCTGAATTGCCTCCTCCCAATTTTTCAAACAAATTCGATCCTTCCTTGGTCATGCTGGATTTTATAGGAGGTTCATCAAAGACTTTTCCAAAATTGCAAGACCATTAACTTCTTTGTTAAAAGATGATAACTACACAATTATTCGGGTTAAATTTCATACATATAATTGATTCTAGACGTCTTTTGTCTGTAAATAATGTGCAGTTTGATGTTAATTTTCATTTCATCCGTAAATAAGTTTTTGAACATATTAATTGCTAATGGGTTAGAATTTACATGTTAGATTTTCATTAAACAAGTCATTTTCTTCGGAATAATTAGGTTCATTTTCTGTTCATAAATACACTTTGAAAAATAAAAGAGATTTGTAAATACTGTATATAAATAAAATTTGTCATAAATAATATTTTTGTAAATAATTTTGAGTTTGTAAATAAATAAAAATTACTTAATATCTCACCCAATCCCATTAATAAATCAACATTTTACCCCACCACTACCATCATGCCACAACCCCCATTCCCATCTCACCACCATTTAAATAAAATTCAATATTATTCTAACCATTTTTTTCTATTATTTGTTTGCCTTATCCAGTGGAAGCTCCTGGAAGGGGATTTGGGGCAGATGTGCTGGAGGCGGCTAGTTAGAGGTCATGTGCTGAGCGCGGCAGCTGTGTTGCTGGAGAGGGCGCGCCTGAGATGGTGTGGCTGGCGAAGCAGCTATGCTGGGCGCCTGGCCAAGCGGCCGGGTGAGGTGGCGATGGCTGCTGCGCTGAGGCGGTCCTGTGGAGCAGATGGTGTGGCTGGGCGGCCAGCAATGGGTGTACGGCAGGTGAGCAATGGTTGGGTCTGCTGGGGTATGGCGCGGATGGAGCTGGGCTGGCGCGATGGCGAAGCAGCCGGCTGGGCGAGCTGGCCGCGGCCAGTTCTGGGCCAGGCGCCGTGCGGTGTGGAGCGGTTGGTGTGTGCAGATGGAGGGTTGGCGGTGCGGCTGGGCAATGGTGGATCCGGGACGCTGGGCAAGGCTGTGCCATGGGGTTTGGGTGTTCGGAGATGGTGTGGTTGGGTCAATGGAGGCGGTGCGCTGCAGTGGTGCAGACCAGGCAAGCTGGAGGCAGAGCAGGGCTGGCGCTGTGCACAGCGCCCAAGTGTGCGAAGCGGCCGTGCGTGGTGTGCATGTTTGGCGGATGGCGGTTTGAAGGCTGGTGTATGCGCGGCTGTGGCCATTGGTGCAGCGTACGGATGGAGGCGGTCCTGTGCGATGCTGAGGCCAGCTGAGGTGGATGGCGCCCGGGAGAGGTGCTGAGGTGGACGAAGCAGAGCAGAGGCGGACCTGTGAAGAGGAGCTCGCCAAGGCGCCCGAGCACCTATAAAGCGACCCCAAGGTCCAGAGCAAGGGGGTCTTTGCTGGTTCGGTTGGTCTGGTTAGAAATTTTTTTAGAATTTTCAGTTTCCCATTTCCTGTAATTTTCATTTCGGTGTTTAAGCAGAACAGAGAGGGAATGTTCTTGCGGGCTGGTTCGAGGCTTAGGAATTTTCTCAGATTTCTTCCCTGTAATTTTTCTTTCGGAGAGCAGAGCTATGAGGGATTTGGGGTTCAACATTTTCTGATTTGGTTGCTTCCTTTCTTTTTCTGCTGTGAGGAGGGTCCAGTAGAATCGGATGTTATCATTTCTTCTGCATTTAGTCCTATTTTCTTTGTGTTCCCGAGCTCATCTCAGTGGCATTTAATTCAGTTCATATGAGTTTTCTATCTTTTGAATTGCTAGGATTGATAGTTCTATCTTTACAGTCTTCATTCTAATTCGAGCAAATTTACTTTTAGATCATTAGTTCTTTATTTTATTCTGTTCTTTCTTTTCTTAGGTGCAAATTGTGATAGAACGATCCAGAGGTTGGACGGTTAGAGAGATCAGAGATTTCATTTTTTCTTCTGTTTCTTTTGTTCTGAATGGTTGGGTTGGGAGACTTGGATCCGGTTGCATTTTTCATTTCTAATTGTGTTCCTGAGTTTGCATTTCTTCTGAGTTCTCTTTTATATGTTTTTAGTTTGATCGGTGGGTATTGAGTTCTGCATTTTTTGGGATTTCTCCCGGAGATCAGAGCTGAGAAGTTTTACTGCTGCAGGGATTTCTCCCGGAGATCAGAGCTGAGAAGTTTTACTGCTGCAGTGAGAATTGGAGTCTGGAATTCCAGAGGCTTGGTTGATTTGATACAATTGCCGGTAGTGCTGTTGACGATTGTTGGCGGTTTCCTCTGTTCATCCGGAGGGCGACTGCAACTTTGTGGGTTTCTTCTTGCTATTGGAAAGGGAAGCGATGGGATCCGTCTTCTGTGATTCTGGTTGGTGAGCTGTGGAGCTTCTAGAGATCAACTAGGATTTGAGACATCAGAGAGCTTGGTTCTTTTCCTGTTTTCTTTATCTCTTGGAGATTTATGTTCCGTGGGAGTTCTTTCTCTTATGTAGATAGATCAGAAATTTGATGTTGCAGTTTATATCTCTTTTAATGTTTTCTGGTTGATGCATCAGACTGTGAGAGTTCAGAGATTTATTGTATTTGTCTTGTTGTTTTGGCATTGATTGCATCTTATTTCTTATTTGTTCTTCATCCCTCTAGTTATGAGGGTACAGTGGTTTGAAATGTTCTGTTGAGAATTCATGTTCCGTCATCTTTCCGAAGCAATTCAGATTTAGAGGTGTATCCGTTTGTGCCTAGTTTAGATCTCTCTCGATTTGTTTGATCCCTCGAGTTGTGAGGGTACATTGATATTACATCTCTTTCATTTCAGTTCAACTAGTTCTTTCATTAAATTTGGTCCGTTGTGAGTGATTTGATCGGTATAGGTTTCAAGTTGAAGTAGCTTTAATTCAAGCTCTATTCAGCCTCTCCGTGGATATGACCTATTCTCACCATTGTGCTAGTTCCTTTTTGCTATTTTATATTTGTGAGACAGTTTAGGGGAGGTGCGCATCGTGACTTGTACGAGGAACTCTGGACAACGGAATTGCACAGTCAACAATGCGCGCGCTTCATCTTGGCGCCGTTGCCGGGGAGGCATTAGAGTTTGATTTAGATTTGCTTTAATTTGATTTCATTTACCTTGAGATTTCATTTGACTTGTTATTGGGCTTTCATTTCAGATTTGCACACTTGGAGTGGGACTTGGAGATTTGGGCTTGGAGATTTGAAGCCCATTGGAGGAGAAGCTTGCTGAAATTTTTTTTAATTACTTTTAATTCCGAATTTTAGATAGAAAGAGTGTGAGTGAACTTGTAGTGAGGTTTTCATGTACTCTCTGTGCATGTACAGAGATTTCCTTCTCGTTGGCATGTAATAATTGGCCTCTTTTGGTGGTTTGATTGGTTTGGCATTAGTCTATAGTACCACTTCATATTTTCTTAGTTAAATTACATTTCATTCAATTAAAAAAACTAAATAAAAATTAAAAACTTCTAAAATCTAAAAAATTCTAAATCGCTCTTTCATGTTAGCCGTTTGTTTGTAATTAAAAATTTCATCTCTCAAGATTAGGATCCCATGTTTTAGGACATTCATCACTTTAATTGACATTTGAATTCAATTTTTGTTCTTTGCATTGAAGAGTGCGGGGGAAAGGTAAGATTTCTCTCTCTCATTTCATGCATTAGACTTAGCATTAGAAAATCCATTGTTTGAATTGATCTTTGCATTTCATATTTGAAAAAGGGACTGTTTAAGGGCTTAACCCATTAGAATAAAAAGATAAGGTGAGGGATTTCATCACCCTTTCCTTTGCCCAAAAATCACAAAAATTTTCACATCTTTGCATTTGCCCAAACTTTTAATAAAAACCAGTAGACTTGGCCCTAGGGTTCATAATTAGATTTGTTCTTTCTTAATTCTAAGACTTCTCTTTAAGTCTGGTGTCTAGGATTAGAGGTTAAAGAGCTTACGCTTAAGTGAGTCAGAGGTTATCTAATTGGGTCCTTGCGAAAGCAAGGGGGGCCTCCCTCTACTCCACCTCTTACCTGGCCAGTACAAAAAGAGTTAGGATTGGACTTAAGCAAGCATAAATCTGATTTTGAGAAAAATAACATAAGTCCAAGGAACACTTAGTGGTTAGGTTAATTTGTTTTGAAAGTGTTTGTTTGTTTGTGTTTGTTCATAAAATTCAATAATAAAAAAAAATTCAAAAATAAAAAATAGAGGGCTTTTCCACTGTGCATGCTTGGTAGACGATCCTTGAACTTAGATTTGGCTCAACCTATCGATTGAGAGATTCTTTCAACCCATGGCCTATCAAGAACAAGTCCAAGCTTTCCAAGGTTCTACCAACCCCCTCAGGATCCATATTCTAACACATACAATCCTGGTTGGAGAAACCACTCAAACTTTTCTTGGAGAAATCAATATGAAGAAGTGTCTCAAACTTCTTTCAAGCAATCCATGTATGGTCAATCCTATCCCAATCAGAATTCAGGATTTGACCAATCTTTTTATTTCAGACCTCCACAATTCAATGGAAATCAAAACTTCGATCAAATTGTTCACACCAATTTTCAGCAACCTTCATACAATCAACCACCATCTTCTCAACCCAATTGGGAAGATAAAATGAATCAACTTCAAAACATGATGATGACTCTTTGCCAAACTGTGCAAGAACAACAAAATCAATATCAAAATCAGAAGCAAAATATTCAGCAAAATTTGGATAGGATAGAGTCTCAGATTGCTGAGGTGTGTAGGGAGGAATTGGGTCAGTTACCAAGTCAAACTATAACAAACACAAGGAACAACTCTTCTGGATTTTATCAGGACCAGCAATACTATCAAGGTCAGGGGTACAGACTATCTGCTAGACCAAATGTACCTTTACCACAAAGCACACAACAAATTTTTGTCCAAAATATTTCAGCACCACAAATTCAAAATCAACTTATACAACAGGACCACCATTCTGCCCAAGCTAGGGGCCTCCAAGTGGAAAATATGGAAACAGTATCTACTTTAAGAAGTGAAAACATCATAACAAATCCTCATTCACACATGTCAACATTGCATGAGGATAAGGAAAATGAAATTGAGAATGAAATTGAAGAAGAGGTTGAAGAGAATGTTGAAAAATTCAAGGAAAAAGAGAAAATATTTGAAGAGCCTCTAGACATAATAAATGAAGACTCAAGTCATTACATTCCAAGAGTCCATTTTTTTGAAGTTTTAAAGCCAAAATCTGAAAACAAATCAACTGGTAATGAAGAACTCTTGGAAGAATCTTGTGTGGAAAAAGCAGTAGACCAACCCTGTGCTCTAGGGTTTAAGGGAGAGGAAGGACAATTTAATTCCTTATTTCAAAATAGTGATCCATCAAATCTATCTGAGTGTCCTCCTAAGGTTGAGCTAAAACCACTCCCTGCTAATTTAAAATACATCTTTCTAGGAAAGGACGAGACTTGGCCCATCAGAATTGCTAGCGATCTTGATGAAGGGCAGGAGAAGAAACTAATTGAAGTCTTGAAAAATCATGGAAAAACTTTTCAAATGCAGGATAAGGTCTGGTTATTTAATTCTCGGCTTAGTCTGTTTTCGGGAAAATTGAAGTCCCGACAGGATGGTCCTTATAGTGTTGTCGAAGCTTGTGACAATGGTGCTATCATTCTTGACCCAAAAACTAGACAATCATTCATTGCTAATGGGCAAAGATTAAAGCATTCCTATGAAAGCCCACTTTTCTTAAAAACGGATTCTACCAAGCTAGCTGATCCAAACGAAGTCTAATTGCGTCCGGCTGAAGACGAAATAAACTTAGCGCTTCTTGGGAGGCAACCCAAGTGTACAGATTTTCCTTATCAGGTAATTTTCTATCTTGCTTTCTTTTCTTGTAAATAAGTAGGGGGGAGAGGTAGAATAAAGTATGCATAGTCCCCACCCCTAACCAATGCTTCATTTTCTTTCTTTTTAGCTTGTACATATGAAAATAAAAACAAAAAATTTCACAATGTTTCATCTTTGAATAATAATGCGTAGCATTGCGCCATCCAGACTATGTGTCTGATCTTTAACCATTAAAATTTTGTAGTTGTCGCATCCCCTTGCAAGTATCCATGTTAGGTAGCCTCTAGTAAAGGATTACATGTACCTCTTGTCTACCTTATGTAAGGATTTATGGCAGGAAGTTTCATACACACACTACACAGCCACTTAGATTAGCTGAACCCGAATGTAGCAAATCTGTTAAAGCTAGTAGGAGAGAGGTGATTGATTTTCTCCCTTCCCCTTAAGTGAATTGTGAAGAAGGTGAAGGCATGTGATCAAGGAACCTGACTGTCCATCCTTTCTTTAAGAGGAAAAGAAAAGCAAAAAGAAAAAGCAAAAACAAAAGAAAAATATATCCATGAAAAATGCCCCGGATCTGAGTAAAGTTGGACTCGCTACTCTTGAAAAGTGATGGGTTGTGCAGCATTATGGATGAAAAGAAAAAAAATCTGAGTGCACAAAGTGCAAATAAAGGGACAAAAGTCCTCAACTCAGAGAAATAATCCTCAAGGAAGATGAGCAGAATGGAACTGAGAGAAACAACCAGATCTGACTGAGCAAGTATCTTATTCCACAATTCTTTTCTTCTCCCTCAAATCAATCTAATCTCGAATACTACTGAGGTAGAGGAGCTTCAGAAGGGCTGATGTGAACTCTTAAGTGTGCAATCACTCGTGCACTAATTTCTTGCCATAAGCCCTTACAATTAGAAAAGACATATATTTACATTCATCTTTTACATGATGACTGTTTAACATGAGATATTACATCTTCTAGTCCTATATTTAGAGTAATTTTTATTGCTAAGGGACTAGCAATATTTAAGTAGGGGGGAGTGATAACTACACAATTATTCGGGTTAAATTTCATACATATAATTGATTCTAGACGTCTTTTGTCTGTAAATAATGTGCAGTTTGATGTTAATTTTCATTTCATCCGTAAATAAGTTTTTGAACATATTAATTGCTAATGGGTTAGAATTTACATGTTAGATTTTCATTAAACAAGTCATTTTCTTCGGAATAATTAGGTTCATTTTCTGTTCATAAATACACTTTGAAAAATAAAAGAGATTTGTAAATATTGTATATAAATAAAATTTTGTCATAAATAATATTTTTGTAAATAATTTTGAGTTTGTAAATAAATAAAAATTACTTAATATCTCACCCAATCCCATTAATAAATCAACATTTTTACCCCACCACTACCATCATGCCACAACCCCCATTCCCATCTCACCACCATTTAAATAAAATTCAATATTATTCTAACCATTTTTTTTCTATTATTTGTTTGCCTTATCCAGTGGAAGCTCCTGGAAGGGGATTTGGGGCAGATGTGCTGGAGGCGGCTAGTTGGAGGTCATGTGCTGAGCGCGGCAGCTGTGTTGCTAGAGAGGGCGCGCCTGAGATGGTGTGGCTGGCGAAGCAGCTGTGCTGGGCGCCTGGCCAAGCGGCCGGGTGAGGTGGCGATGGCTGCTGCGCTGAGGCGGTCCTGTGGAGCAGATGGTGTGGCTGGGCGGCCAGCAATGGGTGTACGGCAGGTGAGCAATGGTCGGGTCTGCTGGGGTATGGCGCGGATGGAGCTGGGCTGGCGCGATGGCGAAGCAGCTGGCTGGGCGAGCTGGCCGCGGCCAGATCTGGGCCAGGCGCCGTGCGGTGTGGAGCGGTTGGTGTGTGCAGATGGAGGGTTGGCGGTGCGGCTGGGCAATGGTGGATCCGGGACGCTGGGCAAGGCTGTGCCATGGGGTTTGGGCGTTCGGAGATGGTGTGGTTGGGTCAATGGAGGCGGTGCGCTGCAGTGGTGCAGACCAGGCAAGCTGGAGGCAAAGCAGGGTTGGCGCTGTGCACAGCGCCCAAGTGTGCGAAGCGGCCGTGCGTGGTGTGCATGTTTGGCGGATGGCGGTTTGAAGGCTGGTGTATGCGCGGCTGTGGCCATTGGTGCGGCGTACGGATGGAGGCGGTCCTGTGCGATGCTGAGGCCAGCTGAGGTGGATGGCGCCCGGGAGAGGTGCTGAGGTGGACGAAGCAGAGCAGAGGCGGACCTGTTGAAGAGGAGCTCGCCAAGGCGCCCGAGCACCTATAAAAGCGACCCCAAGGTCCAGAGCAAGGGGGTCTTTGCTGGTTCGGTTGGTCTGGTTAGAAATTTTTTTAGAATTTTCAGTTTCCCATTTCCTGTAATTTTCATTTCGGTGTTTAAGCAGAACAGAGAGGGAATGTTCTTGCGGGCTGGTTCGAGGCTTAGGAATTTTCTCAGATTTCTTCCCTGTAATTTTTCTTTCGGAGAGCAGAGCTATGAGGGATTTGGGGTTCAACATTTTCTGATTTGGTTGCTTCCTTTCTTTTTCTGCTGTGAGGAGGGTCCAGTAGAATCGGATGTTATCATTTCTTCTGCATTTAGTCCTATTTTCTTTGTGTTCCCGAGCTCATCTCAGTGGCATTTAATTCAGTTCATATGAGTTTTCTATCTTTTGAATTGCTAGGATTGATAGTTCTATCTTTACAGTCTTCATTCTAATTCGAGAAATTTTCTTTTAGATCATTAGTTCTTTATTTTATTCTGTTCTTTCTTTTCTTAGGTGCAAATTGTGATAGAACGATCCAGAGGTTGGACGGTTAGAGAGATCAGAGATTTCATTTTTTTCTTCTGTTTCTTTTGTTCTGAATGGTTGGGTGGGGAGACTTGGATCCGGTTGCATTTTTCATTTCTAATTGTGTTCCTGAGTTTGCATTTCTTCTGAGTTCTCTTTTATATGTTTTTAGTTTGATCCGGTGGGTATTGAGTTCTGCATTTTTGGGATTTCTCCCGGAGATTAGAGCTGAGAAGTTTTACTGCTGCAGTGAGAATTGGAGTCTTGAATTCCAGAGGCTTGGTTGATTTGATACAATTGCCGGGAGTGCTGTTGACGATTGTTGGCGGTTTCCTCTGTTCATCCGGAGGGCGACTGCAACTTTGTGGGTTTCTTCTTGCTATTGGAAAGGGAAGCGATGGGATCCGTCTTCTGTGATTCTGGTTGGTGAGCTGTGGAGCTTCTAGAGATCAACTAGGATTTGAGACATCAGAGAGCTTGGTTCTTTTCCTGTTTTCTTTATCTCTTGGAGATTTATGTTCCGTGGGAGTTCTTATTCTCTTATGTAGATAGATCAGAAATTTGATGTTGCAGTTTATATCTCTTTTAATGTTTTCTGGTTGATGCATCAGACTGTGAGAGTTCAGAGATTTATTGTATTTGTCTTGTTGTTTTGGCATTGATTGCATCTTATTTCTTATTTGTTCTTCATCCCTCTAGTTATGAGGGTACAGTGGTTTGAAATGTTCTGTTGAGAATTCATGTTCCGTCATCTTTCCGAAGCAATTCAGATTTAGAGGTGTATCCGTTTGTGCCTAGTTTAGATCTCTCTCGATTTGTTTGATCCCTCGAGTTGTGAGGGTACATTGATATTACATCTCTTTTCATTTCAGTTCAACTAGTTCTTTCATTAAATTTGGTCCGTTGTGAGTGATTTGATCGGTATAGGTTTCAAGTTGAAGTAGCTTTAATTCAAGCTCTATTCAGCCTCTCCGTGGATATGACCTGTTCTCACCATTGTGCTAGTTCCTTTTTGCTATTTTATATTTGTGAGACAGTTTAGGGGAGGTGCGCATTGTGACTTGTACGAGGAACTCTGGACAACGGAATTGCACAGTCAACAATGCGCGCGCTTCAAAAGACACTCCTTTCATTTTTGACGAAGCTTGTAATAAGGCATTTGAGGACTTAAAAGACATTTTAACTAGTGCTCCAATTCTACAATCTCCAGACTGGTCATTACCATTTGAGATAATGTGTGATGCTTCAGACTTTGCAATAGGTGCTATTTTGGGTCAGAAAACTGATAAAAGATCTGTAGTGATTTATTATGCAAGCAGAATATTGAATGACACTCAGATTCGATACACAACCACTAAGAAAGAGCTCCTAGCTGTTGTCTTTGCCTTAGAGAAGTTCAAATCCTACCTATTAGGAGCCAAAATCATTGTTTTCACTAACCATGCTGCCTTAAGACACTTGCTTGCCAAAAAGGATGCCAAGCCTAGGTTGATTAGATGGATTCTATTGTTACAGGAGTTTGACTTGAAAATTCATGATAAGAAAGGGTCCAAGAATGTGGTAGCTGACCATTTGTCCAGAATAGTTGCCCCAGACTCTATGCCTATTAGAGATGCTTTCCCGGATGAGCACATTTTAGTTGTCTCCAATATTTCATCTCCATGGTACGCACACATTGTGAATTATAAAGTCATTGGACGAGTACCTGGAGATTGGACCAAAAATGAAAGAGAGAGATTCTTTGCTAGGGACAAGTATTTTATTTGGGAGGACCCGGAGCTATTTGTTATAGGACCAGACCAAGTGATAAGAAGATGTGTCCCTGAGAGTGAGCATCAAAGTGTCCTCAAATTTTGCCATTCTCTTGCTTGTGGAGGGCATTTTTCAGGAAAGAAGACCGCTGCTAAGGTCTTAGACTCTGGTTTCTATTGGCCTACGTTGTTTAAGGATGCCCACCAATTTTGTAAGGCCTGTCCTAGATGTCAAACCATGGGAAACATTTCTAAGAAGGATATGATGCCTCTTAATCCCATTTTGGTTGTAGAAATTTTTGATGTATGGGGAATAGACTTTATGGGACCTTTTCCACCGTCCTTTGGATACCCGTACATTCTAGTTGCTGTTGATTATGTGTCCAAATGGATAGAGGCCATTGCCACAAAGACCAATGATCATAAGGTGGTCATCAAATTTGTTCAGAAAAATATCTTTTCTAGATTTGGGTGGCCCAAGGCAATCATTAGTGATGGAGGACCACATTTCATTAACACTCAGTTTAGGACCCTCCTAAGGAAGTATGGGATCACCCATAAGCTGGCAACACCTTACCATCATCAAACTAGTGTCCAGGTGGAAGTATCAAACAAGGAGATTAAGAACATTCTTCGGAAGTCGGTTAGGCTTGATAGGAAAGACTAATCAGAAAGGTTAGATGATGCATTGTGGGTCTACCGAACTGCTTTCAAGACTCCCATTGGAATGTCCCCTTACCGGCTTGTTTTTGGAAAATCTTGTCATCTGCCGGTAGAACTTGAGCATAGAGCCTATTAGGCTATGAAGCAGGTAAATCTTGATTTAGCCCAAGCGGGTCAACAAAGGACCCTACAACTGAATGAGCTAGAAAAGCTTAGAAATGAGGCCTATGAAAGTTCCAAGATCTATAAAGCCAAAGCCAAAGCATTCTATGATAAACACATTCATAGAAAAACTTTTCAAGTGCATGATAAGGTTTGGTTATTTAATTCTAGGCTTTGTCTGTTTCCAGGAAAATTGAAGTCCCGATGGGATGGTCCTTACATTGTTGTCAAAACTTGTGACAATGGTGCTATCATTATTCTTGACCCTAAAATTGGACAATCATTCACTGTTAATGGACAGAGGTTAAAGCACTTTTTTGAAAGCCCATCTTCCTTGAAAATTGAGTCTACCAAGTTAGTTGAGCCAAATGGAGCCTAATTACGTCCGGTTGAAGTTGATAAACTTAGCGCTCTTGGGAGGCAACCCATGTGTACAGATTTTCTTTATCAGGTAATTCTCTGTTTTACTTTCTTTTCCTGTAAATAAATTGAGAAGAGTAGAATAAGCATGCATTCATAGTGCTCACCCTAACCAGTGCTTCATTTTTTCTTTTTTGCTTGTACATATGTAAATAAAAATTTCACAATGTTTCATCTTTGAATAAAAATGTTTGGCATTGCGAAACATAGACTATGTGTCTGATCTTTAACCATTAAAATTTTGAAGTTGTCACATTCCTTTGCAAACATCAATGTTAGGTAGCCTCTAGTAAAGGATTACATGTATCCCCTGTCTACCTTATGTAAGGGTTTGTGGCAAGAAGTTTTTATACACACACTACACAACCACTTAGACTAGCTGAACCCGAATGTAGCAAATTTGTTAAGGCTAGTAGGAGAGAGGTGATTGGTTTTCTCCCTTCCCCTTAAGTGAATTTCTAAGGAAGTGTAGGCATTGGATCATGGAACCTGACTGCCCATCCTTCCTTTAAGAGGAAAAGAAATGAAAAGAAAAGAAAAGAAAGTCAAAAGTAAAAGAAAAAAAAATATCCATGAAAAATGCCCCGGATCTGAGTAAAGTTGGACTCGCTACTCTTAAAAAGTGATGGGTTGTGCAGCATTATGGATGAAAAAGAAAGAAAAATTCTGAGTGTACAAAGTGCAAATAAAGGGGCAAAGTCCTCAGCTCAGAGAAATAATCCTCAAGGAAGTTGGGCAGAATGGAATTGAGAGAAACAACCCAATCTGACTTATTCTACAATTTTTTTTTCTCCCTCAAATTAATCTAATCTCAAATACTAGCTGAGGCAAAGGAGCTCCAGGAGGGCTGATGTGAACTCTTAAGTAAGTTATCATCTGTGCACTAATTTCTTGCCATAAGCCCTTACAATTAGGAAAGACATATCCCCACATTAATTTTTTTACATGATGGCTGTTTAGCATGAGATATTACGTCTTCTAGTCCTACATTTGGAGTAATTTTTATTGCTAAGGGACTAGCAATGTTCAAGTAGGGGGGAGTGATAACTGCAAAATTTTTCGTGTTAAAATTCATACATTTAGTTAATTTTAGACATCAGTTGTCTATAAATAACGTGCATTTTGATTTTAATTTTCATTCTATTCATGTATAATTTCTTAGCATTTTAGTTAAATTTTTGGGTAGAACACATAGTTAGATTTTCATTTAATGAAGTCAATACTTTTTGAATAATTTGACTAATAAAATTATTTTTTCTTTTGCAAGTACATTGTACATAAATAATTTTTTGTCATATATTTTCATAAACATCTTCTAATCATTCTTCTAAATATTAGTTTGTAAATAATTCAAATGTTAAATGAATAAACAACCCAAGCCAATAACATCATGCAACATACCCCCCCCCCTCTCATGAGTCCATTGCGCCAGAATTCTCTCTTCACCACCATTAGTCCATTGTGCCATTACTCTCTCTCATCTTACCAAATGTGGCCAGATATACCACTAAAACTAATTCTTTACCATTTCATTTCTTCCCCACCAGGAAGCAGTTGGAAGCTGCAGAGGTGTGTGAAGCCTGTGCAGATGAGAGCTCTGTGCATGGCGCATCCAGCTGTGGTGCGGCGGATCAAGTGCACGGTGGGGTGTGAAGCAGAGCGCAATGGAGGTGGGAAGAAAGGCTGAGGCAGTGCGTGGCGGAGATGGCAACTGAAGCCGTGTGGATCAGCTGAGGCGGATGCTAGCGTGCAAGGCAGGGGTGTGCGTAGCAGTTGGCACATCCGGCTGGAGCTGGGGTGGTTGACGGGGCACGATGGAGCTCTGGCAGTCAGATCTGGGGCATGCGAAGGTGTGAAGCTAGCGGTGTGTGAGGAGGAGCTATGCAGCAGCTGGTCCAGAGCTTTAGCGGGCATGAGGTTGGCGCTCAGAGGGTGTGAAGGTGGCGCGATGCTGGGGCGATCCGTGTGCAGAGGTGCATGCCGATCTGGTGCGCGATGGAGCTAGCGCAGCGGATCGGAGCTCGTGCAGAGGCGGATCACATGAGGCTGCATGTGAGAGGAGCTCGGGGTAGATGGAGCTCGAGCGTGTGGACTCCCAGCGGCCTGGAAGGTTTGATTGTGCCTATATAAGGACCCAAGGTTCTTAGAGGCAAGGGGTTCGATATTTTTGGGGGGTTTTAGGTTTAGATTTTTGGGGTTTCTTCTTTGCTGTAAGGGTTCGGGTTTTTCCTTTCTTTTGGGTTTTAGCTTCTTCTTTTCTCCAGAATGTAGGGATTCGGTTGGTGTGAGGGAATTGGATGGTTTTCTCTTTTCTGTAAGGGGTTGGGGATCGAATTTTTTCTATTTCTTTTGTGCATTGGGGGGCTGTTTGGGGGGAGTTTGGATTTTTTTTTGGGTTTTCTCTGGCATTTGTCTTTTGTATTTTCCTTCAGCATCTGTAGGAGAGTTCAACATTTCTGAGGGTTTCTTCCGTTCTTTGGAGGATTCTTCCGTTCTTCTGTAGGGAATTAGTGTAATGGTTGGGCAAGGGAGGTAGATTGTTTTCTTTCTTCTGTAAGGAGTTTGACTGTGTTTTTTTTCTTCTTCTGTGAAGATTGTGAGGTTGGGCAGAGGAGTTCGATCTAGTAGTTTATTTCATTTCTTCTGTGTTAAATTGTTCATTTCTTCAGTGTTGATTTGTCCCTTTCTTCTGTTGATGGGATAGATTCCAAATTTTTGTTCTTTTCTTTTGTTGCTATGAGGGAATTTGAACTCCTTCTCCTATCTTCTGTTGGCTGTTGTGTGAGAGGACCGAGTGCGTTTCTTCCTTTCGTCTGCCCTGATGAGATTAATCTAGTAAAATTTTCCATTTCCTCTGTGCTGGTTCACTTCTTCTGTGCTGGAGAGTACGATCCAGTCGAGGTTGTTATTTCCAATTTCATCTATGTATTGAGGACTACTGTGAGGAGGACGATTACTGGTGATTTCTTCTTCTCTTCCGGAGCATCTGGTGAGGACGATCCAGGAGGCGTGTTCGAGGGGTCTCGAGGGTGACGATGTCCAGAGGTTTTTGGAGGCTTACTGAGTTCAGATCCAGAGTTGAGTTCGTGAGTCCATGTTTCAGGAAGATAGTTTTGAATTCATAAGAGATTCCAGAGCTTCTTAGTATTCTTAATTTTGATTTTTATTTCTGTTCTTCATAGCCCGAGAATTCCAATTTAGCAACAGTAAATTCCTATTTCTTATTTTTTTTGTCTGATTCTTGAGCTGTGAGGATTAGTAGTCTGATATTTGTGGTGAACTACTATTGTTGATTGTTCATCCCCTGAGTTATAGGGGTACATTGGTTGGATAATGTTCTTTTGAGAATTCTTGTTCTGTCATCTTTTCATCTTTTGAAGTTTCAAATCATTTCAGAATTAGAAGTGTATCCGTGTGTTTCCAGTTCAGATTTCTGTCTACCGGCTCGATCCCTCAATTGAGAGGGTACAGTGATACTAATTCTCTTTTAATTTCAAGTCAGCTCGTTCTTTCATTATGTTTGATCTGTCGAGTTGTGAGGGATTTGATTGGTGATGTTTTTTTTCAGAATTGATTCTAATACAGTGTTATCTTAGTTAAAAGTGCCAATTAGAATTGTTTCAAGTCAAAGTAGTTTAAATCATGTTTTATTCAGCCTCTCCGTGGATATGACCTACTCTCACCACTTTATTAGTTCCTCTTTGCAATTTTAACTTTGTGAGACAGTTTAGAGAAGGTGAGCATCTTGATGTGTGCAAAGAAATCTAGACAACGGAAGTGCACAGTCAACAATGTCGTGTTCAAGATATATCACTTATTCATTACATACTTATGAAAAAGGAAAATACAATGCAGAGATCTCCACAATAAATACTACTCTCGCTCGGAGTCGCTCCTAACTTTTTTTACGTAAACGGCGATATCTAGGTTGATACGACAAAGAAGTGGGCCTCCGATGTCGTGATCAACTAGACGATTTTCTATATATATGAAAACATGAAAAGGAAAGGAGTACATAGGCAGCGGGGGCACAGGCTAAATACACCCTACGCAGAGGGGTCAAAAGTACATGGCACATCAGCCCAAGAAACCAATAAAAGAAAGACACCCTATGTAGAGAGGTTAAAATGTACAAGATCAGTCCTCTAACTCCTTAGCTGAGTTGACACGTCATAGTGTGCTGCGTGTCTTGACTCTTGGTTGATGTGGTCGCAATATTGGGGGATCAACCAGACGTACCCAACTGTTGTGGAGTTGTAACAGGTCCACGTCCTCACCCTCGAGGCCTGGGATGCTTCTTATGCTGTATTGCACAGGAAGACAGATCGGGTAGTAGCCATCGGTGCTGTCCTCCATGCTGCGACCAGCAAAAGGATGACAGGATGGTGCTACCCCTATAGACGCTGCAGATGGGAAGCTCGGGGGCGAAGGCTTTGTTGTAATCATACAGATCTCACCCTTCTTAGTTTTCTTGCACAATGCGTCAGAAAATGACATTCGAGGGGCTGTTGAGGACGGAGAATCTGCAATTTTGGACGGGGTGCCAATTTGTGTAGAGCGCTTAACCTCATGGATGGACGGTGTGGTTTCACCTACAGAGCCTTTCAGAAACTGGTCGAATTGTTCTGGGTCTTCAAGGAGACAATCTTCGTCATGTTCAGGTTTAGGGGCTGGCCTCCAGTCAGGGGCGGCTGCATTCAAAACACAGGATGGTTGAGGCCTTTGCATGTTTACATCTCCATCTGGAATGGTAGGAGTGGCCTTTGCTGCTGCATCATCAGAAGATGACTGGGCAGAAGTGAAAGATGTGGCATTTGCTTGTTCATCTGAAGATTGAGACGGCGTGCCATCAAACACTTGTACTGCATCACTGCTGCTTGACTGATGGTCCTGCTGGAACGGGGTAGCTGTGGAGGCATCTGTCATAGGTTCTGCCACATGAGGTGCTTGGGGGGTAGGGGCGTGTGCATCTGGGTCCGTAGGAGGTGCCATGGCATGGGTAGTTACTGGGATTGGATCATCTGGCTCAGCAGCAATAGGGGGTGGCACAGCCTCGCACATATGTGTTGTGCTACCTGAAGCTTTAATCACAGGCTAAAGTGGCATTCCACCAAACACATCGTGGGCGTGCTTGCTCTTGTTTGTAGGAGGTAAACCGGGGGGCTGTCTAGCATTTCCAACATTGGTCTTATCAGGTTTAATGGCCTGCCATACTGGTTTAGAAATAGGTTGACGAGGAGTGGGAGCTTCCATCTTGGATTTCTGGTTGGCACCGGATGTCCCGCATCTCCACCACAGAAAGTGGAACCTTTCTTGCAGTTAGACGCCATGTGGTCCAGGCGATTACATGTATTGCAGAACGTAGGAAGGTCTGTGTATGTTACCAGTTGCCAATATCTGCCTGTGCCAATGCCTACCCAGATCCGCTCTGACAGTTTCCTTGAAACGTCCTGCTGTACATTCACTCGAGCGGCTTGCGTGCGCATCAAACACGTTGTGTTCCTATCCACCTTGAGCACTTGGCCGATGCTCCCAGCTATGGTGCATATCATGGCAGTATTGTAGAAGTTGGCTGGGAGGGTTGGCAACTCAATCCATATCGGGATAATGGGGCAGTCTTTATCAGGAGAGAAGTCCATTGTCCACTTGAAAAAATAAAAAAGTCTTCCTTGGACATACATCGATTCTTTGAGCAGAACTAGTAAGAAGTCTTCCCTGTTCTGGAATCGAATGAGAAGATGGCGGCCATCCAATGCACTGATGAAGAAGTCTTGCTTAAATGTGAATCTCTGCGCCAGGTGGGATCTGATGTCTTGAAAGAGGGGGGACGGCCTTGACGTGTCCTGGCGATGACATCAAAATTCAATGGCTTGCATGACACCTTGATCTCCTCCATGGTGAAGAAAGCAGCTGGTTCCCCTTGATCTGTGACTGCTGACCTATGAGCAACCAGGGGAAGGACAGGAGGCAGGATCGACTACAGGAGTACTTGAGCAAATGAGGGGCTAGCAGCAGAAGGATTGTGTGCGGGAGGCACACTCCTGGGGGTTGGAGGAGCTGCTGGCAGAGCAGATGTTCCAGGGGACGATGCATACCTTCTAGCTAGAAAGCTAGGTTGGTGGCGGCCAGATGGGTGGAAGGCCCAGCAAGATGAGCAACCGCATCAGCAGATGTGCCAAGGGGTTGAGCAGAACTACCATCCAACGAACCAGGGTTGTTGGCGGACAGGAAGTTGGGGGGCCCAGCAGTGAGAGAAGGTGCATCAGCAGCAGTGTTAGGTGCTCAGGCTGTAGCAGGAACAACAACAATAGGCGCTGGGCTGGCAGCAGGTGGATGACCCCGTCCTCCACTGTAGCAGTTTGCACTGTAGTAGTGCACACCAGGAACAGATCCGAGTGCTGGCCACTCCTTAGCAGCATAGGAGTCGCTCCTAACTATCTCCTCGGAAGAAGTGGAGACACCTGCACCTGTACGCCGAAGCAAGAATGAGTCTAAAGAGACCCAGCAAGCAATCCACATACCTTATTCTTACATACATCATACGCACATGCTAACACTCAATAAAAGTACTTAACACATGTAGCATGGTTCATACAATTTAAACTACTAAGCATGGAACTTATAGCATTAGAGACACATTACACATGCTTTATTTTACTTACAACAATTAAATATAGAACCTATAACATGCTTTCTACACAATTTAATTAACATGTTTAAGCAATTCAAAATCCATTCAAATCATATTACTATGTACACAACCTAAACATGGAACTACACATAATGTAAGCATCACACCTAGCATGGATTCTATTTTAACTCTCATGAATTTACTACAATTATACGCATCATTTACTTGCTATTTTAACATAAATTAAACATAATTACAATGTTTTACATTTGTTCACATGCTAACACATTCACATACTCATTTACAGTTTGCACATTTCACAATTCACTTACACTAATTCACATTTTCACATTTAAATGCCATGACACATAGTCCAAACAACCACTAAAAGAACACACATAACACATACACTTATCCATCACCTAGGTAATACAGTAATGGATCTTGGTTAACTGCACAGAATCGAGAGAAGCACTCTCCACCCTAACCAGTGGTACTTGTCCACCTCCAAGATTTCATCCTATTTGCCCTTAGAATATCACTCACATTGAACTTTCCCATAGGGACTTTACTACGGTACAGTTCCACAACCCTCTAGGGTAGCAGTGTCACACATGGCATAGTTTACACACTTTTCATATTATTCTCATTGTTCATAATATTCACATGCACTAAATTACACCATTTCACTCACTTGTACACAATTACCTAGTTTTCAGTTTATCTAATAATATGCTACCATTCTCAGTGTTAAACAGGTCATAAACTTAATTCTAATCATGCTGCAATTTACTTAATTATAAACAATCACATTAAGCATACTCAACATGGTTGTTTTTCTATATTAAATCTGAAATAACACTTTATGTTATCCAATCAGTACGAAATTTTTATCACAGACTACTCATATGTTAATCATCACAAATACAAATTTTCAGATTTTTTGGAAACCTCCACAAATTATAATAATTAGAACGAGAATTTTGCAGATTTACCAAGAAACCTAATTAACATGGTTTACAGTATTACAGATGTATTTAGCAATTGCAGAATATGTATTTAACAGTCCTGTATTCACATAAAATTTTTGACGTGCTCACATGCAATCATACATCTTATTTGTAATTAAAACAGGTAATTCACGCTCATTGTTCTATTTCCAGAAATTCTAATAATTTGCACAGTAAGCAGAAACTCGTTCAATTCTCATGATGTGACCTAACTTATGTATATGACTCACAAAAATTTTCTGAAGCTTTAGTTTAATGTGGATCTATGTAAACAGTAATTAATAAGGTCAAATCATGCATAACATTTTATTTCAGGAATTTTAATAATTAGTACAGTGTATGAAAATTCAACGTAATCACATGGCATGTTCCACTAGACATACTTGACCATATAAAATTTCTACAGCATATACTCATATTCAAAAATCTGGGAAATATGCCACAGGGATCAGACATGCATTCAGTAAAAAACTTGATGAACTTGGCGGCACAGGTACTGCCGCCAACATGAATTAACGGCACAAAAGGTGGCCACCAGCCATGGATCTTAACGGCATCAGATGCTTCCGTTAAGTTCTTGTCTGTGCAAACATGGACAGAACGCAGAAACAATGGTGAATGGAGGTTCCAGGACACGAGATAAAACATGTAAAATTCCTAGGACCTAGCTGACATGTGTAGGGACAATGTAGAAGGGTTACTTGCCTCTTAAAAATTGCTAGATGCAAAAATTTGTTGGAGAAGCTCTCCTCGGCCTGGCCAAGAAGTCCTCCAATCTCCCCTCGATCCGGCTTCTGTGTTGATGGATGAAGCACGTTGGAGTCGGGGAAGCCTTCCCCGATGTTCAAAGAGTTTCCCGGTCGATGAAGATCGCCAAGAAACGCACCAAGTCGCCCGATCCAAAGCCTCAAAGTCCAGGGTTCGCACTGGTTTTTAGGGGTATTGACCAAAGAGCTAAAAGGACCTAACTGCGCCCTAGAAAAGGTATTTTATAGGGCAGGAGGTTTAGGGATGCGTTTAGGTAGGAACCCGACCGTTGGAAGACGATTTCCTAAACAAGAGCCGAAAAAATCGTAGGCGTTTCTAGATCTGAAGCCACAACAAATCTGGGATGTAGACGTCCACATTGGCTGCCGCCAACTAGGAGTTGGCGTCCATTGATCTGGATGCTGACATCCCCATGCACGTCTATGCATGTTGACACCAACTGGTCTTTCGGCCAGAACACAGAAATGACCAAACTTACATATACTATATACCTTTACATGCAATATACAATGTATAACTTAAACATCACATACTCAATTTGAGTAAAACAATATGTACATAAATAAGCAAGAACATACATATGTACAACATCATTTAAATACAAGATGCAGAATAAATTTATATATACATATACACAAGCATCTACACATCACATGACTAAAATCTAACTAAAAAGAGACAAAATTCGAGGGCCTTACAAGTCTATTGCTTGTTTGCTTTGCACTTCGACTACTTAAAATTCAAAGTATGACATCGATTGATGAACAAACTTATATCACTCCGACTCTAAGAAAAATCGAAGTTTGTTATCAATTAATGACTCACTGCGACTTCTATATAGTCGAAGATCTCTTTGCATCTATTGTCTTGGTCTCCGACTCCTTGAAATTCGATGTATTATATATCAACTTCAGTGTACTCATACTTAAATAACACTTGTGTTACTTGTCATTCTCCAGAATCCATGAAATCATAATCTTGGTTATTTTATTGGCTTTCATTATTCCTATGGGATCCTTTACAAAAGAATGACACTTATATGTCTTACAGAATAATGTTCTTCTTGCTATCACCATTTAAATATTCTATCAGACAGAAAAAAAATTATATTCAAAATAACCATATAAAATATCTTTGTTAATATTTGAAATAATTATTTAATGTGGTCTCTTGTTTGCTGTCAGAAGTATAGTTCTTTTCCATTTGACAGTTGCTATAAATGCGATGGTAGGTATAAGAAGCATGGGCTATCTGTCAAAGCTCACCTACCACTGTCAGAACTTCCTTACTTTCAGGATACAACTGTATGTCTATCTTTAAATGCTCTAAACTTCTGTCTGTCTGAACGCCTTCATGATTTATATATTTTTATCTCACCTACCTTCGAAAGTATGGAGGTATCCGTGTCCTTCTTGTCCTCCCAGACTTGTAGAACATTAATGAAGCATGCTTTGCTTTCAGCCTTGAGCATGAGGTTTACATAACATTAATGAATCTGTCTATCAAGCCATGAAGCTACCTACATAGCCTGAAGATGTTGGGACTCTAAGAACTGAATGACTGATGGTTATAACAAAAGTCTCAAGGTGTCAACATCCAAGGATCAACGACTATCCTTCAAACGACTAGTTTATAATGGATAGTTTCAAACGGGAAGATCAAGTCTCTAAAGCTCATATATATAAGATGAAGTTTGAATAAGAAGAAACTAACCAGCTACATTGAACTCCAATCTGAAATTGCAAGCAGCAAGAGTTACCACAAGCTTAGCTACTGAAAAGAGAAAGAGAGCTGCTACTCCTCGACTTCCAAGCTCTCTTGTTTTTAGAAGTCTTTTCTTGTTGGGTGGCATTCTGTAACTGTAGATCTTTCTCAATCCACCCACTTAGATTCAGAAAGAGTTAGACCTCCAATTCTTATTTGTATCTCTTTCTGATTCTCTATGTTTGCTCATTCTTCTGAGCAGACACACAAATGTTTTCATTTTTGTGATAGATAACCCGCAGGAGGTTTGTTTCCTGCAGTGCCCCTCTTGTGAAGGGAAGACCTAATTGTGTAGGTGGTCTTTGTACCCCTTTGGAAAGGGAAGACTTGATTGGGTGCAAGTGGGTTTGTAATACCTCTCAGTTTGAGAGAAGGCCAAGTGCTCTTGGCAGTTTAGTAAAATCCCAAGAGGTTACTTGGGGACTAGACGTAGAACTTCCATGTAGGAAGGGCCAAACTAGGATAAAATCTCTTGTGCAATTGTATGATTGTTTCTGCCAAGTTTTCACTTGTTTCACATACACTACACTAAATACTAACAACTCTATTTAGTGTTATCTATTTTTAGACAAAATTTAAAAGCACAAGATGTCCTATTCACCCCCCTCTAGGACATCTATAGTGCCATCTCAATCCAACAAGTGGTATCAGAGCGAGGTCTTCTCAGAAGAATCGAAAGATTTGAGAAGAGGTGGCATCTGAAGCTCACAACTATGAAGGTCAGTCACTCACCAGACCACCATTCTTCGATGGTGTGGATTACCAGTACTAGAAGATGAGAATGGAATGCTTCATCAAAGGCACAGACTTTGATCTGTGGCAGGTAATAAAACAAGGTGATTTTACTATACTTGCTGATGGAACTTCTGCATTATCTATAGCTGACAAAAGAAATATGTCCCTAAATTATAAAGCCAAGAATTATCTATGTTGTGCTTTATCCAAAAAAGAGTTTAACATATTATCTGCTTGTAGAACTTCTAAACAAATGTGGGATAAACTACAAGTAACTTATGAAGGAATTGATAGAGTAAAGCAAACTAGAATAGATATTCTAGTCTCCCAAAATGAACACTTCAAAATACTTCCTAATGAAAATATAATCCAAATGTATAATAGATTCTCAAATATAATAGTAGGTTTGAGTTCACTAGATAAAATTCTTACTAATGAAGAAATAGTAAGAAAAATTCTAAGATCATTAACTCATGCCTAGACCCCTACGGTCACCGCTATTGAAGAGGCACATGATCTAACAGAACTTTCTATTGATAAATTGATCGGTGCTTTAATGGCTCATGAAATCAATATGGAAAGACTTTCTAAAGGCTCTTCAAAAAAAAAAATGCCAAATGCTTTGAAAGCTGTAGATTCATCTTCCTCTAAGGATTCAAAAGAGAAATCAGATGACAGTGATGATGAAGCTATGCTGTCAAGAAAAACTCCAAAGAATTCTTGCCAAGAAGAAGAAGTTCGGGTCGAAGAGATACTTTAAAAAGGAAAAGAAGAAAGAACCAACTTGCTATGAGTGCAATCAACCTGGACATTACAAGTCAGAATGTCTTAAGCTTATAAAGAAAGATCTAGCTGAAAGATTTGAGAAGAAAAAAGGTAAAGAAAGAATATTCAGAAAGTAAAAGAAGAAGACAATGGCAGCAACTTAGGATAATGATGAACCTACAAGTTCAGACTCTTCAAGCTCAGAATAAGAAGAAGAGGAACAAGCCAATCTAGCCCTTATGGCAGGACTAGACCACGTAAATTCTGAAACCTCCTTTACATCATCTTCTGAATCTGATTCTGATAGTTTAGAAGATGCATTTAATGAATTGTGTGAGAAATATAAAACAATAGTTAAACAGATGAAAATAGTCAAGTTAAATTTACTGAATCAAGAAAAATCTAATACTTTTATAAAAAATTAAGTAGAAAGATTAAGACAAAATTTAACTGAAACAAAATGATCAAATGAACTACTGTGTGAAGATTTAAAAGTTAAAAACACTAAAATCATGGAAATTGAATCAAATGTAAAAGAATTGAAAGATGAAGAGAAATTAAGAGAAGAAAATAATTATCTAAAAGCTACTATAGATAAAATTACTAACTGTAAAACATCTCTGGCTGTAAAATTTAAAGGTGTTCGAACAGGTAAAAAGAAGTATGAAGTAAGTTATACACCTCCAACAGATGATGAAAATATTGTCTATCTAAAAAATACCCAACTCCTAAATTTGTGAAAGAAAATGAAATTAAAAATCCTATAAAGGTCAATTAGTATGTCTACAAACAAAAACTGAAATCTAAAAACACTACACATATAAAGAATGCATATGACTTATGTTGTAGTCACTATAACCAACTAGGACACACATTCAGCACCTGCACAACTAGACACTTATGTTGGATTCCAAAGACTAACCATCAAGGACCCAAGAAAATTTAGATACCAAAAGTTACAACTTAATTTTGTTTACAAGGTCGCTTGAGAGCATCCAAATGGTATCTGAATAGTGGGTGCTCAAAACATACGACAGATGATAGAAAGCTGTTTACAAGTTTTAGAAATGAGGTTGGTCAAGTCACTTATGGAGATAATGGAAAAGGCAAAGTGATAGGATGTGAAACTGTAGGAACAAAGGAAAATGATTTGATAGAAGATGTTATACATGAAGAAGGATTAAAGCATAATGTTATTAGTATCAGTCAACTGTATGACAAAGGTCACTTGGTTCAATTTGAGAATGATAAGTATATTATTCAAAAGGATGGAAAAATAGTCTTTGAAGCATAAAGAGTCAAAAATTTGTGCACTCTACAATTAGTAGAATTGAAAGAACTTAACTTATGTCTTGCAACTACTAAGAGTGAAGAGACTGATTTGTGGTACAGAAGACTAGGACATGCAAGCACATCAGTGATCAAGGAATTAATTATAACATGAACTAGTTGAAGGTCTTGCGAAGCTTAAAATGAAGAAATTTAGAATCTGTACAGTCTGTGCAAAAGGAAAGCAAACCAAGACTTCATTTCAGTCTAAGATCTTAGTGACAACCTCCAAACCATTGGAACTTATTCACATGGATTTGTTTGGACCTATAAGAACAATAAGTCTTGGAGGAAAAGTTTATGGCTATGTAATTGTGGATGATTATTCACGGTACACTTGAGTATCATTTTTGGAAGCCAAATCAGAAACCTTTTCAGCCTTTCTGAAGTTCAGTAGACTAGTACAAAAAAGCCAAAAGTTTCAAATAATCAATATTAGATCTAACCATGGTGGAGAATTCAAAAATGATGAGTTTGTCAAATTCTGTGAAGAAAATGGCATAGAACATAATTTCTCTGCACCAAGAACACCTTAATAAAATGAAGTAGCAGAAAGGAAGAATAGAACACTCCTGGACATAGCTAGAACAATGCTTAAAAAATATAATCTACCAAGATATTTTTGGGCAAAAGCAGTCAACACACCCTGCTACATCATCAACAAGTGTATGAACAGACCAATACTGAAGAAAACACTCTATGAGCTATATAAGGAGAAGAAGTCAAATGTCAGTCATCTTTGACCCTTTGGTTGTAAGTGTTTCATTTTGAATAATGAAAAGATAATTTAGAAAAATTAGATGCTAAAAGTGATGAAGGTTTTCTACTAGGATATATCTCAAAACCTAGAGGATACAAAGTGTTTAACAGAAGAACTTTGACTATAGAACAATCAGTTCATATTTTATTCGATGAAATCAACCCTTCTATTAAGAAAATAGAAGAAGAAGAAGATGTTGTTGAAGAATTATGTAGGGATCTGGAACAAACTTCTCTTGAAGAAAAAAATGAAGACAAGGAAGATCCCCCCCTAGAAGAACCGCAACAACAAGAAGAAACACAAGAATGACTACCTAGAGAATTGAGGTATCACAGAGATCATCCAAGAGAAAATATTATAGGTGATCTTCAAGACAGGGTAAGAACAAGAGGTATGAATATTCCCTATGATTACATTGCATTTGTTTCTCAAATTGAGCCTAGGACAATCAATGATGCACTGGTAGATGAATCTTGAATCCTAACTATGCAAGAGAAACTTAACCAGTTCCAACACAGCCAAGTATGGACTCTTATCCCTAGACCTTCTGACCATCGAGTTATTGGGACCAGATGGGTCTTCAAAAATAAAATAGATGAATCGGGAGTAATCACTAGGAACAAGGCCAGACTAGTAGCACAAGGATATTCTCAAGAGGAAGGCATTGATTTTGATGAAACATATACTCTAGTTGCTAGATTAGACGCAATTAGAATTTTATTAGCATATGTATGTTCTCTTAATATCAATTTATTTCAAATGGATGTTAAAAGTGTTGGCCCGGCTAGCTTGGCAGCTCGATAACCTAGAGGGGGGGGGGTGAATAGATTTTTCTGATTTCTGAAACAGAAACATAAGACAGAAAATTATCACTTGAAAGTTTGGTTAGTTTAGTGTGATAAAGAGTAGCAGTGCGGAAGTAAATAAACAATCACACAAATGAGACAAGGAATTTATCCTGGTTTGGCCCTTCCCACATGGAAGTCCTACGTCCAGTCCCCAAGCAACCTCATGGGATTTCACTAAAAAGGGTATAGTCCCTCAAAGACACTACAACACCCAGCACCCCAGCTAGTCTTCTTTCTTCCCGGGCAAGAAGGCAGCCGATTCTTTTACAGGCTCAGAAGCAAACCACTGGTATAAAACCCCAGTGCGGTTCTACTAGACACAAACCCTAGCTAGGTTCTACACTGTATACAATCCTACAGCTGGACAAAAATCTTTCTTCTTTTCCTTTGAGTGTATGTGGCGATGTGGTCCCTCACTGGTTGTACACTCCTTCAAAGATATTCAGGAAGGCTCTTGCTTTCTTTCTTCAGCCTTACTTCATCTTTTATATGAGAGGCTTGTGATAGATCCGTTGAAGAGATCCGTTGGAGCTCTTCTAGACGTTGCTGATCTTCTCTTCATTTATCTTAATCAGACTCTGGTGGTCTTCGAGGTCTGTAAGCATAGACATAAAAGAGTGTTTATAAGATAACAGTGCATGCTACTGTGTTTCTGCTATCATGATAAAATAGCAGTTCATATCTTTTTTGACACGACTCTGGGATATGCATGTAGCCTTTTGTGAGAAGATATTTGACTTTTCATTTAAGCACCAAAAACACTTCAGAGCAAATCGATGTTTACGTTACTTATCAAATCGTTATACTTATAAGACAAAACAAATCGATGTGAGAAGCAAATCGTTATGGCACTTATCGAATCGTTGTGAGAACCAAATCGTTGTGATAGTAAATCGTTGTTCTCACTTATGAAATCATTATGAGAACCAAATCGATATGAGAGCAAATCGTTGTTCTTACTTATGAAATCGTTATGCGAGCAAATCGTTATGAGCCTTAACTAATCGTTATAGAAGGCAAATTGATGTGAGGGCAAATTGTTGCGCTCACTTATCAAATCGTTGCATGATAAAATCGATGTTTCACTTAACGAATCGTTACACGATCAAATCATTGTGTAACTTATGAAATCGTTGTTAGTAAAATCGATGTGGCACTTATGAATAGAAATCGATGTATATTGAATGAACATCGATTTAGCATTTTAGTGCGCCTTAAGATAATCATAAATATTAATGAAACAATCTAATCATAAATTTTGTTAGCACCAAAATATGAAGGTAATAAAGAGTGGTTCAACAATCTCCCCCTTTTTGGTGATGACAAAATTTATGTGAATTTTCTGACACAAATATATGAAGCATAGAAAATGCAGAAAATTCATAGAACATATAAATTCTCCCCCTTTTTGTCACTAACAAAAAAGGAAGGATCTTACCATGCATTCTCTCCCCTTTGAGAAAATTTCTTACCATTGAGGGGTTCAACAAGAATAGATATTCAATGAATAACTCCCCCTTAGTGAAGGCTCCCCCTGAGCATGAGACTCCCCCTTAATGTGAGGCAAGTCAGATCTTGTTGCTCTTGACCTTATACATATTGATTGTCAAGTCTTCAAGATTTTTATCTGCATACATCTTAACTGTAAACTTGCAAACATTGTTAGTAGCAATTAAAAAAAATTTCAATATTTATGACTACTCCCTCTTCAAATGAGATTTGCATGAAGAGTTGGCAGTCACTCTTGCTTTGAGCATCCTTGATCCTGATGCTCCAAGGCTACCCTGCAAACAACTTATTCAGAAATAGGTACCCAAATCTTTTTGGGTCCTTGATTGTTAGATGCATGAAAATATCCTTTCAGGATCCATACTAGGTGCCTTGTTGTGCAGGTGTTTACAGTGTGTCCTAATTTATTGCAATGAGAACAACAATGAATGTAATCTATTTTGCTGTTTAGAACACAATTTTTAGAAATCTTTTTCTTTTGATAAGACTTGTTCATTTCAGAGGCCTTTTTCTGAGGCGTTTTGGTTTCTTTTACAAATTTTGACAAAGGATATTTTCCTAGAGTTATGACTTGTTTTTCTTTTTCGGAGGTATGTATTCAAGCCCTTGTTTATTATTTTCAGATTTTGATCCTCTTAAGCATAGACCTAGAGATGTTTTTCCTTGAGTTAATTTCTTAACTGATTCTTTTAAATACAGATTTTTTTTAGTTAGAGTTTTTAATTTTTCTTCTAACTCTAACTTCTCATTATTCTTACTTTTCAAATCTTCATTTAAAAGATGATTATTATCTTTACTGACCTTTAGTTGTTTTTCCAATTGTTCCATTTCTAATTTAAGATCAGAATTAGTATTTTCCAAACAAGTAAGGTTGTTCTTGATATTTTTCAATTCTTTTACAACAACCTTGTGTTTATCATAAAGTTCATTAAAGACTTCTTCCAAGTCTTCAGATTCTGACCCTGAATTTGTGCATGAATTAAAAAATGCGTCAGAATGTACCTCATCTAGTCCTACTATGATGGCTAAATTTACTTGCTCTTTCTCTGAACTTGAGCTTGATGAGTCTGAGCTTGTGTCTTCATTTTCCCAAGCAGCCGCCATGGCTTTTCTTTTGAACTTCTTGTGCTGCTTCTTGGACTTTTCAGTTTGACCAGTCTTCTTGAGTCTTGGACAGTCTGGTCTTAGATGTCCAGGTTTTCTGCATTCATAGCAGACTGGTTCTTTCTCCTTTTTCTCTTTCCTTTGGATCCTTCTTGACCCATTTTTCTTCTTCTTTAAAATCTTCTGAAGTTTGGACAGTACTTCATCAACATCACTGTCTTCAGATCCTGTAATTTTTGAGCTAGAAGAAGAAGTGGAAGGAGCAGCTACCACTTTAAGAGCATTAGTACATTTCTTCTTAGATGAGCTTTCAGATAATCGCTCCATATTTATTTCATGTGCCATGAGAGAACCTATTAATTTATCAATCGACAATTTGGTTAAATCATAGGCCTCTTCAATAGCAGTTACTTTAGGTGTCCATGAAATAGTTAAAGACCTAAGTATCTTCCTAACGGTTTCCTAATTAGAAAGAGTTTTACCAAGAGAGCTTAAACCAACTACTATGCTTGAAAATCTATTATACATCTGAGTAATGTTTTCATTTGGAAGCATTTTAAATTGTTCATATTGAGAGACAAGAATATCTATCCTAGTTTGTTTCACTTTATCTGTTCCTTCATAAGTTATCTGCAATTTATCCCACACTTCTTTTGTAGATTTACATGCAGAAACTCTACTAAATTCCTTTTTGGATAAAGCACAACATAAATAGTTCTTAGCTTTGAAATTTAATGATAATTTATTTTTATTTGCTGTTGTAATAGCAGTAGTACCTTCAGCAGGAACAATAACATAATCTCCTACCTCAATTACCTACCACAGATCAAAGTCTATGCCACGAATGAAGCATTCCATCCTCATTTTCCAGTATTGGTAGTCCTCTCCATCAAAGAATGGAGGTCTGGTGACTGATTGACCTTCAAAATATCCTTGAGCTGCCATGGATCTTTGCTCTAAGATCGTTGGATCTTCTTTGAATGTTCAGAGACCCGCTCTGATACCACTTGTTGGCTCGGCTAGCTTGGCAGCTTGATAACCTAGAGGGCGGGTGAATAGGTTTTTCTGATTCTGAAACAGAAACTTAAGATAGAAAATTATCACTTGAAAGTTTGGTTCGTTTAGTGTGATAAAGAGTAGCAGTGCGGAAGTAAATAAACAACCACACAAATGAGACAAGGAATTAGTCCAGGTTCGGCCCTTCCCATATAGAAGTCCTACGTCCAGTCCCCAATAAACCTCTTGGGATTTCACTAACCAAGGGTACAGTCCCCTTTAAGGACACTACAACACCCAGCACCCCAACTGGTCTTCTTCTCTTTCCCGGGCAAGAAGGTAGCCCACTTCTTTTACAGGCTCAGAAGTAAACCTCCTGGTACAAACCCTAGTGCGGTTCTGCTAGACACAAACCTCTAGCTAGGTTCTACACTGTATATAATCCTACAGCTGGACAGAAATCTTTCTTAGAAAAGAAAGATCAGACCGAGAGCTATTACAAGATGAACACTTAAGAACTAGCTCATAGTCACAAAACTCTCCCCAAAAATTACAATGAGCGCAGAGAGAGAATGTAGAGAGAAAAGAAAGCTTGAAGGCTTGAATGCTTCCGATGCTTGAACACTTCTTTTGAGCTCAGGCTCTTTCTCTCTTTTCCTTTGAGTGTATGTGGCGATGAGGTCCCTCACTAGTTGTACACTCCTTCAAAGATATTCAGGAAGGCTCTTGCTTTCTTTCTTCAGCCTTGCTTTATCTTTTATATGAGAGGATGTTGAATAGATCCGTTGAAGAGATCCGTTGGAGCTCTTCTAGACGTTGCTGATCTTCTCTTCATTTATCTTAATCAGACTCTGGTGGTTTTCGAGGTCTGTAAGCATAGAAGAGAGTGTTAGCATAAAAGAGTGTTTATAAGATAACAGTGCATGCTACTGTGTTTCTGCTATCATGATAAAAATAGCAGTTAATATCTTTTTCTGACACGACTCTGGGATATATGCATGTAGCCTTTTTGTCAGAAGATATTTGACTTTTCATTTAAGCGCCAAAAACACTTCAGAGCAAATCGATGTTTAAGTTACTTATCAAATCGTTATACTTATAAGACTTAACAAATCGATGTGAGAAGTAAATCATTATGGCACTTATCGAATCGTTGTGAGAACTAAATCATTGTGATAGCAAATCGTTGTTCTCACTTATGAAATCATTATGAGAACCAAATCGATATGAGAGCAAATCGTTGTTCTCACTTGTGAAATCGTTATGCGAGCAAATCGTTATGAGCCTCAACGAATCGTTATAGAAGGCAAATTCATGTGAGGGCAAATCGTTGCGCTCACTTATCAAATCGTTGCACGATAAAATCGTTGTTTCACTTAACGAATCGTTACACGATCAAATCATTGTGTAACTTATGAAATCATTGTTAGTGAAATCGATGTGGCACTTTTGAATAGAAATCGATGTATATTGAATGAACATCATTTAGCATTTTAGTGCGCCTTAAAATAATCATAAATATTAATGAAACAATCTAATCATAAATTTTGATAGCACCAAAATATGAAGGTAATAAAGAGTGGTTCAACAAAAAGTGCTTTTCTGAACGATTTCATAAAAGAAGAAGTTTATGTTGAGCAACCCCAAATAATGTTTTTCATTTAAAGAAAGCATTATATGGTTTTAAACAAGCTCCCAGAGCTTGGTATGAAAGACTAAGTATTTATCTTATATCACATTATTTTTCAAGAGGTAAAGTAGATAGCACCCTATTTATTAAGAAATTTTCAGAAGGAATCTTGATTGTACAAATATATGTTGATGATATTATTTTTTATTCTACTAATGAATCACTCTGTAAATTCTTTAAAAATCTTATGCAAAGTGAGTTTGAGATGAGCATGATGGGTGAGCTTAATTATTTTCTTGGCTTGCAAATCAAGCAGACCAAGGAAGATACTCACATTTGTCAAACCAAGTACATTTCAGATTTGCTTTCTAAATATGGTTTTGACAAGTGTAAGCCCTTAGGAACACCTATGAGCTTAGGTATTAAGTTAGACAATGATCCAATTGGTAAGAAAGTAGATCAAAAGATTTATAGAGGCATTATTGGGTCATTACTCTACCTTACTGCTAGTAGACCAGATATAATGTTCAGTGTATATTTGTGTGCTAGATTTCAAGCTGATCCAAAAGAATATCATGTTAATGTTGTTAAAAGAATTTTTAGATATCTTATAAATACAAGTAAATTGGGTTTATGGTATCCCAGATGTTTTGAATTCAAATTGATTGGATATAGTGATGTTGACTATGCTGGATGCAAAATAGATAAAAAAAAGTACCAGTGGTACTTGTCAAATTCTTGCAGGATGCTTAATTTCTTGGTCTTCCAGAAAATATAATTCAATAGCCTTGTCCACAACAAAAGCAGAATACATTGCAGCTGGAAGTTGTTGCACACAACTGCGGTGGATCAAACATCAGCTGGAATATTATGGTCATATACTTCATGAAATTCCAATGTTGTGTGACAACACAAGCATAATCAACTTGACCAAAAATCCAATTCAACATTCAAGAACCAAGCACATTGAGATTAGACATCATTTCATTAGGGACCATGTAAGTAATGGAGATATTTTACTTTGATTGTCTCTACAGATAATCAATTAGCTGATATATTTACTAAACCTCTCTCTGAAGATAGATTTACTTCAATAAGAAGAGAATAGGTATGTGTAACCCTAATTAAAGTGTTCTCTTTACTGCATTATTTGTTCCATTAATTGCAAAAACTTTCTAAGTCTTGGAACTTCGACTTCTCTGAAGTTGGAGTTATGTACTTCGACCTCTCTGAAGTTGGAGTTGTGTATTGCGACTTTCATGAAGTCAGAGTTTCGGAAGTGCGACTCTTGTGGAGTCAGAGTTTATAAAGTCGGAGTCAATTTTAATTCAAAAAAAGGGGTTTTAAAATTTTCATTTAAAGGGGAATTAATTATAACAGTTTATTCATTTAATCCCAGTCATTCATCTCCTCATCTACGGTCTGTTACATATCCTCCTTCTATATTACAACATTTTCTTCTTTTATTCCAAATCACGCTTTTAAAACATCTCTGACTCTCCTGTCGTCTTCCTCCTGGTTCCCGCGCCTGTTCTTCACCCCGACGGAACCACCTTCGAAGCAACTGTAGATTTTCACCTCTTCTCTGAAGAATGGTAGGTTCTATAACCTCTATGAATCTATTCTACATCTCCTCTACCATCCTTCTTAGATTCTTTTCTTGTCTTTGTCTAGATGGCTTCATCTAGGGCTCTAGAAGGAACGTTCTTGACTCCTGAGCAGTTCCAGTGGCTTTCTTTCGCAATGGCCTCCATTTGCCCAAAAAAAGTAGTTGATTTAAGTCAGTTGACCAATAGGCTGAGTTGGGTAGAAGAAACCCTAGAGGCTATGGGTTGGTTGAGGATCTATTAGATCATTGAGCCGACCTTTGAGGGTGCACTGAAAGCCTTTTATCTTTCCCTCCAAGTTTCAGCGGATGTCAGTTACAAGATCAGTGAAAGGCACAATAGTAATAGTTTTTGAAGATTTGTTGGTTGAGTTATTGGATTGCCCTAATTCCGGATACAGAATCAGTGAGGTGGTGTCCATGGAGAAGCAAAGATTAGGGGTTATTGGTAGTTTGGGGTCTCTCTCCAAGAAAGGGTTCTCTGTCAATGAGCTCTCAGCAGAGAAGAGGATCCTTCACTCCATCATCACAACAATCATCACCCCTAGGGCAGGAACTCATTCTTCCATCACTGCCAGAGATGGAGTTTATTGTTTTGGGCCATTCAGAGGCATAGGGTCAATTTGCCCTCCATCATTTTGGAAAGGATGGCAGGTTCTAAGAATTTGCAGGAGTCTCTCCCTTATAGACCCCTATTGACCCTTATCTTTAGAAGATTTGCTGTGGATTTGAATGATGAAATTTTAGTTTCTGTAAAGGAGAAGATTGGGCTTTCCACTTTGAGGAGAAGCCATTATATTTTGGAAGATAAGGCAGATAATATTTGGTCTAAGGACTCTGTCCCTAGGTGCTCTCATGAGATATTTCCTGATGAGGCACAGAGTTCCACTTCCATTCCTCCAGTTCAATCTCCTATAATTAGAAGAGAGGAAGTTAGAGAAGAAGCTACAGTTGTAGAACAAGAAGAAGTCTATGCTACTGATCCCTCCCTAGAGCAAGATATTCCTAATGACACCATAAATCAAGTACTCAGGGATTTAAGGGACAAGGGAGTGGCTCAGGAAGATGATATCCCTAGCTCCACTCTAGTTGAGCCAAAAAGAGTATCACCATGTCTCTTTACCACATGTTGAGACTCGGCCAAGGTCTCAGGGGGAGACTAGCCAAAATATGGATGGTGTGATGGATTTGATCATGAAGCAACAAGAGATCTTATCTGTACTACAAATGCAGATACAACAAATTGATATCAAATTCGACTTCATGTCAGAGGAGGTTCAGCAGATGAAGGATCTGCTCCTCCAATTGGTATGCCAATAGGCACAAAGAATTCTCAAATACCTCCAACTGTTCAACCTAAATAGCAGCAACAACAGTAGCCTAAGCAAGTTGTTCCACAGCCATAAAAGCTAGCAGATCAGGCAAGTGTGGACTTAGTAGTTGTGCCAGAACCGCCAGTTGATCAGCAGCAACAACAACAGTCACAGCAGGAGGAAGCAACTGAACATCATTTGGAGCATCCTAATCAGTCTATGGAGGTAGAAGCTGATCCTAAGGTCAAAACCTTTAAGAGAAGGGTTAGAAGGAAACTTATGAAATCTGGTAACCCAGTCTTTCTCTCTCAACCCTTAACCATTTCTTCTCCTCCTACTGCTTCAACTCATCCTCCTGTTACTGAACAAACACCTCCACCAACTGTTGAACAACCACCTCCACCTCCCTCTCAAACTGTTCCTTCTGTTTCCCCTTATCCTCCTACTTCCACCTCTCAACCAGAGGAACAACCTCCAACTCCCATAAATACTTCAATTTCTTTATTTCCCATGAAGTATACATACAAGCCTCCCTTTGTAAAAATACCCACTCTTCACACCGTAGCTCCTCACTTTTTCTCCTCTCTCCCTACATCCTCAACTCCATATGTGACCAAATCTACTCATCCTCTTACTCAGATAGTATCTAGTGTGATACTATCATGTAGAGTAGGACCAAAAATGAAAGACACTCTTAGTTCTCTCCTTCCACCATTCTGATATTCTTTCATTTATCACTCAGAGCACCATATGACTCTGTTTAGATAATTCCTTTCCATAAAAGCTTTTCTTGAAATCCATGGAAAGCCAGCCTACAAGTTTGAAGATTGGCTCCCACATTTGATTAAAACTTCCCAAGTCTTTTTGGCTGATGTAAATTTGATTACATAGAAAAGCCACAATCTGTCTTCTGTCGAATTCCTTAATCTTTATCCTGATGAAGCCAAAAGATATAAGTTTTCCAGAACTAGAAACAAATTTCTGAATGTTTTCCTTCACCTGAATCATAGATTTTTAACCTATTTGGTGGCCTCCTTAAAGAGCTCCAAACAAGCTATGGCAGAATGAAGCACTTTAATGAAGAAATATTCAAGATGGGTTTGTCGGATGTGAACAAAGGGCAGTGGGGCATGCTTATTAAAGGGTAAAGAGAAATTACTCCTTCAATGACTATTAGATTGCCCTCTAGATTGCACCCTAGTCTGATAGGTGCCATTTCATCTAGGAAGACTTTTTCCCAAGTTGTCTTCAATAGGTATATCAAGATAGCAGTCAGATTCAAGATCAAGTACAACATCAAGCTATCCTTCCACTCGTTTTTCCTTGATGCAAGCCCCTAAGAACTCTCAATACTTGAAAGACTTCCAACACAGTTTTTCTGAATCTGAGAGATTCAATGAAGTTCAGTGGGCACTTTCTTACCAAGAAGACAGTGCAGAATGCAGAAGGCTGAAGCTATCTCCTTCTGTCTATCTCCTTAAGGGATATGAGACACTTTGGAAGTCTGTCTCTACTAAATGGTCACAGAGGTACCTTGTGTACTACCAAGCCAAGGAAGCAGCACACTCCAAGGGTCTACACTGGAACCTTACTATTCATGACTTCTTGCACAAAGTAGCCAGTAGGAAGTTTGTTCCCCTTAGGAGAACCTTGTCAGGTGATAACTATCATAGGAGAGTCAATTGGTTTCATCTCCGCCATGTCAAGTCCTATAGGAAAATTTCCTCTGTAGGACCCTCCTATGACATAGATAGTTCTAAATTCTTTCACATCTTTCCTGAGAATGAGCAAAAGCTATGGGACTTACTTCAGCCCTTCTTTGCTCAAATCCCTCCTTCCCTCTATCTTCCTAGCTCATCCTCTACTTCCTGAATGTACAATGTTCAATATTAGCAATATACATCTGTTTCTAGCCATCTGTGTGTATGTTCTCTCTCTCTATGCCTCTTTTCCTTTCTGTTAATGCCACAAAGGGGGAGAAAGAAATAAATATATATAGGACAGAAACATTTAAACATTTGTTTTTAATAAACCAAATTTGTTTTCACTGTCTATTTAAAAGTTTTTATCATTAACAAAAAGGGGGAGAATTGTTGAACAACTATCCTTAAAAATATTGCTAAATATTTAATCATAATATTTTTGCTATGACAAAACCTTTTAATATCTTCTAAATCAATTTATTGATTTATATCTCATTTTATGAAAATTCCTATGACAATAGAAAGGCTCTCATATATAATTGCTATATCTTAGCCAAAATTTATGCACACACAAAATCTAAGTATCAACACTCACACGAAATTTCTATCCACAGCATATACTGTATATTATATTGACTCCGACTCTAGACTCCGACTTTAGAAAAGTCAAAGTATTGTATCAATTGATGAACAAACGGGTAGTACTCCGACTTTGGAAAAGTCGAAGTCTAACTTGACTCTGACTGCCTAAAAGTCGAAGTCCTTATACCGATTGCCTATCAACTGAACCTTACTCCGACTCTTTAATAGTCGAAGTCAGACGTTACTCCGACTCCTTGAAAGTCGAAGTATGATATCGATTGATGAACAAACTTGTTCTACTCCTACTTCCCAGAAGTCGAAGTCTGATATCTCACCGCGACTTCCATACAGTTGAAGTACCTCACTCCGACTCCTTGAAAGTTGAATCTATTGGTTGTTTGCTTTGCACTCCGACTACTTAACAGTCGAAGTATGACATCGATTGATCAACAAACTTATATCACTCTAACTCTAAAAAAAATCAAAGTTTGTTATCAATTAATGACTCACTACGACTTCTATATAGTCGAAGATCTCTTTGCATCTATTGTCTTGGACTCCGACTCCTTGAAAGTCGATGTATTATATATCAACTCCTGTGTACTTGTACTTAAATAATACTTGTGTTATCTGTCATTCTCCAGAATCCATGAAATCATAATCTTGGTATTTCATTGGCTTTCATTATTCCTATGGGATCCTTTACAAAAGAATGACACTTATATGTCTTACAGAATAATGTTCTTCTTGCTATCACCATTTAAATATTCTGTTAGGTAGAAAAAAATTTATATTCAAAATAACCATATAAAATATCTTTGTTAAGATTTGAAATAATTATATAATGTGGTCTCTTGTTTGCTGTCAGAAGCTTAGTTCTTTTCCATTTGACAGTTGCTATGAATGCGATGGTAGTTATAAGTAGCATGGGCTATCTGTCAGAACTCACCTACCACTGTTAGAACTTCCTTACTTTCAGGGTACAACTGTCTGTCTATCTTTAAATGCCCTGAACTTCTGTCTGTCTGAACTCCTTCATGCTTTATATATTTTTATCTCACCTACCTCTGAAGGTATGGAGGTATCTGTGTCCTTCTTCTCCTTCCAGGCTTGCATAACATTAATGAAGCATGCTTAGCTTTCAGCCTTGAGCATGAGGTTTACAGAACATTAATGAAGCTATCTATCAAGCCGTGAAGCTACCTACATAGCCTGAAGACGTTGGGACTCTTATGAACTGAAGGACTAATGATTATAACTGATGTCTCAAGGTGTCAACATCCAAGGATCAACGGCTAGTTTCTAACGGATAGTTTCAAACAGGAAGATCAAGTCTCTGAAGCTCATATATAGAAGATGAAGTTTGAATCATAAGAACCTAACCAGCTACATTGAACGCCAATCTGAAATTGCAAGCAGCAAGAGTTACTACAAGCTTAGCTACTGAAAAGAGAAAGAGAGCTGCTACTCCTCGACTTCCAAGCTCTCATGTTTTTATAAGTCTTTTCTTGTTGGGTGGCATTCTATAACTGTAGATCTTTCTCAGCCCACCGACTTAGATTCAGAAAGAGTTAGAGCTCCAATTCTTATTTGTATCTCTTTCTGATTCTCTGTGTTTGCTCATTCTTCTGAGCAGAGACACAAGTGTTTTCATTTATGTGTTAGATAACCCGCAGGAGGTTTGTTTCCTACAGTGCCCCTCTTGTGAAGGGAAGACCTACTGGTTTAGATGGTCTTTGTACCCTTTTGGAAAGGAAAGACTTGCTTGGGTGCATGTTGGTTTGTAATAACTCTCAGTTAGAGAGAAGGCCAAGTGCTCTTGGCAGTTTAGTGAAATCCCAAGAGGTTACTTGGGAACTGGAGGTAGGACTTCCATGTGGGAAGGGCCAAACCAGGATAAAATTTCTTGTGCAATTGTGTGATTGTTTCCGCCAAGTTTTCACTTGCTTCACACACACCACACTAAATGCTAACAACTCTATTTAGTGTTATCTATTTTTAGATAAATTTTAAAAGCGCAAGAAGTCCTATTCACCCCCCTCTAGGACATCTATAGTGCCATCTCGATCCAACACAAACCTAAGTTCTTTGTTTTTAACATAAACTTGACTGTTAGAATAGTTCATTGACTAGTGCACTAATTTTGGACACTGATCTGATAGTGATTAGAAAATTGACTGTTAGAATAGAGAAATTAAAATAAAATCAATTCACTCACATGAGGGGCCCATACTGATGTCGATGGCACTGCCTGAGGAGGAATGCTGACCTAGGAGAGGGCCTAGGATATAGCTTGACAGAGCTAGGCCTGGACAGCATCGGACACCTGCGTAAGCATCATGTGGACCAGACGAGACTCCAAACTAGAGATCTCATCTCGAATGAAGCCCATCATCTCACTGGGAGAAGTACCTAGAGCACCAGGTGTGGTGAATGCACTAGTCGCCTATGAGCCTGAACTCGAGGCACCAGATAACACCCTGCTCGTGTCCATATTGTGCCCAAAACCATACTCATGGCCTTTCTTTTGGGCACCATATGTTGTAACCCATACCTCAGTATCTAACTACGGTTACTTCTCCTCCCTGGCGTACTTCTCTGTCATCTGGTAGCTATACGACTCCTGCAAAAAATAAAATTGACAATTTAATATTAATCTATAACAAGAAAAAATAAATAGTGAATAGACTGTAAATACTTACCGCAACATCTCGGACTCTATCGCTAATGTATTGATCCTACTCCTTTTTCTTATGTGTCTTATTAAACACCTCCTAAAATGTCAGAGGCCATTTTAGCACAAACGGACATATGACTTACCAATCTGGACTGATGGGTGGCAAAGGAGATGGACCCACTTGTATGCTTGTTGGCCCCTGGATTGGCAGCCCGATTCACTTTCATTGTTATGGAGGTTTCTTGCCATCTCTCTGCGGCCCATAAGTTTCACAGACTTTGCTAGTAGTCTCTCCTCATCCATGTCAGTGCGCGCTCCCTCCAAACAGTGGGTCTGGACTTTGACAAACTCTCTATGCATTTTTCCTCGCATTATACAACAAATATTTAAAATTTGATCGGGCGGTGGTCATCCATACTGATCGAGACCGTGCCTCATTCGAAGGATGCGTGAATCGATGATTGCTCTGTATAGATAAGAGTTAGTTTACTGAATGTAGAAGTAAGAAAACAAATAGATTATAACAAGAAATTACATACCATGAACATCTGATACAACAACTTTTGGACGTCCATCGGGAAATCGTTGAATCTATGAATAGGCCTAGGAAAATGTGCTGAATTGATCTTGTGATGAATTGAGACGCTTGGGCAGGCTCTATTTTATCTCTGTAATTATGTAACTTGTTACAATTAACTTATGAACTAAATAACTGTCTGTAATAAAAGATACTTATAAATTTATTATGTACCCATTTATCCACACCTCTCGTAGAGTGGCATCATAAAAACTGCCGCCCCCCTCCTATAGACTGATAACATCCTCTACCTCTAGCACCATAGTTGTGCCTGCTAAAAAAAACTGGAGGTGCAGGCACACTCGGTCCTGTACAAAAATTTGACAAACAGAAGCAATGTACAAGAATATAAAATGTTAAAGAATAAAAATAATGATTATACAAATACTTACCAAATTTAAATATACATACCTGCTACTGTAGGAGAAGGAGGCGTAAACTGACTCGAGCCTGTAAGAATTTTATCGGCATAAATAATACAAGTGAATCAATACACAAAGCAACTACAACTTTAAATATACATACCTGTCGTAGGGGTAGGAAACGTAGAAGGTGTGGGAGGACTCGATCTTGTTAGAATGAGAAAGAAATAACAAAATATATTAGCAATATACAAATACTTCCAACTTCAATTCAAGACTTACTTATTATCAGAGAAGGAGGCATAGAAGGACCAGAAGCTGTAACAATTTAAATGACATAAATAATATTTATAAATAATGCACAAAAAATTAAACTTTAAATATATATACCTGCTACCATACGAGGAGGAGGCGTAAGCTGACCCGAGCCTGTAAGAATTTTAATGGCATAAGTAATACAAGTGAATCAATGCACAAAGAAACTACAACTTTAAATATACATACATGTCGTAGGGGTAGGAAACGTAGGAGGACTCGATCCTGTTAGAATGAGAAAGAAATAGCAAAATATATTAGCAATATACAATTTCTTACAACTTCTTATCAAGACTTACTTGCTGCTAGAGGAGGAGGCACAGAAGGACTAGAAGTTGTAACAATTTAAATGGCATAAATAATATTTATAAATAATGCACAAAAAATATAACTTTAAATATACATACCTGCTACTGTAGGAGTAGGAGGCGTAAACTGACCCAAGCCTGTAAGAATTTCAATGGCATAAATAATACAAGTGAATCAATGCACAAAGAAACTACAACTTTAAATATACATACCTGATGCCAAAGGAGGAGGCATAGAAGGACCAGAAGCTATAATTGTAGCAACTTGGATTTTTCAAAAAATAAAAATTTAATAATAATAAAAATAAAAGCAATTAGAAAATCAAAGAAAAGGGAATTAAATAAAACTCATTAAATGAAAATAAGTAATGAGCTTTATTAAATGTACCCTTTAAAATTTATTGGGCCATAATAGAGATTTTTAAAAGGGGAATAATAGGAAAATACCTTAAATTCGTAACTTAATTATTACTTAAATAGAATAGAGGTATTTAATGCATTAAACAGGATGTTTGAGTTGGATTTGGATTCCTAAACCTACCCTAGTTGCTTGGCCACGAAATTAGCTCGCTTCCTAACCCAATTAGAAGTTCTCAAGCTTGGAAAGGGTGAGAGAAATAGGAAATCCCGAAATTTAATAGGAATTAGAGTCCTGTTAGGAATTCGAAACATAAGAGACATAAATACTCTCCTAAACCCCCATGGCCGGCCCTAGCTCATTACCAAGAGTTGCTGGACAAGGAGGAGAGGCCAAGGAGGAGGAGAATTCATGGGGAGAAGGCTGCTCAAGCTCTCAACCCCCGTTCTTCAAGTTCCAGCCCTAGAGAAGGAAAACGACTAAAGGTAGGCATTCTCATGAGCAAAAACTAATTAAATTCGTCTTTAGATTGTTCCAACCACTAGGAACAAAAGCCCTCTCATTTCATAATTTTCCATCGAGCAAATCCTTTCTTCTGGATTTTTGAAGTTCTGTACATACCATGACCCCAAACCCTCATGTTAAATTCATATCTCCATGTATGCTTGATCTCATGCCTCGAGATTTTAACTGGAGATACTTCCTGATGTTAGAAATCTTTTGCCCCTAAAAGCCCTATTTTTCATCTAGTATGATGCACGAATTTAATCATTTACCCTCAATGTACTATGTTCTGTGTTACTCGTACTTGATCATGTTCACATCTAGTCAAGGCCATGTTTACTTTCCAATTCCTAGTTACTAGAAGTACTCTTGCATGTCTAGATCTGTTTAAAACTGATTTCATGATTTTTCGTCATCTGTACAATTAGTTATGGTTTTTTAAACGACCCTATGTCAAAACATGGAAAGTCTGGACCGAAGTCCGAGACAAGTCCTTTACCTTTTCGAACTCAAGTTCAGAACCTGAGAATGTGACGGCCCAATAGGCCGCGTTCTCAAGGCTGATCATGACAGTGTACCCCATCGCATTCTGAATGCGACGATAGGCGACAGTGTACCCCGTCACATTCTGAACGCGACATGCCCTGCCGTCGCGTTCTGGCCGCCTGACCTGACCGACCCGTCACGTTCCGTACAAGACCCTGCCGCGTTCCGCTTGACCCCATCACGATCCTAAAAAGGGTGCATCGCGTTCTAGGATTTGAGCATGAAAGTCCATGATTTGTTATGCTCTAACTTTCTACAGTGTCTATACTGGTTGTTAACAGTCACCAACACAGTAAATTAACTGTTCTAATTATGAGCATGAAATGAAGGGTTTAAAAGACACTCACATGATCTCTTTCCATCTATGATTCTCTTAACACATGCACACACTTGAACCATCCAATTAGACTTGACTTGGCAATGAAAATATCCCATAATACATCTGATAATTTATTGCAATAATGTATATTAAATTACCCTATTTTAAATATACTTGTCTTCGTTTCTCGCGTTGTTTTGGGAACACCAATACCAACACTCCACTGTTCTAGAATTCCTCTAGAACGTCGAGCACTTGTTTCTATATACACACTCTCTCTTGACTTGGATGAACTCTCCGTCGGATATTCTCTCTGTTGAACTAGTGAGTCTTTGATCAAGGCCTCCGTAGGTCTCCTCTGTCCATGGATTCCCACATGGTCGACGAGCTAGTTGTACCCTAACACCTTTGAAACCCTTTAGGGATCAATATGGTCCGAACGGCTATTAGAAGTTCGCTCTTATCTTGAATCACGCCGGACCTCTGAACCTGTGCATAACAAGGCCAGTGGAAAGGTAGTGAATTCCATCTGACTTCCAACACCAATAGCACGTGTTGTGCAACTGTTACTATCACCTGTTACTCGATGTGTTACGTGCATTGCCCCTTAGCTCTCATCTATACTCTACTCGCTTATCTATTCACGTTCACTCTACTATCTCATCTATTCATACAGTACTCTCATCTATTTCTTGGTACTCTTTATTGGCCATTGACTGATTGTCTAAAGATAAACAATATAACCAATGCCTGGCAATATATAAAGGGCCCAATCTGGTCCTGGGATGTGCGCCCGAAAGTGCTAGTGCCCATGGGAGTTAAATGATCAGAGTGTTTGGCATTACACTCGAGTGCTATCTATCTTGACTATCTAAACGACAATCAAAAGTGCTATATTCTCTCGTTGTCTATTGACAAAAGTGATGATCAGTCTGTCCCCATGTAATTTTAATTAATTACATATGTATTTTAGTGATTAACAAAACTTCATCAATAATCTCTAACATATTTCATAGGTCTTAAGTACAGGAAAATTACCAAGGTCAATCAAGTCAATGTTGGTAAGTATTGTCTTACTGAAGCTTTAATCTTTTCAAAATGATATTTCTCTAAGTCCACATCGACTTCTGTTAAAAGTCATAACGATTTCATAAGTATTTTTAACGATTTCCTTGAAAGATTGGAAAGTCATGTTGTTTCAAACAAGTCGATTCTGTAACGATTCTATAAGTCATTGTAACGATTTCTGTAGAACTCGCAACGACTTGCTCGCCGTAACGATTCTATAAGTCATCGTAACGATTTATTTAGAACTCGCAACGACTTGCTCGCCGCAACGATTTCTTTAGGACTCATAACGACTTGCTTTCCATAAAGATTTGTTAAGTGTTTCACAACGATTTCTTCAGTGAACACAATGACTTGCTTTCCATAACGATTTGTTAAGTGTTTCACAACGATTTCTTCAGTGAACACAACGACTTGCTTTCCATAACGATTTGTTAAGTGTTTCACAACGATTTCTTCAGTGAACACAATGACTTGCTTTCCATAACGATTTGTTAAGTGTTTCACAACGATTTCTTCAGTGAACACAACGACTTGCATTCGGTAACGATTTGTTAAGTGCTTATAACGATTTCTTCTGTGAATGCAACGATTTGCTGTGGCTCGTAACGACTTGGTTAAAATGACTTAATCATAACGATTTCATAAGTCATATAGCCATCGATTTCATATCTTACATCGACTTGACATTTATCTTATCTCTTGAAGCGTTGACTAGTCTAAGTCCACGTATATATCTCTCTGACACTCCTGCATTTATGAGATCTGAACGTACCTCTGCATTCATACAGACGATATTATCCATTATCGTGCATATCCTGTCAATATCTTTTAGAAGAAACTGTTTGGCATTGCTATTTTGGTGAATATTCTTATCAATGTTTACTGACAACTAAAGACAGCCTAGCTGTCTACTGTTCTAGCATTTAATTTATGCAGGGTCCTAAAGACGTTTTGTCATACAACATTGCACCATACAGACGGCAGAAGACATTATCTCTTTGTGTGCTCAAATGGATAAAAGATTGTTGAAGCTTCCAAGTGTCAAGCAGTCTAACGACTACCAATCTAAGAGACAACAGTTACTTCAATGGGCGAATTTCAAACTGGAGATATAAATACAAGTCAGAAGTTCAGAAGATAAGATACACCAATAGACACAACGACAGATCAACTTCGATCAAGCTTTCAAATCTTCTGAAAGATTTCTAGAGCCAACAACTTCATTCCACTTTATTTTTCGCTCTTTGCTCTCCACTCTGTAGTGAAAATCTTGAGAGAGCTTGTGTAGTTCTGAGAGTGTGCTAAGCTTAGATTCTTTGCTCTTAGTGCTTTTTGCTTCAGATCTTGGCTTGTCAAAAGCTTGATCTAGGGGCTTGAAAACATTTCTTTCTCTTGTGTTGTTTCCCTTCGGTTGTGAAGGAAGACCTGGTGGTATCCAGGGTGTTGTTTCCCTTCGGTTGTGAAGAAAGACCTAGTGGTATCTAGGGTGTTGTTCCCTTCGGTTGTGAAGGAAGACCTGGTGGGGTATCCAGGGTGGTATTTCCCTTCGGGTGTGAAGGAAGACCAGCTGAGCTGGGTGTTGTAGCGTCCTTAGGGGGACTGTACCCTATCTAGTGAAATCCTGAGTTGTTGCTTAGGGACTGGACGTAGGACTCCTAGGAAGAGGAGGTCCGAACCAGGATAATTCTTTGTGTCGTGTGTTTGCTTTCCTTGTGTGATTGTTATTTGAACTAACAGTTACTAACCTCCATCGAAGAACGTTTGTGTGAATGTTTTTACTTACAGGTATCTTCTAGATTAATTTTAAAGACCCATTCACCCCCCTCTGGGCTCGTCAACTGGGCAACAAGTGGTATCAGAGCTAGTCTCTTCGACAAAGAAAGGATCCAACGATCTGAAGAGTAAAGATCCATGGCAGCCCAAAGTCACAACGAAGGTCAGTCTGTCAACCGACCACCATTGTTCGATGGAGAGGATTACACTTATTGGAAAACAAGAATGGAGTACTTTCTGCAAGGCCACGAGTATCAGATATGGTCCATAGTGGAAGAAGGCGATCTTCTAGTCACAAATGAGAAAGCTCAGTGGACAGACGATGACAGGAAGAAGATCTCGCAGAATTGTAAAGCAAAGAGTATTCTGTGTTGTGCCCTTAGTAAAAAGGAGTTCAACAGAGTTTCAGCCTGTAAATCCGCAATGGAAATGAGGGAAAAGCTCAGAATCACCTATGAAGGCACAGATAAGGTAAAGGAAACAAGAATAGATATTCTTGTAGCACAGTACAAAAGATTTCAAATGCAATCAGGTGAGTCCATTACCCAAATGTTCAGTAGATTTACAGATATTACAAATGGGCTAGCTGGACTAGGAAAGACCTATGAAATGGGAGATATGGTCAGAAAGATTCTTAGATCTTTGCATCCTCATGGACCCCAAAAGTAACAGCCATTGAAGAAGCTAATGATCTAAAAAGAATGTCTTTAGAAAAGTTCATCGGGTCCCTTATGGCCCATGAGATCAATATGGAAAGGCTAGGAGAGTCCTCAAGTAGAAAGAAGCACTCCAACGCTTTAAAGGCTGAAGAAGACTCACCAGAAGCAAGCTCAGATGAGAGTGAGAGTGTTGAGAACAATGAAAATGAGGAAGCAATGCTCTCTAGAAGATTGCAGCGAATTCTTGCCAAGAAGAAGAAGTTCCAGTCTGGAAGAAGGCACTTCAAAATGAATAAGGACTTCAAGAGATCAGATGGAAAGGATGTGATGAAAGGAGAACCCATCTGCTATGAATGTAAAAAGCCAGGACACATCAAAGCTGAGTGTCCAAAGATCAAGAAGCCGGAGTTCAGGAAGAAAGACAGCTCCAAGAAAATCAGAAAGTACAAAAAGAAGGCGATGGCAGCAGCATGGGAAAACAGTAGTGACTTAGTCAGTGAGTCAAGCTCCTGCAGCGATGAAGAAGAAGCCAATCTAGCTTTCATGGCAAATACCGAAGACAAGGTAACTTCTGACTCTTCTTTTGATTCATGTAATGACTCTGATTCAGATAATTTAGAGGAAGCATTTAATGAACTTTATGATAAATATAAAGAAATAACTAAATTATTAAAAGCAAGTAAGAAAAATAATACTTGTTTAGAAAACACTAACTCTGATCGGAAAATAGAAAATGAAGAACTAGAAAAATAAATAACTGAACTTAAAAGAAGGAATGAACTACTATGTAAAGATTTAAAAGATAAAAATAAACAAATAACAAAATTAGAAAAATAGAAGAGTGTAGATGAATTAAGTAAAGAAATTAAAAACTTAAATGAAGAAAATGATAAATTATCAAGCACACTAGAAAAATTCGCAAATGGTAAAAATTCATTAGTATTAAAAGGAGCTAGACGTTCAGGAAAGAAGAAAGATGGTGTAGGATACACACCACCAGAAAATGCAGAAACAATAATTCCACCTAAAGTATATCCGACTCCAAAATTTGTCCCTGAACAAGATATAGCCTATAAAGCTAATTTTAAATATATTGAAAGAGTAACAAAAACATCTTGTTGTAGTCATTGCAATAGGTTAGGTCACATAAAAACCACATGTCCAATAAGACATAAGAAATGGGTAATAAAAAGAAAAATTGATGATACTAACCCATCAGGACCCAAAAGAATTTGGGTACCTAAAACTTGACGGTTTTATTTCAGGTTAACCCTCGAGCATCCAAATGGTATTTGGATAGTGGGTGCTCAAGGTGTTGGATCGAAATGGCAGATTCACAGTCCTAGAGGGGGGGTGAATAGGTCTTTTACCTTTTCAAATCTTTCTTCTGAAAAACACAATACTAAAAGGAAGTGTTAGCACTTAGTGAGGTGTGTGTGATTCAAGTGTGAACTTGGCGGAAAACAATCACACAGAAAATTGCACAGAAGATTTTATCCTGGTTCGGCCCTTCCCACATGGAAGTCCTACATCCAGTCCTCAAGCTAACCACTTGAGATTTTACTAAGCTGCCAATCAACTTGGCCTTCTCTCACCCTTGAGAGGAAATTACAACACCCACTTGCTCCACAGCAAGCCTTCCCTAATCAGGGGCAAACTAAACTGCCTTTTAAAAAAGGCCTTCCCTTCACAGGAGGGGTAGAAAGCAGAACAGAACTTCTGCAGAAATTACAACAAGAAAAGAGAAATGCTTGTGTGTCTGTCTCAAGATGAGCACAGAACACACACTTTCCAGCAGGATTGAAAGATAAAGAATTTCAATCTAAATCCAAGCTGAAGCTACTTGGGTGAGCTTCGAACAGATGAAGCAATTAGCAATGGTCACCAAAAGACAATTCTTCTGAACACAAGCTTCTAAAGAAACACTCTCTCAGCTTGAAGCTTTTTGCAGGAAGGCTTTGAAGAATGCAGGATGAGCTCTGAAGGATTCGAATTGAATACACTTCTGTATATATTCTTCATGAGCTTCTTCATCATTTTATAGTATTCAAAAACTAGCCGTTGGAGTAAGATGGTTGTTGTGTTTTAGCCGTTTAGAGATAGTCTTGGAAGTCCTTTGGTTCTTGGAAGCTTTGTCCGAAGGATCATGAATGTTGCATTTTCCAATGTCTTCAGAAATGAGACAGTTGCTACAGCTAGAAGATAAACTATCTGAAGTCTTGAGCTGAGCAACCCACGCCAACCATGTGCTTTAATAAATGCCTGATAGCAAGGACAAGACAAAGCATCTCCATACCTTTGAGGTAGGAGGGTCAGTGGAGTACAATAAGCAGTATGGAACCTAGTATTCTCAGACATGCAGAAAGTAAGGCAGACAGACAAAAACTTAAAGAATGGGCTGTCAGAGGTAGGTGAAACAGCCAGAGGTCATGCGTCTGAATCTTACATAAATACTTTGTGTCTCTTAGATTATAAAAGCTGAGACAAAGGACATTTAGGCTATGAGACTAGAAATAAATTTTTGCAAAGAAGGTTTTACAGGAAAGCATAAAATATGAATGTACTGGATTCTGTCAGAGAAAATATATTAAAGAAAAGATTGTGAGGTTTGATCTTAAACTCAGAAAGTATTTAAGTTTCAACTTTCAGCAAACAAGTAATACTACTTGAGGACAGATATTTCTGACAGAGAACTGACAAGGGCAAAAGGATACAAGTATACTTGTCAGTGTAGTCGAATTCAGTATTAAAGGTAATTCGACTCAAGAAGTAGGCATGATTCGACTACATGAAGAACAATGTGAATCGACTACAAAAAGAGAAACTGTTAGTCGAATGAAGTGAAACTTGGGAGTCAGGTTATGAGTTGAGGTCATGAGCTGAATATAGTGTAAAGACATTCGACTGTATGAGTCGAAGTCATGAGTTGAATATAGTGTAAGGACATTCGACTGTATGAGTCGAAGTCATGAGTCGAATACAATGTAAGGACATTCGACTGTATGAGTCGAAGTCATGAGTCGAATACAATGTAAAGACATGGACTTAGACAAATTTCTCAAGACTTGTCTCTTTGAAAGAGTCGAACTTGTTAGTCGAAAGCATTAGTCGATTTCAGTAGGCTATAGAGTATGTGTGCCTTAAAGAAAATTTGGGCATTGAATCTGTCTAGAAATTTTGTGATATATCTATTATTATATTTTTTGGAAAATACTTGGTTAGGGAAAGTTGCTAAAAAAAAATATATATATATATATTTAAAGTTTTGTCATAGCAAAATCAATATTATTAGGGATAGTTGCTCAACAATTCTCCCCCTTTTTGTTAATGACAGAAAACTTTAAATGGTAGCTGATAGCCAGATATATCGTATAAATTTCTTCTAGAAAAGAGAGGAAATGCCTAAGCATTTTCTTTTCTCTACTTATTCTTTTCAGCTACCTTTTCTTTTCTCCCCCTTTTGTGGCATTAGCAAAAAAAAGATGTCAATCAGAAGATGCAGTAATATAAAGACAGAGAGCAGAAATGTAGTAAAAGATTTGATAAGAAACAAGTGTTTGTACATAACTTCTAAAAACAAAAGTTTCACTGATTGCCAGAGCTTGGAAGATAGAGGTGAGGAGGAACTTGAGCCAGGAAAGGCTCTATGAGCTTCCAAAGCTTCTGCTCATTGGAGGGAAAAGAGTGGTCAAACTTATCAGAATCCACATTATAGGTAGGACTGGTGAAAGACAATTTCTTAACAGACTTGATGTGGCGTTTTCTGTAAAAGGATTGCTTGAGCCGAGTCTTGTCATGATCCAAGCAATTCCTGATGCGAAGGGGAATGAACTTCTTGGTGGCAGCCAAGGTAAGGAATTCATGCAAGGTGATATTCCAATAGAGACCAACTGAAAGGGCTGCATCCTTGGCCTGATAGTAATGCATGTATCTGTGGGCCCAGACGAGGCCTATGCGCTTTCTCAAGTCAAGGAGGCTCTTGGAGTGATACTCAGTTGGAGAGATTTTCAGTCTTCTGCACTGAGCATGATGATCAGGGTAAGCTTTTTCCCATTCAAAAGGATTGAACCGTTCGGCCTCAGCAAAACTAAGTTGAAGATCAAGGAGATTCTTCGGGGATTTGGACATGTACTGAAAGATGAATCTCTGGAGACTGATCTTGTTTTTATACTTGATCTTGAACCTGGTAGCGATTCTGATAAATCTGTTGAAGAGAGTTTCAGCAAAAGAACCTCTGTACATAATAGCTCCTTCAAGAGGTGGATGGAGATCAGGCAATAGAGCTGCTGTCATGGAGGGGACCACTGGCCTTTGACCTTGGATGAGCATGTCATACTGGCCACGAGAGACATCATGCAGGCCAAGCTTGAACCTTTCAAAATTAAAGGCTTTCATGGCAGTGAATTTGGCCTGGGAATCTCGAAGGAGAGTGGCAAAAAGGTCATGAAAACGGAGAGATAGATGATTATAGAGTTTGAGGTGGTGGTTCCTGGATTGAGCTTCTTGAAACCTCATGGCTTCCTCAGGATATTGCTCAACAAATTGTGGAGGAGTCAGACAGTGACTCTTGTGAGCAATAAGTTGAAGATCAGATATGGAAACCTGAGAAGTTTTGATTAGAGAGGGAAGCCAGTGTTCAAAAGTGAAGCCTGGCATGTCATGTATTTCAAGAAAGGCTCTTATTTGAAGGTATTCTCTGAATAGAGCCATGAATTGGGGGGAATGGTGGACAAAAGCATACCAAAAGGGAGGAAGAAGTAATGCTGGTTTGTTGCCAAATTTGGACCTCGGTGAGCTGGTATTTGCAGGCTAGGCACCATCTCAATTATTTGTAAGTGAGTTTTCTGAGAACCTGGTTTAGGAGCCAGGGAGGTGCAGAGTAGAATTGTGGAGGTTGGGTAGACAAGGTCATGCTAAAAGGTTTAGGGGGTCTGAAAGGAAATTTGATAGGATAGATGGAGAACTTGACATTTTTTAAGGAGGAAGCTACTGGGGCAGAAATGGGTGGTAGATCCGGAGAGGATACCTGAGAGATTGAGGCTAAGGCAGTAGAAGGTGCAGGGGCTGAAGGAGTGGCTTCAGGAGCAATGGGGCTAGGAGGAATAGGAGAGCTAGGCCTGGAAGAGGAGGAAAGGACAGGCTGGCCATTTTTCACTAGCCTTCTCTTGACCTTTCTTTTGAAGGTATGAAGCTCAGAAGGGTCCTGATGAGGTCTCTTTCCAAGGATCACTTCTTCCTCAGCTTCTTCTATACCTGGCTGCTGATCAGCCACAGATTCTAATTGCTGCTCTGGCTGCTCCTGCTGCTGCTGCTCTGGCTGCTGCTGCTGCTGCTGCTCTTGCTGGTCAGCCTGGATCTCCTGATCCTTTTCTGCTACATGCTCAAGCTCTTGATCTTCAAGGACATGATCTTTAGGTTGATCTTGTTGGAGGGCCTCTTGAGCAGAGGTTGTTGTTTCTGGTTGCTGGTGCTGTGAGGGAGCAGGCCCTGATGGCATAGAAATGCCCTGCTGGCACACAAACTGAAGCATGAGATCCTTTATTTGCTTCACCTCATCAGCAAGACTGTCAAACTTGACATCTAACAACTCTACTTGCATGTGAATGATTGAGAGATTTTCTTGTTGAGACTTAACTATCTCAAGAATGGAGCTCAGACTGTTGCTACTCTCCCTGAGACCTTGGCCGGGTCTCAAACTGAGAAGGGGAGTAAGGAATCTCACTCTCTTTGAAAATGTGTTCCATGGGTGTGACAGGAACATCTTCAGATAGAGGTCCTTTGCCTCTGAGATCTCTTAAAACTTCATTCACAGTCTCAGAAGGGGCATCTTGCTCATTGGGAGAGGAGGAGACTGAAATCTGAACTTCTCTTGCTGAATTGATGGAGGAATAGATAGTTCAGGGGGTTGAACAGAGATCTCTGGAACAAGTGGGGCTGCCGATGCTTCAATGTGAATACTTGAAGAAGGAATGTCTTGAGTGAGCAGAGAGACCAAAGGTTCATCTGGATATACATCATGCTCACATTCTGGAACTGACTCCTTATACCATAAATTTTCCTTTTTCTTATCAAGGAGTAGTGGCTTCTTCTAAGAGTGATGACCCCAATCCTTTCTTTAGTGCTCACAGGCACATCTCCAGATAGATCCACGGAAAACTTTTTGAAGATAAGGGTCAATAGAGAACCATATGGGAGAGAGTCTTGTAGGTCTTTTGTTGTTATCATTCTGTCCAAAATAACTGATGGGAGATTAACTTGATGCCTATGAATAGCCCAAAAGAGTAGGTTTCCATCTCTAGCTGAGACTGAGGAGTGAGAACCTGCTCTAGGGGTTATGATGTTGGTGATGATGGAATGTATTAATCTCTTCTCAGCCGAAAGCTCATTTACTTGCAAGCCTCTCTTGCTCAGAGTTCCCAAATTTCTGTTTCTCCAGAGGAACAAACTCGCTGAGACAATGTCCTGAATTTGGACAGTCCAAAAGCTCCATAAGAAGTTCTTCGGAGATGGTTATCTTGACTCCTTTAACAAATCCCACAACAGTATTTCCGGATGAAATTTTCAAAGAACAATAAAAAGATCGGACTGCGCTGGCAACAAACGGTTCGGAAAGCTGACAAAGCCTGGTCCATCCCATAGCTGAGAGGGTCTCCTCTACCCAAGACAGACTTCCATTTAAATGAGAGAAATCAACGGACTTGCGGGACAAATTGAAATCTTGTTAAGTCTTTGAAGTTGGTCAGGGGTGAGTTGGACAGAGTCCTGAGCCCTAGATGATGCCATCTAGACATAAAGACGAAAAGGAAACTTAAAAAAAAAACTACAGAGGAGAGGAAGATAATCTTGAAAAGAGGTAAAGATCCTACCTTTTCTTCAAAGGGATGAGGTTTGGCAGAGAGCTTCTGAGGTTCCTTCGCCGGAGAGCAAGAAGGCGCGAAGGGAGGAAGAAGACAGAGCAATCGAAAAGGGAATTCAAACGGGTGTTTCCTTTTGGGAAAAAGAATTGTTTATATAAGGGTTGGATAAAAGACGTCCCCTCATCTCTGGGTGAACGGTCACGATTCAGGGATGTGACGATTGAGATGTGAAGAGACACGCCTTAATTGGGTGTCAGTTACGGGAATTTGGATATTTGCGCCGTTTCAGGGTTTAAGTGAATCGATTTAGAGATTCGACTACATTAGTCGAATACCATACTTTAACAGGAGTCGACTACCTTGACTCTTCGTGAGTCGAATACATTAGTCGAACTAAGATGATTTTCAGGATATTTTTCTTCAGACAATACAAACAACAGAAAGTTTAAGCAGTCTTCAATCAGGATTGCACATACCTATTTCTCTTCTAATAGATGTATATCTTTCTTCAGGAAGGGGCTTAGTAAAAATGTCTGCTAATTGATTTTCAGTTGAAACAAATTCAAGAGAGATATTGCCATTACTTACATGGTCCCTGATGAAATGATGTCTAACCTCAATGTGCTTTGTTCTTGAGTGTTGAATTGGATTCTTTGTCAAATTGATTGCACTTGTATTATCACAAAGCATTGGGATTTCTTGAAGCTGATGACCATAGTCTTCCAATTGGTGCTTGATCCATAGAAGTTGTGTACAGCAACTTCCAGCTGCAATGTATTCAGCTTCTGTAGTGGATAAAGCTACTGAGTTTTGTTTTCTGGAAGACCAAGATATTAAGCATCCTGCAAGAAGTTGACATGTACCACTGGTGCTTTTTCTATCTAGTTTGCATCCAGCATAGTCAGCATCACTATATCCAATTAATTTAAATTCTGAGCATCTGGGATACCATAAACCTAAGTTGCTTGTATTAATGAGATATCTAAAAATTCTTTTAACAACATGAACATGAGATTCTCTTGGATCAGCTTGGAATCTTGCACACAAACAAACACTGAACATTATGTCTGGTCTACTTGCAGTAAGATAGAGTAGTGATCCTATCATTCCTCTATAGATCTTTTGATCTGCCTTTTTACCAAGAGGATCATTGTCTAGCTTAATGCCTGAGCTCATGGGTGTTCCTAAAGGCTTACATTTGTCAAAACCATATTTGATAAGTAAATCTGAGATATATTTGGTTTGACATATGTGAGTTCCTTCTTTGGTTTGCTTGATTTGCAACCCAAGGAAGTAATTTAGTTCACCCATCATACTCATTTCGAATTCACTTTGCATCAGATTTTCAAAGAACTTGCAGAGTGATTCATTAGTAGAGCCAAAGATAATGTCATCAACATAGATTTGTACAATTAAGATTCCATCTGAAAATTTCTTTATGAATAAAGTGCTATCTACTTTTCCTCTTACAAAATCATGTGATATAAGATAAGCACTTAGTCTTTCATACCAAGCTCTTGGAGCTTGTTTTAATCCATATAGTGCTTTCTTTAAACGGAAAACATGATTAGGATTTTTAGTATCTTCAAATCCAGGTGGTTGCTCAACATATACTTCTTCTTTTATAAAACCATTTAGAAAAGCACTTTTAACATCCATCTGAAATAGGTTAATATTAAGAGAGCAAGCATATGCTAATAATATTCTGATTGCTTCTAATCTAGCAACTGGAGCATAGGTTTCATCAAAGTCTATGCCTTCTTCTTGGGAGTATCCTTGAGCTACAAGTCTAGCCTTGTTCCTGGTAATTACCCCTGATTCATCCATCTTATTTCTGAAAACCCATCTGGTTCCAATAACTGGATGGTCAGTGGGCCTAGGTACAAGGGACCAAACTTCATTGCGTTGGAACTGATTGAGTTCCTGTTGCATGGCAAGGATCCAAGATTCATCACCCAGTACATCATTGATTGACTTAGGCTCAATTTGTGAAACTAATGCAGAGAAGTCACTAGGGATTTGCATACCTCTTGTTCTTACCCTGTCTTGAGGATCTCCTATGATATTTTCTCTAGGATGATCCCTGTGATACCTTAATTCAGTGGCAGTCCTTCTTATGTTTCTTCTGTTTGTTGGAGATCTTCTAATGGGGGATCCTCTGATTCTTCATCCTTGTTTTGTTCTCCTTCAAGAGAAGTCTTTTCAAGATCCCTGCAAAGATCATCAATACAATCTTCTTCTTCTATCCTTTTGATAGAAGGATTAGTTTCATCAAATAAGACATGTACAGTTTGTTCTATGGTTAATGTTTTTCTATTAAACACTCTATATCCTCTAGGTTTTGAAATATATCCTAGCAGAAAACCTTCATCACTTTTAGCATCTAATTTTCCTAAGTTGTCTTTACCATTGTTTAGAATAAAACACTTACAGCCAAAAGGTCGAAAATAACTGATGTTGGGCTTCTTATCCTTGTACAATTCATAAGGAGTTTTCTTCAAGATGGGTCTGATCATGCATCTGTTGATGATGTAGCAAGCTGTATTCACTGCTTCTGCCCAGAAGTACTTTGGTAGATTATATTCGTTCAGCATGGTTCTGGCCATATCTAGCAGTGTTCTGTTCTTCCTTTCTGCTACACCATTTTGTTGCGGTGTTCTGGGAGCTGAAAAATTGTGTTCTATCCCATTTTCTTCACAGAACTTCAGGAATTCTTCATTTTTGAATTCACCTCCATGATCAGATCTGATACTGGTAATCTGAAATTTCTGATTCTTTTGAACAACTTTGCTGAATTTAACAAAGGCTTGAAAAGTATCAGATTTGGCTTCTAGAAAGGATACCCAAGTATATCTTGAGTAATCATCAACTAATACATAGCCATAGACTTTTCCTCCAAGACTAATAGTTCTCATAGGTCCAAATAGATCCATGTGAATTAATTCCAAGGGCTTGGAAGTTGTAACAATTGTCTTGGACTGAAATGAAGTCTTGGTTTGTTTTCCTTTTGCACAAGCTGAGCAGATTCCAGATTTCTTGATTTTCATCTTGGGAAGACCTTCAACCAAATCATGCTTCAACAATTTCTTGATGACTGAAGTGCTTGCATGACCAAGTCTTCTATGCCACAGATCAGATTCTTCACTTTTGGTGGTTGCCAAACAAAGGTTTATTTCTTTCAATTCTTCCAATTGCAGTGTATATAAATTCTTGACTCTTTGTGCTTCAAAAATCTTCTTGTTGTTCTTCAAAATTACACATTTGTCATTCTGAAAACTTACTAAATGACCTTTATCACACAGTTGACTAATACTGATCAGGTTGTGCTTGAGACCTTCTAATACATAACATCTTCAATTAAATCCTTTTCTTTAGTACCAATAGTTCCACAACCTAGTACTTTTCCTTTTCCATTGTCACCATAGGTAACTTGACCAGATTCTTCTCTAAAACTTGTAAACAACTTTTTATCACTGTCATGTGCCTTGAGCATCCACTATCCAAATACCATTTGGATGCCCTCAGCCGACCCTGCAAACAAAGCTAAGTTTTAACTTTTGGTACCCAAACTTTCTTGGGTCCTTGATGGTTAGTTTTAGGAATCCATCTTAAGTTTCTAGTAGTGCAAGTACTAACTGAGTGACCTAATTGGTTACAATGAGTACAACATAAATTAAAAGAATTTTTCTTGTGTACATTTGTGCTATGTTTCTGTTTTTGTTTGTATGTATGTTGATTTACCTTTTTGGTTTTCTTCATATTATCTTCTGTTACAAACCTAGGAGTTGGATAGATTTTAGGATGAATAATATGTTCCTCATTTTGTGGAGGTATGTACCCTACTCCATATTTTTTCTTTCCTTTTCTGACACCTTTCAGATTTATAAGTAATGAAGTCTTACAAGTAGTTATTTTATCCAGAGTGGCTTTTAGATACCTATTTTCTTCTTGCAAATTTTCTTCATTTTTAAGTTCTTTTAGGTTTGATTCTAATTTCAATATTAAACTATTCTTGACTTTTAAATCCTCACATAAAAGTTCATTAATTCTTTTAGTTTCAGTTGAATTTTTCTTTAACCTTTCGGCTTCATTCTTAAGAAAGGTATTGCTCTTTTCTTGGTTTAACAGATTTAGCTTAACTATTTTCATTTGCTTTACGACAGACTTGTATTTTTCATAAAGTTCATTGAAGGCATCTTCTAGACTATCTGAATCAGATTCTGAGCAGGAAGTAAAAGAAGTTTTAGAATTTACCTGTTCTAGCCCTGCTATGAGAGCTAGATTTGCCTTTTCTTCTTCTTCAGATTCTGAGCTGGAGGAGTCTGAGCTAGTAGCATCTTCATTATCCCATGTTGCTGCCATAGCTTTCTTCTTGAACTTTTTGAATCTCTTTTCTTTTCCCTTCTTCTTTTCTGATTTTTCTGCTTGATCCTTTTTCTTGAGTCTGGGACACTCAGATTTGTAATGTCCAGGCTGATTGCACTCATAACATGTTGGCTCTTTCTTTTTATCTTTCTTGAAGAATCTTTTTGAGCCGAACTTCTTCTTTTTAGCCAGAATTCTTTGTAATCTCCTTGAGAGCATAGCCTCCTCATCACTGTCGTCTGATTTCTCTTTGGAGTCCTCAGATGAAGAAGAATCTGCAATCTTAAGAGCATTTGAAATTTTCTTCTTTGAAGAATTTTCAGAAAATCTTTCCATATTTATTTCATGTGCCATGAGAGAGCCTATTAATTTATCAATGGATAATTCAGTGAGATCATGGGCTTCCTCTATGGCTGTGACTTTAGGAGTCCAAACATTTGTTAGAGATCTTAATATCTTTCTAACCGTTTCTTCATTAGTTAGATTTTTCCCTAAGGCACTTAATCCTACAATTATATTCGAAAATCTATTGTACATTTGTGTAATATTCTCACTGGGAAGCATTTTAAATTGCTCATATTGAGAAACTAGTATATCTATTCTAGTTTGCTTTACTCTATCAGTTCCCTCATAAGTTACTTGTAACTTGTCCCACATTTCTTTTGCTGTTCTACAAGCTGAGAGTCTATTGAATTCTCTTTTAGATAAGGGACAGCAAAGATAATTTTTAGCTTTATAATTTAGGGACATGTTTCTTTTATCAACAATAGATAAACCAGTAGAGGTAGAAGTAGCTCCAACTATTTCATAATCACCTTATTCAATTACCTGCCAGAGGTCATAGTCGGTACCTCTGATGAAACATTCCATCCTCATCTTCCAGTATTGATAGTCTTCACCATCAAAGAATGGTGGCCTTGAGACTGATTGGCCTTCATAGTTGTGAGCTTCTGTTGCCATTTTCTTCTCAAATCTTTTGATTTTTCTGAGAAGACCTCGCTCTGATACCACTTGTTGGATCGAAATGGCAGATTCACAGTCCTAGAGGGGGGGTGAATAGGACTTTTACCTTTTCAAATCTTTCTTCTGAAAAACACAATACTAAAAGGAAGTGTTAGCACTTAGTGAGGTGTGTGTGATTCAAGTGTGAACTTGGCGGAAAACAATCACACAGAAAATTGCACAGAAGATTTTATCCTGGTTCGGCCCTTCCCACATGGAAGTCCTACATCCAGTCCTCAAGCTAACCACTTGAGATTTCACTAAGCTGCCAATCAACTTGGCCTTCTCTCACCCTTGAGAGGAAATTACAACACCCACTTGCTCCACAGCAAGGCTTCCCTAATCAGGGGCAAACTAAACTGCCTTTTAAAAAGGGCCTTCCCTTCACAGGAGGGGTAGAAAGAAGAACAGAACTTCTGCAGAAATTACAACAAGAAAAGAGAAATGCTTGTGTGTCTATCTCAAGATGAGCACAGAACACACACTTTCCAGCAGGATTGAAAGATAAAGAATTTCAATCTAAATCCAAGCTAAAGCTACTTGGGTGAGCTTCGAACAGATGAAGCAATTAGCAATGGTCACCCAAAAGACATTTCTTCAGAACACAAGCTTCTAAAGAAACACTCTCTCAGCTTGAAGCTTTTTGCAAGAAGGCTTTGAAGAATGCAGGATGAGCTCTGAAGGATTCGAATTGAATACACTTGTGTATATATTCTTCATGAGCTTCTTCATCATTTTATAGTATTCAAAAACTAGCCGTTGGAGTAAGATGGCTGTTGTGTTTTAGCCATTTAGAGATAGTCTTGGAAGTCCTTTGGTTCTTGGAAGCTTTGTCGAAAGGATCATGAATGTTGCATTTTTCCAATGTCTTCAGAAATGAGACAGTTGCTACAGCTAGAAGATAAACTATCTGAAGTCTTGAGCTGAGCAACCCATGCCAACCATGTGCTTTAATAAATGCCTGATAGCAAGGACAAGACAAAGCATCTCCATACCTTTGAGGTAGGAGGGTCAGTGGAGCACAATAAGTAGTATGGAACCTAGTATTCTCAGACATGTCAGAAAGTAAGGCAGACAGACAAAAACTTAAAGAATGGGTCTGTCAGAGGTAGGTGAAACAGCCAGAGGTCATGCGTCTGAATCTTACATAAATACTTTGTGTCTCTTAGATTATAAAAGCTGAGACAAAGGACATTTAGGCTATGAGACTAGAAATAAATTTTTGCAAAGAAGGTTTTGCAAGAAAGCATAAAATATGAATGTACTGGATTCTGTCAGAGAAAATATATTAAAGAAAAGATTGTGAGGTTTGATCTTAAACTCAGAAAGTATTTAAGTTTCAGCTTTCAGCAAACAAGTAATACTACTTGAGGACAGATATTTCTGACAGAGAACTGACAAGGGCAAAAGGATACAAGTATACTTGTCAGTGTAGTCGAATTCAGTATTAAAGGTAATTCGACTCAAGAAGTAGGCATGATTCTACTACATGAAGAACAAAGTGAATCGACTACAAAAAGAGAAACCGTTAGTCGAATGAAGTGAAACTTGTGAGTCAGGTTATGAGTCGAAGTCATGAGCTGAATATAGTGTAAAGACATTCGACTGTATGAGTCGAAGTCATGAGTTGAATATAGTGTAAGGACATTCGACTGTATGAGTCGAACTCATGAGTCGAATACAATGTAAGGACATTCAACTGTATGAGTCGAAGTCATGAGTCGAATACAATGTAAGGACATTCGACTGTATGAGTCGAAGTCATGAGTCGAATACAATGTAAAGACATGGACTTAGACAAATTTCTCAAGACTTGACTCTTTGAAAGAGTCGAACTTGTTAGTCGAAAGCATTAGTCGATTTCAGTAGGCTATAGAGTATGTGTGCCTTAAAGAAAATTTGGGCATTGAATCTGTCTAGAAATTTTGTGATATATCTATTATTATATTTTTTGGAAAATACTTGGTTAGGAAAAGTTGCTAAAAAAAACATATATATATATATATTTAAAGGTTTGTCATAGCAAAATCAATATTATTAGGGATAGTTGCTCAACACAAGGCACATGTCAGGAAACCAGAAGGTGTTCACTCATCTCCAAGATGAAGAAGGAACAGTCACTTATGGAGATAATGGAAAAGGAACTGTGATAGGCAGTGGCTCCGTGAACAATAAAGGAAAAACGGTTTTAGAGGATGTGTTGATGGTCAAAGGATTGAAGCATAATCTTATCAGCATCAGCCAACTGTGTGACAGAGGCCATCAGATCCAATTTCAAGAATCAAAATACAGCATACTGAAGGATGGAGCAGTCATCTTTGAAGCAAACAGAGAAAAGAATTTATATGTGCTCTATCTTGAGGAACTCAAAGAACAAAATGTTTGTCTGGCAGCAAATAAAGATAAGTCTACTGAATTATGGCAAAGACGTCTAGGACATTGTAGTATAGATGGCATGAGAAAATTGCTGAAGAAAAATCTTGTGGAAGGTCTACCAAAGGTCAATGCAAAATTGGAAGATATCTGTAGACCTTGTGCTAAGGGAAAGCACACCAAGACCTCCTTCAAGTCAAAGACGGTGGTGACTACCTCAAAACCCTTAGAGCTCCTTCATATGGATCTATTTAGGCTAATGAGGACTACCTGTCTTGGAGGAAAGAGCTTTGGATTTGTCATAGTTGATGACTATTCAAGATTTACATGGGTATCATTCCTAGAGCATAAAGATGACACATTCGAAAACTTTGTCAGTTTCAGCAAGAAAGTCCAGAAGGATCAGAAGTTCAGCATTGTTTCTATCCGATCAGATCATGGTGGTGAATTTCAAAATGAAAAGTTTGCTAAGTTCTGTGATGATCAGGGAATTGAGCATAATTTCTCAGCACCAAGGACACCACAGCAAAATGGAATTGTTGAGAGAAAGAATAGAACCCTATTGGATATGGCAAGAACTATGCTATCTGAATATGATCTGCCGAGATACTTTTGGGCTGAAGCAGTCAACACAGCAAGCTACATGTCACGTCCCGAGAATTACGCAGCGGATATTAGTTCGAAGAATTCGAGTGGATAATTCGAGACGTGAACAGTCGGCAAATAAGCCTCTAGCTAGCACGCACTAAATGTGTATCAACACAACATCATAATAGGGCCCAAATGTGAACTCAATTATAAATTGTATTCAAATCTCATATTTGTCTCAGATAAACTAATACAGGACTAAGACTCAATAAAAGCAAAAGTACATACTACCTCACTTCCTACTACATTGTTCTAACACTCAAAATAAACTAACTATAGATAGACTCATGTTTGGAACGCTCTTCACTCGGACGCATTCCCATCATCGACTTGCTCTTCCTCTTGAACTTCATAGTCACCTAGATTGGGTAAAAGGTAGGGAATGAGCAAACTAGCCCAGTAGGATTTATATCTCAATGTGCGGGCAATGATATAAGTGATTAACATTTTAGAACTAGGTAAGCACGATGAATGATATGCAAGTACGAATAAAACTCGTTAAAACATGATATATAAGACAAGCTAGAGAGAGTGATTATGATAGAACGAGATTTGTGAACAAGATGACAAGATAGAACTAGCAATAGATCGCTTTGTACAAGCACGCAAGATTTCAATTGATGTCAAGAACGCAAGATATCATTAATTGCATTAACTGCAGGATGTTTATATCATGCAAGCAAGCACGAGCACGATCAAGTAACACTAATCAGGCACGTAGACACTAATGTACACCGAGAAAAGATCCATCAAGAATGTACACCAGGACACGTGTATATGGTTATGTATCTAACATTCAACAAGCAAGAAAGTACTCCCAGCACAGATGCAACGCCAGTAATCATTATACCCCATGGTTAACAGTATATCTATGACTCGCCGTCATTGGGACTAGATTGGAGCCCTTGGACACACGCCGTGCCCTGTCAGCATCTCACTTAATTTTTAAATGTAGATACCCACAGTCATTTATAATGAACAATGAGAGTTTCAATAAGTAAGCATGTGTAATGTCATGTTCATGATGATGAGGAGAACAAGTAGTAAGTAATGGAACATGATTTCACGAGTACACTGGTCAAGAGATAAATTTGGCAGCATAACGGTATGATTTATACTTTCGTTCAATCTTTACATTAATGGCTTTAGTCCGGTTTGTAAGTCTCACTCACGAGAACAAGAAGAGAAAGGAAGTGCGTGCTATCTCCAGGGAACTTCAATGGTACAACCAACTCGTCGGCCATGTGGGAATCCATGGTCAGAGGAGATTTATGGAGGCCTTGGTGAAAAGGTTGCTAGTCTACCGATTCGGAATGACCAGTAGAGAGTTTCCAATTTCCCAAGAAAAGGCTGCCTAATAGTGCTAGTGTGTAGTGAGGTATGCGTGTCTCAATTCACAAACCATCGGTCTCAAACTCGCAGGAAGCACTTGACAGGATAACATAGAATAAAACTATGCACTTTAACTAATCATGGTTTGCAAGAGTTTATGATAACCATTATCATTTAAATGTGGAAGAACAGTAGGAAGATTAAATCACAAGTAGCACGAATGGATCATAACATTTAAGGAGCACTTAGAATAGCATTCATGTAATTAAAGCTTTTTAAATGGGTTAATCACTTTTAAGCCATTAAACAACAATCATGTAATAATCAGACCCAAGACAGGTAACTTACACAGCAAATATCACATTTATATAGACCTCGGGTATATGCGGAAAACTTTGTAAGAAAACACGTGGTTTTCGGTAAAGATCCTGAGATCACGACATAGCCATATAAGGAAGGCGACGGGTGTTGTCAGGTCGGGGTCAGATCGCGACATAGGTGTGTAGGCATCGCGACAGGGAAGTCAGATCAGGCAGGTAGATAGCGACAGAGCGTATGTCGCCTTGAGAAAGCGACAAGGGGTATGTCGCAATCAACCCTCTGAAAGCGACATATCGGGCCGTCGCGTTCACAGGGTCCGTGCCTGGCTCGGACAGAGCAAGGACAAGGCCTTGGATTGCAGACCTGTCTTTCCTTCTTTTGACATAGGGTTGTTCTAAAATAGAGAACAAATTGCACGGTACGTGAAAAATTAAGAAACTAGTTTTAAAATAACCTAGACATATTAGGGTACTTCCAGTAAATCAGAATTGGATAATAAGGATGGTTTCGATAGGCTTTCATCACGGGGAACACAAGGTCAGACCAAGGGTAACCTGAAGACGTAGTTTTATGCAGCAACCCTCTTAACGTGCTTATAACTCTCTAACTAATGAGATTTAGACAAAACGTTCAACATGAAACCTGACGATGACAACTAGTAGAATAACTTTCATGTTATGAGTTTTCTCTAATTCGGTCTTGAAACACGTGCAACATATTAAGAACAGGAAAAGCTCTAACAGTGCGCGACTTTGGAAAAACGCTTATAAATCAAGATCTACTAAATGAAATTCGATGAAACCAGTGGGAAATGAAAGTTAACTTGATGTTCTACACATTGGTATAGGATATGTTAAGGTTTGGCCCGAGAAAACCTATCTTTTGGGTTGAAGAAGTCTCGTTATTCTAGAAAACCCGTGTTCAGACCACTTAGAGGAAAACGCTTACTACTCCGTGTATATTGCATGGAATTTGGGCATTCCACTTGGGTTAGAACGTAAACTTCACCCTATTTCCAGGGGTATAGGCCTTTCAAGGTTTGGTTTAGTTTTGAATCACCTTTGGTTGACTTCAAGAGGGTGGTTTGTGTAGGTCGCAGCAGACGAGAAGGGGAAGAAGAACGGCTTCTTGTGGTCGTTCCACAGCTCCTCAGCCACCAAGAGCTCCTCCACACGACCCTCGCAAGTTCTAAATTCGTTCCTAGGGTTTGGGTGAAGAGTATTTAAGTAACCATGGTGTTTAGGAGTCCTATTATAACTAGGAAAAGAGGATTTCAGGTTTGGCATGTTTGGTTTCCTATTTTTGATGATTCCCTCCTCCCTTTGAGTGTGTGAGGCATTAGGAAACCTCCCCTCATAGTTAGGCACGAATTTGGGTTGCCATGAATGCATGATTGCATCCCAATTCAACTCTAATTGCCTCTTTTTAATTTCAGCTTATTTATGGTTACGAATTTCTATGTATTTTCTAGCTTTATTTGATTTTTGGGTCAAATGTTGCCCATTGGCCAAATTATGATAATGGGTCATCAATATATAATGTTGGAAGTCTCCCCAACACTTTTATTTAATTTTTGATTGCATCGTATTTCCGTGTTAACGGTTTTCCGACTTGTTTCCTTATTTAGATAATCGGTCACAATAACTCTCAAACCTAGTCCAAATGATTTTTATTGACCTAAATTTCTTGATGGGTCATTAGAAGATATTATTTGAATCCCATATATGATTTTTATTTAATTTCCTGACTCATCCAAATACGTGTGATAATGATTTTCCGACTTATTTATGAATTATGATAATATGTCGCGAAACACTTTAAACTTGGCTAATATGATTTTTCTTGGCACAAATTTCTTTGTGAAACATTTAGTAATAATATTTAGGGTTGATTTATAATTTTTAGGAAATTTTCCGAAGTGTTTTAGCTCATACGATAATGATGCGTATGTTTTAAATACTTGTTATTATGGAAATTATTTATTTCTATTTTAATTGAATTTTTTACTTATTAAATTTTCCGGGGTGCTACACCCTCCCCCACTTAAGAGAATTTGGTCCCCAAATTCATAGATCATTAATTGGATCCCGATAATTATGATCCATGAGTTGGTTCTAGATTTAATTCCTCTAACTTGTTTCAATCATCGTGGATGCTAGTCCAACATCTACACCTATGGCCACCCATATTATTCATTTGGTTCCTTCCAGCTTGGTCTTTTAGCATGGGATAGTTGGGAAGGCGGTGGTCGCGATTTCCACATTATAGGCAAGCTCCTGTTCTTCTCCTTGACTCTCTCAGAGAAATACTTTCCTCGGAATATCTCCAGGAATCTGACCCACTCCAGTTCAGCTACATTTGGTAGGTGGGCCGAGGTGGCCTTCCACCATGCTCGAGCATCTTTAGTAAATTGGAAAGTGGCCAGTACCACTTTCTCTCTATTAGTGCATTGCATCACCTGGAAAATCCTTTCTATCTCCTCTTGCAAATTCTCTACCTCGTCCGGATCAGGGGATCTAGAGAAACGAGGAGGGTTCAAACTCCTAAAATTCTGATGCAGATCACTGGCTCCGTTCCTTGCAGCTGCAGCCTGATTTCCAGCCTGAACTACATTTTGTAGGACCTGAGTAAGTCCAGCCACAGTGTCTTGCATAGCTTGCCACTGGTTGCGAGCCATTGCAGTTGAGTGAGAGAGTTATGAGGGTTCCTGAGAAAAAGGATGGAAACCAATTAATGTCTCTAGATTTATTTTAAGAGTCAATGGGTAGGAGTGTTTAATTCCTTCTAACCTATTCCCAGTCTCTACCCATTCTCACTGGGTACTGTATTTAATTTCCATGACCCAGGTTCCATAGGTATCTCCTATCCCTCAGACATATCCTATTTGGTAGTCCTAGGCTCTGATACCACTAAACGGTCACGTCCCGAGAATTACGCAGCGGATATTAGTTCGAAGAATTCGAGTCGATAATTCGAGACGTGAACAGTCGGCAAATAAGCCTCTAGCTAGCACGCACTAAATGTGTATCAACACAACATCATAATAGGGCCCAAATGTGAACTCAATTATAAATTGTATTCAAATCTCATATTTGTCTCAGATAAACTAATACAGGACTAAGACTCAATAAAAGCAAAAGTACATACTACCTCACTTCCTACTACATTGATCTAACACTCAAAATAAACTAACTATAGATAGACTCATGTTTGGAACGCTCTTCACTCGGACGCATTCCCATCGTCGACTTGCTCTTCCTCTTGAACTTCATAGTCACCTAGATTGGGTAAAAGGTAGGGAATGAGCAAACTAGCCCAGTAGGATTTATATCTCAATGTGCGGGCAATGATATAAGTGATTAACATTTTAGAACTAGGTAAGCACGATGAATGATATGCAAGTACGAATAAAACTCATTAAAACATGATATATAAGACAAGCTAGAGAGAGTGATTATGATAGAACGAGATTTGTGAACAAGATGACAAGATAGAACTAGCAATAGATCGCTTTGTACAAGCACGCAAGATTTCAATTGATGTCAAGAACGCAAGATATCATTAATTGCATTAACTGCAGGATGGCCATATCACGCAAGCAAGCACGAGCACGATCAAGTAACACTAATCAGGCACGTAGACACTAATGTACACCGAGAAAAGATCCATCAAGAATGTACACCAGGACACGTGTATGTGGTTATGTATCTAACATTCAACAAGCAAGAAACTACTCCCAGCGCAGATGCAACGCCAGTAATCATTATACCCCATGGTTAACAGTATATCTATGACTCGCCGTCATTGGGACTAGATTAGAGCCCTTGGACACACGCCGTGCCCTGTCAGCATCTCACTTAATTTTTAAATGTAGATACCCACAGTCATTTATAATGGCCAATGAGAGTTTCAATAAGTAAGCATGTGTAATGTCATGTTCATGATGATGAGGAGAACAAGTAGTAAGTAATGGAACATGATTTCACGAGTACAATGGTCAAGAGATAAATTCGGCAGCATAACGGTACGATTTATACTTTCGTTCAATCTTTACATTAATGGCTTTAGTCCAGTTTGTAAGTCTCACTCACGAGAACAATAAGAGAAAAGAAGTGCGTGCTATCTCTAGGGAACTTCAATGGTACAACAAACTCGTCGGCCATGTGGGAATCCATGGTCAGAGGAGATTTACGGAGGCCTTGGTGAAAAGGTCGCTAGTCTACCGACTCGGAATGACCGGTAGAGAGTTTCCAATTTCCCAAGAAAAGGCTGCCTAATAGTGCTAGTGTGTAGTGTGGTACGCGTGTCTCAATTCACAAACCATCGGTCTCAAACTAGCAGGAAGCACTTGACAGGATAACATGGAATAAAACTATGCACTTTAACTAATCATGGTTTGCAAGATTTTATGATAACCATTATCATTTAAACGTGGAAGAACAGTAGGAAGATTGAATCACAAGTAGCACGAATGGATCATAACATTTAAGGAGCACTTAGAATAGCATTCATGTAATTAAAGCTTTTTAAATGGGTTAATCACTTTTAAGCCATTAAGCAACAATCATGTAATAATCAGACCCAAGACAGGTAACTTACACAGCAAATATCACATTTATACAGACCTCGGGTATATGTGGAAAACTTTTTAAGAAAACACGTGGTTTCCAGTAAAAATCCTGAGATCGCGACATAGCCATATAAGGAAGGCGACGGGTGTTGTCAGGTCGGGGTCAGATCGCGACATAGGTGTGTAAGCATCGCGATAGGGAAGTCAGATCAGGCGGGTAGATAGCGACAGAGCGTATGTCACCTTGAGAAAGCGACAAGGGGTATGTCGCAATCAACCCTCTGAAAGCGACATATCGGGCCGTCGCGTTCACAGGGTCCGTGCCTGGCTCGGACAGAGCAAGGACAGTGCCTTGGATTGCGGACCTATCTTTCCTTCTTTTGACATAGGGTTGTTCTAAAATAGAGAACAAATTGCACGGTGCGTGAAAAATAACGAAACTAGTTTTAAAATAACCTAGACTTACTAGGGTACTTCCAGTAAATCAGAATTGGATAATAAGGATGGTTTCGATAGGCTTTGATCACGGGGAACACAAGGTCAGACCAAGGGTAACCTGAAGACGTACTTTTATGCAGCAACCCTCTTAACGTGCTTATAACTCTCTAACTAATGAGATTTAGACAAAACGTTCAACATGAAACCTGACGAAGACAACTAGTAGAATAACTTTCATGTTCTGTGTTTTCTCTAATTCGGTCTTGAAACACGTGAAACATATTAAGAACAGGAAACGCTCTAACAGTGCGCGACTTTGGCAAAACGCTTATAAATCAAGATCTACTAAATGAAATGCGATGAAACCAGTGGGAAATGAAAGTTAACTTGATGCTCTACACATTGGTATAGAATATGTTAAGGTTTGGCCCGAGAAAACCTACCTTTTGGGTGAAGAAGTCCCGTTATTCCAGAAAACCCGTGTTCAGACCACTTGGAGGAAAACGCTTACTACTCCGTGTATACTGCATGGAATTTGGGAATTCCACTTGGGTTAGAACATAGACTTGACCCTCTTTCCAGGGGTATAGGCCTTGCAAGGTTTGGTTTAGGTTTGACTCACCTTTGGTTGACGTCAAGAGGGTGGTTTGTGCAGGTCGCAGCAGACGAGAAGGGGAAGAAGAACGGCTTCTTGTGGTCGTTCCACAGCTCCTCAGCCACCAAGAGCTCCTCCACACGACCCTAGCAAGTTCTAAATTCGTTCCTAGGGTTTGGGTGAAGAGTATTTAAGTAACCATGGTGTTTAGGAGTCCTATTATAACTAGGAAAAGAGGATTTCGGGATTGACATGTTTGGTTTCCTATTTTTGATGATTCCCTCCTCCCTTTGAGTGTGTGAGGCATTAGGAAACCTCCCCTCATAGTTAGGCACGAATTTGGGTTGCCATGAATGCATGATTGTATCCCAATTCAACTCTAATTGCCTCTTTTTAATTTCAGATTATTTATGGTTACGAATTTCTATGTATTTTCTAGCTTTATTTGATTTTTGGGCCAAATGTTGCCCATTGGCCCAATTATGATAATGGGTCATCAATATATAATGTTGGAAGTCTCCCCAACACTTTTATTTAATTTTTGATTGCGTCGTATTTCCGTGTTAACGGTTTTCCGACTTGTTTCCTTATTTAGATAATCGGTCACAATAACTCTCAAACCTAGTCCAAATGATTTTTATTGACCTAAATTTATTGATGGGTCATTAGAAGATATTATTTGAATCCCATATATGATTTTTATTTAATTTTCTGACTCATCCAAGTACGTGTGATAATGATTTTCCGACTTATTTATGAATTATGATAATAAGTCGCGAAACACTTTAAACTTGGCTAATATGATTTTTCTTGGCACAAATTTGTTTGTGAAACATTTAGTAATAATATTTAGGGTTGATTTATAATTTTTAGGAAAATTTCCGAAGTGTTTTAGCTCATATGATAATGATACGTATGTTTTAAATACTTGTTATTATGGAAATTATTTATTTCCATTTTAATTGAATTTTTTACTTATTAAATTTTCCGGGGTGCTACACTACATCATCAACAGAGTGATGATCAGGCCAATTCTAAAGAAGACTGCATATGAACTGTTCAAAGGAAAGAAACCAAGGATCAGTTATTTCAGAACCTTTGGATGTCCATGCTTTATACACAACAACGACAAACGAGATATTGGTAAGTTGGATGCCAAATCAGATGAAGGCATCTTCATGGGGTACACCTCTAAACCCAAAGGCTATAGAGTATTTAATAAACATACATTATTAATTGAACAGTCTGTACATATTATTTTTGATGAAGCTAACCCTTCCTTAAGAAAAGAAGAAGATAGTGATAATGATGATATAGATGTACTGTCCAAGAAACTGAAGAATACATCAATTGAGGACAAGGATGATCCACCACTGGAAGACATGCATCAAAAGGAAATTACACATGAAAATCTTCCAAAGGAGTGGAGATATAAGAAAGATCACCCACTCGAAAATGTTATTGGTGATCCATCTGTAGGGGTAAGAACAAGAGGTAATGTAATTCCTTGTGATTACCTAGCTTTTGTTTCTCAAATAGAGCCTAGGACAATCAATGAAGCTCTTACTGATGAATCTTGGATAATAGCCATGCAAGATGAACTAAATCAATTCAAGAGAAACCAAGTATGGTCACTTGTTCCTAGACCGTCAGACCATCCAGTCATTGGCACCAAATGGGTGTTCAGAAATAAACTGGATGAAACTGATGTAATCTTAAGAAACAAGGCCAGATTGGTAGCTCAAGGCTATTCTCAAGAGGAAGGCATAGATTTCGATGAAACCTATGCACCTGTAGCTAGACTTGAGGCTATTAGAATACTACTTGCATATGCATCAACATTAGATTTAAAACTATTTCAAATGGATGTCAAATCTGCATTTCTAAATGGTTTCATAAAAGAGGAAGTTTATGTGGAACAACCCCCAGGTTTTGATGACACGGAATTTCCTAATCATGTTTTCAAACTTCATAAGGCATCATATGGTTTAAAACAAGCACCTAGAGCCTGGCATGAAAGACTTAGTTCATTTCTTTTAAACTATGGTTTCAGTAGAGGTCATGTAGATAACACTCCTTTCATAAAGTCAAAGGTCAAACACATACTACTGGTTCAAATTTATGTGGATGATATTATTTTTGGTTCTACTGATGAATCCCTTTGCAAGTATTTTGAAAAGTTGATGCAGGGAGAATTTGAAATGAGCATGATGGGAGAACTTAATTACTTCCTTGGATTACAAATCAAACAAGGAAAGGAAGAAACTCACATCTGTCAAGCCAAGTACATAAAAGAACTCCTGAAGAAGTTTGGATTCGAAAATACCAAGCCACTGTCAACACCAATGAGCATATCAACGAGGATGGACAGTGACAGAGATGGTAATAAAGTAGATCAAAAGATCTACAGAGGTATGATAGGTTCACTACTCTATTTGACAACTAGTAGACCTGATATCTTATTTAGTGTATGCATGTGTGCTAGGTATCAAGCAGATCCTAGAGAATCACATTTAATTTCTATAAAAAGAATATTTAGATATTTAGCTAGAACTCATGACTTATGTCTGTGGTATCCAAAATCTTGTGAAATCAATTTAGTAGGATACTCTGATGCTGACTATGCTAGATGCAAAGTAGATAGAAAAAGCACCAGTGGTAGTTGTCAATTTCTTGCAGGATGTTTGATATCCTGGTTTTCAAAGAAACAAAATTCAGTGGCACTGTCTACAGCTGAAGCTGAGTACGTAGCTGCTAGAAGTTGCTGTACACAACTCTTATGGATAAAGCAACAACTTGAAGATTTTGGATTAAACATCAAATCGATTCCACTGTTGTGTGACAACACCAGTGCCATTAATCTCACCAAGAATCCAGTTCAACATTCAAGGACTAAGCATATTGAGCTTAGATATCATTTTATTTGTGATCATGTAGCAAATGGTAATATTGCAATATCTTTTATTGATACAAATGGCTAGCTAGCAGACATCTTCACAAAAGCCTTACCTGAAGAGAGATTCACATCTCTTAGAAGGGAATTGGGCATGTGCAATTTTTGAAAAGAGTCTTGTTGAAAAATGGCATATAAATTTTTCAGACTTAAACAATCTTTCTCTCCATGGCTTTAAGCAAAAATAGTAATATTATTCCTCCTGGTCGCTCTTTTATTGAAGTCGGTTTGAATAGTCAAACTTGTTTGTCGTTTTCTACCGCTATTTGGCGCCTCACTTTCCTCAACGCATTTATTTATTCATAAATCGATGAGAGAACGATTCGTATCCCATCTTCTACCTTTTCCCCCTTTCGTCTGGTTGCTTGAGCCGATGCCCTAGCAATTTCGACATCGACTCTCTGCTAAGTTTGAAGCTTCTCTCATCTTCCCGCGAAATGTCTTTAGGGCTTTCACTCCTCCTTCCTTCTCAACCCTCCTGAAAACCTCCACAACGGATTCCATGGCCGCATCCACCGTTTCCGGGAGTTTGGGTGGCTACAGCGCCGAGTTTCTTGCTCCTGAGCAGCAGGAAAGGTTCACCTTTGTGAAGACGAAAGTCTGTGGAAATAAGGCAGTGGATATAGCAGATCTAGAGAAGAATGGCATGCACAGTGTAGTTGAAGCAATGAACATGATGCAGTGGATGGGAATCACCACCCTTTTCGAGGTAAGTTATCCGGACCTCGTAAAGGCTTTTTATGTTTGTCTGAGAACAGAGGAAGACGGGTCCCTGATTTCATCTGTCAAGGGAACCCAGATCAAGATAGATCATGAGTTGTTACATTCATTGTTTGGAGTAAAGACATCCGGGCACAGTGGGGTTCACACCGTGGACGCCCAAGTTAAAGGTCTTGGTATTGTAGGACCGGGATTCAGATTGAAAGATGGTAAATTAGACATTAACCAACTGAATGCTTTCAACCGCCTCCTCCATTTCATAGTCTGTCAGATTTTGGTTCCAAGAAGCGCCACTTTCTCCACCTGTACCAAGGCAAACTCAGACATGATGTTCTGGGCCATACAAAACAAGGACATCAATATGGCCGCAATGATGATTGAGAGGATGAGATTTGCCCGTGATCAAATTTGGGATACAAAGAGCAAGCTTAATGTCTCTTTGCCTTATGCTCATCTGCTTACCAAAGTTTTCAGGCATTTTGGTGTTGATCTGACCGAAGCTATAGTTGAGAAAATGGGCCAATCAATTAGGTCCAGAAATCTAAGGAAGAGTGGTTTCTCAGTGATCAATGATGTCTGGTCTAAGACCTCAGTAGCAGAGGGAGAGGCCAACATAGGAGATATTCCTGATGTTCAGGAAGAAGCAGCAGAACCAACAGTAGAACAACCAGCAGCAGATCAAGCAGTAGCAGAACCAAGAGTAGAAATTGAGCCAGCTGAATTAGCAGAACCACCAACTGTACCAGCAGTACCAGCAAAATCAGTAGCAGCAGAAACAAGAGCTGCAGAGCAAGTAGGGTCACCCCCTTTAATAATTGAATCTCACCCTCCAGAAGCTCCAGTAGGAGGAGCAGTGGTAGGTGCAGCAGACACTTTGTCCACCTCCATTGTTGCCTCTATCTTAAGAGAGGTAGTGGATTCTGTTCTCACCACCCCAGTCACCTCAGAGACTGGTGGAATTGCAGAAGAAGAAGCTGTGGCATCCGGCCACATTGAAGAATCACTTGCAATACCAGTTCAGGAGGAGCAATCAGATGCTCCTGATAATATTATTTTGGAAGAGGATGCTCCCATTCAGGGGGAGCAAGAGCCAATGGAAGAGGATGCTCCTACTCAGGGGAGGGACATGTCAATCCTCCAGACTTTGATCCTAGAGATGGGGAGACAGCCAGCTCCTCTGATTCTGATGATGATCAGCCTCCTCCAGCTTCAGAGGCTAGGTAGAAAGGGAAAGAAGTGGAGCGCGAAGTACCACTCTTATCAAATACTCCACATGAAAGGCTAATGAGGCAGAAGATTGTGATAAATTTAAAGCCTGTGATTGAGAGACTTGATGCCCAAGGAACTATTCTATGTTCTCTTCAATCTGATGTATCCTCCATCTTCATGAGCCAAGCTTCAGCTTCAAAGGAAATTTCCAACATCAAGAATGCCATGAAGTGGTTCAACAAAGAAATGGACAGCATGAAGAATATGCTGAGTGAAATCCTGAAGGTGGTTGGAGCCCAAGCTCCTCCTCCTCCACCTCCTGTAGCACAAGTTTCTGAGTCTGGGCCATCAGGGCCATCAGTTCAAGAGTCAGGGCCATCAGGGCCAGCACCAGCAGCAGCAGCGGCAGAAGTTAATGTGCAAAGGCCATCTGGGCTAGCTGAGCAGGTTGAAGGGCCTCCAGGGCCAGCTGAGCAAGTGTCAGGGCCAACAGGGCCATTGGAGAGTGAACCTGTGCATACAGAGGTTGAAGAAGAGGTCTTGGCACCTAAGCCTCTAGCTCCTTCTCATCCCTCTCACACACCAGTTCCTCCATCTCCTCCCTCAGCTCCTACAGCACCCCCTACCCCTCAGCCATTCAAAAAGCCTCAATCCAGACCCATCTCCTCTCCAACACCATTTCCTTCTCAATCCACCTCATCTCCTGCATCTTCTATTCACATACTTCCACCTCCACCTATTTCTGAGGTGCCTCCAACATCCTTTGCTGGAGCCTCATCCTCCTCTAGTCCCTCCCCTGGACCAGTTGATGACATTCCCACTACTTCTCATTCATTTCTTCATCCTTCTCCTCCACCCTCTTTCATCACTATAATCCCTGAGACAGCTCAACTTGACTCTCCCTTTATAGAAAAAATAAAGGATGAGTTTGAGGAAGGCATTTTCAGGTCTGTGCTAAAGGTTGGGGAGCACATCCATAGGGCAGACTCTTCCAGTCCTGCACCCAAGAAGAGGAAAATTTCTTCTACCTCCTCCATTTCCTCTGAGCCTAAATACCCTCCTCTATGGTTTTCCCTCACAGTGGTCAACAAAAATAAACCACTGTATAGAGAATATCTCTCAAAGGTCGTTCTTGCCACCATCATTAACCTTCCATTCCTCAATCTAACAGAGCATTTAAACACCATCCTACCCTTCACTTCTCTTTCCAAATCCGAAAAATCCAAAATCTTCTCTATTGCCCACTCCAAAACTGAAGAGCAGTGGAGCAAAGGCCACAAAGATCTCTTCGAAAGATACATTCTTGCCAAATCTGCCAGATTCCCTTCAAAGGACCACTCCCTGACCTTATTAGAGTGGTTCAGAATTTATCATAGAGAAATTTGGGCACCCTTCATTCAAAAAGAGATCAAGATGGTCAGACACTATGTGTTGTTCAACAACTACAGATATGTCCATCGACTTCCAGAAGTTCAGCTCAGCCAATTCAAAAGGGCTATTTCAGCTCTCAATCTAGGCATCTCTTAATCTTCAGATATTCAGGTAGATTTTGCTACCCTTCATGTGCCTGATGAGATAGCACTACCACAGATTCATTTTCTTGTCATGGAGTCCTCTGTAGGATCCATCATCTTTGAACGTTTTTCCAGAGTAATGGGAAGGATTCAAGTTCAGAAAGGCTGCCTGGTTGCATTTCCTAGATTTTTATTTAGAGAATATCACCAGGGGCATGTCAGTGCTGAAGTTCTAGCCCCAATTCTGTCTAAATGTGAAAGGTTGACATCCTCAGAATGGAGTAGATTCTATCCTTTGTCTACTCAGCAGCTGTTCACCCTTAATGAAGCTCAAGCCAGGGAAGGCAAACCTTCTGTCTCTCCAGCCACATTCTTGGACATGAACTCCATTCATCTTGTAAATGACCCCTTCAAAGTTTGGGAGGAAAGGTACAAGGTGTATGTAGCTCTATATAAAGCTCTCAGAGATAATCACAATCACTATCCTGTGTCCATGGATCAGTTTCTTACCTGTGCCAGCTTTGGGACTCGTCGTTTCCTCAAGATGACTATGGATAAGAATGCTTATGCTAATCTTTGTTGGGTTCTCATATTGGAGAATGTTGGGTTACAACAAGTGTTTAAATGTTTTTGATGATGAGCAATACTAATTGATGTTATGTTTGTTTTTAATGATGAACATTTCATGAACAAGACAAAATTGATGTGTTATGAATGTGTGAAACATGATGAGAATGACAATTGGATGCAAATGAAACACATGTTTTATATGTTCATTATATCTCACTAATTATGTCTTTTAATGTAGGTGTGAATGTACACAAGACAAAGCCCAAAATCCAAGTGCAAAAGAACAAGACAAGTTGCTGAAATAGTGCACCTGTCAACAGATGATAGTGCATCTGTCAATAGATGAATAGTGCATCTGTCGATAGATGATTTTTGCCTGTCGACAGATCCACTCAGAAATCTATTTCCAGAAAGCCAAGTCTTCTGGTTTTTGCAAACCTGTCAGCATCTGTCGACAGCAGCAAGTCGGCTGTCGACAGACGGAGTTTTCTGAAGATCTAATGGCCGGGATATGATCTATATTTTGGTGTTTTCTTTTAGCACGACTCTCTATGCTTGGACACCACTATATATGGATCATATGAGGCTATTTTCGCAGCAAGGAGCCACCATACCAAAACCCTAAGCAAAGGTCAAGAAGAAAGCTTTCTTCCTGCTGCCCTGCTATATCTCTCTGCCCAGAACAAAGAAGAACAACCTTCCATGCGGAGTTGAAGCTGGTTCGTCCGTGGTTCAAGCTTCTCCATTAACTGATACTTGTCAAGACGAAGCTTGGAGTCTTCTAGACGACCAACGAGAAGAGATCTACATCGGGATTTGATTCTTCATCTCAAAACTCTTCTCTTTTCAGTACTTTCATATATCTGTGTGTGTGCACTGATTTGAGATCAGTGAGTGGATGTTGTGGAAGTGTGGATTGTTGTTATGATTGCTTGTTTGCATCAGACAACGTGGTGTGTGGATCAGATCAAGGCTAGAGGATCTGATCTGTTGTGAACCTGGTCTAGCGTGTGTGTGTGTGGTTGAGCCGTTGTGCTCGTGTGTGTGTGTTGTACTCAATTGTTGAGTAGTGTGTCCTCACTGTGTGGGGGGTGGACGTAGGAGTCACGTGGTGTGATCTCCGAACCACCTAAAAAATCCCTTGTGCATTGTGGTTTGACTTGTGTTTGCATTGTGTTGCGCTAGATGCATGCCTAGGGATTTCGTCTACACACTAACTGTTATTTTGCTCTCACACATTGCATCAGATCAAAGGGGTTTTAATTGAGTAGATCTTTTAATCTGAAGTAATTTTTAAATTACTTAAGTTTCCGCTGCAAATATATTCAACCCCCCCCCCCCCCTTCTAGCTTTGCCATTATCGAGTATCTGATCCTAATAATTGGTATCAGAGTAGGTTCTCTGTTCATCGGTTGTATTTTGGGAGATCTGTCCTTGTGTGCTATACCGCTCTGATTCCTAACAATTGGTATCAGAGCAGGTTTTCTGTTCAACGATTGTGATTTTGACAAATCTGTTTATGTGTGCTTAATTGCTCTGATCGGGTTTATAATTGATTCTGAACTGATCTGATTACTTTGGTTGTTGGTTTATTCATCTACAACATACTCAGAAATATGTCTGAGTTGTCGAGTATCATAAATAGACCAATGATTATTGAGTTTGATAACCATGTTGATAAAATGCAGGACTCCTTTAAGAAGACAAGCAATATTGTAAATAAAGCCAAGGACAAATGCTTCATAGCTCTTGGCAGCTCTAGAAGTTCTCCTAGTTCAGACAAATCTGAAAGATCATATCTGTTAGAGAAGTCAAGAAACTCTCAAAGGTCAGGTAAATCCAATTCAGACTCATTTGATGCATCAATATCTAATTCTGATTCAGAGGATGACATATCCTATGATGAATTGATAGAATGCTATGAGCACTTGTCCAATCAGTTTAAGAAAGTAAAAGCTCAAAACAAGAAGCTAAAATAAAAATTGGAGAAGAATGAAATGATAATTGATAATGCTCAAGCATTCTATGAAGAAAATGAAAAATTGAAAATGGAGAATGAAAAACTGGAAAATGAAGTCAAAAGCTATGAAATCAAGTTTTCTAAGTTGAAAGAAGATCATGATCATGTGGAATCTGATAATACTAATTTCAAAAATGAAAATGAAAAATGGATTGATCATAATGAGAATCTCAAATTTGATAATGATCAATTGAACAAACAAATCTCCAACATGGCTCATGATCACCAAATAAAAGAAAATTGCAATCAACTGTTAGAGGAGAATAATAATCTGAAAAAGAAGATTGAAGGCTTGTATCATAACAGACCATTAAATGATGAATGGAACAATGCTAAGAAGAAAGTTGCAGACTTGGAAAATCAAATTGTTCAAAGTGAAATTGAAAAGAACAAAATGAGAAATGGTCTGAATGTCATGATAAACCAACTTCAAACTTCTGAAAAAGAAATTGTTGCATTGAAAGCTTGAAGGATTGAAATGAATGTGTGGAAAAGATCTAGAAGGGGGGGGATGAATAGATCTTAGCCACTTTTGCGGAAGCTTAAGTAATTTGAAAACTATTTAGAATCAGAGGCAATGTTATCAGTGAAAAACTACAGATCTGATTAGATTTGAGTGAGTTGAAAAACTTAGATGTGAAGCAAGTTGATTAAGTGAATTAAAAACGGATCCTATGCAAGCATCTAGCGGATGAATCAATCAAACCACAGAAGACAAATGCACAAGGATTTTTTAGGTGGTTCGGAAATCACCCAAGTGATTCCTACATCCACCCCTCACAACCCGTGAGGCTTCACTAACACAACTGGGCTACACACCCAAAGGAGCCTAACAACTCCAACACTTCAGAGCATACAACTCACACGACCTCTAGAGCAAGACTACTCTAGAAACACTGAGCAAGACTGCTCAAACCAACCTTGAGCTTGACAACTCAAACTGAGCTCGACGGCTCACAACAAACTGAGCACAATGCTCACACTAAAACTTGCTAGACACCAACTTAAGACTAAGATCCTCTAGCAACAGATCTAGTCGAAATTTGAGAACTCTAAAGAGAGTTATGCAGAAGCACTTGCATAATCTCAAAAGATATCTCAGAAGAACAGAAGAAAAGATAAATTGTATTGAAAGGCTTCGTTCTTCAGTGTACTCCCTTGTAGAAGCTTGAATTGGGAAGGAACTTGTGAAGCTTGAAGTCCAAGTCGATGCTCTGCAATCTGAGAAGTTGGATCTTCCTCGAATTCTTCACCAAAGAAGTCTTCTACAGGATCTGCCTCCTTGGAATGCTTCAGAGGAGTCTTCAGGAATCAAATTCCAATTCCCACACCTTGAATTGGTGGAAATTGGTCTTCTGGAAGCACTTGGAGAGCAGAGGAAGGAGACACGAGCTCTTACTGGCCGCCAGGAGCTTTTTGGAGGCTCTAAGAGAGTTGGGTCTCTTTTTTATGTGAAGGCTGGCCAAAAAGACCTTTTATATCCTTAGGATTCCAAAGATACCCTTTTGGGGTACAAGGGCACGCGTTCCTAGGAAGATTCTGATCGCCCTAGAAGGACACGTGGCAGCCATCAACTTTAGGATGAAAAGTTTCCGTAGTGTGTCGACCTGCCCTGGTGGTAGTGTCGACACACTGTCCAGAATATGTAAGAAGCTGTTCTGGGAAGAAGGTCCCGTGTCGACCTGCTCTTGAGTGTGTCGACCTGCTGTCCCAAATCTGCAAACTGGCTGTTCTGGGAACTGGGTCTAGTGTCGACCTGCTCTGAGAGTGTGTCGACCTGCTGTCCCAATTCTTCAAACTGGCTGTTCTGGGAACGGGATCTAGTGTCGACCTGCTCTGAGAGTGTGTCGACCTGGGTAGGCTTGATTTCTGAAAAACTGCCACTCGTGTCGACACACTCTTGACATGTGTCGACACAGTCTCAACATTTTTACACATTTTGCCTTTGAATCTGTGTTGATGTGTCGACACCATTGATGGGTGTGTCGACACATCTTTTGCATAAAAATGTTTGTACCTGAAAAATAAACACATATATCATTAGTTAAATGATTTATCATGACCATAAATGATAAATGTGGTTTGAAAAATACTTTTTGAACATGAATTTCAGGTATGATGTTTTTGACATGTTTCAATTAAATTGCTTTAAGAACACCTCTTGTCATCATCAAAATAGGAGGGAAATGATATGAATTTGCATTCAACCCAACAATCTCCCCCTTTTTGATGATGGCAACATTAAATCCATATTTCAATGTGGTTTTGATGAAGTGTGATTTTAAGCAATTTTTGATTGTTTAAATTTTTGTTTTCCTTTTTGTTCATACTTGTCAAGGACCTTTTGATATTGTTCAGTAACAATTGATGATGTGTTTGTGAGATACAGTGTTACTTGAAATTAGAAATTTTGTGCACACAAGTCAAACAATTGGACAAGTATTCAAACACAAAGACAAAGATTTGCATTCACATCACAATACTTTGCATTGAAGCCAAACAACCATTTCATTTCATTCAAAAGATCATTACATCAAATATTCATCAAAATATTACATTCAAGTCATTCATTCTTCTCCCCCTTTGACATTATCAAAACAAATGTACATTAGGTAGAAGATGGAGGAGGAGGAGGAATTGGAGCAAGAAGAATCTCAATGTCTGACAATCTTTTGTCCATTGACTTCATGCTTGACTTTATGTGTTCATGGATAGTTGTCAGCCTAGTGTGAAGATAATGCTCCATTCTATCAGAATGCTCTATCAAGGTGCTTTGAGTTCTTTTCAATTCATCTGAAACAGGTTGAGAGCTTGATGAAGATCCATCTGACCAACCAGGCCTTGAAATAATCTTTACTTCCTTGTGCAAGGTTGAGATCTCTTTACCAATGTGTTCATTGAAGTTTTTCATGCTTTCCAAATCATCAGCTAGATGAGCAAGCTGAGAAAGAGTCTCTGTAGTGTTGAAGACATCTGCTTGGGAATTTGCCAAAATTCCCTGAAGTACAACTTCTAGCTTTTGTTGGTGCTCTTTCAGCTCAAGATAGGAATCTCCCAGAGTGCCTATAAGTCTGTTAAATCTCTGAGCTGCATAATCTGAAGCTGCCTTCTGCTCAATAAATTTAGCTGACACTGTGTTCTCTAGTCTTTGAACTCTCAATTCAAATTGGTCTGACATTGTTTGAATGGTGGAGTTCAATGTATCAAATTTAGCATTGAGGAAAGAGAACAATTCTGGTGGAATTGAGGACCCACCAGAAGAAGTGGATGATTGGAATGTAGAGGAGAAATGTGGAGGTTCAAAAGTATGTGGCATGGAAGAGGAAGGATCAGCTTGAGGTGGAATAGGGGTTTCAAGCTGAATGCCACCTTCAGGAGTGATATGAGGCTGGTCCTCATCCATTAGAGGCTGATCCTCTGGCAGGTGAACTTGTTCCTCTTGAACTTGAGGCTGGCCCTCATGATGTGGAGGCTGACCCTCCTGATCTTGGTCTCCTTGAGCTGGAGGCTGGTCCTCTTGTGCTTGGGGCTGATCCCCTTGAACCTGAGGCTGGTCCTCCTGAGCTTGAGGGGCCTCAACCACAATTGGCCCTCTTCTAATTTGATTTCCCTCCAATCTAAATCCCATAAACTTCTGGATATTCTTAAAAGTGTAGATGTTTGACTTGGGAATAGATTGGGACTTCTCATTTTCCAAGGGCACACCAAAGTGCTGGAACACTGAGGTCAGATGTGCTCCATAAGGAAGAGATCTCTTTAGGTCTGTTCTTGTAGTTTCAGAGATGATTTGATAGAGAATCACATGAAGGTTGATCTTGATGTCTTTGACCATGCAATAGAGGATGAACCTCTGGATGTCTGTCAATCTATCCCTTCCACCACCTTGAGGGGTAATTATGGTGGTCAAAATGTGGTGGATGACCCTTAACACAGGTGGAAATGTATTGGCATTGAACCTGGTTACATAGGTCTGTTTGGGATCTGATGCATCTGCAGGAAGGCCTGTCAAGATGGAATAGGCTTCATGTAAATCAAATTCAAACTCATGGTAGTCAGCCCCCTCATCTGGCACTTTGAAAATGGAGGCAGCTACTGCAGTTGGCATGTCTATGGCTATTCCCTTGACTTTGGATTCAAATCCTTCTTCTGTGCAGGTGAGGTTCTTGTAGAATTCTCTAACTAATCTTGGATAGCAGACTTGAAATTCAGAAATAAAGGGTATCCAAGATTGAAAGGAAAAATAGGTTTGAATTTCAGGAAGAGAGTCTGCTAGTTGGATGTCTGAAAGGTCTAGAATTCTGGGCTTCAAAATCAACTTGGCTGCACTTACTGATTCTGAGGGAATATCCTCTTGAGACTCAGAAGAAGAAGAGGAAGATGATTCCTCAGGATTGTCAGAGGAATCGCCCGGAATCTCTGGTCTAGGGTTTGAAACATGACTACCTCTGCCTGAAGTGGAGGTCCTACCTCTCTTGGAAGCTCTCTGAGGTGCAGAAGAAGATCCTGGTTGCTCGGCAGGATCGTTTCTCCTCTTTGTTCTTCTTTCCAATTGTTCAACTGGAACCTCTGCCGGAACGGGCCTGGAAGATGCCCTTGATCTGGCGCCACGCCGGGGACCCAATTTCCGGACCATGGTGCTAGGGTTGGAGTGGAAATTGAAGAAGATGGAAGATTTGAGAGGGGATTGAAGAGTGGATGTGATTTAGAGAGGAAATGGTGGAGTGTCTTGCCGGAAACAATGAGAAAGAGGGTCGTCGGGTCGACCTGATGCCCAAAAGGGGTTTCAGTGGTACCCTGTCCCGCAGGAACAACAAGGGGTAATCATAAACCCTAACGGCCTAAAAAGGATTCTGGCAAGGGGTGTGTCGACACATGAAGAGGGTGTGTCGACCTGACCCAGATTGTGTGTCGACACGGGTCACAATGTGTGTCGACACGGCCTTGATGAAAATTTGAATTTTTAAGAGGAAATTTTTGAGAAATTTGGGGACATCTTTATAATGATAAATAATGAGAGGAATTATCATTTCAAGGATTTTTAAGAGGCTTAAAAATTCATTTGTTATATTTTGCAAAAATTCATCACAGTTCAAGTTTTTCAAACAATTTCCAACAGGATATTAGCATTCCAAGACTTGAATCAACAAAATGATAAATTGAGGGATATAATGTATCTAACAATCAACCAAAAACTACCATGTTTCTCAATTTTCAAGAATTAAAGATGTCATCTAGACCAAATACAGTTGTGTTGAAAGTAAAACACAAACTTAAAGAACAACTTGATGAAGGAAGAAGATGATTCTTTCTAAACAAATCTCCAATAATTTTCATATTTTTGTTCTTTTAACAAACTATCAAATGATATAAATCTCTTTCACTCAAGTACTAGTGCTTTTTACACACCATAGTCCCTGGATACTTAAGATTTAGTCATTGTCAAGTCTCAAAGGGGTAAATGATGACCTTTTGACATGAAAATATACGTTTTGTAGACGCCAATATTTCCAGTTACTTAGTCATCATCAAAAAGCATAGCACATTTTGCTTAGTTTTGAATTTATTTTCAATTTTGATCCCCTTTGAACAGAGTTAGCAATAGTGCTCATGACATACATGGCACTTCATTCATTGTGAAGGTGTGCAGTTTCTCAGCACAAGTGCCATTGCTCTGTTGGATTTGACAAGATTTTGGAGAGTTTGTGAGATAGAATTCAAATATATCCAGTCATCAGTTGCAAACAAGGAAATGTTTTAAGTTCAAGGCACAAATTGTTATTCAGTCTAGGAAGAGATCTGAATTTCTGTGGATTGAGAGACATAGTTGAAAGTTGATTAGTAAAAATATAATAAATCACTCAAGGTTCATTTTGTGACTCTAGACTTTAGAATGAGGACATCATGCAAGGAATTGATGAAATGCAAGAAGGGTTTTGAATTTTGCAAAAAGATGACTTGTGAATTTTCTAGCTCCCCCTGAGATGATGATTTCAACCATTTTCATCAAAATAAAGATATGCAATTTTGAAATCATAAAGAAATTTTCTTCTTGGACAACAAGAACTTCTCCTCAACAATTGCATATTCATTTCTTGGTACTTGGCGGAGACACATACTCTCGCATAGTGAAAGTGTCCAGACAAGCATAACCTGTCCTTCTCCAAGTCACCATTTGATATACCAAGAAACTTCAATGCAATAAGAGTTGAAGAATTCATTGCCAAAAAGGAAATGGAAGTTAAAACTGTGCAAGTTTTGAAATCAGAAAAGAAATTCTCTTTGAACAATAAAAGCTCCCCCTCAACTATTGCATATTAACTTCTTAGTACTTGGCGGAGACATATACTCTCGCATAGTGAAAGTGTCCAGACAAGCATAACTTGTCCTTCTCCAAATCACTATTTGATATACCAAGAAGTTTCAACACAATCAGAAGTGGAGAATTTATTGTAAAAAGGGAAATAGAATTGAAAGTGAGAGAGATATGAACAATGTAGCTTGAGGAAGCAAGGAGTTATGAAATGCAAAGAACTCCCCCTTAGACAATGCATAGCACTCAACCCAAACCTTAAGAGAGATCAAGAAGGTGGACATTTACAAAGACCAAGTTCTCTCCTTAAAGATGAAAATCTGTTTTCAGGAAGGGGTTTAGTGAATATGTCTGCAATTTGTTTTTCAGTTTCAATAAAATGGAGTTCAAAAGATTTCTTTGCAACCTCATCTCTCAAGAAATGATGCCTAATTTCAATGTGTTTTGTTCTGGAGTGCTGAATGGGGTTTTTAGACAAATTTATGGCACTAGTGTTATCACATAGGATGGGTACACACCCTAAATCTTGGTTGTAATCAAGAAGTTGATGTTTCACCCAGAGAATCTGAGTTCCACATCTACCTGCAGCAACATACTCAGCCTCTGCGGTTGACAGAGCAACTGAATGTTGCTTCTTAGAAGCCCAAGAGATAAGGCACCCACCTAGAAATAAACACAAGCCACTAGTGCTTTTTCTATCTAACTTACACCCAGCATAATCAGCATCACAATAGGCAAACAATTCTAACTTGCAACCAGCAGGATACCAAATTCCTAAGTCACATGTTCCAACAAGATATTTAAAAATTCTTTTCACAGCAAGCATATGACTTTCTTTAGGATTAGATTGGAATCTAGCACATAAGCACACACAAAACTGAATGTCAGGTCTAGAAGTAGTAAGGTAGAGCAGAGAGCCAATCATACCTCTGTAGGTCTTTGGATCTACTGACTTACCAGATGGGTCTTCTTCTAGCTTAGCATTTATTGCAATGGGTGTGCTTGAGTGTTTAAGGTTCTGAAAGTCAAACCTTTTCAGTAGCTCCTTGACATATTTGGTTTGACTGATGAAGATTCCTTCAGTTGTTTGGTTCACCTGCAATCCCAAAAAGAATGTTAAATCTCCCATTAAGCTCATTTCAAATTCATTCTTCATTTGATTTGAAAATTCAGTGCAAAGGCCTTTATTAGTTGATCCAAATATTATGTCATCAACATAAATTTGGACAACAATTATTTGATTTTTTACTGTTTTTGTGAACAATGTTTGATCAACATTACCTCTAGAATATCCTTTTTCAAGTAAAAAGGAACTCAAACGATCATACCAAGCTCTTGGAGCTTGTTTAAGACCATAGAGTGCCTTATTAAGCTTGAAAACATGGTTAGGATATTTTTCATTTTCAAATCCAGGAGGTTGTTCAACAAAAACATTTTCCTTTATATATCCATTTAGAAATGCACTTTTGACATCCATTTGAAAGACTTTGAATTTCATGGAGGATGCAAAAGCAAGGAAAATTCTCACAGCTTCTAGTCTAGCTACAGGGGCATAAGATTCTTCAAAGTCAATTCCAAATTCTTGGTTATACCCCTTTGCAACTAGCCTAGCTTTGTTTCTTATTACTTGACCAGCTTCATTCAATTTATTTCTGAAAACCCATCTAGTGCCAATCACTGTTTGGTCACTAGGTCTAGGCACTAATTCCCACACTTGATTTCTTTCAAATTGATGAAGTTCATCATGCATAGCATTAATCCAATCAGAACTGGATAAGGCTTCATCAATTGACTTGGGTTCAATTTGGGAAATTAGAGCTAGTGAGTCTTCTTCAATGTTTTGCAAGAAGGATGATCTGGTCCTAACTCTATCATTTAAGTTGCCAACTACACTGTCTAATGGGTGATCTCTTAGAAAACGAGGTTCAGAAATTACCTGTTGAGAAGTGCCCACTTCTGGAGCAATATTACCTGAACCACTTGAAGATGGTGAGTTGTTGTTCAGGTTCTCTTCAATGTTGTTAATCTCCTCAACGGTTGGTGAAGAGTCCACAATGAGGTCATCCTCTTCATTGTCTTGTTTTTCCCTGCAAGATTTAGAATCATTAGTGGAAAAGGAATTTTCATCAAAAATAACATGTGGTGATTCTTCAACAGTTTTGGTTTTCAATATGTACACTTTGAAAGCCCTTGACACTTCAGAATAGCCAAGGAAGATAGCTTCCTGACTCTTAGCATCAAACTTGTCAAGGTTTTCTTTGTTGTTATTGTGTACAAAACACTTGCACCCAAAAGTTTTGAAATAAGAGACAGTTGGCTTTTTGTTTTTCAACAATTCATAGGGGGTTTTTCTGATCTTTGGTCTGACCAAAGCTCTGTTTAGGATGTGATTGGCTGTGTTAACAGCTTCAGCCCAGAAGGATTTGGGCAGATTACTCCCTAAGAGCATGGATCTAGCCATTTCCACAAGAGTTCTATTCTTTCTTTCCACAACTCCATTTTGTTCTGGAGTTCTAGGTGAAGAAAACTTGTGAAATATTTGAAATTCAGCACATAGATCAGAAAAGGATGTGTTATCAAATTCACCCCCATGATCAGTTAAAATGTTTTTAATTTTAAATGGATAAGTTGTTAAGATAGTGGTACAGAAATTCCTGAATTCAAGGCATGCATCACTTTTGTGGGATAGAAAAATAACCCAGGTAAATCTAGTAAAGTCATCAATGATTACAAACCCATATCTCTTGCCACTTAGGCTTAGAACTCTTGTTGGCCCAAAGAGGTCCATGTGAAGAAGTTCTAGTGGCTTGATGTGAGTACTTCATTGAAGGCTTTAAAGGATTTCCTAGTTTGTTTTCCTTTAGCACAGATCCCACAAATTTGACCTTCAACACTAGAAAAAGATTCAGGAAGACCTTTAACCAGATTCAATCTTAACAACTTATTCAAAGTTCTGAAACTTGCATGGCCAAGTCTTTTGTGCCAAGTCCATGCAATTTCATCTTTATTTGCTACAAAACAAAGATTTTCAGAAAAGTTTTTATTTAGGTTGATCATGTAAACATTGTTTTCTCTTTTTCCAAAGAATTTGATTTTATCAGTTGATGAATCAATTATCTTGCAAAAATCAGATTCAAACACAACTTTGTGACCTTTGTCACATAGTTGGCTGATACTGAGCAAATTATAATCAAGTCCATCAACTAACAAAACATTATCTACTGAGTTTGAAGAAGTTTGACCAACCTTACCAGATCCAATGATCTTTCCTTTATTTTTACCTCCAAAGGTGACTGACCCTCCCTCCTTTCAATTAGACAGGAAAATTTGGCTCTATCTCCAGTCATGTGTCGTGAACACCCACTATCAAGAAACCAAACATTGGTGTTGGGTGCACGACCTTCCTGCACAAAGATCAATGGAGAGAAGATTTTGGTACCCAAACAGAGTTGGGACCATCAGTATGATTGAGCACAGATATCAAATCCTTTCTCACCCAAATTTGATTTGTTTTTGACTTTTGTTTTGGTACTTTGGTGTTTTCAGCCTTTTTCTGTTTGTTCTTTCTTTTAGGAATGAAAGCACCAAGATCTTTGTTTTTGGGAGGAGGGGAGTTTTTCATTTGAAAATTTGAGTTCAGAGGAGGAGGTGGAATCCATGGATTGTGTTGGTACATCAAGAAATTTGGATAAGGGTATTGAGGATAATACCAACAGGGATTTTCATACCATTGGTTCCAAGGATTAGTCCAATTTTCTTGAAGTGTTGTCTTGGAGGTCCAAGGTTTTTCATGGATTATTTCTTTTCCCTTTTTCTTATTTTTCAGATTTTTATTTGAATTTTTGGTTGAGTTGTTTGTGATTTTTGGTGTTGAGCAGGTCGACCTCTCCTGTACTGGTGTCGACACAACAGCCACAGAAGTCTTCTTCTTGTGGACTGGTGTCGACCTGTCAGGGGACTGTGTCGACCTGATAGTCTTCTTTTGTTTTTGGGTTTTTGATTTGTTTTGAGTTTTGTTTGGGGTTTTGTTTGCTGTTTGTTGGATTTCAGTGTTTTCCAGATTAGGACCCTTGACAAAATTAATTAGTGGTGCTTTTCCCTTTTTCTCACCAGATTTGTCTTTTTGGGGTTTCTTCTTGTTGAATCCTAATCCATGAGATGTGGTTGTCATGTTGGATCCTAGCAATGCCTCTAGGTTATCTTGGCCTTTTGTGAAGGTTTGGATAACCTCCTCCCTTTCCTTTAGCTGGTTTTTAAGAGCTTCAATTTCTTCAATTTTCTGTTGTTTTTCTTGTTTTTCAATTTCCAGCTTTTCATTTAAGTTTCTGAATTCTTGGGAGGCCTTTTGAGAGGCAAGTTTCAGTTCATCAATTAGGTTTAGGAGATTCTCTTTTTCTTCAAGCAAGTCTGTTACTTCAGATTCCAGTTCACAGATTCTATTGTTTGAAGATTGGTTATGGTAGAGATTTTCAATTTTCTTTTTGATGTGTTTATTTTCTTTTCTCATTTCAGAATATCTTTCAACTAATTCTGCATACACATCCTGCCAATCTTCAACACTATAGTCTTCAAAGGAAGTATTTACCTTTCCATCTGTGCTGTTGGCCATGAAGCAAACCTCCTCACTTTCCGAGCTTGAGGTTTTCTTCTCTTCTTCTTCCTCACTTGCGTCTTCGTCAGACCAAGTGGCCACCATGGCCTTTGGCTTCTTGTACCTCTGGAATTTCTTGTGCTTTTCCTTCTTGTTCTCAGGACACTCTCCCTTCATGTGTCCTGGCTTGTTGCACCTGTAACAGATAACATTTTCATCAGGTTTATGATTCTTATTGAAATTGGAAGAGGAAGTGTTCTTCTTACCTGAGGGAAATTTCTTTTTCCCAGTCATTTTCCCTTTCCTATATTTCAAAAATTTCCTGAATTGTCTGGTCATGAGGGCAATCTCATCCTCATTCGACTCAGATTCTCCAGAACTTGTCTTATCCTGATTTTTATCTTTGTTGCTTGAAGAGGCTTTGAGTGCCATAGGCTTGGTCTTAATGATGTGTTCTTCATTTCTTTTTAAGTTTATTTCATATGTCATTAAGGATCCAATCAATTCATCCAAAGAAATTTGGACAAATCTTTTGAATCTTCAACAACAATGGCCTTGGTATGCCAAATTGAAGAAAGTGAACGCAAAATTTTTCTTACCAAGTCTGCATAAGTATACTCCTTACCCAAAGCCTTGAGTCCATTGACTATCACCATGAATCTGGCAAACATTTCAGAAATAGATTCATTAGATTTCATCATAAAGTGTTCATATTCTGAAACTAAAATGTTTGCCTTGGTCTCCTTGACCTGAGATGTTCCCTCATAGAGTAATTCGAGTTTATCCCACATCTCTTTGGCAGATTTGCACATAGAGATTCTCGAATACTCCTTAGGATGGACAGCACACTGAATCATGTTCATGGCACTATAATTCAGTGTAGCTTTCCTTATCTGTTCCCTTGTCCAGGTATCTTCTTCTCCCTGGTTCTCATAGGGACCCACCTCTACAACTTTCCAGATCTCATAGTTCTGGGCCCTTAGAAACACTTGCATTCTATTCTTCCAATAAGAATAGTCCAAACCATTAAAGAATGGTGGCCTATTTATGGAATGGCCCTCAGCTATGAAACCCTTTGAGTCCATGACACTTAAGTAAATGCACAGAGAAAGAGTTAAACAAGCAAGCAAACAAACAAGCAAACAATCAAACACTCAATACTCAGAAACAAAAACTGCTCAGTTCAAATCAGATCGATGTAAACCCGCTCTGATACCAATTGAAGGATCGAAATGAATGTGTGGAAAAGATCTAGAAGGGGGGGGGATGAATAGATCTTAGCCACTTTTGCGGAAGCTTAAGTAATTTGAAAACTATTTAGAATCAGAGGCAATGTTATCAGTGAAAAACTACAGATCTGATTAGATTTGAGTGAGTTGAAAAACTTAGATGTGAAGCAAGTTGATTAAGTGAATTAAAAACGGATCCTATGCAAGCATCTAGCGGATGAATCAATCAAACCACAGAAGACAAATGCACAAGGATTTTTTAGGTGGTTCGGAAATCACCCAAGTGATTCCTACATCCACCCCTCACAACCCGTGAGGCTTCACTAACACAACTGGGCTACACACCCAAAGGAGCCTAACAACTCCAACACTTCAGAGCATACAACTCACACGACCTCTAGAGCAAGACTACTCTAGAAACACTGAGCAAGACTGCTCAAACCAACCTTGAGCTTGACAACTCAAACTGAGCTCGACGGCTCACAACAAACTGAGCACAATGCTCACACTAAAACTTGCTAGACACCAACTTAAGACTAAGATCCTCTAGCAACAGATCTAGTCGAAATTTGAGAACTCTAAAGAGAGTTATGCAGAAGCACTTGCATAATCTCAAAAGATATCTCAGAAGAACAGAAGAAAAGATAAATTGTATTGAAAGGCTTCGTTCTTCAGTGTACTCCCTTGTAGAAGCTTGAATTGGGAAGGAACTTGTGAAGCTTGAAGTCCAAGTCGATGCTCTGCAATCTGAGAAGTTGGATCTTCCTCGAATTCTTCACCAAAGAAGTCTTCTACAGGATCTGCCTCCTTGGAATGCTTCAGAGGAGTCTTCAGGAATCAAATTCCAATTCCCACACCTTGAATTGGTGGAAATTGGTCTTCTGGAAGCACTTCGAGAGCAGAGGAAGGAGACACGAGCTCTTACTGGCCGCCAGGAGCTTTTTGGAGGCTCTAAGAGAGTTGGGTCTCTTTTTTTATGTGAAGGCTGGCCAAAAAGACCTTTTATATCCTTAGGATTCCAAAGATACCCTTTTGGGGTACAAGGGCACGCGTTCCTAGGAAGATTCTGATCGCCCTAGAAGGACACGTGGCAGCCATCAACTTTAGGATGAAAAGTTTTCGTAGTGTGTCGACCTGCCCTGGTGGTAGTGTCGACACACTGTCCAGAATATGTAAGAAGCTGTTCTGGGAAGAAGGTCCCGTGTCGACCTGCTCTTGAGTGTGTCGACCTGCTGTCCCAAATCTGCAAACTGGCTGTTCTGGGAACTGGGTCTAGTGTCGACCTGCTCTGAGAGTGTGTCGACCTGCTGTCCCAATTCTTCAAACTGGTTGTTCTGGGAACGGGATCTAGTGTCGACGTTGCTCTGAGAGTGTGTCGACCTGGGTAGGCTTGATTTCTGAAAAACTGCCACTCGTGTCGACACACTCTTGACATGTGTCGACACAGTCTCAACATTTTTACACATTTTGCCTTTGAATCTGTGTTGATGTGTCGACACCATTGATGGGTGTGTCGACACATCTTTTGCATAAAAATGTTTGTACCTGAAAAATAAACACATATATCATTAGTTAAATGATTTATCATGACCATAAATGATAAATGTGGTTTGAACAATACTTTTTGAACATGAATTTCAGGTATGATGTTTTTGACATGTTTCAATTAAATTGCTTTAAGAACACCTCTTGTCATCATCAAAATAGGAGGGAAATGATATGAATTTGCATTCAACCCAACAAAGCTGAAAATGAAAAATTGACAAATGAACTTGAAGTGGTTATTAAACAAAATCAAAATCCTAAAAAGAAGGTTTCTGAATTGAACAAAAATGCTCCAAATAGGAAGAATCCTATTTCAACTGAAAACCAGAGAAAGAAAAAGAAAAAGAAAACAGGACTCCACAATGTCTCTACATCTCCTTCAGCCGCCAAAAAGGCTTCAGGGCATTCTCAAGTTGCATACCATGCCTAGAGATACCGAAGGGTGCCACCTCCACCCTTTCAACCCAAGGGTGATCAAAGGTATTCTAGAGGACCTAAGAAATTCTAGCAAATGCATTCATACTATGGTAAGCTTCAGGTAAATTCTCAACCCATTTGTTTTAAATGCAATAGGCCTGGTCATGTTGCTAAATTATGCTTGAATAAAGGTCAACACTGTCATAATCATGCCAAACCAGTCCAATGCTTCACATGTCCTAAAATTGGTCATATTTCTAAGAACTGTTGGCATAAAAAACATGATTTTGTGCATGCTTCAAAGCTCCATAATAATCCATGTGTTCATACACACAAGGATAAACATCATGTTCATAAAGATAAAAAATTTCATATATCTATGAACAGGAAAACTGCACAAAACAATAGAAATCCAAAAACCAAATCACTTTGGATTCTGAAATCTTCATTGTTAGATTCTAACATTAATGTCATTGCAGAACCTAAGCAAGTGTGGGTCCCAAAACAACCTTGATCAACAAGCTGAGATGTCTTGCAGCCAAAAATTAGAAATGGATTCATGACATTGGCTGTGCAAGGCAAGAAATGATGGATAACAAAGGTAATTTTTTTTTTTAACTGAGATTGAAGACTGTTCAGGTAAAATCTCTTTGTCACTTCAGTTTTGAACTGCAAGAATTGAAATGGTTTTTAATTCTATCTGAGGAATGAAGAATGTATTTTGTTGATACCCCCACATGACAATGCCACTTAGCAATTGGAATCATGCCATCTTGCTTGTGTAACTGTGCTCATGACTTCTTGGTATATCAAATGATGACGTGGAAAAACAAGTTATACTTATTTGGAAACTATCATTATGCGTGAGTAAAATACTCCGCCAAATACCAAAAGTCATGTAATGCATAAGGCTAGTTGAGTGCTTAATAATGTGTGAATTGCTTGATACATTTACTATGCATGTGTTATGGGGGAGTAAATTTGAAAGTGCTCATATGCTCATGAATGCTCATGAAATCTATGTGCAAATGCTTGTCATGAATGTATATATATCATGCTTGAATGTTGTCTCATCACATGCACATCTTATGGGGGAGTAAGTTCAAGGTAGGTTGAGTGAAATACTTGAGAGAAACCCATCATATTCATTGTGTCATTACTTCTCAAAATCTTGTTCTTCATGTCACTCAATTCTATGCCTCAACACTATTTTCTCAAGTATCTGTCGACAACCACTATCACATCTGTCGACAGACATGCTCTCCCAGAACAAAGCCTGCAACGACCCACTTCCACCCGGTACGGTTATACCAACCCACATCGGATGAGAGCAAGCCGCTACAGGGGAGAATACCCCAACAAGTAACAAATGAGCTGAGATATACACAAATAGAATTAAATAAATGCAACGGAATTTAAATACATCTTATTCCATCAACTTTTAAATCCACATTCCACAGTCTGTATAGTTCAACAAAAGATAACATAAGTGCAAAATGTTCCAAATACATAGCCGACTCCAAGTACATTTAAATAAAACTAAAATTTCAATTGTAGCTTTACATACTATGAAAGATAAATTACAAGTCTTCAATCACTTAGTCCAACTCTACTTCAAGTCTTGCTAGCTTCTCCGCTACAATTTTCCTGAAATGTTTAGCAAGAATGAGTCTACACAATAGACTCAGCAAGTAACTTAAGATTCAATACATACATATTCTCCAACAATTTAACTCAATAGAATTTCAGCAATTAAATCATACATGCTTATGCCATAACAAGTAATTTCACATGGAATTGTATTAAACAACTATTCTAACACATGTAAAACTATAATCTAAACAAGATTTCTAATAACATGGTGTCATTATCATAAGTACAAATACACATTCACATACCTTCACACTTTACTCACATTATTGTAAAACTTCATAACTAAGTCATGGAATACATATACGAGATAGGTTGCACTCCTAGCATGATTTCTAACTCACTTTGCATGCAATCAAACAATTTACTCCACATTTAGCTTGCTGATTTTATACAAATTTTATGACATTCATATTATCCTTGCATAGGTATCACTCTTAACTATACAACATGATACTAAACACATGTGCATTCAATCATTCAAATTCCATGAATATGAAAGTATATACCTACATTTTGGTACTAATGGTAACATCACTTTTAGCAATTGATAAGTTATACATAAACACATACACACACACATTTGTACACATCAATAAACAATTTATCAATTAACACTATTGTCATTTACACTTATACTATTTTCTCATTACACACAAGGATATGATGAACCTTGGCTTTCACATACACTCACTTTGTTCTATCACACAACGCTTATACACATTTCCCACTAATTTCCTCTTCCACATTCACGCACTTCTTATCATTTCACTTTTGCACATAACATGTGCCACATTTACACATATCTTGCACATACCTTGTGCTATGAACACATGTCACTTTTCACATCACACTTATGGTTATTTTCACTTAATGCCAAGACACAGCCCAAACCACCACATAGACGATCACATGACACATACACATTCACATTCACTTACTTAATCACCGGCACAGTGATAAGTCTTAGTTCCTATAGAAACCGGGGAAAGCCCTTCCCACAATTACCAGTGGAACTTGTGCACCTCCAGGATTTTACAAGACCCTTTGCCAGGGTATACACTTTATCAAGACCCTTTGCCTAGGGTATCTCATAACACATTGAGCTTTCCCATAGGGGCATTACTACGGTACAGCTCCAAGCATCTAGGGTGGCAGTGTCTTATGGGCATACTTGTTTATCTTGTCACATTAACCGTTTACACACAATACCACTTGTTCTCTCACATTCCATACACACACTCATACATAATTCATACACACATAAGTCCCCATTTATTGGTTTTAGCCTCACTGTTACAACTATCAAATAATCATAATACAGAGATAATCATACTGAAATTTTACTGAATCACATCAAGTCACAACTAACATGCTCACATAGTCATTTTTCTCATTTAAAATTTCATAACAATACTTATTGTCATCAAAATAACATGAGATTTTAACCACAGACACATTTCAGGTTTATAATCACACACGCAAATTTTCATATTTTTCTGAATCATATTACATTTACAGAAATTAAAACATGCAATCTCATGCCGTTCATAATTTGATTTAACATGGAACATAACATGAATATCAAATTTGACAGTTCACAGCCCTAAACCTAACATATTCATCATCACAGAAGTTTTCTCCAGATTTATTTGCAAAACACATAATTTACTGTAATTTATACAAATCCTATGTATGTCTTCTATCTCCAAAACAGAAATTACAGTAAATCCCACAGTCATGGAAAAATTCTCAAAATCTCGGGGCATGGACTGATACATATACACATGGTATAGAAAAATCTAGGGCATTTAATTCATCAGGAATGATGTAGACAGTAGGTGAACATACATAATCCATTTTTTTCCCAACATGTATTTCAATAATCTAAAAATTTATACAATTCACCAAAATCACAGAAAATATCACATGCATCCCATGGTCTATTTTACATAACATAGATGATTACATTATATCCTCATTCGAAAACACTTCGAAAATTAATCATATAGAAGGGAGAACAGCTCACTGTTCTGCCCTGAAGAGATTAACGGCATAGTATGGACACTAATAAGAATTTAACGGCAATATCGTTGGCCGCCAATATAGGATCTCGACGGCCATGGATCATGCCGTCAAGTTCAGGTCTGTGCAAAACACAGACCCGAGCTCCAAACACAAGGAGAATTGGGGGATCCAGGACGCGAGAAAAAATCCATAAAAATGCTGGGACCTAGGGCACATGTATAGGATTGAGATCTATAGGTTACTTGCCTCTCAATTAAATCTACAAGATCGGAATAAGCTGATGAAGCCCTTATCGGCCTTGCCAAAAAGGTGTTCAGAAACTCCTTCGATCCTCTTCTCCTGTCGATGTAGATGGCACCTCGGAGCTGGGATCTCTTCTTGGATGTATTGGCCGTCTCCCAGACGTGGCAGCTCCTTGGTTTCCTCCTCCAATCGACGGATTAGAGCTCCTTAAGTTCAGCTTTTCTGCATCTCGGGTCCAAGGGTTCACCAAATGTCAAAGCTTCCTCCTCGATCTAGGCTGGGTATTTCATAGGTTTAGGGTCTGGGGATGCTTCTTGGGCAGTTGTACTACGCTCCCATCTTCATGGATCTCTCAGAAGGTCTCCCAATCGCCGGATTAAAGCTTGGGAAGATCAGGTTTTCTTCTAGTTTTCTCACAGCTAGGGTTTTTTTCCTGGCCAAGAGACAAAGCAATCACCTCCAGCTGCTAAGGGTGTTTCTATATAGATCTAGGCTTGGGGCATGCGTGGGTAGGGTCTGATGTGAGTTGAGAGCCGTTGGGAGACATCTCCCCAACCAGTGAGCTTGCTTGCCCCGGAAATTCTGGGTCTGCAGCGCACATACACTTATGGATATTGACGTCCACATACATGGACGGCTACATTAGGGTTGGCGTCAGTCGATATGGACGCTGACATATCATGGGCGTCCATCCATGTTGACGTCAAGACATTCTTCTTCCAGAACTTAAAATCATGCAGAACCATGCTTAATCCACACATATATGCACATGAAACCCATATGGTATAGTTTATACACCATTACACCCGATAACCATCCAATATTTACTATTAATCCTATACATACATACATAGGTACATCAAGGTAATAATAATAATACGCACATAAATATCTACACATGCATAAAACATCTAAGGTATAACATGTATCTTACTACACCTATGAAATCAATAACATTTATACCCATGCAAATATTATATTTATAATATGCATCATTTTCATGCACGTCATTTATGCAGGAACAAGTAAACAACATATTCATAAAGTATAAGCGGGAAAAGAAAATTCGGGGCCTTACAAAGCCTTTCAGGCCTGTGTGCATCTGTCGACAGGGACATTCTTGCTGTCGACAGATACACATTTTCTATAAATTCTTCATCATTCTTCATGATTTCTTCATGAGTATGTTCATATCATTGATGCAAGGGAGAATTTGGACTTAATATTCATTGCAACCTTTCATATTCACATAGTATCAAAGACATTGAATTAAACACAATGATTTTGATATAATATTTTGTGCTTGAGTCTAGGTTGTGTCATCTAGAAAACATTGATCAAATCTAATGATTTTAGTCTAACTCACTTGAATAACTCCCTTGTGGATTATCATGTTTCTAAAATAGTTTGATAAGTAAGAAGGTTTTTGAGCTTAATGTTTTGCATTAACCATTGACATTAAATAACCATTGACCTTGATTGTTAAAAAAAAAGAAAAAAAAAGAGAAAAGCTACATATTTCAAACACTCAAAAGTTCATAAATAGTATTTGAAATGGGACAAAGGCAGAGCAATGATGAGTATCACTAAGTAAACGGGGACATGGCCATCACAAATGTTTGTCTTCGCGTAAAAAAGTTTTTTCATTATCTCTGCACAATGGTACGATGGTCACTAACACTGAGTAACTGGGGGTACGGGCATCCCTCATGTCTACCTTCACGTCAAAAGGTAAAAGTGATCATAATTACCACTTTTCCCACATAAACTTGACAAAAGAAATTGTTCAAATGCTTGAAATAGAGTGGAGCCTCCAAATTTTAAATCAAGGGCAATGGGTTGTCTATTGTCAATTGTTCATGTAGACATTGCCTTCATTTACCAACTGAACATCACCCACTAAGGTATATGATTTTCTTCAATGGTTTTATTCAAAAGGGTTATTTTATTTTCATATGTTTTTGAATGATGTATTCTAAATGCTATAACTTGAGATTCCCGGAGTATTGTCTCTTAACCATTGTAGAATTTTTATGTGTCTTAATACTAGTGTTTATGACATTTTGTAGTGGGTATCAACCTATTCTCAACCTTGCAATCTCATTTGAACACTCATTCCCCACTCATATCTTTCACAATTCAGTTATGTGGTCACACAATTCTTTGCATCATTCTTATCCAATTGTGCATGACTTATCTTTTTAGATGTTGCCAAAAGGGGGAGAAACATCAATTGTGCATAAATTGGAAATTTTGTCATCATCAAAAAGGGGGAGAATGTTGGGTTCTCATATTGGAGAATGTTGGGTTACAACAAGTGTTTAAATGTTTTTGATGATGAGCAATACTAATTGATGTTATGTTTGTTTTTGATGATGAATATTTCATGATCAAGACAAAATTGATTTGTTATGAATGTGTGAAACATGATGAGAATGACAATTGGATGCAAATGAAACACATGTTTTATATGTTCATTATATCTCACTAATTATGTCTTTTAATGTAGGTGTGAATGTACACAAGACAAAGCCCAAAATCCAAGTGCAAAAGAACAAGACAAGTTGCTGAAATAGTGCACCTGTCAACAGATGATAGTGCATTTGTCAACAGATGAATAGTGCATCTGTCGACAGATGATTTTTGCCTATCGACAGATCCACTCAGAAATCTATTTCCAGAAAGCCCAGTCTTCTGGTTTTTGCAAACCTGTCAGCATCTGTCGGCTGTCGACAGACGGAGTTTTCTGAAGATCTAATGGCCGGGATATGATCTATATTTTGGTGTTTCCTTTTAGCATGACTCTCTATGCTTGGACACCACTATATATGGATCATATGAGGCTATTTTCGCAGCAAGGAGCCACCATACCAAAACCCTAAGCAAAGGTCAAGAAGAAGGCTTTCTTCCAGCTGCCCTGCTTCATCTCTCTGCCCAGAACAAAGAAGAACAACCTTCCAAGCGGAGTTGAAGCCGGTTCGTCCGTGGTTCAAGCTTCTCCATCAACTGATACTTGTCAAGACGAAGCTTGGAGTCTTCTGGACGACCAACGAGAAGAGATCTACATCGGGATTTGATTCTTCATCTCAAAACTCTTCTCTTTTCACTAATTTCATATATCTGTGTGTGTGCACTAATTTGAGATCAGTGCATGGATGTTGTGGAAGTGTGGATTGTTGTTATGATTGCTTGTTTGCATCAGACAACGTGGTGTGTGGATCAGATCAAGGCTAGAGGATCTGATCTGTTGTGAACCTGGTCTAGCGTGTGTGTGTGTGGTTGAGCCGTTGTGCTCGTGTGTGTGTGTTGTACTCAATTGTTGAGTAGTGTGTCCTTACTGTGTGGGGGGTGGACGTAGGAGTCACATGGTGTGATCTCCGAACCACCTAAAAAATCCCTTGTGCACTGTGGTTTGACTTGTGGTTTGCATTGTGTTGCGCTAGATGCATGCCTAGGGATTTCGTCTACACACTAACTGTTATTTTGCTCACACACATTGCATCAGATCAAAGGGGTTTTAATTGAGTAGATCTTTTAATCCGAAGTAATTTTTAAATTGCTTAAGTTTCCACTGCAAATCTATTCAACCCCCCCTTCTAGCTTTGCCATTACCGAGTATCCGATCCTAACTACCAGGTATATAGGATCTCAGGCATTGCCGTTACGCCAAAACTCGAGTTGTTGTGTAAGGATACCATCCTTCCTTTTAACCCACCACAGGGTACAGTCCCCCTGCTGGACAACTCAGCAACACCCGCAGGCAGGTCCACACCCGGACCTAGGCATGACTTGGCCAACCCGGCCTCCGCCACACCCTCATTCTCAGGTCTCCCCAGGGTGAGACGCTGACACGCGCACCTGCCTCGCAGCATGCCGCCCAACAATCTCCCCCCCAGCGGCACCTCTGGGAATCGAACCCGCGACCTGCTCTGATACCAGGTATATAGGATCTCAGGCATTGCCGTTACGCCAAAACTCGAGTTGTTGTGTAAGGATACCATCCTTCCTTATAACCCACCACAGGGTATAGTCCCCCTGCTGGACAACTCAGCAACACCCGCAAGCAGGTCCACACAGGGACCTAGGCATGACTTGGCCAACCCGGCCTCCGCCACACCCTCATTCTCAGGTCGCCCCAGGGTGAGACGCTGGCACGCGCACCTGCCTCACAGCATGCCGCCCAACAATCTTCTCTATAAGCACCTAGATCTTCATCTCCAAAGGATGGCTTCCTCCATGGGACCAACCTACTCTTTGTCTTATGGAGTCTTTAAAACTCATTTTGAAGAGCAGGAAGCACAGGCATGGGAAACCATCTCCCATTTTGCCTCTCTTTTGTCTCCTACTTATTATTTACTTGTACCTCCTCAAGATGAATGAAATACATTAATTTGTCTCAGTTTCCCTTTCTCTTCTTTCTTTGTCTCAGATTATGTTTTTGCTTACTGACAAAAAGGGCGAGAAAATTAGCATGTCTGAAATACATTCCAAAAACAAAATTTTTATTCAGACTCTTCATGTATTTATGATTATTGTTAAATAGAGAGAATTTTCATTCATGCTTATTGTTCAGTTTTGTCATCACCAAAAAGGGGGAGATTGATGATCAGTCTGTCCCCATGTAATTTTAATTAATTACATATGTATTTTAGTGATTAACAAAACTTCATCAATAATCTCTAACATATTTCATAAGTCTTAAGTACAGGAAAATTACCAAGGTTAATCAAGTCAATGTTGGTAAGTATTGTCTTACTAAAGCTTTAATCTTTTCAAAATGATATTTCTCTAAGTCCACATCGACTTCTGTTAAAAGTCATAACGATTTCATAAGTGTTTTTAACGATTTCCTTGTAAGACTGGAAAGTCATGTTGTTTCAAACAAGTCGATTATGTAACGATTCTATAAGTCATCGTAAATGATTTCTATAGAACTCACAACGTCATTGTAACGATTTCTTTAGAACTCGCAACGACTTGCTCGCCGTAACGATTCTATAAGTCATCGTAACGATTTCTTTAGAACTCGCAACGACTGGCTCGCCGTAACGATTCTATAAGTCATCATAACGATTTCTTTAGAACTCACAACGACTTGCTCGCCATAATGATTCTATAAGTCATTGTAACGATTTCTTTAGAACTCGCAACGACTAGCTCGCCGTAACGATTCTACAAGTCTTCGTAACGATTTCTTTAGAACTCGCAACGACTTGCTCGCCGCAACGATTTCTTAAGTAATCGCAATGATTTCTTTAGCGCTCATAACGACTTGCTTTCCATAACGATTTGTTAAGTGTTTCATAATGATTTCTTCAGTGAACATAACGACTTGCTTTCCATAACGATTTGTTAAGTGTTTTACAATGATTTCTTCAGTGAACACAACGACTTGCTTTCCATAACGATTTGTTAAGTGTTTCACAACGATTTCTTCAGTGAACACAACGACTTGCTTTCCATAACGATTTGTTAAGTGTTTCACAACGATTTCTTCAGTGAACACAACGACTTGCTTTCCATAACGATTTGTTAAGTGTTTCACAACGATTTCTTCAGTGAACACAACGACTTGCATTCGGTAACGATTTGTTAAGTGCTTATAACGATTTCTTCTGTGAATGCAATGATTTGCTGTGGCTCATAACGACTTGGTTAAAATGACTTAATCATAACGATTTCATAAGTCATATAGCCATCGATTTCATATCTTACATCGACTTGACATTTATCTTATCTCTTGAAGCGTTGACTAGTCTAAGTCCACGTATATATCTCTCTGACACTCCTGCATTTATGAGATCTGAACGTACCTCTGCATGCATACAGACGATATTATCCATTATCGTGCATATCCTGTCAATATCTTTTAGAAGAAACTGTTTGGCATTGCTATTTTGGTGAATATTTTTATCAATGTTTACTGACAACTAAAGACAGCCTAGTTGTCTACTGTTCTAGAATTTAATTTATGCAGGGTCCTAAAGACGTTCTGTCATACAACATTGCACCATACAGACGGTAGAAGACATTATCTCTTTGCGTGCTCAAACGGATAAAAGATTGTTGAAGCTTCCAAGTGTCAAGCAGTCTAACGACTACCAATCTAAGAGACAACGGTTACTTCAACGGGCGAATTTCAAATTGGAGATATAAATACAAGTCAGAGGTTCAGAAGATAAGATACACCAATAGACACAATGACAGATCAACTTCGATCAAGCTTTCAAATCTTCTGAAAGATTTCTAGAGCCAACAACTTCATTCCACTTTGTTTTTCGCTCTTTGCTCTCTACTATGTAGTGAAAATCTTGAGAGAGCTTGTATAGTTATGAGAGTGTGCTAAGCTTAGATTCTTTGCTCTCAGTGCTTTTTGCTTCAGATCTTGTTTTGTCAAAAGCTTGATCTAGGGGCTTGAAAACATTTCTTTGTCTTGTGTTGTTTCCCATCGGTTGTGAAGGAAGACCTGGTGGTATCCAGGGTGTTGTTTCCCTTCGGTTGTGAAGGAAGACCTGGTGGTATCCAGGGTGCTGTTCCCTTCGGTTGTGAAGGAAGACCTGGTGGGGTATCCAGGGTGGTATTTCCCTTCGGGTGTGAAGGAAGACCAGCTGAGCTGGGTGTTGTAGCGTCGTTAGGGGGACTGTACCCTATCTAGTGAAATCCTGAGTTGTTGCTCAGGGACTGGACGTAGGACTCCTAGGGAGAGGAGGTCCGAACCAGGATAATTCTTTGTGTCGTGTGTTTGCTTTCCTTGTGTGATTGTTATTTGAACTAACAGTTACTAACCTCCATCGAAGAACGTTTGTGTGAATGTTTTTACTTACAGGTATCTTCTAGATTAATTTTAAAGACCCATTCACCCCCCCTCTGGGCTCGTCAACTGGGCAACAAAAAGTGCTATACTATACCCATTGTGCTTTTGCTATACTTTGTGCTATATGTGCTATGGCCATCTTGCTATTTGTGCTGTGAGACCCAAAATTTTTCCGTCATTTTATATTGAGCATGCGATATTTACATGTCATAAATAGTGTACGTATTAAAATTTTCGCATACTACAACTACAAAATGTTCATGTGCATATGTGTGTATGTATATTATTTTCGTGAATATAAGAAACTAGCCAATTTTGTATATAGGGTATTTATTTAAATATTATGCATGATATTCTAAAGTAATGTTACTCATATAATGTGAAGTGCCATCATGTAACTTGTAAGCATATATGATTTTACTTCTGTACATGTATTATAATTAAATGTATATATTATCTAATGGTTGAGATGCATATTGTGTTTAATTATTCCATGCATATTATATGTAGCTATGATGTGTATATATGTGCACATACATATTAATCTTGTTCGAATTATATATTTATTTCTAAGCATGATAAATTGTTATGATGTGTGAACAATAATGTGAATTGTGTATGTATCTAAACGGTGTAGGCATGTATATACATATATGTTTATCCTTATGTATGTTATAAGTATGATTACTCATGAGTATACGCATGTATACATATATCTATACGCCCATCCTGTGCAAATGATAATTGTTGATTATTAGCATGCTAAATTGTTTATAGTGTATATGGTACTTAAATAATACGGTGCATGCAAAATATATCAAAATATTATAAGCAAGCTATATTTATGTAAATTCATGCATGTTGTACTAAATTATACTTTGTACGCGTATAGATGTATAAATCTAATGTTGTACATATGATATTTACTTATTGCAATAACCATTGACTTGATTATGACATGTACGATATCTAGATAATAGAGTGTGTATTACATTTATATATATATATTCGTGCATAATACATGCAACTATGGTGCATATGTATACATATGTATGTCACTTCATGCATATTATCTTTAATTGAGATTAGTGCAAGTTATAAATATAAATAATGTGTAATGCATGTATTTTATGTGGTAAGGATATATATAATTATTTTTACATATACTAAATCATTTAGATATATTTACGCATTTATTTTGGGGTTTGGCGGGGTCTTGACTGCACTGTGCAGTTGGCGGCCAAGACCTGGACGCCAGTGTGGTTGGCGTCCACATCCCTGGACGCCAACCCACAGTGGGTGGCCACCCCCTGGACGCCAACCCCCTATTGGCGGCCAACCCCTTGACGTCAACTGTGCAGTTGACTACAACCGATGTTGACGTCAATATCCTCCTGCGTGACAGTTCCATATTTGTTAATGCTCGCTTTATGGCCGGTTACAGTTTAGGAAACCCTTCCTAAACCTTGGGTAACCTACCCCAGTGCGTGCCCAACCTATCCAACTTTATAAAAACCCATTTTCTGGCCACACAAAGCCCTTTTGGTCATTGGGAAACCCTAGTATTTTCTGTGAGAAAAGCTGGACTTCCCAAGCTTTGATCCGGCGACTGGAAGATTTTCTGGGAGATCTACGACGACTGGAGCGTAGTCCAACCATCAAGGAGGCATCCCCGACCACGAGGAATGACCTACAACGACTGGAGAACCAGATCAAAGGAGTTTCTGAGCACCCTCTTGCTTTGGCCGAGGAGGGCTTCAACAGCAAGATTTGATCTTCTAGGATTTTATTAGAGGCAAGTAACCTATCTACATCATCCCTATACATGTCCCCTAGGTCCTAGAATTTTTACGGATTTTTCCTTGAGTCTTGGAGCCTCCAATTTCCCTGTACATGTGAGTGTGACTGTGCAGATTATTGTCTGGAAGTTGACGACAACATCCCCTGCCGTCAAGTTCATCAGTTGACGGCAAGAGATGTTGCAGTTAACCCAGTTGGCGGCCAGGACTGTGCAGTTAAGTTCTTCAATGTTTTGAAAAATGCTGTTTAATATATTTTAATAATTTTTGGGTATGTTTTCCTGTTGAAATTTTTATGAGGGGTCAAGGGTGACTAGTAGGTCATGTCATGAGGTTTTCGTAAATTTTCATGAAATTTGTTAATTATTAAAATTCTGGAGATTGAGTTATGCCATAAGATAAGCATGTTTAATCTGTGTAAATAGGATATTTGTGAGTTCAGGTTTGGTGAATTTTATGTAATGATATGGTTATTGTATGAACGTATTGACACCATCATATTAGTCTATTTTACTGAAATTTTTGTTTAAGATAAATTAGTGATAAATGCACCTGTACAGTGATTTAACTGTTATAAATATGTTTCTGTTCAGAAAATTTTGAAAATTTGAGAATGTGTTCTATTTGCTGTCCTTAACTTGTGATAAAAATTTCGTGAAATTCTGATGACAGTAGGTATTTTCATGGTTTTAAATGTGAAAATAGCCATGTTAAGCATGTTAGAGTTAATCATGGGTAAAGCAAAGGTTAGCAGCATGTTAATGCCTTGTTTTGAGTGATTTTTCACTGTTAAACAGCAATGTGAATTTTTGTATATGGAAATGGGATGAAAAATATGTGTATGGGCATGTGTAAAAGGTGATAAGAATGATAAAGTGATTAATGAAATATTTAGTCATGTATGACACTGCTACCATAGGGGTCTGAGAGCTATACCATAGAAAAGTCCCTATGGAAGGCTCAACATTATGAGATAAATCCTAAGGACATTAGGATAAAATCCTGGAGGTGGACAAGTACCGCTGGTTAGGGTGGAGAGGGCTTCTCCCGGTTCTGCGCAGTTACCTAGATTTGCCACCGTATTGCTTAGGTGACAAATATGTGAAACTGAGTGCTAAGTGCTAAGTGATAAGCACTAAGTGCTAAAGTGATTGTTTTCCTCTACTTGGTAGTTAGGACTATGTGTCATAGCAACTTAAGAGTTTAAATGTGAATATAGTGTAAAGTGATAAATGTGAATGTAAGAGTAAAGGAAATGGAAGGAGTGAGAATTGATATGAAAGGGAAGAGTAAAAGATAATAAAAGTATAATTTCATGTGAAAACCAATATATTAATACATGTGTAATTACTTATGTCATTCATGTGTCACCATCATAATTATAATATCATGTTTAGTATTATGTGATATAGTTTAACCATCTCCATATGGTGGTGTGTATGAATATGTGCATGTAAAGATGTAAAGAAACGCAATGTAGACAATTGAGTATGTAGAATTGACAAATGAATAAGATGACATGAAAATAAGTGTAAATCCATGTAATTAAGTTTAATTCATGTCAAAACAGCAAGCTAAATGAGATTTTGTTTTTGATAAACACACGAAATAATGTTTAAGTTCCATGATAGAATTGGTATTCATTTAGTATGTAGTTTCATGCTTAATTTGTAGATGATTGCCATCCGATTTGAATGTGTATTAAATCTTCATTCCATGTTTAATAAAGGTGATATCATGGTGAATTATTCATATTAAAATAGAAAATGAAATGTGTAAATAAATGAGAAAAGTGCATGTGAAAAATAAATAGAGATCATGTTAGGTTGTTATCTACGTTATGTATAATTGCATGTTCTAATTGGTAGAGCTGTTACACAATAAGGAAAAATGTTTAGATTAATATATCATGTTACATGATAGGTGTTTAAGAGTTCATATGTTCATGTCATGTATGTATTAATTGGATTATGCTTAACTATGATAGCATGATTATTATCATATTATGTAGTTTACTAGAAAACATGTGCAAGTGTCGTGAGTGTATGATAAATTGTACATTAAAATAGCAAGTTAGTTGTATGAAAAAGTGACGTGAATACATGAGAATTTGACCAAATACTGTGCTAAAAGTATTCATCATCTTGTACATAACCTTGTATTTAAATTTGATTAAATTATGCAATGATATGATAAAGATCTGAACCATGTATCATAGAATATATAAAATGTGTAGAGAACTTGTGTAGATGTATGTTATTTTTATGATTTAATATGAGCATGTGTTAATCTGGAATGTGTTTGGGAAACATGGGTGTTGTTAACTATAAAAAACTTGTGCTATGTGAATTAACGTGATTAGTATGATAGCATGTGTTTCATTATTGTTGGTAGCTTAATGTGTATGTGATATGTATAAGTTTGATGCTTTAGATTACTTGCTAAGTCTTGTAAGACTCATACTTGCTTCGGCGTACAGGTGTGACAGGTTATCCAGTAGCTGAGGAGAGAATAGTGAAGATTGATACTGAATACAAGGAGTAGCACTTGAGGAGATTTTATTTTTGGTAGTTGCTTTAATTTATAGTTGAATAATGTTATTCATATGGACAATTTACAGACAATGTAGTTCTCTTCAAGTTGTAATAATGTGGACTCTAGTACTTTCTTTTACTATATAGACTGTGGAATGTATGGTGATGATGGAATGAAATATAATATTTCTTTTAATTCCGTTGTACTCTTTATTATTCATGGACATATCAACCTTATCGTTTAGTGTTGGGTTACTATCCCACTGTGACGATGCTCTTTGTACCGATGGAGATTGGTATAATCGTACCGGTATAAAGGGGGTCGTTACAGAGATTGGTATCAGAGACTTCAAGCACCAGCCAAAGAGAAGGAGGATTTCATTCTTTTTCCGGAGATGGCACCGATGACGTTACTAGAGGTACTTGAATCAATTTTCGAGGACGAAGATCTTTTTCTTGGGGGGGAGAGTGTGAGACCCCGAATTTTTCCGTCATTTTATATTGAGCATGCGATATTTACATGTCATAAATATAGTGTACGTATTAAAATTTTCGCATACTATAACTACAAAATGTTCATGTGCATATGTGTGTATGTATATTATTTTTGTGAATATAAGAAATTAGCCAATTTTGTATATAAGATATTTATTTAAATATTATATTTCATTCCATCATCACCACACATTCCACAGTCTATATAGTAAAAGAAAGTACTAGAGTCCACATTATTACAACTTGAAGAGAATTACATTGTCCGTACATTGTCCATATGAATAACATTATTCAACTATAAATTAAAGCAACTACCAAAAATAAAATCTCCTCAAGTGCTACTCCTTGTATTCGGTATCAATCTTCACTATTCTCTCCTCAGCTACTGGATAACCTGTCACACCTGTACGCCGAAGCAAGTATGAGTCTTACAAGACTCAGCAAGTAATCTAAAGCATCAAACTTATACATATCACATACACATTAAGCTACCACAATAATGAAACACATGCTATCATACTAATCACGTTAATTCACATAGCACAAGCTTTTTATAGTTAACAACACCCATGTTTCCCAAACACATTCCAGATTAACACATGCTCATATTAAATCATAAAAATAACATACATCTACACAAGTTCTCTACACATTTTATATATTCTATGATACATGGTTCAGATCTTTATCATATCATTGCATAATTTAATCAAATTTAAATACAAGGTTATGTACAAGATGATGAATACTTTTAGCATAGTATTTGGTCAAATTCTCATGTATTCACGTCACTTTTTCATACAACTAACTTGTTGTTTTAATGTACAATTTATCATACACTCATGACACTTGCACATGTTTTCTAGTAAACTACATAATATGATAATAATCATTCTATCATAGTTAAGCATAATCCAATTAATACATACATGACATGAACATATGCACTCTTAAACATCTATCATGTAACATGATATATTAATCTAAACATTTTTCCTTATTGTGTAACAGCTCTACTAATTAGAACATGCAATTATACATAACGTAGATAACAACCTAACATGATCTCTATTTATTTTTCACATGCACTTTTCTCATTTATTTACACATTTCATTTTCTGTTTTAATATGAATAATTCACCATGATATCACCTTTATTAAACATGGAATTAAGATTTAATACACATTCAAATCGGATGGCAATCATCTACAAATTAAGCATGAAACTACATACTAAATGAATAGCAATTCTATCATGGAACTTAGACATTATTTCGTGTGTTTATCAAAAACAAAATCTCATTTAGCTTGCTGTTTTGACATGAATTAAACTTAATTACATGGATTTACACTTATTTCATGCCATCTTATTCATTTGTCAATTCTACATACTCAATTGTCTACATTGCGTTTCTTTACATATTTACATGCACATATTCATTCACACCACCATATGGAGATGGTTAAACTATATCACATAATGCTAAACATGATATTATAATTATGATGGTGACACATGAATGACATAAGTAATTACACATGTATTAATATATTGGTTTTCACATGAAATTATACTTTTATTATCTTTTACTCTTCCCTTTCATATCAATTCCCACTCCTTCCATTTCCTTTACTCTTACATTCACATTTATCACTTTACACTATATTCACATTTAAACTCTTAAGTTGCCATGACACATAGTCCTAACTACCAAGTAGAGGAAAACAATCACTTTAGCACTTCGCGCTTATCACTAATCACTTAGCACTCACTTTCATATATTTGTCACCTAGGCAATGTGGTGGCAAATCTAGGTAACTGCGTAGAACCGGGAGAAGCCCTCTCCACCCTAACCAGTAGTACTTGTCCTCCTCCAGGATTTTATCCTAATACCCTTAGGATTTATCTCATAACGTTGAGCCTTCCATAGGGACTTTTCTATGGTATAGCTCTCAGACCCCTATGGTAGCAGTGTCATACATGGCTAAATATTTCATTAATCACTTTATCATTCTTATCACCTTTTACTCATGCTCATACACATATTTTTCATCCCATTTCCATTTACAGAAATTCACATTACTGTTTAACAGTGATAAATCACTCAAAATAAGGCATTAACATGCTGCTAACCTTTGCTTTACCCATGATTAACTCCAACATGCTTAACATGGCTATTTTCACATTTAAAACCATGAAAATACCTACTGTCATCAAAATTTCACGAAATGTTTATCACAAGTTAAGGACAGTAAATAGAACACATTCTCAAATTTTCAAAATGTTTTGAACAAAAACATATTTATAACAATTAAATCACTGCACAGGTGTATTTATCACTAATTTCTCTTAAACAAAAATTTCAGTAAAATAGACTAATATGATGGTGTCAATATGTTCATACAATAACCATATCATTACATAAAATTCACCAAACCCGAACTCACAAATATCCTATTTACACAGATTAAACATGCTAATCTTATGGTCATAACTCAATCTCCAAAATTTTAATAATTGAAAATTTACATGAAAATTTACGAAAACCTCATGACATGACCTACTAATCACCCTTGACCCCTCATAAAAATTTCAGCAGGAAAACACACCCAAAAATCATTTAAATATATTAAACAACATTTTTCAGAACATTGATGAACTTAACTGCACAGTCCTGGCCGCCAACTGGGTTAACTACAACATCTCTTGCCGTCAACTGATGAACATGACGGCAGGGGATATTTTCATCAACTTCCAGACAGTAATCTGCACAGTCACACTCACATGTACGGGGAAATTGGAGGGTCCAGGACTCGAGGAAAAATCCGTAAAAATTCTAGGACCTAGGGGACATGTATAGGGATGATGTACATAGGTTGCATGCCTCTAATAAAATCCTAGAAGATCAAATCTTGTTGTTGATGCCCTCCTCGGCCAAAGGAAGAGGGTGCTCAGAAACTCCTTTGATCTGGTTCTCCAGTCGTTGTAGGTCGTTCCTCGGGGTTGGGGATGCCCCCTTGATGGTTGGACTACGCTCCAGTCGTCGTAGATCTCCCAGAAAATCTTCCAGTCACCGGATCAGAGCTTGGGAAGTCCAGCTTTTCTCACAGAAAATACTAGGGTTTCCTAATGACCTAAAGGGCTTTGTGCGGCCAGAAAATGGGTTTTTATAAAGTTGGATAGGTTGGGCACGCACTGGGGTCGGTTAATTCCGATGTACTATTTTATTATTCATGGACATATCAACCTTATCGTTTAGTGTTGGGTTAGTATCCCACTGTGACGATGCTCTTTGTACCGATGGGGATTGGTATAATCGTGCCGGTATAAAGGGGGTCATTACATGTGCTCTACTCGACACTTGTGCTATATTTAGAAAGCTTGTGCTATTTTCATCATGCGCTATCCTGCTATCTTTTACTTGATGCTCTCGCTCTCTATCTTTAGTTATTCTGCGATCTAATGCATTAATTATTTAAAGCATGCTTGACTATTGAGATTTAAGTCTTACTGGGCGTTATCGCTCACACTGAGTTATTTGTCGTTGTGTTCTCAGGTGAGACCGAGGATGACACATACACTCAAGAGGACGGAAACGACCAGGAGTGAAGTCATGAGTACCCTAGTGTCTTAGTACTATGTTAGAGTGTTAGTTAGTCTTTGCTTTATTTCAATGTAATTGGGCCCTATAGAATGGCTTTGATATTAGTGGTTGTAACTAGACATTTGAAAAGTTATTAATGAGAAGAATTGCTTTAGTATTTATTCTTGTCCAATGGTTTGATGTCTAGTACTCGCTCTGTACCCGTTTACTTGCAACTGCCTCACGTTTCGATATTCCGCATCAGGGCGTAACAGTTTTGTGGTATCAGAGCCTAGGTTATTCTTAAGTATAGGATGATCTAGGTTGACATGTCTCGACTAGAGTCAATTATCCTACCTATGTGAGTTGTGGTTAGAGCCATGGGTAACTAGCTAAAATGAACTCACACACGCACGAATTAAATTCCACATCAATATCCTGACAATAAGTTATGTTTATAGGAACCAAGCAATCGAGATGACTACTGAACGTGCTCAAATGAGGGGCATGCAAAAGACCATCCAAGAACTGACTCGTGCGATTGTGCAAGCTACCCAAGGTGGGAGAAACCGCGGCGGTGCAGGCGAGCTGCATCGTAACTTCAGGAGCTTGAACCCACCTAGGTTCAGTGGATCTACGGATCTAGATGAGGCCGAGCATTGGCTAAAGGAGACGGAAAGAATTTTCTGTGTTATGCAATGTGCAGCAGGGGACAAGCTACTAATGGCTACATTTCAACTTGAAAAGGACGCCCGCACTTGGTGGGAGTCTGTGGAAGCGACCCGAGCCAATGGTCAGTTCACTTGGGCCGAATTCAAAGAAGCCTTCAATTCCAAATACTTCTCCGAGCATGTGCAAGAAAGGAAGGCCGCGGAATTTTCTGCTCTCAAGCAGAGGAGCCTGATAGTGGCCAAGTATGAAGCCCAGTTCTCTAGACTGGCAAGGTATGCTGAACACCTAGTGAATACACAGAGAATGAAGGCTAAGCGCTTTCTCAACGGCCTTAAGCCTCAATACATTACCCAACTGGCACCTCTCGACATCCAGACCTATGCCGAGATGGTAAAGAAAGCTCAGCTGCTGGAAGATGCTACGGACTTCACTAACCATATCAAAGGGAAGTTCGTAAAGAAAGAATTGTCATCTGGTCCGTCATCTGCTAAGCCGAACAATGGCAAGAAGCATCCCTTCAACATCACGGAGGGACCCAGCCAAGAAAGGAAACCCAAGGTCTTCGTACCCAACACTCCAGCAATAAGCAACTACAAGCATTGTGACAAGCCAGGTCACACAGCTGATGAATGCTAGGGGAAAGTCGGTGCATGTCTGCACTGCGGAAGTCGCAAGCACCGTATTTGCGAGTGCCCGCTTCTGAAATAACACGTGAGGTGCACTGCTGTGCTCAAGAAACAGGGATGACTACAAGCCCTGCATAATGAAGAGCCCGCCGAGGAAGGTGGTGTAGTGGAAGGTACCCTACAAGTTTTCTCCTTATTAGCATTTGTTTTATTTGATACTGGAGCAACTGATTCATTTATATTCAAAACTTTACTGATACCCTGACTGCAAAACCTATATCCTTGGGTTGTAAATTCTTTGTCACAACGCCACTAGGAGAGAAGGAGAAATTGAACAAGTACTTTCCATCCGCCGATGTAATGATCGGAGACCATAACCTAAATACTGACCTGGTGTGTATGCCCATAGAAGGCTATGATGTAATTCTGGGAGCCGACTGGTTGTCCACATATGGGGCAAGTGTCGACTGTAAGAAATGGAAGGTTACCTTTAGTGATTTCCCTAAGTTGTCATTCACTGGGATCAGACATAAGAGACGGATGTCTCTAGTCTCTGCCATAAAAGCCCACAATATGATAAGGAAAGGGTGCATTACTTTCCTAGCAGCTGTAGTTGTTGAAAAGAAGGGTTCTAAGATAGAAGACATCCACATAGTCTAGAACTTCCCCGATGTGTTTCCGGAAGATTTGCCAGGGATTCCCCCGGAATGAGATGTCAACTTCGCCATAGAGTTGATCCCTGGAGTTGCCTTGGTATCACGTCAACCGTACCAGATGTCCCCAGCCGAGTTGAAAGAATTGAAGGCACAACTGATGGAACTATTAGAGAAGGGGTTCATCAGACCAAGTACTTCCCCATGGGGAGTACCGGTGCTATTCCTTAAGAAGAAGGATAGATCGATGAGGCTATGCATCGACTATCATCAACTCAATCAGCTAACCATCAAGAACAAGTACCCATTGCCTAGGGTTGATGAACTTTTTGACCAAATATTTGGAGCTCAGTATTTCTCCAAGATCGATATCTTCAGAACGGCTTTCAGGAGCAGGTATGGACACTATGAATTCGTCGTTATGCCTTTTGGTCTAACCAATGCTCCTGCAGCCTTTATGCAACTTATGAACAGCATATATCGGCCATACCTTGACAAGTTCGTGGTCGTCTTTATCAACGATATCCTCATATATTCAAAGACCAAAGAGGAGCATGAAGACCACTTGAAGATTGCACTGCAAGTCTTGCGAGATAATAAGCTGTACGCAAAACTAAGCAAGTGTGAATTCTGGCTCGAAGAAGTGTCCTTCTTGGGCCATGTCATCTCAAAGGATGGCATCTCCATTGATCCCTCCAAAGTCGAAGCTGTACTCAATTGGGAGAGACCAACCAACATCACAAAAATCAGACGCTTCTTAGGATTGGCTGGCTACTACAGGCGGTTCATTAAGGACTTCTCTAAGATCGCCGTCCCTCTCACACGACTGACATGAAAGGAGAATCCATACTCCTGGAGTAATGAGTGTGAGAAAAGTTTCCAAACTCTTAAATATTGTCTTACCTCAGCATCTGTTCTCGCTCTGCCAATAGAGGGAGAAGGTTTCTCTGTCTACACCGATGCCTCAGGAATTAGACTAGGGTGTGTATTGATGCAGAAGGAGAAAGTCATCACCTATTCATCCCGACAATTGAAGACTCATGAAGTCAACTACCCTGTGCATGATCTAGAGTTGGCTTCCGTGGCCTTCGCCTTAAAGATCTGGAGACATTACTTGTATGGTGAGAAATTCACTATCTACTCAGACCATAAAAACCTGAAGTACTTATTTTCCCAGAAGGAACTCAACATGAGACAGAGAAGATGGCTAGAGTACTCAAAGGAATTTGACTTCAACATCCAATACCATCTAGGCAAGGGTAATGCCATGGCTGATGCTCTTAGTAGGAAGCCGATAGCATGTGTTTCAAGTCTAGTCCTTGGCTAGATTCAACTACTAGAATAATTCGCAAGGTTAGACTTAACTATTAAACATAGGGATGATCGAGTCTTGGTTGACAATATCAAGATTCAATCCGACTTGCTGGAAGAGATTAAAGTTTAACAAGATAATGATCCATTCTTAGTTCGCATCAAGGAAACCTTAGCCGAAAGATCGGACTTTGCTATGACTGAGGATGGAAGACTGATGTTCCAAGGGAGGACATGCGTTCCCGACAATGATTAACTGAAGAGGAAGCTAATGGATGAAGCTCACAAGATAAAGTACACTATCCACCCTGGAGGTACCAAAATGTATCAAGACATGAAAAGAACATTTTGGTGGCCGAACATGAAGAGAGAGGTAGCCGAACATGCCGCCCATTGCCTTACATGCCAACAAGTAAAGGTGGAACACATGCACCCTGCTGGCGTACTAAGACCACTAGACATCTCGGAATGGAAGTGGGAAAGCATTGGCATGGACTTCATCATGGGTTTACCCAAGACTCGTGGTGGACTCGACGCCATATGGGTCATTGTCGATCGACTAACCAAATCTGCCCACTTTCTAGCCATAATGAGTAAGTGGTCGGTAGAAGTACTAGCTGCCTTATATGTCAAAGAGATTGTAAGACTACATGGAGTTCCATCATCTATAGTCTAGGATCGAGATCCGAGATTCACATCTCATTTTTAGAAAGGACTGCAAGGTGCACTGGGTACTAAACTCAACTTTAGTACCACATTCTACCCACAAACTGATGGGCAAACTGAAAGAACCAACCAAATAGTGGAAGACATGTTGAGAGCTTGCACTATAGACTTCCAAGGATATTGAAACGAGCACCTATCCCTTATTGAGCTCACCTATAACAATAGTTACTAGGCGAGCATCAAGATGGCACCATTCGAAGCTCTTTATGGTAGAAACTGTAGATCTCCTACATGCTGGAATGAGGTTGGAGAATAGCAATGGCTAGGCCCAGACATGGTACAATGTACAACAAGAGAGATTCAGGTGATTAGGGATCGGCTCAAGATTGCTCAGTCCAGACAAAAGAGCTATGCCGAAAAAAGAATGAGAGATTTAGAATTTCAAGTCAGTGACCATGTATTTCTAAAAGTATCACCTACCCGTGGGATCCAGAGGAATGGTGTAAAGGGGAAGCTCTGTCCTAGATTTATCGGTCCTTGTGAAGTACTCGAAAGGATTGGTGAGGATCTGGCACGTGTACATAATGTGTTCCATGTCTCCATGCTTAGGATATATGTATATGATCCTACACATATCATTCGCCATGAGAAGTTGGTGTTGAACACGGACACGACATATGAAAAAAAGCCAGTCAAGATATTAGAATGGAAGGTGCAATAGCTCAGGAACCGTTCCATTCACATGGTTAAAGTCTTATGGAATAATCGCGGATGGAAGAAGCTACATGGGAATCGGAAGGAACCATCAGACGGAACTATCCCGATCTTTTCGGTAAGACATTCTCTCCATTATGATCATATGAATTTGGTGGCCAAATTCTTTTAAGAGAGGGAGGATGTAGCAACCTGGATTTTTGGAAAAATAAAAATTTAATAAAAAAAATAAAAGCAATTAGAAAATCAAATAAAAGAGAATTAAATAAAACCCATTAAATGAAAATAAGTAATGGGCTTTATTAAATGGACCCTTTAAATTTTATTGGGCCAACATAGGGATTTTAAAAAGGAGAATAATAGGAAAATACCTTAAATTTGTAACTCAATTATTACTTAAATAGAAAAGAGGTATTTAATGCATTAAATAGGAAGTTGGAGTTAGATTTGAATTCCTAAACCTACCCTAGTTGCTTGGCCACGAAATTAGTTCCCTTCCTAACCCAATTAGAAGTTCTCAAAGTTGGAAAGGGTGAGAGAAATAGGAAATCCCGAAATTTAATAGGAATTAGAGTCCTATTAGGAATTAGAAACATAAGAGACATAAATACTCTCCTAAACCCCCATGGCTGGCCTTAGCTCATTGCCAAGAGTTGTTGGACCAAGAGGAGAGGCCAAGGAGGAGGAGAATTCATTGGGAGAAGGATGCTCAAGCTCTCAACCCCCGTTCTTCGAGTTCTAGCCCTAGAGAAGGAAAATGACTAAAGGTAGGCATTCTCATGAGCAAAAACTAATTAAATTCATTTGTAGATTGTTCCAACCACCAGGAATAAAAGACCCTCTCGTTTCATAATTTTCCATCGAGCAAATATTTTCTTCTGGATTTTTGAAGTTCTGTACATACCATGACCCTGAACCCTCATGTTAAATTCATATCTCCATGTATGCTTGATCTCAAGCCTCGAGATTTTTACTGGAGATACTTCCTGATGTTAGAAATATTTTGCCCCTAAAATCCCTAATTTTCATCCAGTATGTTGCACGAATTTAATCGTTTACCCTCACTGTACCATGTTCTATGTTACTCATACTTGATCATGTTCAAATCTAGTCAAGACTATGTTTATTTTCCAATTCCTAATTACTGGAAGTACTCTTGTATGTCTAGGTCTGTTTAAAACTGATTTCGTGATTTTTCATCATCTGTACAATTAGTTATGGATTTTTAAATGACCCTATGTCAAAATATGGAAAGTCTGGACCGAAATCCGAGATAAGTCCTTTACCTTTTCGGAATCAGGTTCAGAACCTGAGATTGCGACGGCCTGATAGGCCTCATTCTCAGGGCTGATCGCGACAGTGTACCCCATCGCATTCTGAACGCGACAGGCCCTGTCGTCGCATTTTGGCCGCCTGACCTGACCAACCCGTTGCGTTCTGTACAAGACCCTGTCGTGTTCCGCTTGACCCCATCGCGATCCTTACAAGGGTGCGTCGCATTCTGGGATTTTAGCATGAAAGCCCATGATTTGTTATGCTCTAACTTTCTACAGTGTCTATACTGGTTGTTAGCAGTCACCAACATAGTAAATTAACTATTCTAATTATGAGCATGAAATGAAGGGTTTAAAAGACACTCACATGATCACTTTCCATCTATGATTCTCTTAACACATGCACACACTTGAACCATCCAATTAGACTTGACTTGGCAATGAAAATATCCCATAATACATCTGGTAATTTATTGCAATAATGTATATAAATTGCCTTATTTTAAATATACTTGTCTTCATTTCTCGCGTTGTTTTGGGAACACCGATACCGATGCTCCACTGTTCTAGAATTCCTCTAGAACGTCGAGCACTTGTTTCTATATACACACTCTCTCTTGACTTGGACGAACTCTCCGTCGAATATTCCTTCTGTCAGACTAGTAAGTCTTTGATCAAGGCCTCCGTAAGTCTCCTCCGTCCATGGATTCCCACATGGTCGACGAGCTGGTTGTACCCTAACACCTATGAAACCCTTTAGGGATAATATGGTCCGAACGGCTGTTAGAAGTTTGCTCTTATCTTGAATTACACCGGACCTCTGAACCTGTGCATAACAAGGCCAGCGGAAAGGTAGTGAATTCCACCTGACTGCCAACACCAATAGCGCGTGTTGTGCAACTGTTACTATCGCATGTTACTCGATGTGTTACGTGCATTGTCCCTTAGCTCTCATCTACACTCTACTCATCTATTCATGATCACTCTACTATCTCGTCTATTCATCTTGTACTCTCATCTATTTCTTGGTACTCTCTATTGGTCATTGACTGATTGTCTAAAGATAAACAATATAACCAATGCCTGGCAATATATAAAGGGCCCGATCTGGTCTTGGGATGTGCGCCCGAGAGTGCTAGTGCCCATAGGAGTTAAATGATCAGAGTGTTTGGCATTACACTTGAGTGCTATCTATCTCGACTATCAAAACGACAATCAAAAGTGCTATATTATCTCATTGTCTATTGAAAAAAGTGCTATACTATACCCGTTGTGCTATTGCTATACTTCGTGCTATATGTGCTATGGCCATCTTGCTATTTATGCTCTACTCGACACTTGTGCTATATTTAGAAAGCTTGTGCTATTTCCATCATGTGCTATCCTGCTATCTTTTACTTGACTCTCTCACTCTCTATCTTTAGTTATTCTGCCATATAATGCACTAATTATTTAATTGAGATTTAAGTCCTACTGGGCGTTATCACTCACCCTACATTATTTTTTGTTGTGTTCTCAGGTGAGACCGAGGATGACACATACACTCAAGAGGACGGGAACGACCAGGAGTGATGTCATAAGTACCCTAGCGTCTTAGTACTATGTTAGAGTGTCAGTTAGCCTTTGCTTTATTTCAATGTAATTGGGCCCTATAGAATGACTTTGATATTAGTGGTTGTAACTAGACATTTGGAAAGTTATTAATGAGAAGAATTGCTTTAGTATTTATTCGTAACCAATGGTTTGATGTCTAGTACTCTCTCTGTACCCGTTTACTTGCAAGTGCCTCACGTTTCGATATTCCACGTCGAGATGTGACAATAACAATTTAAATGACGTAAATAATATGTACCGTTATTAAACAAAGAAAACTGCAACTTCAAATATATATCTGATGTCGTAGGGGAACCCCTCCCACTACTCAACCTCCTCTCAGAACTGGAGCCCGATCGTGCTCCACACACCATATCTTCATAAGGAACATCTTGCTTATATTGAAAGTGGGCAACTTTAAATATACTGAACATATGTGAAAAAATTCTACCCATTTTTAAATGATATCCATTTCCTCCACAGATGATGACGATATATCTAATTGAACCACATCTTCATCATCATCTTCACATTCATCACTGGTATATTCCTCCTCCTCATTAGAATCTTTAGCAGACACTTGACCTACATCAATATATGTTTGCCTTCCACTACTCCCTTTTATCTCACGTGGATCGACTTCTTCGACCTCATTTCTTTTAGACAAGCAAATTGGCTCTTCAGATTCGTCTACTCCTATATGAGTTGTCATCTCTACATCATCAACCAAGTCTTCTTAAAAGAATTCAGCGTTGACCACTTCAGGTGTCTGATCAGTCATGTCCAATTCATAACCAGAGAATAGTCTAGACTTAACTTTGCAAACTGACCACCAATCATTTCGTTCTTTGTTCGTAGATGATAGATAGCTTGTATAGTACACTTGCTGAGCTTGTGTGGCTAAACTGAATGGATTATAAGTATTTAATTTGGACTTATGTTTAAGCTCGACAATCTCATGTGTTGTGTCATTTCGAATGGAATTCGGATCAAACCAATGACACTTGAACAAGAATATATGCTTGTCTTGTTCTAGATATTGCAATTATAAGATCTCCTCTAAAATACTATGGTAGTCATATTCATTTTCATTATACGTACTTCCTTTAACACATACGCCGCTGTTCATGGTAGACTTACTCTGCCTATAGTCTTTTGTGTGAAATCTATACCCATTCACAATAAATCCAGGATAGTTCTGTGCACTTTTTGATGAGCCATAGGCTATTTGGTGAACTCTTTCATCAGTAATGAAACCTTGTTCAACCTATGTATAGAGAAGATTAGTTAAAAAGTGAACATAACTTATCTTTCGTACTCTTTGAGGATGTACACTGACACGTTTTCTTAGCCATAAGGCCAATGACTTCTCTTGTTCTTTTTCAACCTCATAATCACTGAGATGTGGATTTCTTTGAATTATTTCTAAATCAAATTGTCTACAATATGAATGGAAGACTACCTTCAATAGCTAGAAGAAGGGCAAAGAAGTTATGTACACAATAAATTGTGAGTTCAAAACTTACTTAACATAACACTCAAGCTCAGCACAATTTAAAAGAATATATCTCTGCGGCGCATAACTCTTTGTCATCAAGCTTGTTAGTTGACGAATGTCTGAACGCATGTCCAGGATGATTAAATATGGAGAGTCGATCTGAACACATAGATTCCCCCCCCCCCCCTCATCATTATGTGGAGGTTGAGTACGATGAGTTTGTATGTCTGCTTCAAAGTACATCGAACAAAAGTTTGAGATTTCTTCCATAAGGTATGCCTCGGAAATAGAACCCTCCACTTTTGCTTTATTTCAGACTTTCACTTTGAGGTCATGCATACACCTACAATAACAATGTACAAGACAAATGGCAAACATATCATACATAAGGTGCAATTCTATGAAGAAAAAAGTTAATATTCACATATACCAATCAAATGGATACATCCATCTATATTGTACTGACCATCCAACTTTAGCTTCATATGGTAGATGTATGAGCAAATGCTCCATCGAATCGAAGAATGCAGGCGGAAATATCTTCTCCAACTTGCATATGATGGTGACCATATTTTGTTCGATGGTTTGCACATCCTCTTGCCTAAGTTCTGATGCACACAAAATTGTGAAATATCGACTCAACTCAGATAATGCTCCCCATAGAGGCTTCGGCAACATGTCAAGAAATGCAATAGGTAGCAACCTTTGCATGAACACATGACAGTCATGACTCTTCATTCCATATATTTTCCCCTCAGTGACGTTGACACAACGAGCAAAATTAGACACATAAGCGTCAGGAAATCTCAACTGTTTCAGCCACAAGCACACTTCCTTTACTTGTCCACCTCCAAGAACATAAACTGCTTTTGGTTTAATTGATTTCCCATTTACTTTAACAAGTTTTAACTCTGGACATTTACAAAGTATGGACATGCAAGTCCAAACGTGCATTCCTATTGTCCTTTGTTTTACCTTTTATGTCCGTAACAGTGTTGAACACATTATCAAAGACATTCTTCTCGATGTGCATCACGTCTAAATTATGCCGCACAAGAAGAGTTGACCAATAAGGTAGCTCCCAGAAAATGCTTCTCTTCACCCAGTTGTGCTCCTTCCCAAAACTTGAAAGGTGTCATGTACTGCCCATCATGTCATGCCCCGCCAATTTAGCAGCGGAATAAATCAAGGAGGCACGAACAACATGTATGGTAACTTAAATTGTGCATAAAGTCGCAAATATCAGAGCATCTAATGAACAATAATTGCAATAAACTCCTTATTTAATTGATAAATCACATAACTATTACAACCACTAATTCTGAGCCAAAACATAGGGCTCAATAACATCATTACATTGAAAAGGATAATTAAACAAATATCTAACTAAACTCTAAGGTACTAAGGACACTCTATCGCTATGACTCCTGGTCGCTCATCACCCCAGTCCATTCCCGTTGGTGAGTGTAGGGTCATCATCCGACTTACCTAAAACTAATACAACAATAGCCAGGGTGAGCGATAATGCTCAGTAGGACTTAATATCTCATGTAAACAGACATGCTTTAAGTGATTAATGTCTTATCAGGCAGGATAACTAGAGAAAACTATCAAGTATAGTCGAGAGAAAGATAGCACACGATAGCAAGAGAATGATAGCACTTTCAAAAGAATAATTGCAAAACTAGCATGATAAAGGATTGGCCACATAGTGAAAGAATATGTAACGTCTACACAAAGGTGCAATAGCACTTCCCTGGTCGAGCATCATGTCAACCCAAAGATATAGTAAAATGATTGATTGATTGTCATAGATTAAATTGTGATTGTTATTAAATGGCACTGGGTGCATGCCGTACACACCCTGATCACGTTACCCTTACAAGGAAATGGCACTCTTCGGGCGCTGTCCCCAGGACTAAACCGGGCCCTATTACTTTGACATATAGCACTGTTTTGTTATTTTTGACAATCAATTGTATGGACAAATAGAGTACCAAGAAGAGATAAGAGTAATAGACAAAATAGATGAGAGTATAGAGTGAAAGTGAACAGATGAGAGTAACGAGATAGTAGATGAGATAAGGGTATAATCATAAAATGTCGTTAAACCATGATAGTAATAGTTGCATAGTACCAGGTCGGGTGCCGGCAGTCTGGTAGAAGTCAACACCGCCCACTAGCCGTGCTATGATCACAAACTAGATGGTCCGGCGTGATCATGAGATAAGAAGGAAACACTAAGGCCGTTTGGATCGTACTGATCCCTAGGGGTGAAACGAGTGTTAAGGTACAACCAGCTCGTCGGCTAAGGACGTGCGCCAAAGCCAAGAAGACTTACGAAGGCCTTGACAAGGATTTCTTGGTACAGTCAGGAGTCTTCCCGGTGGAGAGGTGGTACATGCCAAGAGAGTGTGTAGAAAACTAGGGTTCGTCGTGCCTTGAGTGCTCGAAGGCCAAGGGAAACGGTGTATAAAATGCGCGAGTAAAATGAAGACAAGTGTAATTATTTAAAATAGGGAATTTAGTAATTTATTTCGCTAAATTACTAGATACATTATTGAGTAATTTAATAGGGTTTCATGGCAAACATGATTGTTAAGTGTGTGCAAGTGTGAGAAATCAAGAGAGCATAATGGATTGTGAACATAGCTTTTAAATTAATTAGACTTATATAATTATTGCCCATTAATAATTATTCAGATCGAATTATTCATAACAGTGTTTATTTGAGGCTAAACAATGGCTAAATAGCAATTAGAGTAGGGGTATATAAGCAATTTTGGGTTCTGGCTATATTTCTGAGAATGCGACGGGGGTGCTCGTCGCGATTCAAGTCGCGACGGGGAGGCCTGGCATGACAGTTGAACCGGCTGGCCTGGCCCGGTTCGGGGGTGAGGACGTCGTGTTCAGAACGCGACGGTCCGACCGACCGCGACCCCTCTGAGGTCGCGATGGGTTGGGCCATCGCGACTTCAGAGAAGCGGCCCGACCCAGAAAAAAGGGTTTAGCCCTTTTCTGAATTAGGTCCTTCCCTCCCTTGCTTGACACATAATTCTTCTAAAATCAATATCAAATCGCACGATGATCCAAGAATTGTGAAACCACTTTTAAACGAAAGTAGACACATAGATCTACCAACAGGCATGAGTGATTAGGAAGCAGACAAGGTTTGTGCATGCCTTAACAAGGTTGCTTTTCAGTGACCTAAACATGCACAGTCTACAAAAACGAATTAATTCGCAAAGGATACATGATGAAATTTAGGGAAACTAGGGGTGCTTGAAAGCTTACATCATGTAGTATTTATTAAAATAGTTTAATGGCATGGCATTAAGTACACACATGGATTGATAGCAATCATGAAGGTTCGGGTACATGGAGATGACAAGTTTTTGAAGCATTTAATACTCCATCATAGAGCAACGAAAATTGGGCAAATCATAGGGCTTTGTAAGAGGAGATCATGGTCTACCTAGGGTAAAATTTAATTAGTTCGTGCTTCATAGATTGCCTACTGTAGATACAGATCTCGTCCTTTTTTCAAGGGATGCGGTCCTCTATAAAGAGAAATGGGGGGGGGATGAATAGTGTTTATGTGTGTGTAGTGTGTGTGATATGGAGTGGATGGCGGAAAAGACAATAAAAATAAAAAGATCGTGATCGCCAGGCACGCGAGGGTGCCGAATGGAGAATGCACGCGCGAGGGATGTGGGATGGAAGAGTGATCGCGGTGTACCTTTTTAGCGGGGAGATTGCGAGGGTGATGATGTGGGTCCTCTCTTCCTCTACGAACACAGCTGGTCGCAGTAGAGGGCGTTTCCTCGTTGATTACCTCTGACAAAAAAGAACAAAGAAAAGTAAAGAAAGGGGATTAGCCACGTGTAGTATCAAATCCTAAAAATAAAGAATAAATGAAATAAAAGACATGGAAGTGTACTTACCGGTTGGTGGCTTTTAAACCCCTAAAGAATGTGGGTGTGTGTAAAATGCATGCATGTGTGTGTGTTAAAAAGAAGTAAAAGGGGCATGTGATGCCCGGAGGAGAAGAAAATATAAAGAGCCACGTGGGGCCCAGAGGAAGTGGAAATGCAAATAGAAAAGGAGGGGGGTGCTTCCCCAAAACGAATGGCGTGTCGACGCCGTTGCCGGTTGAAGGGAGGACGTGGAGGAAGATGCTCCCCGCCTCACGCGTGGAATGGAAGGAGACGATGGTGTTGGGCTCCGAGGAAGAAGGGTGGATTGACGTAGAGGGCTTGAAGTGGAGGCACCGATCCATCAGGGCTTCGCCGCTTCTGGAATCCCCCATGAAACAATACCCTCCGGGGTCTATTTATAGGCAACAGATTCTTGAATCGCGTCCAAAAAGGAAGCCGCAATTAAGAATTAAAAAGCGTCCGGGCGGCAGGTCACGATTTAGAAGTCAAATTGATGGGACATGCACACGGGGAATCGTTGCACTGTCATGTCTTTGAATCGCATCGGGGCAAGACACCGCGACTTAAATCGCGTCCACCTCGTCCGCCCCGATTCAGACTTGCATGGTTTCGAGGCAATCGGACCTTCTAAATCGCTTCCACTGACACGGACGCGATTACAGGATTTTCTCATGATTGCACGATGTGACAACCTTAGGTGCGATGACTTCGTAGGCGTAGCCTTTTTGACTTTGAATCGCGTTCGGGCGGCTGGACGCAATTATATTAAAACATGTGCTCACAAATGCGTCCGTTGAAGCCGTCGCAACAAGCATCCTGAATCGCGTCCACATCCCCAGACGCTTTTCAATGTGCTTCCCAGAAAAGCGGCCACTGTAACGGACACTAATCAAATAATTATTTAGCGACGGAATTAGTGGCGACAGATTAGCTGCGCCTCGGTTTCCGTCGCAAGCTTAAATTTCGATGGTGGATTGGTGGTGGGAAGAAAGGGTGCCGCAACATCTGTCACTATATAGGGACAGATTAGCGACGAAAATTGATAGTCGCTATTCCGTCGCTGAGTCCCTTCTCACGTGACTGAACTCCTTTAGGGAAGCACCGAGAAAAAGCGGGCGAGATCCAGAAATATTGGAAAAATACTCTTACGAGGCAAAAAGAAGGTCATTTGTGGTGTTACGGCGCAATATAAAATTTGCCTGCGGTGGAACCAAATTCGCGTGTCTACAGCTGCCACGACTTGGCGTCTGCTTTGCAGGGGAGCGAAGCGAAGAGACACGAAGTGGAACGAAATGGAGTGAAATGGAGTGTAATGGAATGAAAAGAAACGAAGCGTAGCGAAGTGGAGTGAAGCGGGAGCGGACTGAAAAGTAGACGCCAAGGTGAAAAAATAGACACACGTTGATCAATGGGTGACAGCTACCTGATAAGAGTCTTTCACCAACACCCAAGGAAGTCACTACCGGGAAGAAGACCTAAAGAAACAAATGTTTGGACAAAGGAAAAGGATAAGAAAGGAAAAGACCAACTTCCAGCATCGGGAAAGTACCTAAGGACACAATCCGTTAGGTTGCACCATTGGGGGCGTCTGCCACTGCCGCAGGTGGGTCTTGGGGAGAGAAGGAGAGATCAACTTCCAGCAAAGGGAAAGCACCTAAGGACACATTCCGTTAGGTTGCACTATCGGGCGCATCAGCCACTGCCTCAGGTAGATCTCTTGGAGAAATGAAAATAAAATGGATGAGTCCAAACAAAAGGTTCTGAAGGAAATCAGCTGGAGGCGACAACAAAGGGAGTTGGGTATTCGATCCGGAATGGAATATTTCAGATTGCTTTGGAATTGAAGCGCGGATGGCCTTCAGATTGGCTTGGAAGAGTGGATTTCCACTGACATTTCAATATGCATGTATGTTGGGCTAAAAGGAAAATAAGTTTAAAAGAGGAGTAGAAAATTGTAAGGAAACGCACAGAGCACAGCGGAAACGCGATTGCCACAGATAGATATCGTTGCCGGCGGTCGGATCGAACAAAAACCATGAACCCGCGCACAGGCATATCTCATCTTTACCTTTGCGGGGTTGCATAACTCCCGAATCCGGGGAGGAGGTGGCGCAGGAGGCGCCGGTGCTTCAAGACGTTCAAGTGTCCGGCCTCTAGACGTATCCACGCGAGCTCCGGACGCAGACGGGATCTCCTCGTTCTCCACGCGTCTCCCGAATCTCAGCTCCACCATGTGCCGAAGAGAGGAGAGAGAGGGTGGGGGGCGCCCTGGGAGAAAGAGAGGAGGGGGGCGGCCAGGGTTAAGCCTGGAGCTTGGCCCAGGGTTTAACTCTCAGCGTATATTTATAGTCACCGCGGTTTTTCACAAAAACCCAGTCATTGTCTATAAAGAACACCTTGCCCAGTCTGCTCGGAACTCTTATGCGTGTGACCCTCTAGGCCCAACTGCTAGTCCAGTTTTCAGCCCATTAAGCTCAATAACTCTTTATTGACATATGGTAATTAATTAACATCTCATATTAATTAATTATACAATCAATTATCGTCTCACGATAATTGACCGGGCTTCCAATCAAGTTGGGTGCCAAGCAACACCACTTGATCTTGGAAAGCATTGGGGTTCAGCAACCCATTCAAGGAACCTTTTGTATCATCAGTTACCACGTGACTATAATCCTTCGCTCGTACAATGCTCCCGAGTGCACTTAGGGTATGGTCAACTGTCAAACCCTAAATTGCACACTCACTCGGTTTAGATGCTGCATAACTATATCAGAAAACTCATTTTCTGATAAGTAGTCTTGCCCTGGCCAGGGACTATCAGGCATCCTTCCGTAGAGCATTCACTCTCCTATTACCGAGAGCGAGCGATCCCATATTGACCACACAATCACCTTCGAAGGTATTCCGCTAGATCCGAACACTTAACTGATTAAGACCTCATGGCTAGAGATCTATAAGTCAAGGTCAAAACCCAGAAGTCCACCAACAAGGTGTCCTTGGTGTCTCAGGTCTAAGGACCAATCACGCCACTGTGACAATGAATCTAGCTAGTTGACAGTTAGGTAACATTACCATCCAGCGATTCATAACGGATCAGTTCAGTGAACTCATTCTCTAATGAGCACCTACAGATTCACCTTAGTGTCCCCACACAAGTGACTATGAGACCAGCCACCCTCATCATATGAGCAGGTGCAACCTGTACTAGCCTAACCGGATATCCGATGTCCTTCTCGGATATCCTCCGACTAGGAACAATTAAGAATATACATTTAAAGGATATTAATCTCATTGTTATGATCTCATCATAATTAATATCTATTGCACATATTCATGGACTTCATAATGAAACGATAAACAAATTACACATAACGAATATAAAAGCCTTATTATTATTATCAAAGAACAAGATTGTACAAGTTATGATTGGCTTGAGGACATCCATAACTAACAATCTCCCACTTGGACTAAAGCCAATCACCTTTAAGCCTTAAACCCATGGACTCAAGGTGGCGCTCAAACACAATTTGAGACAGAGGCTTCGTCAATGGATCTGCAATGTTGTCGACTGAAGGAACTCTTTCCACCAGTACATCTCCTCTAGTGATTATCTCCCTGATCAGGTGAAATCGCCTCAGAATGTACTTCGACTTCTGATGAGACCGCGGCTCTTTCGCTTGCGCAATGGCCCCATTGTTGTCACACAGCAATGGGATTGGATCAGAGTCACCTGGCACCACACCAAGGTCGGTGATGAACTTCTTCATCCACACTGCCTCCTTGGCGGCTTCAGCTGCAGCAATGTACTCAGCTTCTGTCGTCGAGTCTACAGTGGTTTCTTGCTTGGAACTCTTCCAGCTCACTGCACCCCCGTTCAAAGTGAACACAAACCCAGATGTAGACTTGCTATCATCTGGGTGTGACTGGAAACTCGAGTCAGTATATGCCCGAAGTTTCAAGTCCCCTCCTCCATAGACCAGAAATATATCCTTAGTCCTTCTCAAGTACTTAAGAATACATTTCATAGCCATCCAGTGTGTTTCACCTGGATTTGCCTGATATCTGCTCGTAACACTTAGAGCAAATGCCACATCAGGCCTTGTACATAGCATGGCATACATGATAGACCCTATAGCCGAGGCATAGGGGACTCTATCCATGGCTGCCCTCTCTTCAGGAGTCTTAGGAGACTGCTCCTTAGAGAGAATAATCCCATGTCTCATAGGTATGAGACCTCTCTTGGAATTTTCCATGCCAAACCTTTTGACAATGGTATCTATGTACATGGATTGGGTCAAGCCAAGCATCCTCTTAGATCTATCTCTATAGATACGTATTCCTAATACGTAGGATGCTTCTCCTAAATCCTTCATGGAGAAGTTCTTTGACAACCAAACATTTACTGATGATAGCATCCCTACATCATTCCCAATGAGTATGATGTCATCAACGTAAAGTACGAGAAAAGTGATAGCACTCCCACTGATTTTCTTATACACACATGGTTCATCTTCATTCATAATGAAGTCATAAGATTTGATAGCCTCATCAAACCTTATGTTCCAACTACGAGAAGCTTGCTTCAATCCATAGATGGATCTTTGAAGCTTGCATACTTTGTCTGGACACTCTTTGGATGTAAAACCCTCAAGTTGTATCATATACACTTCCTCCTTAATGTTTCCATTAAGGAAAGCGGTTTTTACATCCATCTGCCAGATCTCGTAATCAAAGTATGCAGTAATGGCAAGAAGAATTCTGATCGACTTTATCATAGCAACTGGTGAGAAAGTTTCGTCATAGTCAATTCCTTGCCTTTGACGATACCCCTTTGCCATCAACCTTGCCTTATAAGTGTCGATCTATCCATCTACACCGATCTTTCTCTTAAAGATCCACTTGCACCCAATAGGTACAATACCTTCGGGCAAGTCTACCAAATTCCAAACTTGGTTGGTGTACATGGACTGCATCTCAGAATTCATGGCATCTCGCCATTTCCCTGACTGAGGACAATGAACAGCCTCATGGTAGGTCTTTGGATCATCATCCTCATCATAAGACATGCCTTCACTGATATATCCAACATATCTTTCAGGTTGTCTAGGTACTCTACCAGACCTACGCTGAATGTGTGTATATTCCTGAACAGGTTCCGAAACCGATGTTTCACCTGGTGGACTTTGCACAATTTGTGGATCTAGAACCTCTTCTAGATCTACTTTACTCCCACTGTCCTTGGGTAAGGTACTCCTCTTCCAAGAAGATAGCTCTCCTGGCGACAAACACTCTTTGTTCACCAGGATGGTAAAAGTAGTACCCAAACGTTTCTTTTGGGTATCCAACAAACCTGCACTTATCGGTTCTGGATTCTAGTTTATCTGGGTCATGTCTCCTCACGTGGGCAGGACAGCCCCAGATTTTAACATGTTTAAAATCAGGCTTTCTACCCTTCCGTATCTCATATGGAGTGGAAGACATAGATTTACTGGGAACCCTGTTCAGCAGATATGCCGCTGACTCTAGCGCATATCCCCATAAGGAAACTGGTAACTGTGAACGGCTCATCATGGATCGCACCATGTCCAACAAGGTACGATTTCTCCTTTCCGATACACCATTCATCTGTGGTGTATAGGGAGGAGTCCATTGAGAAAGGATACCATTGTCCTTTAAGAATTGTGTGAACTCTGTACTTAAGTATTCACCTCCTCGGTCTGACCGTAGGATTTTAATACTCTTTCTAGTTTGTTTCTCAACTTCATTCTTAAATTCTTGGAATTTCCCAAAGGCTTCAGATTTGTACTTCATTAAGTAAACAAATCCGAACCTTGAGTAGTCATCCGTGAATGTAATGAAGTATGAGTAGCCACCCTTGGCTTGGGTAGACATTGGACCACATACATCCGAATGTATTAGTTCCAATATGTCCTTGGCCCTATCTCCATGTCCACTAAATGGAGATTTGGTCAACTTACCCATTAAACAGGATTCACAAGTTGCATATGATTCATAATCAAATGGATCTAAGTATCCATTCTTATGCAACTTTTGAAGCCTATTCTCGCCAATGTGACCAAGCCTACAATGCCATAAGTAGGCAGTGTTCACACTATTCTTACTTCTCTTAGGAGAAACATCAACATGGAGATTTTCATAAGAGACATCAAGCAATACAAACCATTCACCAAACTTGCTAAAGCAACTAGTTTATTTCTTAAATAAACTGAACAACTATTGTTCTCAATGGTAAACATGTATCCAATTCTGTCTAAACAAGAAACAGAAATAATGTTCTTAATGATACTAGGCACATAGTAGCAATCATCTAATAAAGCAAATCTCCAGAAGGTAACTTGAGCTTCACTGTCCCCACAGTGTGTGCACCAACACTTGTGCGTTTCCAAGCCTCAAGTTCACCTCGCCCTTGCTCAGCTTCCTTCTACTTGTCAGCACCTGCACATCATTGCAGATATGAGAAGCACATCCAGTGTCTAAAACCCAAGATGTAGAATCTCTAATAGACAAGTGAAGATCTATCATATAGATACCTGAAGCTTCGCCAAGCTTCTGCTTCTCCTGAGCCTTCATTGCAAGATAGTCCTTGCAATTTTTTTTCCAGTGCCCCTTTTTCTTGCAGTGGAAGCACTCGCCCTTTTCTTCTCCTTTGCTTATGTCCTTCTTTTGTTTCTGCTTAGACTGCTTCTTTGCATTGCCTTTCTTAAAGGCTTGCCTTGCTCTCCTCTTCTTGTTGGACTTTCCAACCATGAGAACAGTGGGCTTTTCTTTCTTAAGGTTGCCCTCAGCAGTCTTCAGCATGTTGAGCATCTCAGCTAAACTCACCTCAATCTTGTTCATTGTGAAATTCACAATGAACTGGGAATATGAATCTGGAAGTGACTGAGAATGAGGTCCGTGCTTAGTTCCTTATCAAGAGGAAAACCAAGCCCCTCGAGCCTCTTAATCCACTCTATCATCTTCAGCACATGATTCTGTACTGAAGACCCCTCTGCCATGCGAGCTCTGAACAGGGCCTTGGATATCTCATATCTCTCTACCCTGCTCTGCTCTTCAAATAGCTCTTGCAAGTGCTGCATGATGGATCTAGCATCCATGTTCTCATGCTGCCTTTGCAACTCATTGCTCATTGAGGCAAGCATGTAGCATTGGGCCAGATTGGAATCCTCCTTCCACTTCGCATATTCAAGTACTTCCCCTTCAGGTGCTTCAATGGGTGGTTCAACTGGGATCTCACCTTCTAGGACATAGGCAATGCGCTCAGACCTGAGGACAATCTTCAGGTTCCTGAGCCAATCCGAGTAGTTCGGGCATGTCAACTTGTTGGCATCCAGTATGCCACGGAGTGGGTTACCTGACGACATTTTTGCCTATAAAGGAAATGTAAACACAATTAGCAGATGTTCATAATAATAATTAAATCTAGATTAGGACTTTAATTAAGATTAGCTCCCACTATTTTCCGGCAGGCTGTATAACCCTCAGATATATAGAATGGGAGACACTGACGGTCTCCTAGCGGGGATCGGAATCTCACAGACTCATACCATGATCTTGTGGATAGCACAACAAACCATACTATGATCTGAAAGCGGTCAACCCTTGACACTTGCAACTCTTGCAATATCCGATCTTATTTTGGCCCCTGAATTTTAATGACCTTGTGGATAGCACAACAAGTCATTAAATCCAGTTAAGCAGTACCATCATTACGTAACGAGCATAGATTTGGATGTAGCCCTTGTGGATAGCACAACAAAGCTACACCAGTCCTCTACCCCGTTTAAGACATCACTATGCCATAGTTTTAGTCTGTCATCAGATTTGGCAAGCCTTGTGGATAGCACAACAAACTTGCCCAATCTAATGGCAATCCTAAAACTATAATGATGGAGGGCCACGTAATTCATTCTCAATGATTATGCTACGGCTTAAAATTTAAACCAGGAGGGATTTTGACATATTTTATCTTGGTCTCTATATCTGCGTGCTATTGATATATAGAATTTGGAATATCATATATTTAATTATATATATATCAAAGCACATTCCACACATATCATATATATGAAGAAAAACGATGGATGATCATGGACTTTAACCTAGAGTGGCATTACCAGAGCCAGTTGGTAATCCACAAATATGGTGAACAAATGGCAGCCCCGCATCTGATGCTTTAGCTTGATGTAACTTTATCTCCATGAAGGTCCTGCATGGTACTCTCCTCCATCCCCACCAATCCGCTTCTTATAATTACAAGTAATATTTAAATTGGGCTCGCAGGCCCATAAATGTACATCAGATAATAATAAGAAACTTTGAACAAGTCAAGGGGAGTACATAACAGGAGGGAGATAGAATGTACAACCCAGATTTAATAGAGGGAGAGAGGGAGGCACGCAGTCCTCATATATTACATCACATGCCATTAACCATAAACGTCATCACATGACATCTAAGTCCATGATCATCCATCCACACATCAACACATCACATGCATCAATAAGCAATCATCACATAATTACTTCTGGAATAACTTTTATTTCAAAAATATAATAATTATATTTTGAAAACCATTTAACTAAACAATTTAGCTAACATGGATAACATCTAAACAACTTTAGATAAATGTCATTCACCGTTGCTGCATGAATCCGCCAAAATTTACAGTTAATTAATTTAACAAGAATCACATTCTTAATTAATTAACATGCATTAATTAGATAGTAGGAAATAACTAAAACAATTTTAGATTTCCCTTAAACTAATTAAACATTGGGTCAAACTTCTGAAAATTAATTTACAGAGAGCTAAAACAATTTTAAAACTCTTAAAACTAATTTCAGAATTTTCTGGAATTTTTCTAAGAATTCTTATGGTTTTTAAATAATTTAAAACAATTTAAAAACTTTAAAAAAAATGGGGAAAAGGGCCGGTCGGATCCGGCACGGGCCGGATCCGATCGCGGCCCGCTAGGGACCCGCGTGGGGTCCGCCCGCGACTTACCCGCGGGCGGACCTGCGCGGATCCGCGCGCGACCCGCGCGCGCCCGCGCGGGATCCCCCCTCCGCCCGAACGGAGGGGCGCGCGGCTAGGTGAAACCCTAGCCGCCGCCGCTCCCGTGGAGGGCGGCCCCGCTGGCCCCCGCCCGCCTCTAGTGGCCGCGGATGGCCAAGAAAACCCCGAGAAAAAACCCTAGAAATGCAGAAAACCCTCCTTTTCTTGGACTGTCCAAGAGGCGGCGACCTCTTGCAGGGGGTCATGTGGCCTCTATAGAGGGCCTAAACGACGCCACGATGGGTTCTTCTCGAAGCCCTTGGTACCAGGAACAACTTCCATGTACCAAATAGGAAGTGCACATCTCATGTGCGACCCAAGAACGAGGTAAAGGTTAGGGATTCATGCAGAACGTGAATCGACAAAAAACACATGAAATGACGTTCATAAGACGCCGATACTGACCGAACCAGCGAACCTGGCTCTAATACCACTGTAAGGAAACACACAGAGCGCAGCGGAAACGCGATTTCCACAGATAGATGTCGTTGTCGGTGGTCGGAACAACCAAAAAATCGTGAACCCGCGCACAGGCAGATCTCATCTTTACCTTTGCGGGGTTGCGTAACTCCCGAATCCGGGGAGGAGGTGGCGCAGGAGGTGCCGGTGCTTCAAGCCGTTCAATTGTCCGGCCTCTAGACGTATCCACGTGAGCTCCAGACGCAGACGGGATCTCCTTGTTCTCCACGCGTCTTCCGGATCTCAGCTCCACCATGTGCCGGAGAGAGGAGAGAGAGGGTGGGGGGCGCCCTGCGAGAGAGAGAGGAGGGGGGCGGCCAGGGTTAAGCCTGGAGCTTGGCCCAGGGTTTAACTCTCAGTGTATATTTATAGTCACCGCGGTTTTTCACAAAAACCCAGTCATTGTCTATAAAGAACACCTTGCCCAGTCTGCTCGGAACTCTTATGCGTGTGACCCTCTAGGCCTAACTGCTAGTCCAATTTTCAGCCCATTAAGCTCAATACTCTTTATTGACTTATGGTAATTAATTAACATCTCATATTAATTAATTACACAATCAATTATCGTCTCACGATAATTGACCGGCCTCCAATCAAGTTGGTGCCAAGCAACACCACTTGATCCTGGAAAGCATTGGGGTTCAACAACCCATTCAAGGAACCTTTGTATCATCAGTTACCACGTGACTATAATCCTTCGCTCGTACAATGCTCCCGAGTGCACTTAGGGTATGGTCAACTGTCAAACCCTAAATTGCACACTCACTCGGTTTAGATGCCGCATAACTATATCAGAAACTCCTTTTCTGATAATAGTCTTGCCCTGGCCAGAGACTATCAGGCATCCTTCCGTAGAGCATTCACTCTCCTATTACCGAGAGCGAGCGATCCCATATTGACCACACAATCACCTTCAAGGTATTCCGCTAGATCCGAACACTTAACTGATTAAGACCTCATGGCTAGAGATCTATAAGTCAAGGTCAAAACCCAGAAGTCCACCAACAAGGTGTCCTTGGTGTCTCAGGTCTAAGGACCAATCACGCCACTGTGACAATGAATCTAGCTGGTTGACAGTTAGGTAACATTACCATCCAGCGATTCATAACGGATCAGTTCAGTGACTCATTCTCTAATGAGCACCTACAGATTCACCTTAGTGTCCCCACACAAGTGACTATGAGACCAGCCACCCTCATCATATGAGCAGGTGCAATCTGTACTAGCCTAACCGGATATCCGATGTCCTTCTCGGATATCCTCCGACTAGGAACAATTAAGAATATCATTTAAGGATATTACTCATTGTTATGATCTCATCATAATTACTATCCATTGCGCATATTCATGGACTTCATAATGAAACGATAAATGAATTACACATAACGAATATAAAGCCTTATTATTATATCAAAGAACAAGATTGTACAAGTTATGATTGGCTTGAGGACATCCATAACTAACAAAAATACCAGGGATAATTTGTTACGCCGGTAAGTCGGATCGGGGTATGCATGGCCGTCGTGCTCACATGCCAAGCGTAACGGCCTATCCGTATGGCTAAGGATCCACTGGGATAATCTTGTTTTTTGATGAAGAGAAACTCAAATCCCAGATTCCTCAAAGTCACAAGGTCCTTGGTGTACTCTAATGTATAACATATGGTAGATTAGATAGGGATGGTGAAGGCAGCAGGAGCCTGGTGTAGCGCCAGATGAGGTAACTCGAATCCTGCCTCAAAAACTCATTAGCCAAGATACAACATCATGGAATAACCATTCATTCATAGCATGGAGCATGTATAAAATAGTCAACATAGATGTACTCAGTGATTTGTTTGTTTAAGACCATGAGGATGAGTGATCTCCGCCAAGGAGTTGGGAGTGCAAGAGATGTGGAGCCATGATCGGAAGGATTCATGTGTGGCATGCCAGGATCTGCTTACCATGTGCAATACTATCGGTAAAATTTTTGGAATTTTGAAAGTATTTGAATTTTTATGGAGTTTGAAAATATTTGAATTTTTATGGTGTTTTGAAAATATTTGGATTTTTGTGGTTTTGAAAATATTTGGATTTTGTTGGTTTTGGAAATATTTGAATTTTTTTTTTGGTTTTTGGAATATTTAGATTTTTGTTGGTTTTGAAAATATTTGAGGTTTTTTGTGGTTTTGGAAAATATTTGTGGTTTTTTTTGTGGTTTTGGAAAATATCTGGATTTTTTTGTGGTTTTGAAAAATATCTGGATTTTTTGTGGTTTTGAAACATTGTCATGCCATGGCGGCATTAGGGTTATGAAAATTGATCCGCGAGGGGTCCTTGTTACCTCCCGCGTCATTAAAGAATGCCCGGAATATGGCGTGCATTTTAACGTGGCGCCCATAGGCTGATTGCTTTTGGCTGACGGTGCCACCATCAGAGTCACGCCTGAATAGGCGACTGAGTCTGGTAGGGAGAAGGGAAGAAATTTTGGAGATAAGCTTGGTGTGGGCGTTTAAAGAGTTGGGTTTGGCTTCTTTCCTTGGCACAACAGTCAGAAGGTTCAGTCCTATTAATCATTGGGGCTTTTGAGTTATTTTGGAATCTTGAGTGATGACCAATCGATTATAGGGACATGCGTACGACCGGGTCCATTTGGATCTCCGCGGGGACTTTGCCACTCTTTGCCATGCCCTATTATCATTGATTTTTTTTTTATTTTTGCATACATACGACCGGGTCCATTTGGATCTTCGCGGGGACTTTGCCACTCTTGACATGCATTGGACTTTATTTTGATTGGTCATTTGAATCTTGCCCATGTTTAAGACATCTTCTTATGACGGAGTGCTTTGGGTTGGTTGCCTTGCCTAGACTACCTCTACTACCCATACTTCGGCTGAATGAGGGGAGAAATAGACATTTGTGCCATTCAGGCGTGGCTATGATGGTGACGGTGTCTACCGGGAGCAATCGGCTTAGGGTGTCGTGATGTGTGTGAAGTGCGGCTTAGGGTGTCGTGATGTGTGTGAAGTGCCCATGCTAAGGGCAAACTTTAGTGACCCATGAGGGAATTTTAGACTCCTGGCGCGGAATTCTCATAACATGAGTGATGCGATGGCACGACAATGTTGAAATATTCATCTTTTTATGGATTTTTGAATTTTTGACACTGCTAAAATATAGTAAGACTTTGGAGGATAAAGGAAGATGAATCCCCTACGTTGGGGAGAGACGCAGAGGTCTACAAGAATTTACATTTTTTTTTTGAAATTAAAATGATGAGTGGGGGCTAAAAGCCCGAAAACAGTGCGAGAAGAGTCGAAGGACCTAATTGAAAATGGAGAGAAGAGGGAGTGGCGGAACGAGGACGAATGCCCTGCATTGGGGGCGAGACTCTGAGGTCTACAAGGATGTACATTTTTATTTGAAATTAAAAAGACATGTGGGGGCTAAAACCCCGAAAACAATGAGAGAAGGGTCGAAGGACCCGATTGAAAACGGCGAGGAGGAAACAGAAAGATCTTGGAGGCTCCAGCGGGGCCAGAGGGGATTGGAGAAGGAGGAGGGTGCGGTGCCCTGAGAGGGGAAAGGAGTCCGGATGAGCCGGAGGAGAGGAAAGAAAAAGCGGGCCACGAGGGGCCGAAAAGGAGTGTGCGCAGCATGGGGCGCAAGATGGAGATGTGCCACGTGGGGCATAGGAAGGAGATGTGCCATGTGGGGCACGAAATGGAGGTGTGCCGCATGGGGCACAGAAAGGAGATGTGCCATGTGGGGCACGAGAAGGAAAAGTGCCACATGGGGCACGGAGAGTAGTGCAAAATGAGGCATAATGCCCATCATAAGAAAAGTGATTATACCAAAGATGAAAGTAAAATGCTTCCCGTGAGGAGGGAATATGGAGAACCCACGGGAAGGTGCTAAGCAGCAAAAAAGAGGATTGAAAAGAAGAGGGGGGTGAAGGTCCCCTGGCCTTTTGCCTTGTCCGGCGTTTTGATTTCCACTTGGGGGTTGATGTTTTGACCCTCAAGTATTTCCTCACATATTTTGCCTAGCAGGTAGATGGTCTTGCTCTTCTCCTCTGAATAGAATGGCTTTCAATGATTGGGGGATTGTTGACTTCCGTCAGAGTTTCAAACGACAGTGGCAACTCCCTTGGAATGTAGTTTAAAGAAAGGGTGGGGAGTTCCACTGGGGGAGTTGGAAGCAACGATAAGGGGGTCGTGCCCAAAGATTGTATAGTGTTTGATATGGAAAGGGGCATGACCCCTTGGGTAATAGATTGTGCCAATGATTTGGCTTTGGAGTGTGTGAGCACAATCTGAGAAGCTGACCCCTTCACAAGAGTAGGTAGGTTCACAACAATGGTGTGAGGGGTCATGAGATCTTGGAGAGGGAGATTCCCTATGAGTATCTTGAAATAACACCGGCCGACAACTAGAATGATCGACATTAATCTAGAAGGCCTCTTGACGGCCATGATTGGAGGGGAGGACTCCCGCTCGGTAAATATGCCCGGTATAGAAATAATGACCGGCATGCAAGGGATGTAATCATGAATTTTAAAAGCATGCCCGGTCCCGGGCTTCCTTCTGCTGACGCTTGCGGCTCCTCAACTGGATGCACCTGCTCCATTGGATGGGGGTGGATGCGGATGTAGTGGAAGGTTGTATGGCCGTGGAGGCGTGACGGAAGTTGCATGCCGGTGGAGGCGTAATGGGTGTGATAGCAACGGGTTGCTCAGGTTCGGTTGCCATGGGTTGGCGGTGTGGGAGTGTGATGATTGCTTAATGGTGGATGTAATGGTTGATTTAATGATGGAGGGTTCGATGATAGTGGATGGCATTGTGGGAGGGTTAGGTAATGGCAGACGAACATGACCTGGGAAGGCTCATCGTTGTAGCACCAAGTGGTTTCCTGGATGGGTTCGGCATTGGCAACTTCAGCCCGAGCAAAAGGCTGTGGTGGAGATGGAGGTTGTTGGGGCTGTTGTGGTGGAGGCATGGGAGTTGGCATGGGTGCCGGAGTAGGCGCAACATAGGGCGCATAAGCTTCTTCATAAAAAATAGGGGTGTCGTAGGGCCCAGTTGGAGGTTGCTGAGTCCGAGGAGGATGAATCAGTGGTCGCCTGGCTCGCGGCATGCCATAGTTGATGGGTAGTTGCGGAGGTGCATATGGGACGGATGTTGTATGTTGGTGAGGTGGATGGTGGATGGCGTCCACTGATCCGTTCTCTCTCAATTTAATTTGATCAAAAAGATCTACGATTGGGGAGTCCATTAGATGGGCTTGGATGTAACGTCCCCGCTCGTAGAGCTCTTCCATTGTTTCGATTTGGTTCATGGCCAAGATGTGCCTGAACCTCGGAGTAGAGTTAAAAATGATTATTTTGATTTGCTCTGACTCCGAGAGCACATGCTGCATTCTGGTGGCCATTGACCTCCAACGGTCAACAAATTGCACAAAGATCTCGTTGGCCCCCATCTTCTCGGATGCTAGATCCGTGACAGAGAGATAAGGGCTGATGTGGTCTTTGTACCTGCGAAGGAATTTCTTATGAAGGGGGCGGAAGTCTCCTACCTCACTTGGCTCTAGGGAGTAGAACCATTCGAGCACAAGGCCGTCAAGAGATTTTCTGAATAAATATGCCAAAGTAATAGGGTCATGTTGCCAACGAGAAGACTCGTAGAGGAATTCCTTGACATGAATGTAGGGATTCCCTGTGCCATTGTACAGTTGGTACGACGGCATCTTCGAAGGATGAATGTAAATTTTTGGGAGAGCCGGCATGGCGGCGACGGGGTTACCCTTAGAATTTGAAAGCTTATTTATTTGTTCCTGTAGATTGTTCAATTTTTGGAGAAGAGCATTCTGCAGTGGAGTGGGTTGCCGCTGGGCATGTGAGGGAGTACATGAGGGTGGCCTTGAATTGATGGGCCTTCCCAAGGGAGGTTTGTTCGGACCGGGGCACGGGAGTCCAAATGGCCAGGGGGCCGAGGTGATGAAGGATGTACATGAGTATGTGGCGAAGTCGCCGGAATATACAAAGGCGGGTGCCTGGGAGTAGGAGAAGGGGAGGGAGTCGCGGCAGGAGTCACACCCTCAACTAAAGATTGGATCAGATTGATCAATGACATGTAGGACATGCTGGATAGTGGAATCATGATGGGGGACAGGCTCTTTCCGGGTTTTAATTGGAGGTAAAGGTGAGGGGACATCAAATTGATCAGCGCGCGGTGTGCGCACATAATCATAGGAAGTAGAAGGTTGTCCCTCACGTGGTGAAATGGACGGACATGGGATTGAAAGGATGGAGAAATGACATAATCCTCATAGTCGTCATAATAAGAATCATCATGATAGTATGGGTCCATTTTTTATAAGCAAGCAATCAAACAGGTTGAACGAAGATTAGTCAAACAATATGGTTCAAACCAGTTATGATGCTTAGCGCTTGTTTTAGGAGTTTGACACTTAGTTAATGGATTGAAAAATATTGTGTCACTCCAGATAATTCTAGTTGGTAGAAATGAATACTTCGGGTACAACTAAAATCACCTCTCACCACGCGTTAGGATATCTAACCTGGGTCAACAAAAGGTACCGCCACTCGGTCCGCCGTGTGGGAATCCACGGGGTACGGAGTCTTACGGGGCTCTTGGCAAAGGTTCACTAGTCCAATGAGATGGAATGCCCAATGGAGAGTTTGCCCTTACCAAGAGAGGTGTGTGGAGCCTAGGATATGAGGGAAGGAGGTCCCCCGACCAATGCAATAATGCTCTGTATGCACCAGTTAATAGAAAAAATGGCAAAAGGGGCGCGTTCCTGTCAGCACTGTGAATCGTGGCGGTACAGGTGCCGCGAATCACAAATTGCATCCAGTCACCTGGACGCGGAACTAAGAGCCCCAGAAGGCTGTCAGTGTCGCGCCTGGTCCCTGTGGACTAATGGCAGAAATGCATCGGCCTCTATTGCCGCGATAGAAAACAGAAACGCGTCCGGCTAACCGGCCGCATTATCAAAACTGAATCGTGCCCTCTATAGTGGACGCGATTATAGTGGCAACCCAAGCACAAGAAAAAAAAGATAGGACAGCAGGAAATATACACTATAAGAAGGAAAAGACAAAATTAAATGCATCGCATGCTTTATATGTATAAAAAGAAAAGGGAGAGGGGCACACGGTGATGCCAAAGAAAGTGCCACATGGGGCACGAAGGAGGGAGGGTAATCAAAGGGGAAAACGTAAAAGAAAGTCCCACCGTGATCGCCAATTTGTAGATACGGATCTCATCCTTTTTTCAAGGGTTGCGGTCCTCTACAAAGAGAAATGGGGGGGATGAATAGTGTTTATGTGTGTGTAGTGTGTGTGATATGGAGTGGATGGCGGAAAAGATAATAAAAATTAAAAGATCATGATCTCCAGGCATGCGAGGGTGCCGAATGGAGAATGCACGCGCGAGAGATGCGGGATGCAAGAGTGATCACGGGCTACCTTTTTAGCGGGGAGATTGCGCGGGGGATGATGTGGGTCCTCTCTTCCTCTACGAACACACGCCGGCGCGCGGTAAAGGGCGTTTCCTCGTTGATTACCTCTGACAAAAAGACAAAGAAAGTAAAGAAAGGGGATTAGCCACGTGTAGTATGAAATCCTAACAATAAAGAATAAATGAAATAAAGACATGGAAGTGTACTTCCCGGTTGGTGGCTTTTAACCCCTAAAGAATGGTGTATGTAAAATGCATGCATGTGTGTGTGTTTAAAAAGAAGTAAAAGGGCACGTGATGTCCGGAGGAGAAGAAAATATAAAGAGTCACGTGGGGTCCGGAGGGAGGTGGAAATGCAAATAGAAAAGAAGGGGGGTGCTTCCCCAAAATGAATGGCGTGTCGACGTTGTTTCCGGTTGAAGGGAGGACGTGGAGGAAGATGCTCCCCGCCTCACGCGTGGAATGGAAGGAGACGACGGCGTTGGGTTCCGAGGAAGAAGGGCGGATTGACGTGGAGGGCTCGGAGTCGAGGCACGGATCCGGCAGGGCTTCGCCGCTTCTGGAATCCCCCATGAAACAATACCCTCGGGGGTCTATTTATAGGCAACAGATTCTTGAATCGTGTCCAAATAGAAGCTGCAATTAAGAATTAAAAAGCGTCTGGGCGGCAGGCCGCAATTTAGAAGTCAAATTGATGGGACATGCGCACGGGGAATCGTTGCACTGTCATGTCTCTAAATCGCATCGGGGCAAGGCGCCGCGACTTAAATCGCGTCCACCTCGTCCGCCACGATTTAGACTTGCATGGTTTCGAGGCAATCGGACCTTCTGAATCGCGTCCACTGACACGGACGCGATTATAGGATTTTCTCATGATTGCACGACGTGACAACCTTAGGTGCGACAACTTCGCAGGCGTAGCCTTTTTGACTTTGAATCGCGTTCGGGCGGTAGGGCGCAATTATATTAAAACATGTGCTCATAAACGCGTCCGCTGAAGCCCTCGCAACAAGGATCCTGAATCGCGTCCACATCCCCAGATGCTTTTCAATGTGCTTCCCAGAAAAGCGGCCACTATAACGGACGCTAATCAAATGATTGTTTAGCGACGGAATGTAGCGAGGATATTTTGTTTAGCGACGGAGTGGCGAAAGATTAGCTGCGCCCCGGTTTCCATCGCAAGGTTAAATTTCGATGGTGGGTGGGTTGGCAACATCTGTCGCTATATAGCAACAGCTTAGCGACGGAAATTGATAGTCGCTATTCCATCGCTAAGTCCCTTCTCACGCGACCAAACCCCCTTGGGGAAGCGCCGAGAAGAAGCAGGCGAGATCCAGAAATATTGAGAAATACTCTTACGAGGTAAAAAAAAAGATCATTTGTGGCTTACGGCGCAATATGAAATTTGCCTGCGGTGGAGCCAAATTCGCGTGTCTACACCTACTTTTTGCGTTGTCAAATTCTAGGGTATGGGGTGACGAATTTCCAAGTTCTTCTTGCTCCAAGCCTCCTTCTTCTCCTTTCTCCTCGTCCCTTAGTCTCCTTCCTCTCGTGCTCCAAAGATCCAGCAATGAAATGGGACTTGGTAGACACGAATTAGAGGTCTATTAAGTGTTGTAAAGTCCATCTCTCTCCATCTCTTCCTTCTTCCCTTAGCTACGAATTTCCACATTTATCACCTTATTTTCTTGCTCCATCTCTTCCTTCTTCCTTAGCTACGAATTTCCACATTTATCACCTTATTTTCTTGCATTTATCCACCTAATAGGGTAGAGGAGAGGTTAAATTTGGTGGGTAAAGGGTTTGGGTAGGTCTAGGACTCTTTTTAGGATATTTATAACCCTTTTTAGTATTTAACTATTACTATTTTTATGTACAAATTTAGCTTAATAATTTTCCATCCCAAGATAGGCTCTTCGATTTGGGCCCAACTATCATGTTAGGTCCATTAGTAAACACATTACCAATTTAGCTTAGTAGGTATTGATTTAATTCTATTTATTCACCCTTTACTCAATTTATCACATTTATTCACTATGTCTTAATTTATTATTTATCTCAATATTTCTTAATCTTATCCCTCATTTGGGCTCTTATTACTGGCCCAATATCTTATATGTGGCTCAATTGTATAACTATATACTTAATTCACTTAACGGTTTTTAATTATCCTTTTATTAAGAATATTTCATGGCCAAATTGCTATTGGTCATTTATCATAATGAGCTATCAACCCATATTATTTAAAGTCTATCCATATGTTTATTTTAATTTATAATCCACCTCGGCTCATATAATAATGGTTTTTCCGACTTATTCTTTAATTACGACAATAAGTCACATAAATTCTTAAACTAGGTCCAAATGATTTTTCTATGCCCAAACTTCTTGATGAGTCATTAGAGAATATTATTTAAAGCATAACCACTATTTTTACAACATTTTTATAGGGGTTTTTTATGCATGCGATAATGATGCATACCTTTTTAGCTAGTTTGAGTTTATTATTGATAAAATTTTAATTATCTTTATTTTGATTAATGAATTTTCTGGGACTACACCTCAATTGTGTGATATCGGAAAATTTTCTACACGTGCTGCATATGATGACTAGACAACCTCTCGAATATAACTTCATCTCGTTTCATTTTGTTCTTAGGAATGTATCTTTTTGTCTTCTGAAATGGTGATCACATGCTAAAACTGTCGATGTCAATCAAGCCAGCATGACTTCCCCACCATGTTAAGTACAAATGATTTGGTATTATCCATACAATAAGGACATGCTAGCCTCCAATGTGTGCTCCAACCAGATAGCATTCCATATGAAGGAAAAATCACTTATTGTTCACATCAATGCTGCCCTCATGGTGAAATTTTGCTTTATAGATGCATCATAAATGTTGACCCCCTTAGTCCATAATACTTTCATTCATCAATCAATGGTCTTAGATAGATGTCTATATTTTTTGTGGACTTTAGGACCAGGAATCAATAAAGACGGAACAAATTATCTCGCTTCATGCCATTCTCGAAGGAAATTGTATGGTGTCACGAACACTGGCCAACTGGAGTAGGAAGCCACTAAACCTCCAAATGATTGAATCCGTCAGTGAATAAACTAAGCCTCACATTACGCGACTCCCTGAGAAAGAGGATGAGCATGGTGAAATGACCCAAGCTTCGCCATCTGCAGGATGAACTCATAATATCCTCGTCACGACGTACTCTTTCGTGTGCCACCTCATATGTCGAGTTGTCTTTGAGGACATCATCCAGTTGTCCTGGGTGTAAGGGAAATATCGCAATGATGCATAAGGTTTATCCTTTCCCCTAGAATTGGCCCCTCTTTTAGATTTAAACTTCATTACGACAAATAGACATGATACCTTATCTGCATCCTCTTTGTGATACAACTCCAATGATTAGGACATGTATCTATTTTCACCCATAGTCCAAGTCCTAAATCATTGACCATTTTCTTTTTCGTCGCACGATAAAAATTTGAAGGCAGCTTCTCATCTTGAGGTAACATCTCTTGATGATGAGGAGAGACAATCAAAACAACTCTCATTTATATGAAATTCATATTTCAAGTTCAACAACTATGACACCGCTGACAACCGAGTGTGTTTTTGACAACCATCTCATAATGGCTCATCAGCATCCTTAAGTAACTGATAAAATCTTTCGGCTCCCTTGTTCGACACGTCTTCAGCGTATACAGAATCCTCATGTACATTGAATGTGGGACTAGCAGCATCTACAACCATATCCACGTACGTACATGTGCCTTCCACATTACTAGGCTCGTGTGACCAGAGCTCCTCACCATGACATGTCCAATTCATATAACCTTCAACAAACCATTTTCTGTATAAATGACGTTGAACCTCCCACGGTGAATTCCACTTCAAATTTTTACAAATCATACAAGGACATTGGATGCAACCTTCGTTGTCTACTGCTGCATTTGGATTCCCCAATGCAAACTGAATGAAAAGTCTAAACTTTGGCTCTCGACTCCACAGATACCACATGATCAACTATTCTATGATACATCCATGAACGGTCTGAAGCCATTTTTTTCTATGCTCAACTAATATTAACAGACAATAACTTTAAAATTCAAACTCAGAAAAAAAATTTTTTGACCATTTCATACATCGTCTAACGCAACGAAATGAATAGGAAGGTATATATTAGATTATCACTTTTACCCTCTGTGAATATTTGATCGCACTCAGATGGCCATTTACTATGTGTTTATACAATTTTTAAAATTTCGGCAGCAACCCCACACCTCTCCGATATACCAAAAATTTATTGATTAAGATATTTCTTAAACCTTACTAATAAGTGGTTAAGAAAATATTATAAATCAATAAAGTAAATCAGAGAGGAGTGAGTAGACGCACCCAAAATTTTCAACAAACAATATAAACACATAGTAAATGACCACCTAACTGTGATCAAACATTCACAGACTATCCAAAATGGGTCAATTTAAGACTTTGAGTTAGATATACACATTCTCATCATTAAAAATGAGAACGTACACATCAATCCCAATGTCTTGAACAAGAAGGTTCATTGACACGGGTTTATATCTCTCGTGAGGTGTGTGTAGTGTTCAATTGCTATGCATGCATAGATCAAATTTAAATGCCACATAAATATGAAAGAAAAATGAAAACAAAATCATATATGTGAACAAGTGCAATAGTAAATCAAATTCACACATACTTGTAAATGAATTGCATTAAAGTAAGAAGTGAATACTAATCACTAAACTGTAAGTAAACAATTAAAAGCAATCCATATAATAGTGTTTTATTGAATTAAGTTTGAATCAAGGATCTAATGTCTATCTCTTTCCTTATTTTAGGCAAAAAAAAATAAAGAACAAAGGAGAGGGAGATGAAGACATCGAAGTCTCAAAAATTGGCCTGTTTAGCAATTGCCCATGTATATACGTAAGGCAAAACAGTCTAACTCCTAACGGACGAGAGTGAAAGTCCCACTGTGACTACTCCCCATCCAAGTTGACCTAGTCAGCCTTACATACACTGGACCCATTAACATTTCGGGATCGGGTCGTATCCCATCATGAATTGTTTGCATAAAATGATCATTTATCACATAGTTTTAAGAACTTTTTAAAAAGACTGTACATCCCAATTAATTGGATTATTTGACTTATTGAAAGCTATGAATTTTTATTTTTTTAACTATCGAATTGAGTATTAAATTTTAGTTGACGTTGAAATAAGTTTTTAAAATAAAATAAGAAGTGTACACCCCACCAAAGGTGCACCAAGGAAAAAGCCAATTATTCGAAGCCTGCTTACCAACAATTATATGGGGACTGTGCTAAATGACTAAATCTAATAGTTTTGGATCACCTAACTCACTAGTTTTCTTGAACCACCCTAGTAAAAAAAGATGTACAAATAAAGGGCTCGGATAGAGAAAAGTTAGCTCTCAGTAGCCTTCAACTTATATATCTCGTACTCACTTCTCGGCCTTGTATTCTCTTTTTGTCTCTTGTCATTTCTAATTTGACCATGGGAGGATCACTTTTGAGAATCATTTCTAGATCTTGTGTAGCAACTTGGATTTTTGGAAAATAAAAAATTTAATAATATAAAAATAAAGCAATTGGAAATCAAATAAAAGAGAATTAATAAAACCCATCAAATGAAAAGAAGTAGTGGGTTTTGTTAAATGGATCTATTAGAAATTAGTGGGTCAAATAGGATTTTTTAAAGGGGAATAATGGAAGAATATCATAAATTCGTAACTAAAATAATACTTAATTATAAAAGAGGTATTTAATGTATTAAATTAGCAATTTGAGTTATATTTGGATTTCTAAACCTACCCAAATAGGTTGCCACCGAAATTAGCTCCCATTCTAACCCATTATTAGATCTCATGCCTAAAAGGGGAGAGGGAAATAGAAAATTTGGAATAAATAGGGAGTCATAATAGGAAATAGAATGGGGAGATGCTTAAATACTCCTCTAAAACCCTCATGGTTAGCCCTAGCTCGTGCCAGGGTTTGCTGGCATGGGAAGGAGCCAAAGGGAAGGATTCATGGAGAAGAAGGATCCCTCAAGTTCATCCTCGAGTTCTTCAAGTTCAAACCTAGAAGAGAAAAACCATTAAAGGTAGGCATTCTTACGAGCAAAACTAATGAGATTTTGACTGTATTGTTTCATGTATCAGGAACATACCCTCAAGTTTCATGATTTATGATTGAGTCAATAATTACTTCTTACTTTCGAAGTTCTGCTTCATCCTAACCCCGAACCCCCTTGTTAAATCTTGTTCTCCTTGAACACTTGATCTCACGCCATGCAATTTTTAGTGGAGATTCTAATGGTCGTTAGGCTTCTTTTGCCCCTAAAAGCCCTAATTTCCATCTATCCTATCATGCGAATTAATTCGATGATCTCATCTGTGTAATGTTCTAAGTTCTTTATGAATACCATGACCAAAGCATGTTGAAACCCTGTTTGTTTTCAAATTCCTATTTACTATAAGTACCCATGCATGTCTAGAACAATTCACAATTTGTTTCACAATTTTCATTGCCTGTACAATTAGATATGTTTTTCTGAATCACCTTGTGTCAAAATAGGGTAAGTCAGGTCCCTAGTCCAATGCACTATTCTCTCCCTGTCGGACTCGGGCACAGACCCTGTGAATGCGACAGCCCGATAGGACACATTCACAAGGGCCGTCGCGACAGTGCCCTCTGTCACGATCTGATCGTGACAGGGACTATTGTCGCGATTTGCTGCCCGGATTGCTTGAGCCCGTCGCGATCCTCACATGACCCCGTCGCGACCTACTTATTTGAACTGACAAGTCCGTCCCGACCTGTGCAAGAGCCTGTCACGATCTGCCTGAACTCCGTCGCGACCCTTACAAGGGTGCGTTGCGTGCTGGCTTTTTGCATAAAAACCCCAAATTTTTGATGCTTTGACTCTCCATAGTGCTTGTACTCTTGTTTAACAGTCATACACACAGAAGATTACACTTGTTATAAAGTAAACATTAAGTGTGATTAAAATACATGAACATGATCTTTTCTATCTACAATTTCATGACACTACACACACTTGAACCATCCAAATATGGCTTAATTGTCATGAACATGTTACTTAATTATCTAGTAATTTATGCCATTAAATTGCCTTGTTCTTAAATATACTTGTGTACGTTTTCTCGAGATGTTTTGGAACACCGATACCGACGCTCCACTGTTCTAGAATTCCCCTAGAATGTCGAGCACTTGTTTCTATATACACACTCTCTCTTGACTTGGACGAACTCTCCGTCAGATACTCCTTCTGTCGGACTAGTGAGTGTTTGTTCAAGGCCTCCGTAAGTCTCCTCTGTCCATGGATTCCCACACAGTCGACTGGTTGTACCCTAACACCTATTACACCCTCTAGGGATTAATATGATCCAAACGGCTACTAGAAGTTTGCTCTTATCTTGAATCACGCCGGACCTCTAGACCTGTGCGTAACATGGCCAGCGGAAAGGTAGCGAGTTCCACCTGACGGCCAACACCACATGCGTGTGTTGTGCAACTGTTACTATCGCCTGTTTACTCTACGTGTTATGTGCAATGTCCACTAGCTCTCATCTATACCTATTCGCTCATCTATTCACGTCCTCTACTATCTCGTCTATTCATCTAGTACTCTCATCTATTTCTTGGTACTATATATTGGCCATTGACTGATTGTCTAAAGTTAAACAATTTAACCAATGCCTGGCATTATATAAAGGGCCCGATCTGGTCGTGGGATGTGTGCCCGAAAGTGCTAGTGCCCATGGGAGTTAAATGATCAGAGTGTTTGGCATTACACTCGAGTGCTATCTATCTCGACTATCTAAATGACAATCAAAAAGTGCTATGTTCTCTCGTTGTCTATTGACAAAAGTGTTATACTATACCCGTTGTGCTATTGCTATACTTTGTGCTATGGTCATCTTGCTATTTTGTGCTATACTCGACACTCTTTCTATATTTTGAAAGTTGTGCTATTTCGTTCACGTGCTATCCTGCTATCTTTTACTTGACTCGCTCGCTCTATCATTAGTTACTCTGCCTTTTAAAGCATTATTATTTAAAGCCTGCTTCACCATTGAGATTTAAGTCCTACTGGGCGTTATCGCTCACCCCTGCGTTATTTGTCATTGTTTCTCAGGTGAGACCGAGGATGAACTATACACTCAAGAGGATGGGAACAACCAAGAGTGACGTCACGAGTACCCTAGCGTCCTAGAAATATGTTAGAGTCATAGATAGTCTTTTGCTTATTTCAATTTAATTAGGCCCTATAGATTGGCTCTGATATTAGTGGTTGTAACTAGACATTTGAAATATTATTAATGAAATGAATTTGCTTTAGTATTTGTTCTTGTCCAATGGTTTGATGTCTAGTACTCGCTCTATACCCATTTACTTGCAACTGCCTCGCGTTCTAATATTCTGCGTCGGGGCGTGACAGTTTTGTGGTATCAGAGCCTAGGTTATTCTTAAGTATAGGATGATCTAGGTTAACCTTCCTCGACTAGAGTCAATTATCCTACCTATGTGAGTCGTGGTTAGAGCCTAGGGTAACTAGCTAAAATGAACTCACACACGCACGAATTAAATTTCACATCAACATCATGACAATAAGTTATTTTTGTAGGAACTAAGCAATCAAGATGACTGCTGAACGTGCTCAAATGTGGGGCATGCAAGAAACCATCCAAGAACTGACGCGCGCCATTGTGCAAGCTACCCAAGGTGGTGGCAATCATGGTGTAGGCGACCTGCATCGCAACATCAGGAGTCTGAACCCACCCATGTTCAGTGGATCCACGGATCTGCATGAAGCCGAACACTGGCTAAAAGAAACGGAAAGAATTTTTCGTGTCATGCAATGTACAACGGAGGATAAGCTGCTACTAGCCACATTTCAACTTGAAAAGGACGCCCGCATTTGGTGGGAGTCTGTGGAAGCGACCCGAGCGAATGGTCAGTTCACCTAGACCAAGTTCAAAGAAGCTTTTAATTCCAAATACTTCTCGGAGCGTGTCCAAGAAAGGAAGGCTGCGGAATTCACTGCTCTGAAACAGCGCAGCTTGACTGTGGCCGAATACGAAGCCCAATTCTCAAGACTGGCACGCTATGCTGCACACCTGGTAAACACTGAGAGAATGAAGGCTAAGCACTTCCTCTGGCCTTAAGCCTCAATATATTACCCAACGGCACCTCTAGACATCCAGACCTACGCCGAGATGGTGAAAAAGGCTCAACTACTGGAAGATGCTATAAACATCACCAATCGTATCAAAGGGAAGTTTGTGAAAAAGGAAATGACCTCGAGTCAGCCGTCTGCTAAGCCGAACAATGGCAAGAAGCGGCCCTTCAACATCACGGAGGGATCCAGCCAAGAATGGAAACCTAAGGTCTTCGTACCCAACACTCCAGTAAAAAGCAACTGCAAGTATTGTGACAAGCTAGGTCACCTGCTGACGAATTCTGGAAAAAAGTCGGCGCATGTCTGCACTGCGGAAGTCGCGAGCACCGCATCCCCGAGTGCCCGCTACTGAAAGAGAATGAAAGGCACCCTAACCGCCTAAGAACAGGGAAGACTGCAAGCCCTGCATGAAGAGAACCCGCTACGGATGGTGGCGTGGTGAAGGTACTCTACAAGTTTTCTCCTTATCAACTTTGTCTTATTTGATACTGGAGCAACTCATTCTTTATATCTCATAACATTGTGATACCTGAGTGCTAACCTATATCCATGGGTTGGAGTTCTCTGTCACAACGCCACTAGAAGATAAGGAGAAATTGAACAATACTTTCCCTCTGCCGATGTAATGATCGGAGACCATACCTAAAAATCGACTGTGTGTTATGCCCATGGAAGTCTATGATGTAATTTGGAGCCGACTGGTTGTCCACGTATGGGGAAAGTGTCGATTGTAAGAAAGGAAGGGTGACCTTTAGTGACTTTCCCAATTGGAATTCTCTGGGATTAGACATAGAGATGGATGTCTCTAATCTCCACCATAAAAGCCCATAACATGATAAGGAATGTTGTATTGCTTTCCTAGCAGTCGTAGTTGTGGAAAGAAGGGTTCTAAGATAGAAGACATCCACATAGTCCAGGATTACCCCGATGTGTTTCCTGAAAATTTGCCAGGGATTCCCCCGGAAGGAGATGTCAACTTCGCCATAGAGTTGATCCCTGGAGCTGCCTTAGTATCGCGTCAACCGTACCAGATGTCACCTACCGAGCTAAAGGAGTTGAAGACACAACTGATGGAGCTATTAGAGAAGGGGTTCATTAGACCGAGTGCTTCCCCCTGGGGAGCACCCGTGCTATTTGTCAAGAAGAAATATGGATCGATGAGACTATGCATCGACTATCGTCAACTCAATCAGCTCACCATCAAGAACAAGTACCCATTGCCTAGGGTCGATGAACTATTCGACCAAATATCTGGAGCTCAATATTTCTCCAAGATCGATCTTGGATCTGGCTATCATCAAATAAGGATCAAGGATGATGATATCTTCAAAACGGCTTCCAGGAGCAGGTATGGACACTATGAATTTGTTGTAATGCCTTTTGGTCTACCAATGCTCCTGCAGCCTTTATGCAACTTATGAACAACATATATCGGCCATACCTTGACAAGTTCGTGGTCATCTTCATCGACGATATCCTCATATACTCCAGACCAAGGAAGAGCACGAAGAACACCTGAAGATTGCACTGCAAGTCTTTCGAGACAACAAACTATATCCGCAAACTTAGCAAGTGCGAATTTGGCTCGAAGAAGTGTCCTTCTTGGGCCATGTCATCTCAAAAGATGGCATCTCCATTGATCCCTCCAAAGTCGAAGCTGTACTCAACTGGGAGAGACCAACCAATGTCACAGAAATCAAAAGCTTCTTGGGACTGGCTAGCTACTACGGCAGTTCATCAAGGACTTCTCCAAGATCTCTGTTCCTCTCACCCGACTGACACGAAAGGAGAATCCATACTCCTTGAGTAAAGAGTGTGAGAAAAGTTTCCAAACTCTTAAAGATTGCCTGACCTCAGCACCTGTTCTCGCTCTGCCAATAAAGGGAGAAGGTTTCTCTATCTACACCGATGCCTCAGAGATTGGGCTAGGGTGTGTATGATGCAAAAGGAGAAAGTCATCGCCTACTCTCTTGACACTGAAGACTCATGGAGTCAACTACCCCGTGCATGACTGGGTTGGCTGTCGTGGTCTTCGCCTGAAAATATGGAGACATACCTCTATGGGAGAAGTTCATTGTCTACTCAGACCATATAAGCCTGAAGTACTTATTCTCCCAGAAGGAACTCAACATGAGACAGAGAAGATGGTAGAATACCTAAAAGATTTCGACTTCAACATCCAATACCATCCAGGAAGGGAAACGCCATGGTTGATGCTCTTAGTAGAAAGCCGATGGCATCTATTTCAAGTCTAGTCGTTGGCGAGATGCAACTACTGGAACAATCTTCACAGGTTAGACTTAAATATTGAACATAGGGATGATTGAGTCTTCGTTGCCATATCAAGATTCAATCTGATCTGCTAGAGGAATCAAAGCTCAACAGATGATGATCCATTCTTAGTTCGCGTCAAGGAAACCTAGCCGAAAGATAGGACTTGCTATGACCCAAGATGGAATGCTGTCTTTCAAGAAAGGACATGCGTTCCCGACAATGAAGAACTGAAGAGAAGATTAATGGATGAGGCTCACAAGACAAAGTACACTATTCATCTAGGAGGTACCAAAATGTATCAAGATATGAAAAGAACATTTTGGTGGCCGAACATGAAGAGAGAGGTAGTTGAACATGCTGCACACTGCCTTACCTGCCAGCAAGTAAAAGCGGAATACCTGTGCCCTGCTGGTGTACTCAGACCGCTAGATATTCCGGAATGGAAATGGGAAAGCATTGGCATGGACTTCATCATGGGTTTACCCAAGACTCGCGATGGAGGATCGACGCCATATGGGTTTGTGGAGACCGACTAACCAAATCTGCCCACTTCTTAGCCATAAAGAGTAAGTGGTCGTTAGAGGTACTAGCTGCCTATATGTAAAGGAGATAGTGAGACTGCACGGAGTTCCATCATCCATAGTCTAGGATCGAGATCCGAGATTCACATCTCATTTTTAGAAAGGACTGCAAGCTGCACTGGGTACTAAACTCAACTTTAGTACCGCATTCTCCACAATTGATGGGCAAACTGAAAAAATCCACCAAATAGTTGAAGGACATGCTGAGAGCTTGCACATAGACTTCCAAGGATATTGGAACGAGCATCCATCCCTTATTGAGTTTGCCTATAACAACAGCTACAAGGCGAGCATCAAGATGGCACCATTCGAAGCACTCTACGGAAGGAATTATAGATCTCCTACATGCTGGAATGAGATTGGAGAACAGCAGTGGCTAGGCCCGGACATGGTGCAACGTACCACAAAGGACATACAAGTGATTAGAGATCGGCTTAAGACTGCTCAGTCAGACAAAAGAGCTATGCCGACAAAGAAGCGAGACTTAGAATTCCAAGTCGGTGATCATGTGTTCTTAAGGTGTCACCTACAAGTGGCATCCAAAGATTTGGAGTGAAAGGAAGCTCAGACCTAGATTCATTGGTCCTTTGAAGAACTCGAAAGGATTGGTGAGGTTGCATACCGACTGGCGTTGCCACCGGATTTGGCATGTGTACATAATGTGTTCCATGTCTCAATGCTTAGGAAATATGTATATGATCCTACCCATATCATTCGCTACGAAAAGTTGGTGCTGAACAAAGATGTGACATACGAAGAGAAGCCAGTCTAGATACTGGAACGGAAGGTGCAACAGCTTAGTAACCGTCCTATTCACGTAGTTAAAGTCTTATGGAATAACCGCGGAGTGGAAGAAGCCACATGGGAACCGGAATGAACCATCAGACGGAACTACTCTAATCTTTTCGGTAAGACATTCTCTCCTGAATGATCATATGAATTTGGGGAGCAAATTCTTTTTAAGAGGGGGAGGATGTAGCAACCTGATTTTTGAAAATTAAAAAATTTAATAATAATAAAAATAAATGCAATTGGAAAATAAAATAAAAAATAATTAAATAAAACCCATCAAATGAAAAGAAGTAATGGGTTTTGTTAAAAGGACCCATTAGAAATTAGTGGGTCAAAATAGGGATTTTTAAAAGGGGAATAATGGAAAAATACTCTAAATTCGTAACTAAAATAATATTTAATTATAAAAGAGGTATTTAATGCATTAAATTAGCAATTTGAGTTATATTTGGATTTCTAAACCTACCCAAATAGGTTGCCTACGAAATTAGCTCCCATCCTAACCCAATTAGGAGATCTCATGCCTAAAAAGGGGAGAGGGAAATAGGAAATTCGGAATAAATAGGAATTAGAGTCATAATAGGAAATAGAATGGGGAGATGCTTAAATACTCCTCTAAAACCCACATGGCCGGCCCTAGCTCGTGCCAAGGGTTTGTTGGACGTGTAAAGGAGCTAAAGGGAAGGAAATTCGTGGAGAAGAAGGATCCCTCAAGTTCTTCCCTGAGTTCTTCAAGTTCAAACCCTAGAAGAGAAAAACTATTAAAGGTAGGCATTCTCACGAGCAAAACTAATGATATTTTGACTTTAGATAATTCCATGTACCAGGAACAATACCCTCAAGTTTCATGATTTATCATCGAGTCAATAATTACTTCTTACTTTTCGAAGTTCTGCACTCATCCTGACCCCGAACCCCCTTGTTAAATCTTGTTCTCCTTCAACACTTGATCTCATGCCACGCAATTTTTAGTGGAGATTCTGATGGTCGTTAGGCTTCTTTTGCCCCTCAAAGCCCTAATTTCCATCCATCCTATCATGTGAATTAATTCGATGATCTCATCTGTGTACTGTTCTAAGTTCATCATGAATACCATGACCAAAGCATGTCGAAACCCTGTTTGTTTTCAAATTCCTATTTACTGTAAGTACCCATGCATGTCTAGAACAATTTACAAATTGTTTCACAATTTTTCATCGCCTATACAATTAGATATGTTTTTCTGAATCACCCTGTGTCAAAATAGGGTAAGTCAGGTCCGTAGTCCAATGCAATGTACTCTTCCTATCGGACTCGAGCACAGACCCTGTGAACGCGACGGCCCGATAGGTCGCGTTCACAAGATCCTTCGCGACAGTGCTCTCTGTCACGATCTGATCGCGACAGGGACTGTTGTTGCGATCTGCTGCCCAGTTTGCTTGTGCCCGTCGCGACCCTCACATGACCCCATCGCGACCTACTTGCTTGAATTGACAAGTCCGTCGCGACCCTTACAATGGTGCATCGCGTTCTAGCTTTTTGCATAAAAACCCCAAATTTTTAATGCTTTGATTCTCCACAGTGCTTGTACTCTTGTTTAACAGTCATACACACACAAGATTACACTTGTTATAAATTAAACATTTATGTGTGATTAAAATACATGCACATGATCTTTTCTATCTACAATTTCATGACACTTACACACACTTGAACCATCCAAATATGGCTTAATTGGCATGAACATGTTACTTAATTTATATGGTAATTTATGCCATTAAATTGCCTCGTTCTTAAATATACTTGTGTACATTTTCTCGAGATGTTTTGGAACACCGATACCGACGCTCAACTGTTCTAGAATTCCTCTAGAACGTCGAGCACTTGTTTCTATATACACACTCTCTCTTGACTTGGACGAACTCTCCGTCAGATACTCCTTCTGTCGGACTAGTGAGTGTTTGTTCAAGGCCGCCGTAAGTCTCCTCTGTCCATGGATTCCCACACGGTCACGAGCTGGTTTGTACCCTAACACCTATTACACCCTCTAGGGATCAATATGATCCAAACGGCTACTAGAAGTTTGCTCTTATCTTGAATCACGCCGGACCTCTAGACCTGTGCGTAACATGGCCAGCGGAAAGGTAGTGAGTTCCACCTGACGGCCAACACCACGTGCATGTGTTGTGCAACTGTTACTATCGTCTGTTTACTCGACGTGCTATGTGCAATGTCCACTAGCTCTCATCTATACCTATTCGCTCGTCTATTCATGTTCACTCTACTATCTCGTCTATTCATCTAGTACTCTCATCTATTTCTTGGTACTCTATATTAGCCATTGACTGATTGTCTAAAGATAAACAATTTAACCAATGCTTGGCAATTTAAAAAGGGTTCGATCTGGTCGTGGGATGTGTGTGCCCGAAAGTGCTAGTGGCCCATGGAGTTAAATGATCAGTTGTTTGGCATTACACTCGAGTGCTATCTATTTCGACTATCTAAATGACAATAAAAAGTGTTATGTTCTCTCGTTATCTATTGACAAAAGTGCTATACTATACTCGTTGTGCTATTGCTATACTTTGTGCTATGGCCATCTGCTATTTTGTGCTATACTCGACACTCTTGCTATATTTGGAAAGTTGTGCTATTTCGTTCACGTGCTATCTTGCTATCTTTTACTTGACTCGCTCGCTCTATCATTAGTTACTCTACCTTTTAAAGCATTAATTATTTAAAGCCTACTTGACCATTGAGATTTAAGTCCTACTGGGCGTTATCGCTCACCCTGCGTTATTTGTCATTGTGTTCTCAGGTGAGACCGAGGATGAACTATACACTCAAGAAGACGGGAATGACCAGGAGTGACGTCACGAGTACCCTAGCGTCCTAGAAATATGTTAGAGTCTTAAATAGTCTTTTGCTTATTTCAATGTAATTGGACCCTATAGATTGGCTCTGATATTAGTGGTTGTAACTAGACATTTCAAAGATTATTAATGAAGTGAATTTGCTTTAGTATTTGTTCTTGTCCAATGGTTTGATGTCTAGTACTTGCTCTATACCCGTTTACTTGCAACTCCCTCGCGTTCCGATATTCTGCATCGGGATGTGACATTTGGCTTCTATTGTAGGTCCTATCAAGGGGACGACTTTGTTCCGTACCTTCCAAGCTTCACCACATCTCGAGCAACACCTCTCCCTAGTAACTTTGAAGCCAGATGTGTTAAACACTTGGCGGCCCTCGTGAGCTCAGCTTCAACACTCTATATACTCTTGAATTATCAATTGTGATAAAATGTTCATGAAAAAAAATATCGTGGTGGATTTCCTTTATTTTTTGACAAAAATATATTTTGTCTCTTATCTATCCTGGGCACGCGCGTGGGGAAATAAACTCATCATCTCATCAGTATTTGTACACTAGTAGTATTAATACTCTAGATAAAATGAGCGGCATCTAATTAATATTTCTGCTACCTCTTTGTTGACATGATCTCTTTCATTCTTACCGAGCTTTATTATATCTTAATTGAAACATATGGATGCGTGCAAGTCTATCTTTCACATTAAAGTGTATGTTAATCTAATTTTTAGTATAATGTTTTTTGAAAGGAACAAAAGTGACTGTGGTTAACCAACGCTACTCAACCAATTTCTTTTGAGTTACCCTAACTATTTGTGTACCCCTTCATAATCAACTGTGACCAAAATATTCTATAGTGAGTTTAATATGCTCATTAAAATCAGATAATTTTTAACTTTCTTCATACATCTCTGTACTCCTGAACTTAACATGCTCCTAAAGTGGTATGTATATAACTAGTTGGCATGGTAGAGGGGAAGAGAGCAAAGTGCTAGGAGCTAGAGATGAGGTGGTAGAATATGGGAAAGCGAGGCATGTGAACGTGTGGTTAGAAGTTACAACTCATGAGTTCAACCATGTATGTGTACAACATAGACTCAATTAGTTCATTCAATGGGACCTCACATGTAGTCCAGGTGAGACATCATCCAAATATTTTCTTAATAATAATAAAAAGATCACAATATATATATGTATTTATGATCCATGGATGATGATATTGTCAAAGAAAACAAGCTGAGAAAACATCCAACTTTTGCTTTCTAACTGCATTAATGTTGTAGAAGGAACTTAATAGTGTCATGAATGCTTTGAAAAAGGTTCAACAATCTTATAGATCCTACGTCGTCCACCTAAATTAATTTGGAAGATATAAAAATATGAAATTAAAACTACATAGAACGAGTAAGTGTATATGATCTTTCAGTACCGAGTTAATCTTTTGCCAATTAGGATTTTAAGTTTATATAACCATGTGGAATATTTAGATCTTGTTGAAATTTGAATGTAAAATCGGCCCCCCAATGAACTTCAATTTTCATTGTTCATATTTTGGAAAAATATACAGTCCCAATAAGTTCCTTTTTTCCTTCGTTGGAACCTCAATAATCCTTCTACTTTAAGGGAAATATTTGTCGATAGATTAGACTAGCAACAAGATCTAGATAATATTATTTGTCAAATAATTTTTATTGATAGGATAAAAGAGAGAAAAAAATCTACACCCCCACACTGCCCCCCCCCCCCCCCCCCCCCACATCGTCATCCCCCCTCCCCCACCCCCACACTAGCCCCCCACCCCCCACACAGTCAGCCCCCCCCCTCCCCCCCCCCACACTAACCACCCCCCCCCCCCCCCCGCCCCCACTAGCCAGCCCCCCCCCCCACCCCACACTACCTACCCCCCACCCTCCCACCCCCCCACACACAGCAAGCCCCCCCCACCCTCCCACCCCACACAGCAAGCCCCCCCCCCCCCCACACTCCCCCCCCCACCCCACACTGCTGAACCCCCCCTTCCACCCCCCACACTGCCCCCCCCCCAAAACCCCCACATAGGCAGCCCCAACCCCCCCCCCCCCACCCCCACAGGCCAGCCCCCCCTCCCACTCCCACACTGCCCCCCCCACCCCCACAGCCAGCCCCCTCCTCCCCCCACCCACACATGCCACCCCACCCACCAAGCCCCCTCCCCCACTATCGGGAACACCCCCCCTCCCCCACACCACCGAGCCCCCCTCCCACACCCCCACACATGAGCACACACAGCACACAGAGAGAGATAGAGTAGATAAGTGGAGAGAGAGGGAGGGCAACACACAAGCACACACACACACAGGCGCATAGAGAGAGAGAGAGAGAGAGAGAGACACTTACCAACTATGTGGCAGGTTCTCTCCAGATGGCGATGACGTGGAGCTCCATCCGGCAGCAAGATCGAAGGCGCTACTCTGGTGATGGGGAGCGACGATGGAGACCAAACGATGGCGGCGATGCAGACGACGGCGGCGACAGGGCATCTCGGCGGGGCGATCTTGGCGGGCGTCTCGGCGCATGAGAGAGGAGAAAGAGAAGAGACAAGCGAGAGAGGTGAAAAGAGAAGGGGGAAGAAGAAGAAGGGTAGAAATAGAGACCGAATAATTCAGTCGCTATTGAGTCCCAAATGGCGCGGGATTCAGTGACTGAAATCAGTTTAGTCACAAAGTAGGGACCGAATTGTGGACCGAACAAAATTCGGTCACTACAACCGCGTTTAGGGATGAAATTCTGTGACCGAAATATTTCGGTCACAATTCAGTCTCTAATATAGACCGAATTGTGACCGAATGAATTCAGTCATAAAATTTCATCCATAAAGGCGCCAACTACATGGCCTTAGTGACCGAAATATATTTAGTCACAATTCGTTCTCTGTTTTGAAGATCGAAATATTCAGTTACAATTCAGTTGCTAATTTTCAACTGAATTCTGACTGAATAAGATTCAGTCACTAACTATGAGTGTTAGTGACCAAGTAATTTCAGTCACTATTCGATCTCCGATTTGAGATTGAATAGTGACCAAAATTTTTAGTCTCAGATTCGGTCGCTATATGTGCTTTTTCTTGTAGTGGCTGCGCAGGCGCTACGGTGCGGCAGTTCGCATAAAAGGAGTTATAAAAAAAAAGGGTTTCCTCTATTACCGAGAAGGGGGCCGGCAGCCAAATCTCCGTCGGATGACGTCACCGACGTCGTCTCCGGCCAGCCGGCATCCGGTCACCGCCAGCGCATCCCTTCTCGCACCATCATCATGGACAAATCCAACATATATTGAGTATGGTCATGTGACCCCACTAAATTGTTTTCTTTCTAAAATGACCATTTAAATTCAAGATTTTAAGAGTTTTTATGTAAGAGGTGACCCCAATGAATTGTTTCAGTAGGGTCACTCTTATGTATAATATATTTATATTTATATTATATAAATATAATATTTATATAAATATTAAAAACTAATTTAAGTTATCATACCTAATAAATTTCTACATCCGTCTCTATTTGCCATGGGGTTCTCTCCTCCCTTGCAGTTAGGGTGGTTTGAGGAAGAAGATGGGTCTTTTGACCCTTTTTGCCCCAATGTTTTTATATTTACATTTATACTTTGTTTATTAAGTTTGTGGATCCATTTCTTATTGGATCTAGCTTTGGGGCTTAAGTTTGGATACTGGAGAACTGGTATAGTTTTGGATATTGGGTTTGTTATGGATCCATTTACAATCCAAATCCAACTACTATTTAGAATCTGAATCCAATTTTCACTTATACCAGAAGTATCTTTTATTTTATCTGTATTCGATAAATTTAAATTGTTTACTTAAAGGTTATTTTGTTCTTTATCCTTTAGTATCCATCATTGGGTATCTTTATTAGGATCCATTAAGTCTTTTTGGACTATTCTAGGCCCATTAGTGGTTATTAAAATATACAGAGACAGTTCTGCAAACAGTTATGATACAAGGATAAAATTGAAAGAATATGTTTGCAATACAGTGAATATTTATTCAAATTGCAAGGGTATTTGTGTAATAGAAGGCTAAAACTCATGTTTCTTTCCCCGTTCGATGGATGTTTAGCTTAATTTAAAGATTGTTTATGCACTTTTAATTATTGCAGTAACATTAGAGATATTTTTTATGCTATGTGACCTACATTTTAATTATTTGCATGCATTTATATCTCTAATTTTCATATTTCGATAATTCTATGGATATGCCCTTGCTTACATTTAAGGTTTTGTTGTGCTATTTGAAGGTTAATTTTTCATTTCCAAATGTTTAGGTAGATCATCAAAGTGGCAATAAGCATGAGGAATAATAAATTTGAGCCCCTTAAGATAGTTAATAGCATATAATTTAAGCATGCATGTTGACATCATTTTATGAAAATGGACATGTTATTGTTCAAAGTGTATAAGTTGACCACCAAAGTGGCCTTATGCATGGAGAATGATAGAGTATCCTTTTAAAGGTTATTGGCGCCATATTATGTGATAACATTTTAATTTTGTGCTTATGGCTTTGAAATGGAGTTTAACTCCCAAAAGAGTATTTCATGTTCGTGACATAATTAGTATGATAAAATATTATTGTGTGCATGGGGACTTGAAAATTTTAGTACCCAAAGGTGCAATTTTTCTTGATATCAAAGTGTGAATTGTAATAGTTCTATCATCAAGTTGTCCACTAGAATTATTTTGCATGTATAATTTTAGGCCTCATAACTTACTTTAGTTATTATAGTCATATTCATGTGAGCATGTAATTTGTGTTTCAACTGCTTCTCCACTCTTTGCACCTTTCATAGGTCAAGTGTCTTATTTGACTGGGATAAATTTCACTGAATGAAAATAGAGAGTGTTGTTTGTCTTAGGGGTATGGATCTTGATATTGCTCTTAGAGATGCACCAGGCTAGTGAGCTCACTGCCGAGAGCACAGTAGAACATAAAAGCTTTTATGAGAAATGGGAGAGGTCCAATCGTTTGTGTTTAGTGTTCCTTCAAAGGCATGTAAGTCCAAACATTAAGGGATCAATCCCAGAGCAGAAGACTACTAGTGGGTTTCTAAAGGCTATTAAGGAACAGTTTGTCACTTCTGACAAGACAAATGCCAGCACATTGATGGCCAGACTTTCCTCAATGAAATACACTAGTGGTGGCAGCATTAGAGAACATATCATGATGATGAGAGATATTGCAGCTCAGCTGAATGTCATGAAAGTTACCATATGTGATGCTTTCTTTGTGCATTTCATCCTCAACTCTCTTCCTAGATAGTGACTATGAGGCCTTCAAAATCTCATATAACACACATAAAGTGAATTGGTCACTAAATGAGTTGATGACCATGTGTGTTCTAAAGGAAAAGAGAATGAAGGAGGAAAGGAATCAAGTTAATTTTATCTTTCATAAGGGAGATGCTCAAGCTAAGAAGGGCAAGAATGTCCAGAAGAAGGGCAAGAAGAAGAAGAAAGAATGCAAAAAATGGCAAATGCTTCTTCTGCCATCAAGCTAGACATCTAAAGAAAGATTATGTAAAGTACAAGGCATGGTTGGAAAAGAAAGGCATATGTAATCTCTCATCCTATGTTTATCATGAATCTCATTGGTAGATGTTTCATAAAGTACTTGGTAGGTTGATTCTAGTTCTTCTGTTCATATTGTCAAATCTATGCAAGGGTTCCTATTCCAAAGGCCTCCACGTCAGGGTGAACAAAGCATCCTTTCGGGGAATAAGACACGTTCACAAGTGAAGGTTGTAGGGACTTATAGGCTTACTTTAGCATCTGGATTTGTTCCTGATCTGGAGGATACATTCTATGTTCCATCTTTTTTCTAGAAATTTAATTTCAGTATCAAAACTTGATATGAGAGGGTTTACTTTCTCTTTGGAACTCTTTCTCTTAGGATTATCAAGGATTTAGTTGTAACTAACACTAGTTTATTAGTTGATGGTTTTATATACATGTGTCTTGATCGTGTGGTTGAACAATCCTATTATTCCTCGCATAATATAGTTGGCAATAAGCATGGTAGAATAAATGAAAACTCATCAATGTCGTGGCATAGGAGATTGGGTCATATCTCCTTAAGAGGCTGAAGAAGTAGTGGGAGAAGGGTGTTATGCACTCTTTAAATTTCACTAACTTTTATACATGTGTGGATTGCATTAAAGGAAAACTTACACACTCGCAAATAGGATGTCACTTGAGTTCAGGAACATTAAAGATTATACACACTGACAGTTGTGGTCCCTTTTCACCATATCTAACTGAACAAAGTATTTTGTTAAATTTATAGATGACCACTCTAGATACATGTATCTCTACTTACTTCTTGAAAACACAGATCCCTTTAATGTCTTTAAGGATTTTAAGAAGGAAGAAGCGAGACAATCAGGAAAAGTTATCAAAGTAGTCAGGTCAGGTAGAGGTGGCGAATACTATGGGAGGTATACCAAGATGGGTCAAAGGCTAGGACCATTAGCTAGGTTCATTAAAGAGGAAGACATTGTTACTCACTACACTACGCCTGGCAATCCATACCAAAATGGGGTTACTGAAAGAAGGAATAGAACGCTTAAAGAAATTGTCAGGACATTGCTCAGTCATTCGACTCTTCTCTTATCATTGTGGGGTGAGGTCATAAAGACAGTTGCACACATTTTGAACAAGGCTCCTATGAAAGTTGCTCCTAAAACTCTTTATGAGTTGTGGTGTGGTAGGAAACCTTTTGTGAGTGATATGTGCACATGAGATGTCTAGCTGAGGCCAGATTGTATAACCCACATGAAAAGGCTTTTGATTTTAGAACAACCATGAATTCTTCATTCGTAATCTAGAGAAATCAAAGGCATTCAGATTCTATTGTCCATCACATGTGCCCATCATAGTGGAGTCAAATAAAGCAAGGTTTCTAGAAGATGGTGGAGTTAGTGGGAGTGGACCTCCTCGAGATCTTTCTTTTGAGGAGTTGCAAGATTAAGCACCTATACCTGCAGCAATGGACAACTTTGTTCCCATGTTCATTCTTTAGAATGACATGCATGGGGAGCAACCTGTTGCAGTTGGCCTATCTACATTAACTTAAAACCATAAGAAATAATTGCAGATGGCCAACTATACCTCTAAAGGTGGTTCAAGGGCCAATAGGCCAACCACCTCCACAGGTGGATCAAGGGCCAATAGGCCAACTACCTTCACAGATGGATCAGAGGCCAATGCTACGTAGATCCAAAAGGGTAAAGAGACCTACTATATCTGATGACTTTTGGTATATCTTTAGGAGGATGGTTTTGATAGGGGTAACATTGATGATCCCGTGCCGTTTTCACATGCCATAAAATAGTGAAAAGTCTACCTATTGGTTGGAAGCTATGAAAGAATAGCTTGACTCTATGGCTAAAAATCAAGTCTAGGAGCTTGTTGACTTGCCTAAAGGGTCCTAACATGTTGATATTCAAGACTAAAGTGGATTCTAAAGATAAAGTTGAACGATATAAAGCTAAATTGGTAGCTAAGGATTCACTCAAGGGAAGGCATTGACTACAACGAAACTTTTACTCCTGAGTAAAATGCTCTCTTCAGGGTGGTCATGTCCTTGGTGGCTCATTTTTCTCTTGACCACATCAGATGGATGTGAAAATAGGCTTTCTCAATGGGACCCTAAATGAGGAAGTGTATATAGAACAACCTCAGAGTTCATGTTGAAGGAAAAGAACCATCTGGTGTGCAAGCTAAGAAATCCATTTACGAGCTTAAGCAAGTTTCCCACCATGTTTCTCAAGTTTAATGAGAAAATTATGTTCTATGTGCTTAAGGGAGACATCATTAACAAATGCCTTTACTTAAAGGTCAGTGGGAGTCAGTTCATTATCTTGCTTTTGTATGTAGATGACATTTTGCTCGCTAGTAGTGACTTAATTTGTTGCATGAAACAAATGTTTTCTTGTCCAAGAATTTCGAGATGAAGGATATGGTGATGTCTGCTATGTGATTGGCATACAAATGCCTTTACTTAAAGGTCAGTGGGAGTCAGTTCATTATCTTGCTTTTGTATGTAGATGACATTTTGCTCGCTAGTATGATCTTAATTTGTTGCATGAAACAAATGTTTTCTTGTCCAAGAATTTCGAGATGAAGGATATGGGTGATGTCTGCTATGTGATTGGCATTGAGATCACTAGAGATAGACCCTCAGGCACTCTTGGTCTTTCTCAAAAAGCTTACATCTCAAAGATCTTGGAGAGGTTCAATATGCAATCTTATTCACCCGATAAGGCACCAATACTTATAGGAGATAAATTCAGTGAATTATAGTGTCCCAAGAATGACCTTGAAAGGAAATAGATGGAGTCAATTGCTTATGCTTCAGTAGTTGGGAGCTTGATGTACTTGTAGACTTCTACACGTCCAAACATTGCTTTTGCCTACCAAGATCATGTGATATCTCAGAGACACTATGGATTATATGCTCACATTCAAAATATTAAATCAGTTGGAGGTCATTGACTATGCTGATGCTGACTATGGTGGTTGTCTTGATACTAGGAAGTCTACTTCAGGTTACATCTTCCTCTTGGCAAGGGGACTGTATTAAGTTGATGCAGTGAGAAGCAAAGTATCATAGCAACTTCCACCATGGTGGCAAAGTTTATTGCTTGTTATGAGGCTGTGGATAGGCTATTCAGTTGCAGAATTAAGTCACAACTCTGCCATTTGTAGACTTCATTGCTAGGCCGATGAGGATCTATTGTGACAATTCTACTGAAGTTTTCTCTGAGAACAATAAGACATCCAAAAATGGTAGAGCCTTGGATATAAAGTATTTTTCTCTTTGAAATAGAGTGAGAAATCATGATGTGTCCTTTGAGCACATTGAGACAAGTCTTATGGTGGCTAACCCTCTTACTAAGGGACTACCTGTTAAAACCTTTTATAGTCATATGACACAGATGGGTCTTGCTAGTTCTCTCAATATGCTGTGACATTTATAGTTATGGAACTTATGGTTATATGTGTTCACTTATATATCATGATTCTTTGTTTGTTTTCTACCCATTTTATTTGTTATGTGCACTTGTTCTGGTTTGTACTTGGCAGAATGAATACACGTGTGTGTGGTGACCAGCACAGACATCAAATTTCAATTTGTTTGCAGTGCCATTATAATGTTTAGTTTGGAAAGTTGGTAATATTGTGGTACATGGAAGGTGGTACATGACTGAATGTATTTGCCGCCATAACTCATACTATTTGATTTTTCGCAAGTTAGACTTACAGATCCTTTGATTGGAATAACGTGTGATTTTGTGTTTTATATTGCGCGCGCATATCGATTTTCTTTACAGGTGCAGTCCAATGAAATCATAATTTTCAACAGTCTTTTCAAAGTTATATATGAGTATTTTTAAAGGAAACGTTTGATGATGTTTATGATAAGATGGACCAAGTGGGAGAATGTTGGGTTTGGACCCAACTAATGTGGTCCACTTATCAGATTTGGGGTACAAATTAAGGATACACGCCACCAGTCTAGTGAAAGAAATATTTGATGTGCCTAACCCATGTGTGGCCTATGGGTTCTTGTTATGCCTGGGAGCCCTTAAGTCTTTTCCCTGATCTGATCTCTCCTCTTTATATATGGTCTGTCTTCCCTATAGATGGATAAATATTTGATGTGCTAACCCATGTGTGCCTATGGGTTCTTGTTATGCCTGGGAGCCCATTAAGTCTTTTCCTGATCTGATCTCTCCTCTTTATATATGGTCTGTCTTCCCTATAGATGGATATGACATCAAGCAGATATAGAGATAGGAAACTAGGGAGAATCTCGTGAGGTTACGGTTGTCTCCTCCAACACTTGGCATTCTCAACTTCTTTCTCTTCGTAGTTGTGCCGCCATAAAATCCGCTTTTTTTATAGGTACGTGCACAGGCTCTAACATACCTTAATCGTAAAAAGAATGATATTAATACAAGTGATTAAGTTGAGCCGAAGATGCATTATATGCGTTGCTAGTGCTTTGTATTTTAATTGACAGACACATTCAAATCTCTATACTGAGAGTAAGAAACCTAGATTCAAAATGGGAAATTTTAAACAATCTCTTCATTATTTCTCTCAATATTAGACCTCTTTTCTTACGAGCGAAGTTCTGTGATCATTCTTTCCTCCAAAATATTATTATGTTTATACTTTTTGTGCTTATTAAAAAAGTCTTTTCATGTGGAACTTATTAATATATCTTGGTTACCCCAGAAAATTAAGAAGCCCCTGCCCCCTGGTTGAATTTTCTGCGTTTGTTCTCATGTGAATGAGTTGAGCTTATAAAAGAATAGGTCTCTCCATTCTATGTCAATCAATTCCAAGATTGATATTGTAATATCATATCGAAAATGGCCCATACTCAATGTGGAGGCCATTTCTAACCACCTAGACCCCTAGGGCCCATCATGGCCCAGTACAGCCCTACACGACACTCCTCGCAGGCACCACGCGTCCCCGAGCGCAGCCTGCTGGGGCATCTTCAGGCCACAAGGGTGATCTCCAGACACCCTGTGGCCTATACAGCCCAGGCATCTCTTGACGAACAGCACTGACTCGAAGCATGCCTTAACTTCATCAACTCGGAGCACTGAGTAGGCGGTCCAGTTACCGAGCAGTCCCCCTGCTCGGTACCTCCCAAGTATGAGGAGTAGCGAAGTTTGTCGCCAAGCAGCGACGGTTACGCTCGCGACGAGGCACGCACCCCATGATCAAGGGGAGCGTTAACTGCAGGGTCCCCCAAAGGGCGCCTCAACGCATGACCCCCCTCCAAGGGCGCCAACTGGCGCGCCCTTTTTGGTAACCGTTGGGGGGGATGTTTCCCCTCACCCCTTCGACACCTTCGCCTATAAAAGGCCCAGGTGATCTCCATGCAAAGGTACAGGATCTTACTCACACTACCCTTGCACAACACACACAAGAACCCCGACTCTCCTTCAAGCCTCTGTGGTCTCATTCTGACTTAGGCATCAGAGGGTTCTCCCCGGTTCTTCAACCGGGCCCCCCTGATTCCATTCTCATTTTGCAGGCTTCCTTCCGCTACCGGCGATCGTCTTCCCATCTTCTTAGTGGAGGCCCATTTGGCTTAGGACCAAACAGGAATACACCACCACATTTGGCGCCGTCTGTGGGAACGACGACAGCCATGGCTCGCAGACGATCCTCATACCAAAACATTGAGAGCCGAATGACGAGGTCCCATCAGTCTCGGGTGGACTCTCGTCAGCGGGTTCCCCCTTTCGACGTCGTCGTCACTCCCGCTGGTGCGACCGGTGCCATCCCTGTCGTCACCGCGCCCGCAATCACCCTAGAGGTAGCAGAACTTTGGGGACAAATGCAGCACTTGACGGGGATCTGTCTGGGGTTCCAGGCCCAGATGACCAGGCAGCCAGCCCCGGCAGCCTCCTTGCCGCGGGAGCAACAGGTGGAGTCGTCTCACCGATGCTCTCGCGCCCCTCCTGTGCCACTGGAGCAGCAGGAAGACTCGCCGCGATGGTCGCGTTGGGCCCCGTTTGAGAGGCACACTCCGGAGCGTCGCGGTCGCTCACCGCGTCGCTTCACGGCGGCTCCGCCCCCCACTTGTTTTGTCGTGGGCGCCAACCCCCACAGGTCCAGACGTGAGGGATTGGTCCACTCTGATCAGGAGTTGGCCCGACGACTCCGCCGCGTTGTGGACCTCGAGCGCCGTGTCAACACGATGGTACAGAGGGCGGAGGGCAAAGCTCTGGCTGAAGAGGACCTGAACTTCCTCTCCCCATTCATTATGGAGATCATGGAAGCTCGGGATCTCTCCCAAGCTCCCTCTGCCCACCATTGCGCCGTACGACAGCACCACTAACCTCGTGGACCACATCCACGGTTTGAGTCGCATTGGTGTTCCAGGGGCATCATTGATGCGGCTAAGTATCGGGCTTCCTAGCCACCTTGAAGGAAACCGCTGGGCTTGGTTCGAAGCGCTCCCTGTAGGTTCCATCTCTTCCTTCCACCAGTTGAAGAAGTCCTTTCGGGACAACTTCCTGGGCGGAAGGTCGCAACAGCGCACCTCGGTCTCCCTTCTCGCTATTCGGCAGAAGAAGGGAGAAGCGCTCTGGGACTACTTCAAGAGGATCCAGACTGAGGCGCTCTGCATCCCGTGCTTCGACATTCCGTTGGCCACCAGTGCCCTCATCCAAGGCACTCGCGATGGCTTCCTGCAGAGAACACTGAGAGTATAGCAGCCATCCACCCTCCCCGAGCTACTCTCCACCGCCCAGCGTCACGCCGCCTACAAGGAGAGCCTGGCCGCTGGCCGAGCAGAGCAGGGGAATCATCGGACAAGAAGAGGCCTTCCGACAATGGTTCCAACCGTGATCGAACCAAAGGGTCGCACAACCGGGACTCACCGCGCGGACCACGCCCCTTCACGACCCCCGAAGGTGCAACCAAGACAGTACTATCGCTTCCACCACAACCATGGCCACGACACCTCCGAATGCTGTCAGCTCAAGGAAGTGATTGAGTCCCTCATCAAACGCGGCTACCTTGGACGATTCGTGCGCCGTAACAAAGATCGCCCCCGACGTCGAGAGCGGACTCCCGAGCAGCCGATCAACAATGAGCCTAACGGGCAGGAAATCAATGTGATCGCGGGAGGCTTCGGCGCGAGAGGAGAAAGCACTCAAAGCCAACGCGACTATGCTCGGCGAGTGCATACAGTGGACAGGCCCTCAGTGCCCCGACCAGCCCCTTATCCCCCTAATCCCGCACGTTAACAGTCTGAGGAGGTTATAACCTTCTCGGACGAAGATCTTGTAGGAGTTACTACTCCGCACACTGATGCGTTGGTGGTCTCAGCCACCATCAACCATTGTAATGTGCGCCGGATCTTGGTGGATAATGGAAGTGCCCTAGATGTGTTGGCCTACGATTGCTTTTTACTTATGGGTCTAAAAAACCGACCAGCTCACCCCCGTTGAGTCACCTCTGTTCGGCTTCTCAGGGGTCTCGGTTCAGCCCATGGGACGAGCTTGCCTCCCAATAACTCTTGAGACGGCCCCAAGAAGTCTGACCAAGATGGTGGACTTCTTGGTCATCCGAAATATGCCTGGTTACAATGCTATCCTGGGCAGGGGCCTGATCGGCAGACTTAAGGCAGTACCTTCGTCACTCCATCAGAAGATGAAGTTTCCTACTCCGTGTGGGATCGGTGAGGTGCTCGGCGACTAGCACGCGTCTCAGCGGTGCTATGTCCTCTCACTAAGGGACAAGCAGCCTCTCGAGGCCCTGGCCCCCACACCTCTACAAGCCGACCAGCCTTCTACCAGCTGAGGAACTCTTGCTGAAGATATGTTTCCAGTCCGCATAGATGACAACCCCGAGCATGTCCTCTATATTGGCTCACTGCTCTCGGAAGCCGAACAACAATGTTACAAGGCTTTCCTATTATCCAATTTAGATGTGTTTGCGTGGTCGGATGACGAATTACCAGGCATCCCTCCGGACGTAATGGTGCATCGCCTTCACCTGGACCCAAAGGTTCCACCAGTCCAGCAGCGGCGACGATCCGTCAACCTAGAATGGTAGATCATGATCCATGATCATGTTGTCAAAAGTCGAACAGTTGGGCTCCTCCGGGAAGCCCACTACCCAAGTGGATCTCAATGTGGTCCTCGTATCAAGCTAATGGTAAACAGTGTGTATGGACTACAAAGATCTTAAAAAAGCTACGCCCAAAGATAACTTTCCTCTGCCGCATCGCATTGACCAGCTGGTAGACGCCATGTTTGGGCACGAGCTCCTCAGCTTCTTGGATGCGTATTCTGGGTACCACCAGATCAGCATGCATCCCTCAGAACAAGACACCACTACGTTCGTCACCGACTTGGGCTTATACTGCTTTACCAGGATTTCGTTTGGTCTGAAGAATGCAGGCGCGACGTACTAGCGGTTGGTCAACAAGATGTTCGAGCAGCAGATTGGGCGCAACATGGAGGTCTACGTCAATGATATGCTGGTCAAAACGCTTCCGAGCACTGATCACATCTCCGACCTCACAGAGAATTTCACAACTTTACGGAAGTACAACATGAAGCTTAATCCAGCCAAGTGTGTGTTTGGAGTACGCCCGGGTAAGTTCCTCGGTTTCCTCGTCTCAAATAGGGGAATAAAGGCCAACCCCAAAAAGATCCAAGCCATACTTGAAATGAGCAGTCCCAAGATGGTGAGCGATGTCCAACGTCTGACTGGACATCTAGCCCCACTCAATCGGTTCATGTCACGAGTAGCGGAGAGGAGCTTCAACTTCTTCAAATTACAGCGAGGACCCAGAGGCTCCTCACAGCAAGGGGGCATGTACGGTGGTCCGAGGACTGCGAAGTTGCCTACGCTGAGCTGAAGGGCATATCTGGCAGCCCCACCGTTCTCTCGAAACTTGTGCTCGGAGAACCGTTGTTCATATACCTTTCGGTCACCGAACACTCAAGCTGAAAGAAGGTACCCTTGAGCAGAGAAGCTCGCCCTCGCTCTGGTCACAGCTGTGCGAAAGCTTAGGCCCTACTTTCAGGCCCATTCAATCATAGTCCTCATGACCAGCCGTTGAAGCTTATCCTTCAGCGGCCAGAGGCTTCCGGCAGACTCATCAAATGGGCTATTGAGCTAGGCGAGTTTGATATCAGCTACCATCCGAGAACGGCTATTAAGGCGCAAGCGCTGGCAGTTTTTGTTGTGGAGTGCACCCTTCCGACCGAGCAGGATCCTCCGTTAGCAGATGAGCCCCCGTGGGAGCTCTATGTTGACGGATCCTCTTGCGTTACAGGGAGCGGAGCAGGCTTGGTCCTTACCTCCCCGGAATGCTTAGAGTTCCAATATGCCCTAAGGTTCCATTTTGCTGCCTCCAACAACGTCGCTGAATACGAGGCGTTGTTGTCCGGGATCCGAATGGCCAGGCACCACGGAGCTCTGTGACTGAGGGTCTTCAATGACTCGCAGTCGGTCACCAGCCAGGTGAACGGACACTTCGAGGCAAGGGAGCCCTGCATGACACAATACCTCCAGCAGGTGAAAAGCCGAGCAGAGGGTCTCCTCTATTTCGAAGTGATACACGTGCCACGGGAGCAAAATGTACGGGCTGATGCGCTCGCCAAGTTAGCCTCTTCAGGCGACGACACCCCCTCTCGCTCCGTATTCATCAAAGAGCTCGGTTCTTCGAGCACCGAAATAGATGTAGCTGCCATTGAGCCCGGTCCTCTAGCCCCGAGCTGGATGGACCCTGTCCTGGCCTATCTACTTCGAGGAGAGCTTCCGCCCAACCAGGGCGAAGCTCGGATGATCAAGTTACGTCCCCAGCGGTTTACCCTCATTGAAAGATGTCTCTACAGGCGATCCCTCTCAAGGCCCCTCCTCCGTTGCCTTAGCCCTATCGAAGCTACGCCAGCCATTGAGGAGGTCCACGAAGGCCTGTGTGGAAGTCACTTGGGAGATAGAACCCTGGCGCATAGCATCATTCGAGAAGGATTATGGTGGCCTTCTTTGCAAAAAGACTGCATGTCCTTCGTCAGAAGGTGTCCGGAAGTCAGAAGTTCGGGTAGCTTATCAAGCAGCCTACTGAATAACTTCATACCCTATTCGAACCTCGCCCTTTCGCCAGATGGGGTATCGACATCTGGGTCCTTCCCAGAGGCTCAAGGGTGAAAGAAGTTTCTATCGTGGCAATCGACTACTTCACCAAGGGGATTGAAGCAGAGCCTGCCGCCGCGATCACCGAACAGCTGCATGGAAGTTTGTCTGGATGAACATCCTCTGTCGCTTCGGCGTTCAAGAGTGATTACTTCGGACAACGGGAAGCAGTTTATAGCACCTTCTTCAAGCAAAAGTGCTCCGAGCAGCATCTACAACACTTCACCTCTGTTGCACATCCCCAAGCGAACGGTCTGTCGAAAATGCCCAACCAAACACTACTGCATGGGATACGCACAATGAGGAGGGCTGCAGGAAGTTCTTGGATCGACGAGCTCCCTAATGTTTTGTGGTGCCACCGACAACAGCACGAGGTGGCTACCGGAGAGAACCCCTTCCACTGGCCTATGGCTCTGAAGCGTGGGTACCTTTAGAAGTAGCTCTCCCAACCATTCGGACGACTCACTTCGATGAAGCTGCCAACAACCATGCATTACGAGAGAACCTAGATATGCTCGGTGAACGTCAAGGCGACGCCTGCATACGACTGGTCTCCTATCAGCAACGGCTCGCGCAATACTATAATGCCCGTGTTTAGGAACAGCGCTTCCTTGAAGGTGATCTAATCCTCCGGCGCTGCTCGACATCAGATCCCAGAAAGGCAATAGGCAAACTCTCCCCTAAATGGGAAGGACCTTATCAAGTCACTCAAGTCATTGGGAAAGGCTCTTATAAACTCACCTCTCTTAGTGGCGATGCCATACCCAGGACTTGGCACGTCTCTAACCTAAAGGCTTACTACTTGTAAAAGCCTTCTGTTCGACATCCTACTTCTTTTCTTCTCGTTCTTTCGGTCAGCTGGTACTAGTATCCGAGCTATCCTTGTTTAGAGCTTTTTAGCTCAAAAGGACCAAGGTGATACTACCAGCATAAAGCGTTCTGCATAACACCCCTGGTCGGAACTTTCTTGCTGTTCCAAACGACTTGTGCGGTAATTGCGAACCCTTTAAAACGATCGAGGAATTCTATTCGGACAGAACGATAGCAAAGGAAAGAAGATAGAAAAAATGAAGCCACTCACTCAAAAAGGGATTCATTAAAATTCCTTTTCCTGCACAAAAAAAGAAGAGAGGACAAATAGATGCAACTACGAAGCCTGCTCGGAATGCCCGACGTTATCACTCCTATAGGACATACGCCTTGAACGGAAGTGCATGAACCACACTCCGTCCAGTCGTGTGTCCTGGGTTATTCGTCGGCACTCCTTTACGGCCGTCTCGAACGCATTGCGAGCATACTCAGTGGTGGCCAATGACCGACCGCTTCCTCTATAGCGCTAAGGCCTATTTTGTAGCAAAGCGCCCCGTATTGCTCCACGTCTTCCTTGAAGTCAGCCCTGCTTTATATTCGGCGACACCTCTCGTCTCGGCTCGGGCTAGCACTTTGGAAAGTGCCTCCTTCTCTGCCCTCTCTGGCTTGGTGCTGCGCTTCCGCTCCTTGCAGAATGCATATTCAGCCTCCCACATCTGCTTGTGTTTTCGGCCTTGCATGGCAAGCTGCTTCATCACGGCCATCGATTTTTAATACGCTAGCCGATAGCGCTTCTACGTCGACGTCCTCTTCGGTCTCCTCCTCGGTGCGGCTCCTCGCTCGGTAGACTTCCCCTGAGCCTTCGGGAGTGTCCTCTGGACTCAACCCCTGGCATCGTGCCAGCACTTCCAGTTGTGATGCGAAGGGATGCGGGGGGAGGTCTCTGGTTGCACTTCCTTCGAAGCGCTCCAGGGTTCTTCTAGTGCCAACACCGAAGGTGGCAGCAGAGCCTTCGCCTTCAGCGATTTTGACAGTGGAAGGCGATCATCTTCGGAGGCAGTTCGGGCCTCCGCGGCGGTGTCGGTCTGCCTAGCAACAGTCTCCTCCCCTCCGGCTGCCTCAAAGATGCCCACCGTAGTCGCCCTCTCAGTGCTTTCCGTCGGGGCAGGGGGCCCCTTAGGTCCTCCCTCCTCGGTCTCGGTCGTCCCCTCGGCCTCATGAGAACCCGCAGTAGTCGTCTGCGTTGGAATCTCGACCGATGCTGCGGTGGGGGGATAGAGGGTCGTGCTCTCCTCTGGCACACCCACTTCTTGGGCCACCTTGTCGGCACCTCCGGAGGCCGGCCCTTGGGTGGCGGCGGCTTCGCCTTCCGTCGCGGTCTGTACGGTGGCTGCAGTATTTGAAGCCCTCACCGTAGCTTCCTCCGGCCTTGAGGCGTTGGTGACCTTGCTAGCTTCCCATTAGAGCTCTCGGACCCATCGCTCACCAGGACGAGTCTGAACTTGGAATAGACCCCTTCCCTTGACGGGGGTCGTGTTTGTCCCATAATCTACGGCCTGGTCTGTTCGGCCGTCCTCTCGACTTCACACCACCGCCGCGTTACAAGTTGCGGAGCCTCCTCTTCTTCAGCTTCTTCTTCGGCCTCATCTTCGGTCGCTTGGCGCGTATTCTTTACCAGCCTCCTCCTCTTCGATGCCCGAGGCTGGTCTTCTGCCTCTTCGTCTTCGGTATCTTCCGTGGTTGACCGCTGCCTGTCTGTTGCCGACCCCATCTTCCTGGTCGGAGATTCGCCTGTTGCTTCCCCCTCTTCGATCAGGGGTCGCACGCCCACCTTAGCGACCTTCTTCTTCAGCTGGATCTTCTTGGGCCTCTCTTCGGCGACCCAAGGACTAGGCATAGGTTGCCCTATGGCAATGGATGGAGCCACAACTGCGGTTGTCACTGCGGTAGGAACCCTCACCGTAGTGGGAATCCTCGCCACGACAGCAACATCGTCACCCTCATATAATAGGTTGCGGTGACCGCTATCTGTTGGGTCCACATGAATTTGTATTTGATGATTGTTTTTGATGATGAACAATTGATAAGCAATACTTTATGAACACTTCATGAACCATGCAAACACATGTTCAACTTGATCATTTAAATGTTCACGTTATCTCACTAACTGTGGTCTTACATGTAGGTGAGGTTGCACAAAAGACAAGTGTGTTAAAACAAGAGCAAAAGATCAAGCAAAGCTCAAAAAACAAGTACCTGTCGACAGCTACTCAGCTGCCTGTCGACAGATAACTACAGACAGAACACACCAAGTTCTGGACATAGCCATCTGTCGACAGATCCCAGTCAACTGTCGACAGCTACCTACAGGAAAACCCTTCCCGAAACTTCAGAGATCTGTCTAATGCACATCTGTCTCTAGCTGTCGACAGATGATCTAAGACCTGTCGACAGACGTAAACAGAATCTCAATACGAGATCTCCATCTATTTCCTATGTGGGTGTTTCCTTGTTTCACGACTCTCTATACTTGAACACCCATATAAAGGAACTCTTTGGAGTTAATTTCGTACACAAGCAGCCACCATCCAATACCCTAAGAAACTCAAGAAGAAGTCTCTCTGCTGCTCTGCTTCAACCTACCGCCCAGGGAAAGGAAGATCCGTCTCCAAGTAGAGGTGAGCCAGTTCGTATGTGATTCAAGCTTCTCCATCAATCTATACTTGCCAAGACGAAGTTTGAAGTTCATCTAGACGAGCATCTTGAAGAGTTTCACATCAGGATTTTCTTTCAACTCAGAACTCTTCTTTGTCCTCTGTTTTCTCATACTTCTGTGTGTGTGGTGGTGTTTCAGCGTTCTTGGCTTGATTCATGTGGTTTGTGTTGATCTGGCGTGCTTTCATATCAGACAACTCGTATGTGTCAGTTGTAGTATTGAACTAGCTCATAAACAGTGCTTCTCGTGTGTGTGTGGACGGTGGATGTAGATACACAAGTTGTGTACTCCGAACCACCTTAAAATCTCGTGTCCTGTGGTTTGCACTCTTAAGTTAGATGTTTGTAGGCACGTTGTTTACACACACGCCTAGAATAGTTGCTACTCTATCTATCTACAATAACACATCTCAGTTTAGTTCACACTCTATTGCAAGTCTCAAAGTTATGTTTTTTCGTCAAAAGAAGGTGGTAGTAACTTTTAATTGGTAGTAATCTATTCAACCCCCCTTCTAGATTGCCACATAGTACAATTCCGCAACCTTACAATTGGTATCAGAGCGAGGTTTCTCTGATTTACTGTTGTACTTATTTGATCTTACGATTAGGAGAGTCTCGATCTCATGGTATCTAATAAGGAGTACATGTCCGAAGGACACTCTGTGACCAAGCCACCCTTCTTTGATGGTACTGATTATCCTTATTGGAAAACCGCATGCAGGTGTTTTTGAGAGCGCAAAACTTCGAATTGTGGAAGATTGTCAACAAAGGAGCATATTCCCTTCCGGAGGACGAAGACACCTGGACGAAGGACCGATTGCAAAGGGAACTCTCAACTGGAGCGCCCTGAACATGAGCAGTGCGTAGTTCATCCCAAAGAAATATTCAAGAGTCTCCACGTGCACCTCAGCAAAAGAGATGTGGGCAAGCTTGAATTGATATACGAAGGTACGTCCGAGGTAAGGGAATCCAAGCAAGCATGTTAATTTCTGAGTATGAAATGTTTAAGATGAGCAATGAAGAAACCATATCTGACACATGTTTGCAAGGTTCATGCTAACATAAATACTAAAGGTCTTAAAAGGATACTCAGAAAGTGACTTAGTGAGGAAGATACATCGTCTCTTCCATCCTCATGGAACACTAAGGCCACTGTCATTGAGGATTCAAAAGATCTCTCAAAGATGAAATTAGATGAACTAATTGGCTCCCTAATGACTTATGAAATAAATGTGAAAAGAAAGGAGACTGAAGAAAATCCTAGGAAGTTGATTTCTTTTTTAAATGCTTCTAAGAAAAACTCTTCCGGTTCCAAAAAGGATGCTCTTCAGGAAAGTGATGATCTTGAAACATCTAGTGATAGTGAGAATGATGAAATGGCCATGCTCACTAGACATTCAAGAAATTCCTGAAAATCAAAAGGAGAGGGTCAGGTAACTAAACCCTTTCAATAGAAATTCTTCAAAAAATTTGAGTCTAACAAAATCTGATATTGTGTGCTATGAGTTCAGAATCAAGGGCACATGAGAGGAGAGTGCCCTGAGCTCAAGAAGAAGCTAAAGAAGAAAAGTTCACCTTCAAGAAAGCCAAATCAATGATGGCTACTTGGAGTGATGAGGATGAAGATGAAACGCTGAAGTAACCTCTGGGATGAAGAAGTTCAATGTCTAATGGCAAGAAGTGACGACTCCATGAGTAAACTCTTCCTTTGAAAGTCATTCTATTGATGAATGGGAAGAAGCTTATACTGCTTTTTTGAAATGTTCTGTGAATTAAGTCTGAAAATAAGCACTCAAAAAGAAAATCAATTCCCTTATTCATAGCACCAATCATAGTGAACAATTGCATTTTTGAATAAAGAAATTAGATAATGAAAATTGATGGGCAAGCTCACAGTGAGGAAATGGACTGCATGAAATTGAAACTGCAAGAAACCCAAAAAGAAAAGAAAGTCTAACCAACTCCCTTGAAACTCTTCAAATGAACTTGATGAAGTGAAGAAAAATTAGAAAAGGCTGAAGAGAACCTTAAGGGAATCTGAAGATCTAACAAGGTTTGTTAAAGGGAAACAAAATCTTGATGCAATTTATGGGATCTAAAGTATTTTGTTGCAAAGCATGGGATTGGATTTCAACCTGTAATCAAAGGTAATTGGTAAAATTTGCTAACTTCCTTTGTTGATTCTAGCCCAAGCACAAGTAAGCAATCACCTTCAAAGATCAATAAGACTCAAGCCAAGAGTAAGAAACAGGAACCAAAGAAAATCAAATCAGTTGTCACCCAACTAAGAAATCTGTCAACAACCCAAAAGAGGGTTGTCGACAGTCTGGAAACAAACTACCCAAGAAAAGCTAACAAGGCAACAAAAGGGTAAATGTCCATGCATGTTCCCAAGAATAACACCCACTGTTGTGAAAAAATCTGATCATGCAATGTCTGTAAGAAAAATGGGCACAATGATAAACAATGCTGGAATAGTCCAAATAAACTGAAAGTCAAACAAGTTTGGATTCCGAAGCATTTACTGTTTGCATGAATGATACATTGGGACCTAAGTAATTTGGGTACCAAAAACCTCTTGTCTGATCTATATGCAGAATGCCTAGCAGCCCAAAATCAAAACAAATGGTACTTTGACAGTGGCTGCTCGAGGCACATGACGGGCGACAAAGGAAAATTATGTTTGCTGGTTGAAAAAGATGGAGGTCAAGTTATCTTTGGAGGTAACAATAAAGGCCAGATCATCGGCACAGGTAAGGTCGTAAGTATGCCTCCAACTCAATTGATAATGTACTGTTGTTGAGGGCCTTCATCAAAATTTGCTCAGTATAAGTCAATTGTGTGATAAGGGTCATAATGTTATCTTTGAATCAAAATCATGTCAATCATTGATAAGGAAACAGGAAGTCTAAAATTCTCTGGAAAAAGGGTGAACAACATTTATTTGGTTGACTTAGATGATCTACAAAATGAATGTGTCTTGTGGCAAACAAGCAGGATGAGATTACGTTGTGGCATCGTAGGCTTGTCCATGCAAGTTATAACGTCTTGCACAAGATCATGAGGCTTAAACTGGTAAATGGACTTCCTAAAATTTCCTTTAACAAGAATGAAAGTTTTTGTGATGCATGTGCACAGGGCAAACAAACCCGAAAATCCTTCAAATCAAAAGCACCGGTAAGCACTTCTAAACCTTATGAATTGTTGCACATGGATCTTTTTGGACCTACTAGAACACTGAGTCTCAATGGAAAACGATTTGGTTTTGTCATTATAGACGATTTTTCCAGGTTCACTTGGGTAAAATTTCTGGCTCACAAAAATGAAGCACTGAAAATCTTTGAAGAATTCTTTAATAAAATTGAGCATGGAAATGTCAATAAGATATGCTCAATATGCACTGATCACGGGGAGAGTTTACAACAACTCATTTTTTGATTTTTGCAGGCACCAAGGAATAGAACACCCTTCTCCTCCCCGAGAACTCCGGAGCAAATGGTGTAGTGGAGAGAAAGAACAGAACCTTGTAGAAATGGCTCGAACCCTTCTGGTCGAAAGTCAGCTTGCAAGGACCTTTTGGGCAGAAGCGGTAAACACCTCATGCTATATTCATAACGAGCCATGGTAAGACCTGTGATAAAGAAAACTCCCTACGAACTTCTAAAAGGTAAGAAACTCAGCATTGGGTATTTCAAGGTTTTGGCTCAAAGTCTTTATTCATAATAATGATAAAGTTGACTTGGACAAGTTCGAAGCCAAAGTGATCAAGGTACTTTTCTGGGATACTCAGAACACTCTAGAGCATATAGGGTGTTTTATCTTAAATCTCGAACAGTGGAAGAAACTCCACATGTTATTTTTAATGAGTATCCAGCAAAGCCTAACATTCAAATGCTTACAGTTTGAGGATGGAGATGAAGAAATAACACTTGGGGAACTACAAACTAAAACAAAAGAAAATCCTAAAGCACTTTCAAGACTAAAAGTGGATATCTTCGCTGTAACAATGATGAAGATGATGTAAATCTTTCAGAAATCAAGACGATGAACCTGAACAAATCCACAGAGGAAGAACCTCAAGTTGAAACTCCTCAAGCACACCCTCCTCCAGAACAACCTCCTCAAGTCCAAGATCAACCCGGACTTTCAACAGTGACAAATGTCAGGTATTCTAAGATCATCCACTTGATAACATCATAGGAGATATGAATGAAAAAGTTCAAACTAGGTCTCAAGTTAGACAAATAGTTGACAGGATCATCTAGCTTTGTCTCTCAAGTGGACCCCAAAAATGTTGAAGAAGCTTTAAAAGAAAATTCATGGATTGATGCTATGCATGAGGCTGGGCAATTTCCAAGAAATAATGTCTGGAGTCTAGTTCCTAGAACCACTGAAATTTCTGTCATTGAAACAGATGGGTCTTTAGGAATAAGCTAAATGAAGAGGGTAAAAGTGGTGAGAAATAAGGCTAGACTGGTAGCAAAGGATATAATCAAGAATTTGGTGTGGACTTTGAAGAATCCTTTGCACCTGTAGGTAGGTTAGAAGCTGTTAGGATCTTGTTAGCAATGCTGCTCAAACAAGTTCAAACTTTTTCAAATGGATGTTAAAACGGCCTTCTTGAATGGCTACATCAAAGAAAGTCTATGTCTCTCAACCCCTTGCTTTGAGGATCATGATAAACCTAACCATGTATATAAATTGCACAAGCTCTCTATGGATTGAAATAGGCACCCGAGCTTGGTACGACAGACTAGCACTTTTCTGGTAAGCAAAAACTACTCACGAGGTAAAGTAGATCAACTCTCTTCACTAAGAAAGTTCGCAATCACATTATTGTTGTTAGGTCTATGTGGACGATATCATATTTGGTTCTCACTGTGTGAGGAATTTCAAATCATATGCACAGTGAATTTGAGATGATTTAATGGGGGAGCTTCAATTCTTTCTTGGTCTGCAGGTAAAGCAACTAGAAGATGGATTTTTCATCAACCAGAAAAATATGTCAGGAGCTACTGAAAAGTTTTCAGTTTGAACAAGCTAAGCCTGCTTCAACACCAATGAGCACAAGCTTGAAATTGGACAATGATGAGACAGGTAAACCAGTAGATGTAAAGCACTTCGAGACATGATTGGTTCACTCCTTTATCTTACTGCAAGTAGACCGGACATTCAATTTAGTGTTTTCCTTTGTGCTAGATATCAATCTAGTCCAAAGGAAAGCCATTTGGTTGCAGTTAAGAGAATATTAAGATATCTCTCAGGTACGCATGCCTTGGGTCTTTGGTATCCAGCAGGGAGTAGTTTTAATTTGATATCATATTCCGATGCTAATTATGCTGGATGTAAAATTGATATAAAAAGTACTAGTGGTTATTGCCAACTTCTTGGTGGTTGCATGGTTTCGTGGGCATCCAAGAAGCAACACTCGATTGCACTCTCCACTACAAAAGCAGAATATGTTGCTGCAGGGAGTTGTGCAGCTCAAGTGTTGTGGATCAAAAGTCACTTGTCTGACTACAATATTGACATTGGATGCACACCTATCTTATGTGACAACACTAGTGCCATCAATCTTTCAAAGAACCCATCCAACACTTTAGGACAAACACATTGAAATAAGGCATCACTTCTTGAGAGATGAGGTAGCCACAAAAACCTTGGAGATTAGCTTCGTACCTACTGAAAAATATTGGCTGATATTTTTACAAAACCATGGCTGAGGATAGATTCACACCATTGAGAAGAGAATTGGGTTTGTGCAAATGCAATGAAACTCATACCAAATCTTGAGTATATGTTCCTTGTGTGCACCAACTATGTGGTATATCAATGGTGATTTGTGAAGAACAAGTTTATGCTTGTTTGGAAACTGTCATTATGCGTGAGAAAAAATTCTCCGCCAAGTATCCATAGTTAGTTGTAAATAAGGGTCATTTACTTTCTATAAGGTATTTAGTTTCCTTTCACTTTGCCCTTTCTTTCCTTCTTAAATAATGGATTTCTTTAAAGTCTGTCCTTATTCATGAAATGTGTGCATTTGATTGTCCAGATGTGCAAATGTGTCTTGAAGTACTAAATTGTCTGTGTCCACATGAGCACACACTATGGGGAGCAAGTTAAGGTTAGATGACTGACATCTTGAGGGAAATTAATCATCTTTCACACCTGCTTTTTCCTCAAATGCCATATCTCTTTTCCTCTTTCATCCTAGCCTTCAATATGTTCTGCACAAGCAGCTGTCGACAGCCCTGCTCCATCCTGTCGACAGATCAGGCTCCACAACACCTTTTTTTGCACTATGTCTGTTTCTGTCGACAGACCACAATTCATCTGTCGACAGCCAAGCACAGTTTCTACCTCCCCGAATAGCCTCTTTTCTGTCTGTGTGCATCTGTCGATAGGCTTCTTCTAGCTATCGACAGCCACACACTTTCCATGCCTTTCTTGGATATCTCACAACATTCTCCTTGAGCATTCATGTCTTTCAAGTCAGGTGTCACTTGGGGTTTATGTATGTTTTAATCATTCATACCCACATGATATTAAAGCCATTGTCTGTATCACCATGATTTTGACATACTACTCATGCAAGAGTCAAGTTGTATCATTCGGAGAATATTGATCTAATCTAGTGGATATCACCTACTCCCTTGCATAACTCTCTTGTATGCACACACTATTCACAAGTGTCTTGATCAGTCCTATGATCATTGAAATCTATCTCACATTGATTGTTAACCACATACATTATTTGACCTTGATTTTCAAACAGAAAATGATAAAATTCAAAAAAAGGGAGAAAAGCTACCTATTTCTCATATCTCATACAATTAAAAATTGGCTCAAGATAGAGCATGATGGGTATTGCTGAGTACCGGGGATATGGCATCACAAATGTCTGTCCTCGCGTCAAAAAGCTTACTCATTAACTCTATAAAATGTATGATGGTCACTCTCACTGAGTAACTGGGGGTAAGGGCATTGGCATATCTATCCTCACGTCAAAAGGTGTTTGTGAACCTAATTACCACTTTCCCATTGCTTTTTGTTAAAACAAAAAAAAAAGAAATAGTGTGAAGCCTCCACTGTTTGATAAATTGCCGGTCCAATGGTGTCTATGGCTAGCATCTAGGGAGACATTTTCTTCATCAACCATTTGACCATCCTTTACTTGGAATTGTGTTTTCTACAATAGTTTTGTTATAACAGGGTTATGGTTATCCCCTAAGTTTTTTGTAAGATGTTCTCTTCATGCTCCAACCTGACACTTTTTGAGTATTATGTTTAAAACCACTGAGGATATTAACTTGACTTAATCTCAATGAGTATGACAGGTTAAACTATGTGTCCACCTATTTTACACCTTCATATATTTGATACACACTGCTCAGCAATCCTTACAAATTCCTTAAAAATTCCCATGGCACATTTTTTGTGTGCGCCTGTCGACAGGCCCTTGGGCATCTGTCGACAGACGGCACCACCCTGTTTTGGGAAACCCACGGGCGCACCGCTTCGGGGCGGATTTTTTTTTTTTGGTGGGACCCTTGCCTTTTAAATCCCCATCCCACTCCTTAAAACGGCCACACAACCCCTTCTTTTCCTTCCCTACCACCCAAATCATCCCCAACCCAAAAACCCTCCTTCTCCAGAGAGCGGAATAGATCTGTTGCCGAACTCGTGGTTCCTCCTCGTCTGAATCTCACACGGGCTAAGAGCTCCTTTACCAAGCTCATACAGCCTCGTATGTTGATTTCACTTCCTTGGCAGACCTGTTTCCGAACCTCCAACCCCTCTTTGCACCCAGGGCTGACAGTCTTTCTCTATTCCCATACGGTCTACTCTCCTACTGCCGTCAGTGAATTTTTCAACAATCTTGGCTACTCTGAGGACAATGAGTTCTATCACCTCTGTCAAGGGAACTCTCTTAAACTCTCTGCTAATCTCTTTAGCACAGCACTTCAAATCCAACTCTGGGGCTGATATACTCACCCATCACCCATCTACCTCCGTACTATCACCTCATCACCCTCCAACCATATGATGGCACAAAGAAAATTGCTAAACTGAATGCCAACTCTTTTCCCCCCACTAAATAGATGATTCACCATATCTTCACCACCCTGATTGCTCCAAGCTGGCAGTCGGGAACTCATCACTGAGATTCATAAGTCTCTTTTTACCTTCTTCCTCAAGTGCAAGCAACTGAGGATTCATAAGTCTCTTTTACCTTCTTCCTCAAGTGCGAGCAGATCAACCTCCCTGCCTTCATGCTTGGCTTAATCCGTCACGCTTCTAAATCCCAGGAGATCCATGCCATATGCCTGTCCCATCACTTCCTTCTTCGGTCATTGGCATTAACATCCCAACAGTGAATGTCTCCAGCTCAACTCTCGCAGTAGTTTTGATCTCACTGCTGCACATAGGATGGGGTATAAGCTAGTTGATGGGGTTCTTACACGAGAGCTCAAGGGTAAGGCACCAGCTGCTGCCATGGATGAAGATCAGGAGGATGATGAAAATGCTAATGATCATGATGAAGATGCTGATGATCATGATGAAGATGCTGGTGATCATGATGATGAAGCTGATGAAGACTCCCAGTCTGAGCCTCTCGATGCTCCGGGAGATGACGTTAGTATTGACGCTAGTGATTCTACTGTTGAGCCTTCCGTGCGTGATCTTCTAGCACACTTATAGCTTCAGATGTCCACTGGTTTTGATAAGCTACATGCACGTTTGGACACCGTGGATACAAGCATTGAAGCACTCGCGGATACTCAAGTCCAGCTCCAGCTCCGCTTCACTAGGCTGTCTACTGAGCTTCGTGACATCCGTCGGGCCTCTGCACCGCCTGGCGATGATGCTGCTTAGAGAGTCTAAGGTGTTTTGGTAGCGGGTCATGGTCTTAGTAGTTCTTCATTTTGACACTTCCAATGTTGCGTTATTTCTCTATTGTAACTGTGTGTAATGATTGCCACATCAATGAAATTCACAGTTACTTGCTCTCTTCTTGTGTGTATGACGTATACTTTAGGATGTTGTCAAAAGGGGGAGAAATCATTACAAATCAATTGTGCATTAATTGATAAATTTTGTCATCATCAAAAAGGGGGAGAAGTTTGGTCTACATGAATTTGTATTGATGATGTTGTTTATGATGAACAATTGATAAGCAATACTTTATGAACACTTCATGAACCATGCAAACACATGTTCAACTTGATCATTTAAATGTTCACGTTATCTCACTAACTGTGGTCTTACCTGTAGGTGAGGTTGCACAAACGACAAGTGTGTTAAAACAAGAGCAAAAGATCAAGCAAAGCTCAAAAAACAAGCACCTATCGACAGCTACTCAGCTGCCTATCGACAGATAACTACAGACAGAACACACCAGGTTCTGGACTTAGCCATCTGTCGACAGATCCCAATCGACTGTCGATAGCTACCTATAGGAAAGCCCTTCCCAGAACTTCAGAGATCTGTCTAATGCACATCTGTCTCTAGCTATCGACAGATGATCTAAGACCTGTCGACAGACGTAAACAGAATCTCAATACGAGATCTCCATCTATTTCCTATGTGGGTGTTTCCTTGTTTCACGACTCTCTATACTTGAACACCCATATAAAAGGAACTCTTTGGAGTTAATTTCGTACACAAGCAGCCACCATCCAATACCCTAAGAAAAACTCAAGAGAAGAAGTCTCTCTGCTGCTCTGCTTCAACCTACCGCCCCGGGAAAGGAAGATCCGTCATCCAAGTAGAGGTTGAAGCCAGTTCGTATGTGATTCAAGCTTCTACATCAATCTTACTTGCCAGACGAAGTTTGAAGTTCATCTAGACGAGCATCTGAAGAGTTCACATCAGGATTTGTTCTTTCAATCAGAAATCTTCTTTGTCTCTGTTTTCTCATACTTCTGTGTGTGTGGTGGTGTTTCAAGCGTTCTTGTGCTTGATTCACGTGGTTTGTGTTGATCTGGTCGTGCTTTCATATCAGACAACTCGTATGTGTCAGTTGTAGTATTGAACTAGCTCATAAGCAGTGCTTCTACATGTGTGTGTGGACGGTGGACGTAGGATACACAAGTTGTGTACTCCGAACTACCTTAAAACCTCGTGTCCTGTGGTTTGCACATCTTTACGTTAGATGTTTGGTAGGCACATTGTTTACACACACGCTAGAACAGGCTCTCTATCTATCTACAACAAACACATCTCAATTTAGTTCACACTGTTGCAAGTCTCAAGTTGTGTTTTTCGTCAAAGAAGGTGGTAGTAACTTTTAATTGGTAGTAATCTATTCAACCCCCCTTCTAGATTACCATATAGTACAATTCCGCAACCTTACACTATCTTCTGGCGTAATCCTCCATGGCCTCCGTATTCCGACCAGCGGCCAATTCCTCAGTAGCTGGCAAACAGTAAAGGAAATCATCAGAAAACAACCCCCTGACGGACCAACAAGCAGGACACATTTGAATACTTACTCCATGGTCTGCTTAAACCATGCTCAACGAGTTGGAACTCTGTCAGATAACCGCGGTGTTCCGCATGGCAGCTCGGTTCAGGCTATCTGAAGCTTTCACCTCGTCTTGAATTAGGAAGGGATAAGCTTCCTTTCTTGGCGTCTGGATTCGAGTCAGAAACCCAAACTCCGGCGCACCGTCGTGACGCCTGACGAAGAAAAGTCTGTGCATCCAACCCTTGTTGTTGGAATAATTCTTCGACAGGGCGATCTGCATCCTGTCTGCGCGATGCTTGGTATAGTAAACACTGGCCCCAGGTGGCGAGGCCATGAGACGGAATTGAGCCCTGAAGACCTCCGTCGAGCCATGAACCTTCCGAAGTCGGTAGACGATGCAGAAGATGCATATGTCCTCCATGAATTGGGCGTGAGCTGGATGGGTGTGATTCCCCATCTGTTCAGCAGCGCCTTCGCCACTTCCCGGCAACGGTAGCCGGAACCCTACTTCCATATGGTCGACGGAGAGGGTGAAGCAACCTGGTTTGTTCACCAGGTGCGACTCCTCCTCCTTCGCCATGATGATTTCATAATCGTCTCCGATCCGAAAGTGCTCCCGGAGGCCTTCATAGTGGCAGCACCTTGGCCCTCGAGCTCCCGCCGGCATCACGCCGCTCACTTCGGCAACCGCGGTAGCCTTTCCCTTGGATGCCATCGCCGGAAGTAGAAGAAATGGCAAACGGAAGAGGCGGTGGAGAAGCGCGAAGAAGAAGATGATGAGAAGGCTTGGGGGGCAAGTGAGCATTTTCAAAATGGGTGGAAGGTATGGGCTCCCGCTTTCGCCCCACCTCTCACTTATAAGGAAAATGCGGCACGAATTTTGAGGAGCCAAAACAGCATTCCCCCCGCTCCAAGAGAACGTTCGGATGTACAGCGTGATGTTCCTGGCCTGACACGTCACCCGTTCATCATGAGATTTCCTCTCACCCCGAGGAGGAACGTCGGACGACATTACCTCGCCGTCGTTTGCACGTCCAAGGACGACATCGCATTAAATGCCAGAAAGACATTCGAGTAGACTTCTGCCCTCGAGCGCTTCGGTTCTCGAGCCAACTCGAGGGCTTGGGGGGCAAGTGTGGTGGCTATTTTAACCTCCTAGACCCCTAGGGCCCATCATGGCCCAGTACAGCCCTACATGGCACTCCTCGCAGGCGCCACGCATCCCCAAGCGTAGCCTGCTGGCTCCGAGCAGGGCATCTTCAAGCCCCAGAGGTGATCTTTGGACACCCTGTGGCCTATACGGCCCAGGCATCTCCTGTCGAACAGCACTGACTCGAAGCATGCCTTAAGTTCGTCAACTCCGAGCACTGAGCAGGCGGTCCAGTTACCGAGCAGTCCCCCTGCTCGATACCTCCCAAGCATGAGGAGTAGCGAAGTTCGTCGCCAAGCAGCGACGGTTACGCCCGCGACGAGGCACGCACCCCACGATCAAGGGGAGCGTTAACTGCAGGGTCCCCCAAAGGGCGCCTCAACGCATGACCCCCCTCCAAGGGCGCCAACTGGCGCGCCCTTTTTGATAACCGTTGGGGGGACGTTTCTCCTCACCCCTTTGACACCTTCGCCTATAAAAGGCCCAGGTGATCACCATGCAAAGGTACAAGATCTTACTCACACTACCCTTGCACAACACACACGAGAACCCCCACTCTCCTTCAAGCCTCTCTGGTCTCATTCTAACTTAGGCATCGGAGGATTCTTCCCAGTTCTTCAACCGGGCCCCCCCTGATTACGTTCTGATTTTGCAGGCTCTCGTCTGCTACCGACGATCGTCTTCCCATCTTCTCAGTGGAGATCCGTTTGGCTCAAGGTCCAAACAAAATACACCACCACACTCAACATTATATATGTTACTGTCTTCCATCTTATTCAAGCATCTCATCCGTTGTATATCGCACGTCAAGTCCTATTGTGACAAGGAGATCGATATTAGATCACCTTCACTGTGTATGAACTGTTTGAGTTTACAAGAAAGTTGGCTTGACTATATATTCTAAAGTTTTACATTATTGGGTGTTTGTAAACTCTGCTGGATTCTACATTGGAATGATTTCAGACTTTGTAAGCCATTTTATTATTGCTAGAGATGATCCATTCACTACAAGGAAATAGGAGCTCCTGTTCCTGCGGGTATGCGAGTTTTGCTGCTGATGATCATGGCGTTACTTTTGATACGTACTTGCTCCATTGCTTGTGAATTTGAAAATGAGCAGAGGAACATCTCATCAGGCGTAGAAATTAGACAATAGAAACCAAAGATGCGTGTATATGTAGACAGCCCTGTAAATAATCCCAATTATGTGTATGCCATCACATCCTTCGGTACAACATCAAATTTATGTCAACCTTTTCCAAGTTCTGAGATGCGCATGTTCTCTTTTCAAAGGGTTAATTAGGTTTCCATGAGCTTATAAGGACAAAGCTCCGTAGGACTTGCCAAGACTGAACGAGGCCTAATAACACTTTGGGTATCCAAGAGTAGTACATACCATCATTGGGAGACACCAACCGGAGAACTCCTGAAACCAATTGTCCTCTATTCCTCCCTGGCTAGAGTTCCAGCAGAAGCTCCTGCGCCACATTTGGAAGTGATTACCATCAAGAACCTACCATCCATCTGAATTAGAAGGTTATAAAGAAGAAATCAAAGAAACAACTATAAGAGACACCGAGCAGAGATGTCCACCAAAGAACATGACACGCTGCATGCCCTCCTCACAGTTCCATTTTATTTTATTTTTTTTCTTGAAGCGCGTGAAAGATGATGGCAATAGCGTCCCGAAGAATAGATCCCCAGAGAGAACTCAAACAAAGAATAGACACTTACAAACACAAAGCCACATGAACGAGTGGCCACAGTGCATGTGAAAGGAAAAGGACACGCTTTCCTCCCACCGAAATCGCACTCATCGTTGGGAGGTGTAGAGCTCCATCGTCCTCCTCACCATACAAATAGCAATCCGCACAGGAAGCACGGATATAGGAAACGTACGCTAGCCGCCCGACGCCTAGATTGGTAGCCCGTCTTCTTCAGGAGTAGCTTTGAGCATAAGAAAAATATATATAGCCTGCATGATTTGGCCGGAGCTTTGTAATGGAATCTTGTTATCTACGGATGCCAATTGCAAAGGCTCCTCTCGCAACCTCCTTTTGCCATTTTATCAAGAATATCAGGTGAATGAGTTTCGTCTGGAATAGCTTCGAGAATGACACGTTGATAGATTCTCGTTTGTAAAGTTGTCAATGCATGGTTCTATCATGGAGTACTATTAGAATTTTTTGAAAAATCATAATAGTGATTATTTACTGCGTACACATCAAGCTTTGGATAGTTTTCTTAACGCCCGCCGTCTAATTTGGACCACTATATTTTATATAGCATACATAAAATTATAGGCTCATGTTTAAAACTTCTTATATGAGAACTCTTGGCGAGGACCAGGCCTTGGCTTTGGCAACTAATTAACGAGGCCTAGTGCGCGCCTGCTAGACAAAGATTTGTTCAGGCCCAGCCCGTTTGTTTAATTGCCGAAACATGCTCATGCCGACAGTGTTAGCATAAAAGACATAAGAGGTCTTTAAGGCTTTCACATCAAGTTTTAACAATTTCATCATGAATTATATTTCCTCACGTGCGAGTAGCCAAAGACCTTTTACAAAGAGCCATTTGTGTTAACGTTGGGCTTTCTATAATAGGCAAATACACAGATGAACTATTGAAATTGGGCCGGCCGAGGGTGGGCCCAATTTCAGACCCAATTACAAAAACCAGGCCCGAATTCACACCTCCATTTCAATGTTAGTTTGGGTTGGGTTGGACTGGGCCACAGGCCTGAGCCATCCAATCCCGCCTCGCATGTTAAAATCCAAGCAACTCACTGCAGACTTCAAAATAATGATCTTGTTTGGCCGTCCGAAAAGCCTGGGGTTTTATTGAAGGAACAAAAGAAGGTTGTGGACATGTTAAAGCTGCAGCCATTTCTGACACCAAGAAGCTTGTGAAGAGTTTTCAGTGTGACTCCTGCTTGCATCATAACGCAGCACTAGTTAGTGTCAAAAGCAAAGACTCGAGGTTCATTTATATCTAATCTGCCGGAAACATGATGATGGGAAGTTGATGTCAAAAGAAAAGACTGATGATTGTCCATTTCAATTGAGAGAGAGAGAGAGAGAGCATCGACCTATTGAGTCATGTTGGGAGATATTCCTAATTAGAGTTGGTCAATTTATATATCAGAGAAGGTTCTAATTAATACAATTATATATTAAATAAGAGTCTGACAATACAGTCATCTCTATCTCTGTCACACACACATAAACAAGCTGCCCTCCTCTCTCCTCTCTCTTTGTTGGAGAGTATATATGCTAGTGGAGCATGCAGCTGCCAGTCGAGAGACATGCCAATTGCTTCCACTTATGTGGAAACTATTATCCTCAGTTTGGTAACGAGTTAACACAAAGTTAACTCAAAATATAGTTTGGTAACCAAAAAGAGTTAACTCAACATGGACATAGTCAAATTTGAGTTAACTATGAGTAAACTCAAACTTTTGTAAGCCACCACCACCTCCGGAATAGAGTTAATCCATTTGAAACCACCCCTCTTTACCCATTTCTGTACAACCCATGTGCGCTTCTGACCATTGCCCCGTCATCTCCACTTTTCCAACCCGACCTCGCCTGCTCGCCTTCTCCCCCATCTCTATGTCCGGCGTCGCCCCTAGCTCCAACCAGCATTGCCCCCAGCACCGACCGGCGTCGCCCCTATCTCTGCGTCGTCTGCGTCCGGCATTGTCTCCATGTCTGCCTCGTCTGCGTCCGGCGTCGTCCACAGCTCCGACCGACATTGCTCCCATCTCTGTCCGGCATCGTCTGCGTCCGTCAACCCCATCTCCGTCCGGCGTCGCCCCTAGCTCTGAGTCTCTGACCAGTGTCTCCCCATCTCCCCCATCGTCGCCCCCATCTCCGACCCCCCCAGCTCCGGCCCATGGCTTCTTCTCACCCTCTCTCGCATTGTCGCCCGTGACCAATCTTCCTGTTGTCCTCTCTCTTGTCAGCCTATCCCTCGTTGTCTCGTGAGCGAATCTTGTAGGCTCATATTTGCAGAGCTCGTGAATTCCTAGCACATCGAAGCAAGCTGCAGAATAGCCCCTGTCCACCGATGAGGTAGCGACCCGGGAATCTCTTCTTCCCCTCTTGACTTTCTCTGACGTTATGTACCTATGCTTGCTGCTTTAGGTAAACTATTCCCCGACGATCAACAACACATGTACTTCATGGGCTTCAGAGGATGCGCTTCTCAAATTTGATTGATCCATTTGACTGCTCCCTAGTTTTTGAAATCAGTTGTCTCCTCTATTTATACGCTTAGTATTCTCCTCATTTGATTCTTCATTGTTGTGTTTTGGGGGCTTCCCTCTCCCCTTTGGTGCTGCCTGCGCGGGGTATCTCCTCCATCTCATCTCTTTCTGTGTTGTGCGCTCCTCTGCAATCGCCGCCATGGGCTTCTATTGTGGTGTGCGGACCTCTTTGTTGTATTCCCTGTTTACCATCACCGAATAGGTACCCACCAACTGTGAGTTCAGTTCTAATTGATGGTTTGGATGATAAGATATTATTCAGATGAGAATGAGAGGAAATTTGGGATGTCCATGTTAGTTTACGTTTTATAACTGACCCCTGTAATGCTACTTTCATAGACATTAGTTCCTTTATCATATTTCTAGTTTTCCAAACATCCTTGAAAACCCTGTCGCTTCAGGATAATGGTTACGCTGGTTGTTCTAAAAGATTTTTTTCCACATTTTGGCTTCCATGGTTCAATGAGATGTGGGTTTTGTGTACATCATCTCTTCCTCCTGGTTATTGTGCTTTTCATGTAAAAGGATATGTCTTTTTCTATCTTCTATTTGATGAAATTGTGATGAGCAGAGAGTTCCATTTGTGTTGAATGCTCTATCTTCTCTCTTTTTACTTATGACTGTTCAAGCTGCTTCTTGTCCATTTGCTGGTGTGATGGTGTTGCTGTGGCATCACTTGCCCCCTTGGTCCATTTCTACCGATCTTCTTGCTGCTGTTTGGTGATGGTGGCCTGTGTTGCACACCAGCCAGCAGTGTTACCCATGTCTTGTCCCAATCTGTCCCCCCTCCTCTCTGTGTCTATCCAGTAGGTCTATTAGGGCCTTGTATTTTCAGATTCCGAGCAATTTATTGAATATTTCTCATTATGTCGAGAATTTTCAACATAATCTTGTAATTTTTCTGTACATATGCTCTAGTGGTTCTATTGTGAAAAGTTAAGTAAATTTCTTATCAATATACTGAAGCATAGTTCCTTCTTAATCCCTTTCAAAGGAGGTGGTCTTGATGCCGCCCCTTTTCTTAAATCCCGTTCAAAGGATTTGTTGCTACCCCCTGATGCTTCAAAAAATATGATCTGAAGGGAAATGCCATGCTTTGCTTTAACTCTTTCTAACGTGGCTTCTGGAACTATGTCAGTCAATATCCAGAGGATGTCAATGGCAATATAATGTGTAGATGCTTAATACATGACAAAGTTGTCAGAGAGCTCTCTTTCCAGGTCTTCATCTTCCTACTTGACCACATGAACACCTCTACTTTCTGACAAATCTACTTCAGACTATTCTCAACAGTATATCCTGCCATGTGCTTTTGACTGCAGTCATCAGCAATAAAATCTCCTCCTCTAACAGAATGGAAATTGTATGCTCAAGTTCTAAAACTTGGATGAAATTGCCCAGTACTACAAGTGCATTATGTGTGATGAAATGAGTACAAATTGTCAAAATAAAAATTCTACTCTTCCTCCAGAAAAGGTCTTTGTCGAAGGCACAACCATGATGTCGTAGAAACCTACATAGAAAGACTATGGAAAAGGCTCAAGCTCATCCCTCCTCAAAAGGAAACTGATGAATATTTCTTTTTTATTTTTATCTAAGTTGCATAGCAGAAAATATTTTTATTTTCCATCAATTATTTCACTTGAAAATAGACTCTAGAGACCAGCTATTTTGACAATGAGTTACTGTCGTGGATATCTTAGATTAGAATGGTTAGAGATTGTTTACTGTCAGTGGAAATCAATTGTTTTTGTTATGAAGGCATGTGAACCAGTTAAAGAATTAAGCTGTAGAAGAAGACATAAACTCTCCTCTTTTTAAAAAGGAAAAAAAACTCTTCTCCTCTCATGTAGTATATATATATGTGCCCTCCTGTTCTGTGCCAGGTTCACAAGAGAAGATGAAGAATGTTTTCATGGTTGTGTATGAAGTATCTGAATAAACCACACTTTCTTTCTATTTTATGTCTACGAATTCCTCTACCCTCTAGTATGTATGAAGTATCTGAAGGATTGTTGACTTCTTTGCTTAGTCCTATTTGCATTTCCTTAGTCTGGTACATGCCTTTCTATTGTTTTACCTCCTTGCTAGTTGAGTTCACACTGCAACTAGGGGAATCAGAAGAACAGCGGGACCATTGATTTTTGGGGGTCTCTATATTCTCATATTGTCTTTAAATTTGCAAGACAATATTTAGTGTCAGCTTGGCCATTCACAGTCAGATATGTGATTTGTCATTCTTGAATGGGGAACATGGATATCCATAGAAAAGCACGTCGTATTTTCAGCACCAGTTCATGATGAATGCTTTCTAGACTACCATTTCCTGTGTGACTATTTACTTGAATAGCCGTTTGTACTCTAGACAAGTTTGTATAAATGTAAAGCTAAGTTCATAACATTAGCATGGGGCTGTTATAGGGTAATCATGTGTAATAACCTCATTCACAGGATGCCACTTTTGACATTTATTAGAAATTACCACTTAATTATTACTTTGGATGCAATGGCATTTTATCAGTGGTTCAAAACTCAGTCGTCTTGGCCAATCACCAGAACTTCACAGGCTCATTTAATTTATTTGTATAACACTTTATTTGTTTTTGTTGTTCATACTGAAAAGTAAGTGCAATTATTTTCATATGAATATTTATGTTCATTTTTTTCTGTTTATTTTTTCTGTTCCTTTTTTCTGAATGATGAAAGTGCAGGAATACGCTACCTGATCTACATCTAATTCTCGAGGTGGTAGGTCGGGGTTTTCCTGGTCAAGTGGGGTAAGGACAATAAGGGTATACGGAAAGTAGGAGCTGCCAAGTCCTGACCTGGAGTTCACGAACACCAATCCTTGAGTCCACAAATCACACGGGGCGGGGTTTCTCGTTAGCAAAAAAAAAAAAAAAAAAGTGCAGGAATACAGGAAACTACCCTATTTGTAGCATCGACAAGTCGCAATCGGTAAGTACTCTTCTCTCTCTCTCTCCTGCTTTGATAACTGAAGTTAATTCCATATGAAGCTTCTCTTTAGGGTTTGAATATTCTGCGTCAATTATATATTCCTATAAGTAACAATTATTAGGAACCATCAACTAGGTCACTATGAATATTGTTTATAATTCCCATTCATAATTAGTTTGTTGGCTCAATGTGTGTGACCAATTAGGTTTTGAGTGGACGTTGGACATGGACCGACTCCTAATACAATTAATTAACGATGAGGTAAAGAGTGGAGATTTTGTTGCTCATCAGGCATGGGAGGTGATTAAGGACATATTTGTTACACATTTCATATTATTGTCACTATGATTCAATTGAGGAGTAGGCTAGTATTCTATAAAATCATATACTTGATATCTCAAGACCTCCAACACAATGCCAGATTCACGTGGGATGATAAAAATAAGTCTTCGTCGGAAGGGACATATCATGGAATGCATATAATGAGGTTTGTTACTCACATGTAGATTTGGGTAGAAGTTATAATTTGATGTACCTAACCTAACTTCTTCTCCAATCAATTTGCAGTTCAACCCATTGATGTTATGGTTGAACATGAGGAGTGTGCCATATTACAATGATATAGTGCAATTGTTTAGTGATTGGGAGGCCTTTGATTGAAATATTGTCCTAGATGTTCTTTAGTGCACTTAATTTTTCTTCTTGTAATATTATCAATTTCAATTATCTCATAGTATTGTAGACCACTATGAATGTTATGTATGTTCTATGTTGATAAGTGGATGTCCATTAAAAATGTAGAAAACTCGTCAGGCCACACATTGGGGATTGGTCAATCACCAAACTGGACCCTACGACAAGACAAGATTCTCTTAGATTTGTTGATTGACGAGTATCAAAAAATTACGCTAGTCAAGGGACTTTAAATCACATGTTTCCAAGACATCTTGGAACGGTTCAACAACACCGCATGTGTGAGGAAGAACAAAGAAAACTTAAAGAACATTGGAGGAACATAAAGAAAGTATATCATTTGTATGAACAATTACGCAACTGATCTGGGTGGGGTGGGATGAGGAAGGATTTACCAGTGCCTCCGATGAAGATAGTGTGCAAGCAGCCATTGCGGTAAGGCAAATAGTATATTTGTCAATGTATACATGTATGTGCTTACGTTGTCATTACTAATGTGGGTAACCCAATTTTTTTTTCTTTGATTCCATTACGCAGTCCAACGTGGATTTCAAGAAAATCTTGGACAAACCCTTCCCTTTTAAAAGGCAATTGGCATCCTTTGTGGGAAAATGACTGCCCGAGGGTGTCATTTCATGGGGTCTACTCAAGATGTAGATGTGGAGTCTCGCCGATCTTTTGGAGATGATGATAGTGTTGATCGAGAACAGTTTAGTGTCATGGGGTTAGATTCTGATCGCATCTATTCAGTGGATGATGACAATTTCAACCCTTTTTTTATCCACCATCTTCTCAACCTTATCCCTCATCCCAACCAGTAAGGGAGAAGACACCGACATACAACCAACCGATTGAGGATGAGGCAACATCTCTAGACAAAAGGCAAAGCACACCAACATATATGGTTTCCCGAAAGAGAAAGAGCAAAAAGACACTTGACCCAATGGCACTGGCACAATATTGCATGTTGAATAATGAACGGATCAATATGGCCAAAATTTTATTCTCAGGCTCCTCCTCAGCACCCTCAGCACAACAAGAGAATTACACGATGAGGGAATGTGTTGTGAGGATGAAGTCATTGCCAAGATATAGCCAGAACATATTGTTCGCAGCATCAACCCTTTTTGAGAAGCCTAAAAAAAAGAGCATGGTTCATGTCACTTGATGATGAGGATGCATTACCATGGCTTCGGAATGCAACCTCGTGAGGTGTATGGGTGTCATAGTCTACTTCATCTATCCTAGCCACTTATGCATGCTTGTAGTATCTCATTTATGTGTTGAATTATGGTCATGTACTCTTTTTAATTTATGTTCCTACCATGTTCTGTCAGATGATTATCAATGCTACATGTATTATCTTCTGAGTTCATATATTATGGTGTTGCAGGACACTAGTAATCACGTACTTATGGCCAAATTATGTAGTTTGGGTGGGGCGCCGACCGGGAGTATATTATACTTGGTCGGATTGCTATGATCAAGTGAATGGTTATCCAGGGGTACAATTTAAGGGTTCACATCTTTAGAAGAAGGACAACATGCGTACAATGGAATGTTAAGACGAGCCACGTCATCTGAAGTACATAGCCAAGCATCATATGCACATCATGAATTACTAATCTCTCCAAGATGCGGCAAGCATCATATGCACACCATGAACCACGAGTCCCTTCAAGGAAAGGAAAACCACCCCATGGCAATCACAATGATGCTATCGTCATGATTATGTTGTTGATCATATTGCTTCTTGTTATTATCCTCATAGGTTTGGTTGTCGTCGCCATGAGGGCTTAGGCATCATATGAATTTATGTTTGTAGTGAACAAGTATTTGCACTCTATGCATTGTATTGTGGTCGCCATGAGGGCTTAGGCATCTTATGAATTTGTGTTTGTAGTCAACAAATATTTGCACTCTATGCACTGTATTGTGACATTATAATTTTATGATAGCAGGACCTTTCATGGACTCTGATGCACTTATTAGACATTTTCTTTGTGAGGAAAATGCATTGTTTCTAGCCATCGACGAAGTAATTGCTGATGAGGTCTTGAACAATGATGACATGCAATCAGTGCCTAGGCCAATGCACACAAGTTGCCACATTGGCCATGTATGGGTACATGAAATACTAGCTGGTCGTGAGGAGTGATCTTATACCATGTTCAGGATGCACCCAGGAACATTTTTGAAGTTGAGGGACACGTTATTCGAGAGAGAACTGATTCGTAATTCTCGATATATGACAGCGACAGAACAACTGGGTATGTTCTTATATGCTATGGGTCATGGTGTCGCAACGGGTGTAATGCGCGAACATTTTCAACACTCATCTGAGATGATTAGTAAGGTCATCCATCAAGTGACGAAAGTTGTTGCTTCACTTCGATTTACCTACATGAAACTTCCAAATGCCAGTGATCCTGTGCATCCTCGCATTCGCCATGATGATAGGTTTTATCCATTCTTTAAGGTAAACATATAGCAACTGATTTTCTGCCAATGTCGAAGTATATAACTACTTATTAAAATTATATAAATGATTATTCAAAAATTTCCATGGTTGTGTAGGATGCGATAGGTGCAATTGATGGCACCTTTATCCCAGCACATATCTTGCAGGAGAGGCAAGCACTGTATAGAAATCGTAAGGGGGTGATAAGTCAAAATGTAATGGCGGTTTGTGGTTTTGACCTCATTTTCTAGTACGTGGGAGTTGGGTTTGAGGGAGCAGCTGCAGATATGACTGTCCTAAGATGGGCTTTGGACGAAGGTGGCTTTAGCGTACCAAAAGGTATCTTTCAGGAACACAAATGACAATGAATAATGTTTTCATTAAATATTAGATTGTTAGGTGAATCATCTTGTTTCTTGTTTGTAGGAAAATATTATTTGGTTGACTCAGGGTATGGAAACACCAATCGTTTCCTAGCACCATATCGAGGGAACGATACCATATCAGAGAATATCAAGGGCAAGGGCATGCACGATATAGGAACATGAGAGACAAATTCAACCATCATCATGCGCAACTTCGAAATTGTGTCGAACGAGCATTTGGGTGGTCAAAAATAGGTTTCAAACATTGAAAGAAGGGAATTGCTACCCATTTCATCTACAATTATTGATCGTCTTGGCATGTTGTGTTGTACATAACTTTGTCAGATGTGAGCAGGGTGATGACTTCTACTTCAACCTTATCAATGAAGCAAAAGATAATAATGTTGATCCTGAAGAAGACCCACACCTTCAACTTACTGTCAATGAGGTTCATGCAGGGGATGTCCTTAGAGATTCTAGTGCTGCACAATTGTGGTTAAATAATTAATTGATGTCATTGTATTTAAACTTTTCACAGATATTTCTTTTGATTTTGTTATCGTGGAATGTTCAATGAAAGTTATTCCCTTTCTACTATGTTCCATTTTCAGTGACTCTAACATGACAAAATACATATTATATAACGTGTAGGTGCCATTTAGGACGTAGACAAGGACTTTGTCCTAATTTTTCTAATTGGCGAACAAGTTCAATCTAATAACATACAAGGTGACACTTTAACTGAGGAGGGGTGGGAAATGGTACGAGATTTGTTCAACATGGACTTCTGCTTGACTTGGCCAACATCACATTTCCTACACCGATTTAGTTTGTATAGGTCATATTATTTGACCACGGAGGACCTCATCAATGTAGTCGGTTTTGAGTGGGATGAAAATGGTAAAAAAATACATGCCTCAGAATTAGCATGGCAACAATATATGCAGGTTCATCTATCACTCATTACCATTTTTACGATGTTGCGAAAGCTTAACCTTACATGTTGCTTATTTTCATTGCAGTTCAGCCCATTAGCTGCATGGTTCAAGGGCAGACATTTGTCAATACGCAATGATCTTGTCAACTTGTTTAAGGATTCGGGAAGTGCATGACCTGTTGTGACACTGTGGCATACCAATGGAATTGTGGTCATTGTAATTGTACACATGTTTAATTGTGGACATTTTAAATTTGGACATTGGAATGTTTTTATTATGGACATTGTAATGTTTTTATTGTGGTCATTGTGATGTTTGAGATGCAATTTGTGGACATTGTAATTGTGAACACTGTTTAATTGCATGTATAAATATGTTTAACAGGTGTAAAAATATGTTCATTGAGTGCATTTGTTGTAAAAATAGGGGAGATTCTATCAATTTTTTCCAAAAATTATAGCCTATATAAAGATTATTTTGAGATGCATGCAAAATATATTATAGTGAACAAGATGTCTATATAATATCTCCCATATGATAACAACATGTGTATTTAAAAAGAACAGAGGCGGGCACTGTCACGGCGTGACCATCTCAAATACACGAAATACACATCTCAATCATCCACTTCGGCTTCATCTATACAACTGCTGGTCTGCTTGCTTTCCCACTGGCCGGTGCAACACCGCAGCGAGGAAGGCTCCAGCAACAGGTTTTGGCACCAGCGCAATCCAACCATTGCCAGCAACAGGTTTTGGTGCCGCGCACTCCAACCATTGCCAGTAAAGCAGCAGGTTTTGGCGCCCTCTCCTGCCAGCAACAGGTTTTGTACGGTGAAAGGGTAGTTGGGGTATTTTGCAAGACCTCCAGAGAGTTAACTCACTTTATGTCACCAAAGCACTCAATAAAAAGTAAGTTAACTCACTTTACTTCAAGTGAGTTAACTTAGAAGAAAACAAACCAAAAATTGAGTTAACCTTGAATAACTTTACACATGGGTTGGAGTTAACTCTTACCCCAACCCATTACCAAACTAAGGCTTAGAAGCCAGTTGCAAACTTAGCTTTTTTTGCCTCCCAAACAACCTACCCTTGGAAAATCTAACATCTCTTAAAGGTAGAGATTCGCTCTGTGCATGATCGTTCTAGTGCTCTATCAGATTAGACGAACGAAAAGTTTGTAAAAAATTTTAACTGCTGTTGGATTTTACAAACCCACCTCTCTTCATCTAAATATAACTCAGCGATGCATTAAAAGGTGCTGGCTCAGGCACTTTCTTGGGTCGAACTCGGCCTTCATCCACAAGACGATCGACCCCGCCGCCTTGTCCACCGCCAACTGTGAATTCAAATCAGAAAACAAAAGGAAAAATTCCTCTCTAGGGACCGGGCTGGGCCTGAACCAGGGGTTCCAAGAAACAAGACGGGCTGGGCCGATGAGGTAAAACTGGGCATTTCAGACTCTGGTTCCCGAATGGGCCGAGATTCACAAGGCCCGGCGCATTAACACCACTACTCCCCACAACATATGTGATCGGGTTTCAGACGAAAGATACTTTACGTCAAGTGAAGTGTTCTTCCAATTAATCTTCAACCTGTCATTGAGAAGGTAATCAAGTATCTTATGAATTAATTACAGGGTTTCACAATTTTTTATCCTTCTATTTACTACGCTTTTTTAATGGTAAGTGTGGTGGCTATTTCTAGCCACCTACACACACAAGGCCCATCATGGCCCATCGCAATCCTGCGGTCAAACGTGGCCCTTCCTCAGGGCGCCACGTCCCTTCAGGAGCAACTTCAAGGTCCCGAGGACGATCCCCGCATTAGGGTACCAGCGGGTCCCAAGGGCCGTCTCCGACACCCTATAGCCTATTCGGCCCAGGGCCCCCTTTACCGAGCAGGCACTGCTCGGTGTACGTTGCGGCCTCCCCAACAGGAGCGACGCTTTCGTGCACCGAGCATCCGATAGCGGGCCTGGCCGCTGAGCAATGGGTCTCATCTACCGAACAGGGCACCTGCTCGGTACCTCCGACCAGAAGAACTTAAGCAGCCCTCCATCTTCTTTTGACGATTATGACAGCTGCACGGCACGCGCCCCACGATCAAGTGGTGCATTAACTGTCGAACCCCTCAACGGGTGCCTCAACGCATAACTCCCAGCCAAGGGCGCTAACTGGCGCGCCCTTTTCGGTGTTGTTGGGGGATGTTCCATCCCTCTCCTCCACCGCTCCTGCCTATAAAAGGCCCAAGCAACGACCATGCAAAGGTACGCATCTCATGCGCATGAAGCCACACACTTCACTGAGCCTTCCTTCCTCAAGTCTCTCTACAGTCCACTGACTTAGGCATCGGAGGGTTCTCCCCGGTTCTCCAACTGGGCCCCCTGATCCTTTTCTGGTGCTTGTAGGCTTCTGTCCGCTACCGGCAACCGTCTTCCTCACCTTCTTCAGGGAAGGCCCATTTGGCTCAGGCCCAAATAGGGAAACGACCACCACACTTTTGGCGCCGTCTGTGGGAACGAAGATAGCCATGGCTCATGGACGATCCTCATTCCAGAACATTGGGAGCCGAATGACGAGGTCTTGTCAGTCTAGGGCGGACTCTCGTCAATGGGTTCCCCCTGTCGACGTCTCTGTCACTCCCGCCGGTGCGACTGGTGTCGTCCCTGTCGCTGTTGTGCCTGCAACTGCCCTGGAGGTAGTAGAACTCTGGGCGAAAATGCAGCACTTGATGGGGATCTTCCTGGGGCTTTAGGCCCAAATGACCAGGCAGCCGGCCCCGGCAGGCTCCTCGCCGCAGAAGCGTCAAGCGGAGTCGTCCCACCGACGCTCTTGCGCCCCCCCTACGCCACTGGAATAGCAGGAGGACTCGCCGTGACGATCGCGTTGGGCCCCGTCTGAGAGGCGCACTCCGAAGCGTCGTGGCCGCTCACCACGTCGCTCCACGGCGGCTCCACCCCCCCCCCCCCCCGCACATTCCGTCGTGGGCGCCAACTCCCATAGGTCTAGACGTGAGGGATCGGTACACTTTGATCAGGAGTTGGCCCGACGACTCCGCCGTGTTGTAGACCTCGAACCCCGCATCGACGAGATGGTACAGTGGGCAAAGGGCAAAGCTCCGTCCGAAGAGGAACTGAACTTCCGCTCCCCATTCATTGTGGAGATCCTGGAAGCTCAGGCCTCTCCCAAGCTCCCTCTGCCCACCATTGCGCCGTACGACAGCACCACTAACCTCGCGGACCACATCCATGGGTTTGAGTCGCATATGGTGTTCCATGGGGCATCTGATGCGGCTAAGTACCGGGCCTTCCTAGCCACCTTGAAGGAAACTGCTCGGGCTTGGTTCGAAGCCCTCCCTGCAGGTTCCATCTCTTCCTTCCACCAGTTGAAGAAGTCCTTTCAGGACAACTTCCTGGGTGGAAGGTCGCAACCGCGCACCGCGGCCTCCCTTCTCACTGTTCGGCAGAAGAAGGGAGAAGCGCTCTGGGACTATGTCAAGAGGTTCCAGACTGAGGCGCTCTGCAACCCGCGCTTCGACGTTCCATTGGCCACCAGTGCCCTCATTCAAGGCACTCGCGATGGCTTCCTGTAGAGAACACTGGGAGTACAGCAGCCATCCACCCTCGCCGAGCTGCTCTCCACCGCCCAACGTCACGCCACCTACGAGGAGAGCCTGGCCGCTGGCCGAGCAGAGCAGGGCGAATCATCGGACAAGAAGAGGCCTTCCGACAACGGTTCCAACTGTGATCGTAAGAAAGGGCGACGCAACGGGGACTCACCGCACCGACTACGCCCGTTCACCGACTACACCCCACTCACGGTGGCACCTGAACAGATCCAGGCAGAAATCCGGGATGAGCCATATGTTCGGTGGCCGCCGAGGATGCACTCCGACCCCCGAAGGTGCAACCAAGACAAGTACTGTCGCTTCCACCATGACCATGGCCACGAAACTTCCAAGTGCCGCCAGCTCAAGGATTAGATTGAGTCCCTTATCAAGGGCGGCTACCTTGGACGGTTCGTGCGCCGCAACGAAGATTGCCCCCGACGTCGAGAGCGGACTCCCGAGCATCCGATCAACAACGAGCCTAACGGGCAAGAAATCAATGTGATCGCGGGAGGCTTCGGCATGGGAGGAGAAAGCACTCAAAGCTGACGCGACTACGCTCGACGAGTATATGTCGTGGATAGACCCTCAGCACCCTGACCCGCCCCTTATCCCCCCAATCCCGCATGCGCACAGTCCGAGGAGGCTATAACCTTCTCGGATGAAGATCTTGTAGGAGTTACTACTCCGCACACTAATGCGTTGGTTGTTTCAGCCACCATCAACCATTGTAATGTGCGCCGGATCTTGGTGGATAATGGAAGTGCACTAGATGTGTTGGCCTATGACTGCTTTTTGCTTATGGGTCTGAAAACCGACCAGCTCACCCCTATTGAATCACCTCTGTTCGGCTTCTCAGGGGTCTCAAATCAGCCCATGGGATGAGCTCGCCTCCCAATAACTCTTGGGACGGCCCCAAGAAGCGTGACCAAGATGGTGGACTTCTTGGTTATCCACAATATGCTTGGTTACAATGCTATCCTTGGCAGGGGCTTGATTGGCAGACTTAAGGTGGTACCTTCGTCACTCCATCAGAAGATGAAGTTTCCCACTCCGTGTGGGATCAGTGAGGTGCTCGGTGACCAGCGCGAGTCTCGACAGTGCTATGTCTTCTCACTAAGGGACAAGCAGCCTCTCGAAGCCCTGACCCCCGTGCCTCCGCAAACCGACCAGCCTTCTACCAGTCGAGGAACTCCTGCTGAAGATCTGCTTCCAGTCTGCATAGATGACGACCCCGAGCATGTCCTCTATATTGGCTCATTGCTTTCAGAAGCCGAACAACAACGTTATAAGGCTTTCCTCTTAGCCAATTTAGATGTGTTTGCGTGGTCAGATGATGAGATACCAGGCATCCCTCTGGACGTAATGGTGCATCGCCTTCGCCTGGACCCAAAGGTTCCACCAGTCCAGTAGCGGCGGCAACCCGTCAACCGAGAATGGCAGTCCATGATCCATGATCATGTCGCCAAAAGTCGAACAATTGGGCTCCTCCGGGAAGCCCACTACCTCAGGTGGATCTCTAATGTGGTCCTCGTACGCAAGGCCAATGGTAAATGGCACGTATGTGTGGACTACAAAGATCTTAACAAGGCTACGCCCAAGGACAACTTTCCTCTACCGTGCATCGACCAGCTGGTAGACGCCACGTCCGGGCACGAGCTTCTCAGCTTCTTGGATGCGTATTCTGGCTACCACCAGATCAGCATTCATCCCCCGAACCAAGATGCCACTACATTCGTCACCGACCTGGGCTTATAGTGCTTCACCAGGATGCCCTTTGGTTTGAAGAACGTAGGCGCAACATACCAGCGATTGGTCAACAAAATGTTTGAGCAGTAGATCGGGCACAACATGGAGGTCTACGTCGATGATATGCTGGTCAAAACGCTTCCGAGCACTGACCACATCTCCGACCTCGAAGAGACTCTCGCAACTCTATGGAAGTACAACATGAAGCTTAACCCAACCAAGTGTGTATTTAGAGTACGCTCGGGTAAGTTCCTCGGTTTCCTCGTCTCAAATAGGGGAATAGAGGCCAACCCTAAAAAGCTCCAAGCCATACTTGAGATGGCTAGTCCTAAGACAATGCGCGATGTCCAGCGCCTCACTGGACGCCTCGCCGCACTCAACCGATTCATGTCCCGAGCAGTGGAAAGAAGCTTCAGTTTCTTCAAATTGCTGTGAGGCACCAGAGGACCCTTGCAGCAAGAGAGGCATGTACGGTGGACAGAGGAATTGCGAAGCCGACTTCATCGAGCTGAAGGCATACTTAGCGGCCCCACCTGTTCTCTGAAAACCTGTGCTTGGAGAACCTTTGTTCATGTACCTTTCGGTTACTGAACACTCCATTAGTGCAGTGCTGGTCAGAGAGGAGGAGGCGGCCCAGCTTCCAGTCTATTACATCAGCAGGGTCCTTCAGGAAGTTGAAAGGATGTACCCCCGAGCAGAGAAACTTGCCTTGGCTCTGGTCACAGCCGCACGGAAGCTTAGGCCTTACTTTCAGGCCCACTCCATTACCGTCCTTACCGATCAGCCGTTGAAACTCATCCTTCAGCAGCCAGAGGCTTCTGGAAGGCTCATCAAATGGGCTATTGAGCTAGGTGAATTTGACATCAGCTACCATCCGAGGACGGCTATCAAGGAACAAGTGTTAGCCGATTTTGTCGCAGAATGTACTCTCTCTACCGAGCAGGACCCTCCATTGGCTGACGAGCCCCCATAGGAGCTCTACGTGGATGGGTCCTCTTGCATTACAGGGAGCAGAGCAGACTTGGTCCTCACCTCCCTGGAGGGTTTAGAGTTCCAATACGCCCTCAGGTTCCGCTTTGTGGCCTCCAATAATGTAGCCGAATATGAAGCATTGCTGTCTGGAATCCGAATGGCTAGGCACCTTGGAGCGCTTAGACTGCGGGTCTTTAGTGACTCGCAATTGGTTGCTAGCCAAGTGAACGGACACTTCAAGGGAAGGGAGCCCCGCATGGCACAATACCTCCAACAAGTCAAAAGCCGAGCAGAGGGTCTCCTCTATTTCGAAGTAATACATGTGCCACGGGAGTAGAACGCGCGAGCCGATGCACTTGCCAAGTTGGCGTCTTCAGGTGGCATAGCTCCTTCTCGTTCTATATTCATAGAAGAGCTAGCTTCACCGAGCACTGGGGTGGATATAGCGGCCATGGAGTCTGGCCCACCAGCTCCGAGCTAAATGGACCCTCTCCTGACCTATCTACTCCGAGGGGAGCTTCCGCCCGACCAAGGCGAAGCCTAGAAGATTAGACTGCGTTCCCAGAGGTTCACCCTCATTGAAGTTAAATTATACCAGCGATCCCTTTCAAGGCCTCTCCTGCGATGCCTCAGCCCCGAAGAGGCGCTTTTGGCTATCGAAGAGGTTCATAAAGGGTTGTGCGGAAGCCACTTGGGAGGCAGAACGCTGGCACGCAACATCATCTGAGCAGGTTTCTTGTGGCCTTCTCTGCAAAAGGACTGCCTGTCCTTTATTAAAAGTGCCCGGAATGCCAGAAGTTCGGGCAACTTATTAAGCAGCCCGCCGAGCAACTTCATACCCTGTTCGAACCTCGCCCTTTCGCCAGGTGGGGCATTGACATTTTGGGGCCCTTCCCAGAGGCCCAAGGATGAAAGAAGTTTTTGTTCGTCGCTATGGACTACTTCACCAAGTGGATCGAAGCAGAACACGTTGCCACGATCACCGAGCGAGCCGCATGGAAGTTCGTATGGAAGAACATCCTCTGTCGGTTTGGCGTTCCAAAGGTGATCACTTTTGACAACGGGAAGCAGTTTGACAGCACCTTCTTTAAGCAGAAGTGCTCTGAGCTCAGCATCTACAATCACTTCACCTCGGTAGCACATCCCCAAGCAAACGGTTTGGTAGAAAATGCCAACTGAACACTGCTGCACAAGATACGCACAAGGGTGGAAGCTGCAGGAGGTTCCTGGATCGATGAGCTCCCTAATGTTTTGTGGTGCCACCGAACAACAGCACGAGTGGCTACCGGCGAGACTCCCTTCCATCTGGCCTACGGTTCTGAAGCTGTTGTGCCCTTGGAAGTAGCTCTCCCAACCATCCGGACGACTCACTTCGACGAAGCTGCCAACAACCGTGCATTGCGAGAGAACCTGGATATGCTCGGTGAATGTCAAGGTGATGCCTGCATACCACTGGTCTCCTACCAACAACGGCTCGCGCAATACTATAATGCTTGAGTTCGGAAACGGCGCTTCTTCGAAGGTGTTCTAGTCCTCCGACGCTGCTCGACATCGGATCCTAGAAAGGCAACTGGCAAACTCGCCCCTAGATGGGAAGGACCTTATCAGGTCACTTAGGTCCTCGGGAAAGGCTCTTATAAGCTCACCTCTCTTAGTGGCGATGCCATACCCAGGACTTGGCATGTCTCTAACCTAAAGGCTTACTACTTGTAAAAGCCTCCTATTCGGCATCCTACTTCTCTTCTTCCTGTTCATTCGGTCGGCTTGAGCTGGTATCCGAGCCATCCTTGTTTAGAGCTTTTTAGCTCAAAAGGACCGAGGCGATACCACCAAGTGTAAAGATTTCCGCATAACACCCCTAGTCAGAACTTTTTGGTTGTTCCAAATGACTTGTGCGGTAATTGCGAACCCTTTAAAACGGTCTACGAGTTTCTATTCGGACAGAACTATTGCAAGGGAAAGAAGATGGAAAAAGCGAAGCCACTCACTCAAAAAGGGATTCATTAAAATTCCTTTTCTTACAGAAGCTCAGAAATCCCGAGCTACACAAAAAAGGGAGGACAAATAGATGCAACTATGAAGCCTGCTCGGAGGGCCCAGCGTCATCACTCCTATGGGAAATACACCCTGAACGGAAGTGCATGAACTGCACTCCGTCCAGCCGCGAGTCTTGGGTCCTTCACCGGAACTCCTTGACATCCGTCTCGAACGCTTCGCGAGCATAATCGAGGGAGGCCAGATTCTGGCCACGGACTTCTCCAGCTTCCAGACCCACTTTGTAGCAATGAGCACCGAACTGCTCCAAGTCTTCCTTGAAATTGGGTCCGACTTTATACTCAGCCACCCCGCGGGCCTTGGCATCAGTTAAGACAGAGGCGAGTGCCTCCTTTTCCACCCGAGCAATGGCTAAGTCAACCTTGGAGGTTCGAAGTGCGTTTTGGAGATTCTTTACCTCCTCCTACAGTTTGGTCTCACGAGCCTTGTATTTTGCCTCAGGCTCCTCACAGAAGTCGAATTCAACTTCCCACATCTGCTTATGATCCCGGGCATGCGCGGTGAGTCTCTTCAGCACCTTCAGCGACTTCGAGATCCCGTCAACTAGCGCCTCGATGTCCACATTCTCGTCGCTGTCCCGCTCGGCCTGATATCTTGTTTGGCACACCCCACTCGAGTGCTCAGGGGTCTCCTCCGGGCTTAGTTGCTGACACCGCACTAGCACTTCTAGCTGGGACGCAGTAGGGCACGGAGGAAGGACCCTCGAGGTTTGTCCTTCGAGGCACTCCAAGGCCGCTTCTAGCATGGCCTTTGAAGGAAGCATCGGCGACTTCCACCCCAGCACTTGGGAGAGAGGCCTCTGATCTTCTTCAGAGATAACCTGGTCCTCAGTAGCCTGGCTCATCTGCCCTACGAAAGGGCCTCCTTCAGCCGCCCCGGGGACCCCAGCTGCCGCCTCCTGGCTCTTCGCGATGACGGGAGATTTCCGGAGTCCCCCCTCCTCGGTCTCGATGACCTGCTCGGCCCTATCGCCACCCACACCGACTGTTTGTGCTATCGCTCCTACAGCCGCTTCGGTGGGGGGAATGGGGGGTAGGGCGGCCGTCATCGTCGGAGTCCCCTCCACGACTGTAGGGGCTGCCGTCGCTGTGGATGCGGCCCCCTCGGGTACTTCAGCGCTGCACAGGGCTTCCTCGCCCCTTCGCGCAGATGTTTCCTCACCAACAAGTACATCACTCTGCTCATCGGCTCCGGTGCCGGAGACCCTGTTGGAGCCACCTCCTCTGAATGACCCTCAACGGGGTCTTGGGGTGCAAATGTTCTTTTCTGCTCCTCGGAAGAGCTCCCTAACTCATCGCTCACCACGACAAGCAAGAGTTCGGTAGCTATCCTCCTTATGGCTTCGAGTCGATCCATGGGCAGGATCTGCAGCGTCCCCCATTCGGCCATTTCAGCAGACTTGCGCTTCTTCAGCGCTGCAAGATAAGGGACCTCTCCCTCAGTAGCTTCCTCGTCGTCTTCCTCCTCTGTGACTTGTAGCACGATCTTCTCCAGTTGCCTCTTCCTCTTCCTCTGCGTCAGAGGTTGCTGATGCTCGGTGACCACCGACCTCTTCTTCTTGGCCTGGGGCTAGCTTGCTCCTCCTTCTTCGGTTAAGGACAGTAGCACCCCTCTCGTAGCAGCCTTCATTACAGCCTTCTTTTTCAACCAGATCTTCTGTGGACTCTTCTCAGCGACCGACGAGCTTATCATGGGGTGCCCCTCTGCAGGGGCCGGTGCCACCATGACAGTAGTCACCGAGGTAGGAACCCTCACTGTAGTAGGGATCCTTACCACGGCGGAAATGTCGTCGCCCTCGAACATCAGATGAGGAGTGACGGTGATTTGCTCGGCGTAATCTTCATTAGCCTCTTGGTCCCGACCAGCGGCTACCTCTTCGGCGCCTGCGAGCCAAAAAAGAGGAAAGTATAGTCACAAGGCAATTATGCGACAGACATACGAATGCAACGTGATCCGGTACTTACTACATGGTCGACTCAAACCATGTTGGACGAGCTAAAACTCCGTCAGATAGCCCTCACCATTGCACACGAATGCTCGGTTCAAGCTATCCGAGGCCTTCACCTCATCTTGAATCAGGAAGGGATACATATCCTTCCTCGCCATTTGGACTCTGGTCAGGAACCCCCACTCCGCACCGTCTTGTCGCTTAACGAAGAAGAGTCACCTCATCTAACCCTTGTTGTTGGAATGCTTCTTCGCCAAGTTGATCTACATCTTGTCCGGCCGGTGCTTGGTGTAGTAGACAGCAGCCCAGATCCAGGCGAGGAGGTGAGGCGGAATTGTGCTCTGAACACCTCCGTCGAACCCCGGACTTGTCGAGCTTGCAGACGATGCAGAAAATACAGATTGTCCACCACGAGTTCAGTGTTAGCTGGACCGGAGGGAGCCCCCACCGGTTCAGCAACGCCTTCGCCACCTCTGGCAGCGGCAGCCGGAATCCAGCCTCCATATGGTCAATCGATAGAGCGAGGCACTCTGGCTTGTTCACCAGGTACGAGTCTTCTTCCCTCTCCGGCACGATCTCCTATTCATCACCAATCCGAAAGCGCTCACAGAGGCCTTTGTAGTGACGATATCACGGCCCCCGGACGCCTGCAGGCACCACTCCGCTCACTTCGGCGACTACAGCAGCTTTTCCCTTGCTGGCCATCACCGGAGATTGCAGAGGCAAAGGGGGTGGTGGGGCTGGAGATCGTGAGGAAGAAGACGAAGAAGGGATGCTTAGGGGGCAAGTAGGCTCTCCGAAAAGTTCTGAAGGCGTGGGCTCCCCGCCTTCACCCCTCCTCTTCCTTATAAGGAAAGGAGGGTGCGAAATTTGAAATACCCAGGGCGGCGCTCCCCGCTCCAAAGCGACCGTTCGGATGTACTGGGTGGAGAGCCCCCGGCTCGACACATCACTCCACCATCATGGGATTTCCTCTGCTATCGAGGAGGCATAGCAAGCGTCGTCGCCCTGCTGCTACTCGTACATCTGAGGTCATCGTCGCATTTAATATGGAAGTGACGTTTGAGTAGGCTTCCGCCCTCGAGCGTCCCAGTTTCCGAACTCACTCGATGGCATGGGGGGCAACTGTGGTGGATATTTCTAGCCACCTACATGTGCAAGGCCCATCATGGCCCATCACAATCCTGCGGTCAAACGTGGCCCTTCCACAGGGCGCCACGTCCCTTTAGGAGCAACTTCAAGGTCCCGAGGATGATCCCCGCATTAGGGTACCAGTGGGTCCCAAGGGCCGTCTCTGGACACCCTATAGCTTGTTCGGCCCAGGGCCCCCTTTACCGAGCAGGCACTGCTTGGTGTACGTCACGACCTCCCCAACACGAGCGACACTTCCGTGCACCGAGCATCTGACAGTAGGCCTGGCCGCTGAGCAATGGGTCTCATCTACCGAATAGGGCACCTGCTCGGTACCTCTGACCAGAAGAACTTAAGCAGCCCTCCATCTTCTTTTGACGGTTCCGACAGCTGCACGACACGCGCCCCACGATCAAGCGGCGCATTAACTGCGGAACCCCTCAACGGGTGCCTCAACGCATAACTCCCCGCCAAGGGTGCTAACTGGCGCGCCCTTTTCGGCGTTGTTGGGGGACGTTCCGACCCTCTCCTCCACCGCTCCTGCCTATAAAAGCCCCAGGCAACGACCATGCAAAGGTACGCATTCTCATGCGCATGAAACCACACACTTCACTGAGCCTTCCTCCCTCAAGCCTCTCTATAGTCCACTGACTTAGGCATCAGAGGGTTCTCCCCAGTTCTCCAACCGGGTCCCTTAATCCTTTTCTAGTGTTTGCAGACTTCTGTCCGCTACCGGCGACCATCTTCCTCACCTTCTTCAGTGGAGGCCCATTTGACTCAAGCCCAAATAGTGAAACGACCACCACAGTAAGAAATAACAAATTCAAAGTATGGTACTTTGCATTACTGAATTTAATTAGGAGAAAACAATGATGAAACAGTGCGATGTTGCACCAGCTCCATATGATTTCAAAAGAAGGCTGGAACCCCTAATTCTCCTCTCTTTGCTTTTATTTTATTTAGTGATTTATGATAGTTTATGTATTCTTTTTAATGAGAAATACTTATTGCAAAATAAATCTTACAATAATAATGGTGTAGATTGTATGCTTGCAGTATATATTGATTATAGAGGAGAGAGAGAAACACCAACTTTTGGTCTAGAATTACCAGCTTGACGTACATTCTAACCTACTAAATTTGACTGAGATCTTTATCGGGATGATCCATCTGTAACTATCAAATCTGATCTCTGCCACGACAACAATATTAGATATGGACAGACCTTGACCGTTTCCAACACGCACAGAATCTGAACCTTCATACGTGGAGGACAGGGAGAAGATGCCGAGGTCATTGGTGATGTGGTGAGTTGCACCTGTGTCGGAGTACCATGTAGTGTCGTCGACAGAAGATGATGCATCCATCGCGGCGAGTTTCTCAGGTGGATGGCGGCCTTGGTAAGCAAAATTCATTCTTTGAAAGCAATCAATCGCCTTATGTCTACGCTTTTCGCAAATTTGACAGTAGAGCTTGGATAGATCCTCAGTTGGTGGTACCGGTGGTGTATCCAGAGTTTTGTTGTCCTTCTGAGTGATGGGAACACGAGAGTGTGGAGCAGAAGGTCGATCACCACGACCACGGTTGTAGTTGGATGATCGTCCACTGCGACCCCCACGGCCTCTGTTGAAGTTTTGGCGTTGGGAGCTAAATGCAGAAATTTCCAATGAATAGTGATTCTGGCGATGAAGTGCGAGGTCTTCACTGAGCAACATATTTTCTGCCTCCTCGCGACTAATGATAGAGGCTTGAGCTCTCAGTCGAATGATGGCAGAGACAGTGCCATACTGGGAAGGTAGACCATCAAGCATAGAATAAAAAAGCTCATCATTGGATACTAGAGACCCAGCAGCTCCAAGTTTGTCGGTTATGACTTTGAACTGATCTAGATACTCTTGCATGGAGAGGTTATTTTTGCGAATGTTGTGCAGCTGATGTCTGAGGTTCATTATGTGTGCTGGGGAGGTGGCGCCAAATCGGCGAGCAAGATTTTCCCATGCTTCTTTGGCAGAGGCAGCCTTGACTGTATAAGGAAGAGCACTAAAGGAAAGTGTAGCATTGAACCATGAGAGGATCGTTTGATCCTTTGCATACCACTCTATGTATTCAGAGGAATTTGGTGAAGGAGGAGGTAGACTACCATTTATATGATGCATAAGACGATGGCCTCGGAGTATAGGTTCAAAAAGACCTTTCCAGACAATATAATTAGTGCTATCAAGTTTGACATAGATTTGTGATGTTGGAGATTACCATGGTTGAAGAAGAGAAATTGTTCCGAGCACGATCACCTCCGTCAAGAACAACCATGGTTGGTGAGGACGAACTGTTTCGATCACCTCCATTGGAATTAGGATTGGTGTTGCTGGGTTCATTTGAAATTCTGTGGGCCATTAGATGTAGAGAAATGGAAGAAGTCAGACGAAGGATGAAGAGAGATCAGGATTCAGTAGCGGTTACGCGGTCCGCTCTGATACCATAATAGAAATAGAAGCGTAGAGAAAATAAGGGAAATAGAGAGACTCTTCTACTTAGTCTCCTCTGTCCTGTTCCTTTTTAATATATAAGCAACTGTACAAGATATTTACAATCCCTTGAGCTCCGAGTCTTTTATTGTTGGTTGGTAGATATGTTGTTCATCATCATCTAGATTTCTTGAGCTCCGAGTCTTTTATTGTTGGTTGGTGGCAGATTTTACGTGCTTATCAGGTTGGTTATCAATTATAGCAATCAAGTAAACACCGGATTATGAACAGTGAACCTTTTATAGGTGGGATAAGAGCTTCAGTACAAATGGGAATATGGAGTCTATCTAATGTTTTCTTGCTTACTTATGACTACAAAAGATTGCAAAAATCACAAATAGAGCATTTAAATACTGAAGAAAAAATATGTAAAAAAAAAAAGGATGAAGACGAAGGAGAAGCCAACGATGTGAAATATTTGATCTATCGTGGCCCACGTAAAAAAGGAAGTTTATCCGCTTGGACAAGCAGCTTAATTATATAGCTGGGGAATATCATATCTCTTATCAACATTTGATAGGAATTGTCTGATTAAAAAATTATCAAATATGCTAAATTATACTTTTAGTAGGAGGAAGCATAATTTAGCAATATTTGATAATTTTTTAATCAGACAACTCTTGTCAAAGCATATTGTTACGGTAATGATGTATTAGATATTCTTTTATGTCTTTTAAATGTCAAAGGCGTGGAAATTTTTAATTTGATATCACTAATACGTATCCGAAAACTTTTATAAATCTTGTGTAAACCCACGGACCGAGAAATTTGGCAACTTATATATGCATCAGATATTACGGAGTGGGTACAGATTTGTGCGTGTCCTCTTAATTTGTTTAAGCCTCACCCAAGTCTAAGACCATAAACACCTGATGGTTTGTGTGACAGATCAGGTGTCTGAGAACTCTTTATCTGCACATATAAAAAGAAAGTGACATTGATTTCGCATATACGCAAAGCAATTTTTAAACGGAGATAAACTTCCATATATCAATTCTGATATACTATAAGAGGATTTGAACTTTGATTATTTCTCAGTACTTTATCAAAAATTTCCACACTATAATAACATTATAATGTGTATTTGGGCTTTAATTGGGAATTAATCTCTATGCTATTCTCATTACGTTCTGTGCTTTAAATTGGTTGGACAGTATGCAATAACGATAAGCACATTAGAGCAGATTTGCCAAGAAAAAAATGTGTGGAATATTACTCTTCCTGTCTATATTGCCGTTGGCTGAACAAAAGAAGAAAAAGATGTATGCCGAGTTTGCTTGCATACCATTTGTTGTTAGGAACAAATTATCACGTCCTCAAAATTCAAATTATACGTAGGATTAATAATCATTTTTTCTTTAATTTAACAACTAGAGTTATGTGTGTGGTGGCCATTTCTAGTCACCTAAGCCCGCGAAGCCCATCATGGCCCATCGTCATCCTATGGACGGGCGCGGCCCTTATGTAGGGCGACACGAGTCTTCGGGAGGAGGTTGAAGATCCCGAACACGATCTCTGCTCCTGAGCGCCCCCAGGATCCTAGGGGCAGTCTCCAGACACCCCTCATCCTGTTCGGTTCAGACACTCTCTACCGAACAGGCCCTGCAGGAATCGTGCCATGGACCCGCTGGCATAAGCAGCGCCCGGGTACCAGGCACCGAGCAGTGGACCCGGCTACCGAACAACAGGTCTAGCCTACCGAACAGGCAACATGCTCGGTACCTTTCCCCCGGAAGAATCCAAGCAGCCCTTCGCCTTATCGCGACGGTTACAACAGCTACAACGCACGCGCCCCATGATCAAGTGGTGCGTTAACTACCGAGCCCCTCAACGGGCGTCGTAACGCATAACTCTCCGCCAAGGGTGCCAACGGGCGCGCCCTTTCGGGTGTCGTTAGGGGACGTTCCGTCCCACTCCCTCTGCACCTTCGCCTATAAAAGGCTCAGGTAAACTCCATGCGAATGTAACGCAACGTTGAACACTCACACTCGTCCTCGCGTGCTTCACATACGAGAACCCCCTCCTTTCCTTCAAGCCTCTCTAGTCCTCTACTAACTTAGGCATCAGAGGGTTCTCCGCGGTTGAAAACTGGGCCCCCCTGATCCAGTTCTGGTGTTTCAGGCCTCCGTCCGCACCGACATTCATCTTCTCCATCTTCTTTAGTGGAGGCCCGTTTGGCTCAAGCCCAAACAGGAAAACACCACCACATTTGGCGCCATCTGTGGGAACGACTTCAGCCATGGCTCGCGAACGTTCCTCATACCAGAACATCGGCAGTCGGATGACGAGGTCTTGACAGTCACGCGCGGACTCCTGCGAGCGAGTCCCCCCTATCGACGTCGTCATCGCCCCCGTCAGAGCTGCCGGCGGGGACCCTGCCGTTGTCGTACCTACAACCACCCAGGAAGTGGTGGAACTTCGAGGGCAAATGCAGCACCTAGCGGGGGTCTGCCAGGGCCTTCAGGCCCAATTAGCCAAGCAGCCGGCCCTGGTGATCCCTCCGCCGCCGGAGCAGTAGGCGGAGTCATCTCGTAGATGGTCTTGCGCCCCTCCGGCGCCGCAGAAGTAGCATGTAGAATCACCTCGGCGATCGCGCTGGGCACCTTCGGTGCGTCAGACATTGGAGCGGCAAGATAATTTACCTCACTGTTCCGCGGTGGTCCCGCCTGCCCCATGTTCCGTCATTGAGGCTAACTCCCACAGGTCCCGGCATGAGGAGTCTGCCCACTCTGATCAGGAGTTGGCGAGATGCCTCTGTCACATCGTCGACCTCGAGCGCCGCGTTGACACGATGGTCCAGCGGGCAGAGGGTAGGGCTCTGGTGGATGAAGATTTAGACCTCCGATCCCCGTTCATGGTAGAGATCCTGGAAGCTCGGGTCTCCCCCAAGCTACCTCTGCCCACCATTGCACCTACGATGGCACCACTGATCCTGCAGATCACATCCATGGCTTTGAGTCGCATATGGTATTCTACGGAGCATCAGATGCGACCAAATGTCGGACCTTTCCGGCCACCCTGAAGGAGACCACACGAGCATGGTTTGAAGCCCTCCCCACGGGTTCCATCTCTTCCTTCCACCAATTGAAGAAGTCCTTTCGGGACAACTTCCTAGGGGGAAGGTCTCAGCCACGCACAACAGCGTCTCTTCTATTTGTTCGGCAGAAGAAAGGCGAAGCGCTCTGGGACTACGTCAAGAGGTTCTCGACCGAAGCACTCCACATCCCCCGCCTCGACATCCCCTTGGCCACCAGTGCCCTCATCCAGGGCACTCGTGATGGCTTCCTCCAGAGGACGTTGGGGGTGCAGCAACCCTCCACCCTCGCCGAGCTACTCTCCACCGCCCAGCATCACGTCGCGTGCGAGGAGAGCCTAGCAGCTGTCCGAGCAGAGCAGGGAGAGCAATTGGAGAAGAAGAGGCCTCCTAATAATAGTTCCAACTTAGATCGGAAGAAAGGCCGACACAACGGAGATTCGTTGCGCCGACCACGCCCCTTCACCGACTACACCCCGCTTCACAGTGGCTCCTGAACAGATCCTGGACGAGATCCAGGATGGACCTTATGTTCGGTGGCCACCAAGGATGCGCTCTGATCCCTGTAGGCGCAACCAGGACAAGTACTGTCGCTTCCACCGCGACCATGGCCACGACACCTCCGAGTGCCGCCAACTCAAGGAGGAGATTGAGTCCTTGATTAAATGCGGCTATCTTGGGTGGTATGTGCGCCGCAATGAAGACCGCCAAAGGCACTGAGAACGGGCTCCCGAGCAGCCGATCAACAATGAGCCCAATGAGCAAGAGATCAACGTGATCGCGGGAGGCTTCGGCGCGGGCGGAGAAAGCAATCAAAGCCGGTGCGACTATGCTCGGCAAGTGCACGTGGTGGACAGGCCCCCAGTGCCTCGCCCAGGTCCCTATCCCCCCAATCCCTCACGCGCATGGTCCGAGGAGGCTATAACCTTCTCGGACGAAGATCTTGTAGGAGTCTCCACTCCACACACTGATGCGCTAGTCGTTTCGGCCACCATCAATAACTGTACCGTGCGCCGGATTCTGGTGGATAATGGAAGTGCCCCAGATGTATTGGCTTACGATTGTTTCCTGCTTATGGGTTTAAAAACCAACCAGCTCACCCCAGTAGAATTGCCTCTGTTCGGCTTCTCGGGGGTTTCGGTTCAACCCATGGGATGAGTGTGCCTCCCAATTACTCTTGGGACGGCTCAAAAGAGCGTAACCAAGATGGTGAATTTCTTGGTTATTCGAAGCATGCACGGCTACAACGCCATCCTAGACAGGGGCCTAATCGGTCGAATTAAAGTTGTTCATTCATCCCTCCATCAAAAGATGAAGTTTCCCACTCCGTGTGGGATTGGCGAGGTGCTAGGCAGTCAATGCAAGTCTCGACGGTGCTATGTCCTCTCCTTGAAAGAAAAACAACCCCTTACAGAACCAACAATTACTGCCCCACATGCCGATCAGCCTTCCACCAGCAGAGGCACACCTGCCGAAGACCTGCTTCCTGTTCGGGTGGACGACGACCCCGAACACGTCCTCTATATTGGCGCACTACTTCCGAAAGCTGAACAGCAGCGCTACAAGGCTTTCCTGCTAGCCAATTTAGACATGTTTGCATGGTTAGACGAAGAACTGCCCGGCATATCTCTGGAAGTGACGGTGCATCGCCTTCGCCTGGACCCGAAGGTGCCTCCGGTCCAGCAAAGAAGGTGACCCGTAAATCGTGAACGGCAGGCCGTGATCCAAGTTCACGTTGTCAAAAGCCGAACTATTGGGCTCCTCCGAGAAGCCCAATACCTGAGGTGGATCTCCAATGTGGTCCTCGTGTGCAAAGCCAATGGCAAAATGGCGTGTGTGCATGGACTACAAAAATCTCAACAAAGCCACGCCCAAGGACAACTTCCCTCTACTGCGCATTGACCAGCTGGTGGACGCAACGTCTGGTCACGAGCTTCTCAGCTTCTGGGACGTGTATTCTAGTTACCACCAGATCAGCATGAATCCTTCAGACCAGGACGCCACCACGTTCGTCACCGAGCTAGGCCTGTACTGTTTCACCAGGATGCCCTTTGGTCTGAAGAATGCCGACGCAACATACCAGCGACTGGTCAACAAGATGTTCGAGCCACATATTGGGCGAAACGTGGAGGTCTACGTTGATGATATGTTGGTCAAAATGCTCCCAAGCGTCGACCACATTTCCGATCTCGAAGATACCTTCACAACTTGTGAAGGTACAACATGAAGCTTAACTCAGCCAAGTGTGCGTTTGGGGTACGCTCGGGTAAGTTCCTCAGTTTCCTCATCTCAAACAGAGGATAGAGACAACCCTGAGAAGATCCAAGCCATACTTGAGACGGGTAGTCCCAAGATGGTGCACGACATCCAACGCCTCACTGGACGTCTTGCAGCACTGAACCGGTTCATGTCCCGAGCAGCGGAGAGGAGCTTCAACTTCTTTAAATTGCTGCGAGGTCCCAAAGGCTCCTCAAGCAAGGGGGGGCATGTACGGTAGACCGAGGACTGTGAAGCTGCCTTCGCCGAGCTGAAGGCATATCTGGTAGCCCTACCTATTCTCTCGAAACCGATGCTCGGGGAACCCTTGTTCGTGTACGTTTCGGTCACCGAACACTCCATCAGTGTAGTGTTCATCAGAGAAGAGGCGACGGCACAACATCCAGTCTACTACATCAGCAGGGTCCTTTAGGAGGCTGAAAGAAGGTACCCTCACGTAGAGAAGCTTGCCTTGGCACTGGTTACGCCCGCACGGAAGCTTAGGCCCTACTTTCAAGCCCACTCAATTATAGTCCTTACTGACCAGCCATTGAGGCTTATCCTTCAGCGGCCAGAGGCTTCCGGCAGGCTTACCAAATAGGCCATCGAGCTTGGAGTTCGACATCAGCTACCGTCCAAGGACGGCCATCAAGGTGCAAGCGTTGGCAAATTTTGTTGCGGAATGCACCCTTCCGGCCGAGCAGGACCCTCCATTGGCTGACGAGCCCCTATGGGAGCTCTACGTGGACGGATCCTCTTGTGTCATAGGAAGCAGAGCAGGCTTGGTTCTCACCTCCCCAGAAGGTTTAGAGTTCCAGTACGCCCTGAGGTTCCACTTCTCCGCCTCCAACAACGTGGCTGAGTATGAGGCACTGCTGTCCGGAATCCGAATGGCTAGGCACCTTGGAGCACTTCGGCTATGGGTCTTCAGTGACTCGCAATTGGTCGCCAACTAGGTGAGTGGACACTTTGAAACAAGGGAGCCCCGCATGGCACAATATCTCCAGCAGGTGAAAAGTCGGGCAGAGGGTCTCCTCTACTTTGAAGTCATACACGTCCCACGGGAGCAGAACGCGCGAGCTGATGCACTTGCCAAACTGGCGTCTTCAGGTGACATCGCCCCTTCTCGCTCCATATTCATAGAAGAGTTCGTCTCGCCGAGCATTGAGGTATATGTAGCCTCCATCGAGGCTGGCCCTCCAGCTCCGAGCTGGATGGACCCCCTCATGGCCTATCTGCTTCGTGGTGAGCTTCCATCTGATCAAGGCAAAGCCCGCAAGGTCAAGTTGCACTCCCAGAGGTTCACCTTCATTGAAGGCCAACTATACCGGCGATCCCTCTCGAGGCCTCTACTGCGATGCCTCAGCCCTATGGAGGCGACATCGACCACCGAAGAGGTCTATGAAGGGTTGTGCGGAAGCCACTTGGGAGGGCAGACGCTGGCATGCAGCATCCTCCGAGCAGGTTTTTGGTGGCCTTCCCTGCAAAAGGACTGCATGTCCTTCGTCAGGAGGTGTCCAAAGTGTTAGAAGTTCGGGCAGCTCATTAAGCAGTCGGCCGAGCAACTTCACACCCTGTTTGAACCACGCCCTTTCGCCAGATGAGGGATTGACATCCTGGGTCTGTTCCTAGAGGCTCAAGGGTGAAAGAAGCTTTTGTTCGTGGCCATCGAATACTTCTCCAAATGGATTGAGGCGAACCCCCGACCCTGTTTCTGCCATCACCAAGCAAGCTGCATGAAAGTTCGTCTGGAAGAACATCATCTGCCGGTTCGGTATTCCAAAGGTAATCACCTATGACAATGGGAAGCAGTTCGACAACACGTACTTCAAGCAGAAATGCTCCGAACTCAGCATCTACAACCACTTCACCTCAGTTGCACACCCCCAGGCAAACGGTCTGGTTGAGAATGCCAACCGAACATTGCTGTATGAGATTCGCACAAGAGTTGAGGCTGCAGAAGGTTCATGGATCGATGAGCTCCCCAACGTGCTATGGTGTCACCGAACAATAGCACGAGTGGCCACTGATGAAACTCCCTTTCACTTGGCCTATGGCTCAGAGGCTGTGTACCATTGGAAGTAGCTCTCCCCACTATCGAACAACTCACTACTTCACCTCAGTTGCACCCCCCAGGCAAACGGTCTGGTTGAGAATGCCAACCGAACATTGCTGTATGAGATTCGCACAAGAGTTGAGGCTGCAGAAGGTTCATGGATCGATGAGCTCCCCAACGTGCTATGGTGTCACCGAACAATAGCACGAGTGGCCACTGATGAAACTCCCTTTCACTTGGCCTATGGCTTAGAGGCTGTGGTACCATTGGAAGTAGCTCTCCCCACTATTCGAACAACTCACTTCGACTACAGGAGAACCTCAATATGCTCGGTGAATGCCAAAGCGACGCCAGCATTAGATTGGTCTCTTACCAATAGCGACTTCCGCAATACTACAATTCCCGAGTTCGGGAACGATGCTTCTTCGAGGGTGATCTGGTCATGCGTCGTTGCTCTGCATCCGACCCCCGGAGAGCGGTTGGCAAGCTCGCCCCTAAATGGGAAGGACCTTATCAGGTCAGGCAAATTCTCGGGAAAGGCTCATATAAGCTGACTATTCCTAGCGGCTATGCCATACCCAGGACTTGGCATGTATCTAATCTAAAAGCTTATTATCTGTAAAAGCCTCATGTTCGGCATTTAACCTCTCTTCCTCCCGTTCTTCCGGTTTGGGTAAGTGGTTGTTCGGCCCATCTTTAGTGTGAGCTCTTCAGCTCGTAAAAATTAGTATGGCGCCTAAGAAACCTTGAAACTAAGGCAAGCCCCCGGTCAGAACTTTTCAGTTCTCAAAGACCCGCGCGGTACCCATGAGCCTTTAAAAAATCGGCGAATTCCGATTCGAACAAAACATGGCAAGGGAAGAAGATAGAGCGCCAGTCAACGAAAAAGTTATATTCCGTTCTAAGTGATTTACAAAAAGGCCTATCCAACCAGGTAAAGAGAAAAGAAGAAATACATTCAAGGCACCTGCTCAAGGGGGCCTGCACCGTCGCTCGCAGAGGGCATCCGGCCTGCTTGGAAGTGCGAGAAATGCACCCCATCAAGGCACGGATCCTGAGTTCGTCGTCGACACTCACAAAGAGCAGCTTCAAAAGCCTTGCGAGCGTTCTCGGTCGTGGCCAGCCGTCGCCCCCGGTCTTCTCCAGCACCAAGTCCCACCTATAACAAAGCGCGCCATACTGCTCCAAGTCTTCCTTGAAGCTTGGCCCCGCCTTGTATTCGCTAACACCACGGGCCTTGGCCTCGGACAGAACATTGGCAAGAGCCTCCTTCTCTGCCCGAGCGACGACTAGGTTGAGCTCTAAGGTGCGGAGCGCCTCTTGGAGGTTCTTCACCTCCTCCTTCAGCTCGGTCTCTTGCGTCTTGTGCTGTCCCTCAAGCTCTTTACAGAAGGCAAATTTGGGCTCCCATATATGCTTGTGGTTTCGCCCACGTTCGGCAAGCTGCTTCAGCACCTCCAGCGACTTCGAGACGTTCTCTGACAGTGCCTCCACTGCGACGTCCTCCTCGTCGTCCTCCTCGGGGTGGCACCTCGCTCGGTAGACCTCCCCCGAGAGCTCGGGAGTGTCATCTGAGCTTAACCCCTGACACCGCGCCAGTAGTTCTAACTGTGACGCAGTGGGCTGAGGGGGGAGGTCCCTGGGCACCCGTCCCTAGAAGCGCTCCAGGGCTGCCTCCAAGGCTGATACCGAAGGCGCCAGAGGAGCCTTCGCCTTCAGTGACTGCATCAAGTGGAGGCGATCTCCTTCGGAGCTGGCGTGATCCTCCCCGACAGTGTTGGTCAGCCCGGCAGGAGGCTCCTCTCTTCTGTCCGCCTCGCCGGCGCCCACTCCAGCTATTGCCTCTTAATCCCCTGTCGGAGCTGGAGCCCCCCGGGGTCTTTCCTCCTTGGTCTTGGCAGTCGCTCCGGCCTCGTGGAGACCTGCAGCAGCTGACTGTGTTTAGACTTCAACTACTACATCGGTGGGGGGAGCGCGGATCGTATTCCCCTCATGCACTCCCGCTGCAGGCGTCACCGTCGCATTGGCCCCTCCAAAGGTGGTTCCCTGGGTGGCAATGGCTTCGCCTTCTGCCATGGTCTGCTCCACGGCTGCGGTGCTGGAGGCCCCAGTCGCAGCTACTGTAGTACCCCGGAAAATCCATTAATTAAAAATTATGGATAAATCAAAAATTTATCAATTTATAAATTTAATTAGTTAAAAAGGTACGCATCATTATCACATGCATATAAACCTATATAAAAATTCCGTAAAAAAATAATTATACTTTAAGTAATATTCTCTAATGACCATCATGAAATTTGGGCATAGAAAATCGTTTGGAATTAGTTTAAGAATTTATGCGACTTATTAGCATAATTAAGGAATAAGTCGGAGAAACCATTATTTTATGACCCAAAGTGGATTATAAATTAAATAAATATATGGGTAGACTTTAAAATATGGGATGATAGCCCATTATGATATTGGGACCAATGGACAATCTTGGGCCATGAATAAATTCTCTAATAAAAGGATAATTAAAAATCCAATAAGTAAAGTAAGTACATGGGTTGTACAATTAAGCTCACAGTCGAGTATTGGACCAAGAGTAAGAGCCCAAATGATGAAGGTTAGAAAATATTGCATGAATAATATTTAATTGAAATAAAAATATGAAATTATTGAGTAAGTGTGATAAATAGATTTACATAAGGATAAAGGGGGTGAATAATGGAATTAAATCAATACCCATTAAGTCAACTTAGTAATGGGTTTTACTAATGGTCCTAGCATAAAGTTTTGGGCCAAATATGAAGAGTCCACCATGAGATGAGAGTTAAATAAGTGAAATTCGTACCTAAAATATAATAAATAGAAAATGGTTAAGATAATGAGTATTTTAACTATAATCGTCTTAGAAAGAGTTCTAAACTAGTATATTCAATAGGACTCTATCCTAATCTAAAATTTGGATTTAGATGAGAGACAATTGGGTTAAATATAAGAGATCCAAATTAATAGGGAAATTCGTAACTATATTATCTCTTAATTAAAAGGGGCCATTAAGCACTAATATGACTCATATATATCTTAATAAGAGTCCTAAGCCTATCCTAACTCATTACCCACAAATTGGACCTCTCCCCATCTTATTAGGTGGATAAAGGTAAGAGAATAGGGAGATAAATGTGGAAAATTCAGAGTTTGAAGGGAAGGGAGAGTTTTAAGTTATTAGGACTCTTAAGCAAACTAATAGACCTCTAATTAGTGTCAACAAGCCCCATTTTCGTGGCTGGAGCTGGGAGCATGAGGAGAAGGGTTGGAGCAAGGAGAAGAAGAAGGTTGAGCAAGGAGAACTTCGAAATTCGTCACCCCTCAACCTAGGATCTTTACAGCGCAAAAAGGTAGGCAATCTCTCAAGCTAAATCGTAAAATAATTACCCTAGATAGCCTTCATGTACCTCTTCAAAAGCCCTATGGTTTTCGTGGTATTTCGTCGACCCATTTGGGCGAATTTAATTCATGAAACTCTGCTGTGACCATGAACCTAATCTCATGTTTTCTCTAATCCCCTGCACGTACTTGTTGCCATGTTATGAGAAAATTCTCAATGATATACAGTTCAATAGCTTTCAAACGCCCTTGGTTTCGTTCTATTTCGATCTCCCATGAGGGAGAATTAATCTCAATGATACTACAGTTCAATAGCTTTCAAACGCCCTTGGTTTCGTTCTATTTCGATCTCCCATGAGGGAGAATTAATTCTTGAATATCTGTCAGATACATGCACCTAACCCTTCATGATTTTGTGAACCCCGTTGATACTTGATCCCTGATTGTGATAAAATTATCATAAATACTAAATCCTGTTAGCTTTCAAAGCCGCTGGTTTCGTAATTTTTCGTTATGTATTCATCCCTGAATAATTCGTGGAACACTGACTGCACCTGTTTAGGTCACCAAAAAGTAACCTGATTAATGCATATCTAAACTCGTCTATTTTCAAATTAATCATGCATGTTGATAGATATACATGTCTACTTTCTTTTAAGACTAGTTTCGTGCTTTTTCGATCACCGTGCTATTTTATATGGAATTTACAAGTACCCTATATCACACAGGAACTGCCCTGGGAAAAAGGGACAAAGGGTAGGACCCTTCTGGTATCGCGACGGCGCGACCCGCCGCGATACCGTTCTGGTCGCGCCCTCTATTCATGTCGCGTTACGAACGCGGCGGCCTAACCCGTCGCGTTCCCAACCCCCGAACCGGGCCAGGCCGGCCGGTTCGCCTGTCGCGCCAGGCCGCCCCGTCGCGACCTGGACCGCGACAGGAACCCCCGTTGTGATACTCTCTTGAACGCGCCTGAGAGACCCGTCGCGACTTGATCGCGACGCGTCACCTTGTCGCCTCTTTACAATTTCGGCCAGAACTTTTAATTGTACTTATATCCTGCTTTAAATGTCATCTAATCCTTGTACAAGCTAAACCATGTACTGTTAAGCTTAATAAATGATCTGAATATTTTTATTGGATAATATTTAAATGACTCTTATTAATTTAAAAGCCGGAGCACGACTTACTCTATTCTCATGATTTCTTTACACTTGCACACTAAACATTGTTTATTGCCATTTGACCCTATTAAATTACTCAATAATGTATCTGGTAATAAGTGAAATTAATTACCTAATTTCCCTATTATTTAAATGACACATGTCTTGCTTTATTCGCGTGATTGTACATCGTTACCGTTTTCCCTCGGCCTTCGAGCACTCGAGGCACGAGGACCCGTTTTCTACACACTTTTCTCTTGACTTGGACCACCTCTCCACCAATACTCTCTCGACTGGACTAGGGACTCCTTGTCAAGGTCCGTAAGTCTACTTGGCTTTGGCGCACGTCCTTAGCCGACGAGCTGGTTGTACCTTTAAATCCCGATTACACTTAGGGATCAGTACGATCCAAACAGCCTTAGTGAGATCTCTTATCTTGTGATCACGCCGGACCATGGCTCGTGTACGCGGCACGACTAATGGGCGGATGTGACTTCTACCAGACTGCCAGTACCCGACCTGGTACTGTGCAACCGTTACTATCGTGGTTTATCGTTGTTTTACGATTATACCCCTATCTCATCTACTATCCTTGTACTCTCATCTATTCACGTTCACTCTACTATCTCGTCTATTCATCTAGTACTCTTTTGAGACTCTTGAGCTGTTGCGGCTCCCATTACTTGTACTATACATGACTGTCTAGCGCCATAATATGGGTCTGGTGACCAACTAACTTTAATGCTCAGTGTGCAGGGCACGGAGAGTGTCCGAGGGGCTCCAATCTAGTCCTGGGGGCAGAGAGCCACCGAAAATACCTGCAGGGGCTATTGACGGTGTTATGCTTGCACCGGTTCTGACTATCTCGACATTGGCTAGACATTGAATTGTTTTACTATTAGTCTGAGGAGTTCACATATTGTGCCAGTTTGTGCATTAGTGTCCTAGCACTGACTGATTAACATTAGTCTGAGGAGTTCAGATGTACTATCGTGGTGTCCCAGTGACATGTCGTGCTAGCTAGCTGACATGTGAAAGAGCTGTCGAGCACTCGACTTATAACGCTACTGCCGTTAACGTAGCTTTCGTACTCGACTAGTGCACCGTTGTGCAACCATACACGCTATCTCTTTACATGCAATCTCGTTACACGCTATCTTGATATACAAGCTATCTGTTACACGCCACCTTGATACAAGCTATCCTATTACATGTCATCTTGATACACGCTATCTTGTTATACACTATCTTGTTACACGCTATCTCGTTATGTTGTCATCCTAATTTTGCGATACTCTTGAGAAATGTATTATCATCTTGTACTATTACTCTCTCGACTATACATGATTGTTCTCTCTAGTTAACCTGCGTTACAAGAACGTTAATCACTTAAAGCATGCTTGTTCACACGAGATATAAGTCCTACTGAGCGTTATCGCTCACCCTTTGTTATTTGTTATTGTGTTTTCAGGTAAGTCAAGGAATGACCATACACCAACAACGGATTGGACTGGAGTGATGAGCGTCCTGAAGTCATAGCGATGGAATGTCCTTAGTACCTTAGAGTTAGTTAGAGATTTGCTTTAGATTTCTTTTCCATGTAATAATGTCATTGAGCCCTATATTTTGGCTCGAATTAGTGGTTGTAATAGTTTAGATGAATTTCAATAAAATGATGAGTTTTATTGCAATTATTGTTCATTAGTTGCTCTGATATTTGCGAATGTATGCGCAATTACATTACCATACTCGTTGTTCATGCCTCCCCGATTTATTCTGCTGCTAAATTGGCGGGGCATGACAGTTGGTATCAGAGCCTAGGATGTCCTTAATAAGATATTTTAAGTCTAGGATGTTCTAGGTGAAGCCCTGACACATGTCTAAGTCACACCACATACCTCTGTGAGGATTGGGTAGAACCAGGTTATGATCTGAATACATTATAAATATACATGCATCAACTTAGTATAACTTAGTACCCAAAGTCAAAAAGGAAAAAAATTAAGTATTATTGCTCGCAGAGATTAGTGGAGATGGCTGGTGAGCATGGACAATTGCGGGACTTGCAAAGCACCGTACAAGGGTTAACTCAAGCCCTAAACAACGTGATTCAAGCAGGAGCAAGGAATGGGGCAGGAGATTATACGGGAATTTCCAACGAATGAATCCTCCTAGGTTTATGGAACTCGGATCCCGATGATGCCGAAATTGGGTGAAGACGATGGAACGGATCTTTAGAGTTATGCAATGTTCAGAACAGGAGAAAGTCCTTCTGCAACCTTCCAATTAGACCGCGATGCTAGAGCTTGGTGGGAAGCTGCCAGTCGACAACTAACAAACATCAACATAGAGTGGGATGAAATTTTTAGAACTCTTCAACACAAATATTTTTCCGAAAGGATTCGTGAGAAGAGGGCAAATGAATTTACCAATTTAAAACAACGAATGATGCTGTAGCAGAATATGAAGCACAATTTCAATGACTAGCACAATATGCACCACATTTGGTGAGTACGAAAAAGATGAAGGCAAAGAGATTCTTAGAAGGATTGAGACCTGTGTTCTGGGAAAAGTTGGCTCCGCTAGACCTTGTAGTATATTCGGACTGGTATCGAGAGCTCAAATAGTGGAGGACCCATGGGACTTCTTGAAAAGATCCATAAGAAGAAAGCATTGAAAAGGGAACGTGATATCCATTCCAATGATAAAAAGGAAGAAATATAGTAGATAGCAAGAGAATGAAAGGGGAAGCAAAGCGGAAAGAATTCTGTAAATTTTGTAAAAAGCCAGGGCATCAGATTGATTGAAAACTGTTGGAAGAAACTAGGCAGATGTTTGCATTGTGGAAGTCAACAACATCGAGTCATCGACTGCCAAAAAAGAAGAACAAAACTCCACACCAAAGACGGTTACAAGTTCTTGTGGATACAAATCATGCCAATAAAGGTAGACAAGGTATCAGTACTAAACCCTTAGTTCAAATTCATATTATTTTCTCGACAGCAAAACCCTAATTAGGGGAGATGATGGAATGAGATATTCGGAATAGAATTGGTAGCCGTATATATAATATCATGAATTGGGGACCAAATTCTATTTAAGTGGGGGAGGATGTAGTACCCGGAAAATCCATTAATTAAAAATTATGGATAAATCAAAAATTTATCAATTTATAAATTCAATTAGTTAAAAAGGTACGCATCATTATCACATTCGTAAAACCTATATAAAAATCCGTAAAAATAATAATTATACTTTAAGTAATATTCTCTAATGACCCATCATGAAATTTGGGCATAGAAAAATCGTTTGGACTTAGTTAGTTTAAGAATTTATGCGACTTATTAGCATAATTAAGGAATAAGTCGGAGAGAACCCATTATTTTATGACCCAAAGTGGATTATAAATTAAAATAAATATATGGGTAGACTTAAATAATAGGGATGATAGCCCATTATGATATTTGGACCAATGGACAATCTTGGCCCATGAATAAATTCTCTAATAAAGGATAATTAAAAATCAATAAGTAAAGTAGTACATGGGTTGTACAATTAAGCTCACACGAGTTATTGGACCAAAAGTAAGAGCCCAAATGAAGGTTAGAAAATATTGGCATGAATAATATTTAATTGAAATAAAAATATGAAATTACTTGAATAAGTGTGATAAATAGATTTACATAAGGATAAAGGGGAATAATTGGAATTAAATCAATACCCATTAAGTCAAATTAGTAATGGGTTTTACTAATGGTCCTAGCATAAAGTTTTGGGCCAAATATGAAGAGTCCACCATGAGATGAGAGTTAAATAAGTGAAATTCGTACCTAAAATATTAATAAATAGAAAATGGTTAAGATAATGAGTATTTTAACTATTAATCATCTTAGAAAGAGTTCTAAACCTAGTATAACTCAATAGGACTCTATCCTAATCTAAAATTTGGATTTAGATGAGAGACAATTGGGTTAAATATAAGAGATCCAAATTAAATAGGGAACTTCGTAATATATTATCTCTTAATTAAAAAGGGGCATTAAAGCACTAATATGACTCATATATATTAATAAGAGTCCTAAGCCTATCCTAACCCATTACCCACGAAATTGGACCTCTCCCATCTTATTAGGTGGATAAATGTAAGAGAATAGGGAGATAAATGTGAAAATTCAGAGTTTGAAGGAAGGGAAGAGTTTTAAGTTATTAGGACTCTTAAGCAACCTAATAGACCTCTAATTAGTGTCAACCAAGCCCCATTTTCATGGCTGGAGCTCTGGAGCATTAGGAGAAGGGTTGGAGCAAGGAGAAGAAGAAGTTGGAGCAAGGAGAGAACTTCGAAATTCGTCACCCCTCAACCCTAGGATCTTTACAGCGCAAAAAGGTAGGCAATCTCTCAAGCTGAAATCGTGAAATAATTACCCTAGATAGCCTTCATGTACCTCTTCAAAAGCCCTATGGTTTCGTGGTATTTCGTCCACCCATTTGGGCGAATTTAATTCATGAAACTCTGCTGTGACCATGAACCCTAATCTCATGTTTTCTCTAATCCCCTGCACGTACTTGTTGCCATGTTATGAGAAAATTCTCAATGATACTACAGTTCAATGGCTTTCAAACGCCCTTGGTTTCTTTCTATTTCGATCTCCCATGAGGGAGAATTAATTCTTGAATATCTGTCAGATACATGCACCTAACCCTTCATGATTGCTTGTGAACCCCGTTTATACTTGATCCCTGATTATGATAAAATTATCATAAATACTAAATCCTGTTAGCTTTCAAACACCGCTGGTTTCGTAATTTTTCGTTATGTATTCATCCCTGAATAATTCGTGGAACACTGACTGCGCCTATTTAGGTCACCAAAAAGTAACCTGATCAATGCATGTCTAAACCTCGTCTATTTCAAATTAATCATGATGTTGTAGATATACATGTCTACTTTCGTTTAAGACTAGTTTCGTGCTTTTTCGATCACCGTGCTATTTTATATGAAATTTACAAGTACCCTATATCACACAGAAACTGCCTGGGAAAAAGGGACAAAGGGTCGGACCTTTTTGGTATCGCGACGGCGCGACCCGCCGCGATACCGTTCTGGTCGCGCCCTCTATTCATGTCGCGTTACGAACGCGGCGGCCTAACCCGTCGCGTTCCCAACCACGAACCGGGCCAGGCCGGCCGGTTCGCCTGTCGCAGCCAGGCCGCCCCGTCGCGACCTGGATCGCGACAGGAACCCCGTCGTGATACTCTCTTGAACGCGCCTGAGAGACCCGTCGCGACTTGATCGCGACGCGTCACTTGTCGCCTCTTTACAATTTCGGCCAGAACTTTTAATTGTATATCCCTGCTTTAAATGTCATCTAATCCTTGTACAAGCTAAACCATGTACTGTTAAGCTTAATAAATGATCTGATATTTTTATTGGATAAATTTAAATGACTTATTAATTAAAAGTCGTGAGCACGACTTACTCTATTCTCATGATTTCTTTACACTTGCACACTAAACATTGTTATTGCCATTTGACCCTATTAATTACTCAATAATGTATCTGGTAATTAAGTGAAATAATTAACTAAATTCCCTATTATTTAAATGACACATGTCTTCGCTTTATTCGCGTGATTGTACATCGTTACCGTTTTCCCTCGGCCTTCGAGCACTCGAGTTACGACGGACCCGTTTTCTACACACTTTTCTCTTGACTTGGACCACCTCTCCACCGGAATACTCTCGACGGACTAGGGACTCCTTGTCAAGGCCTCCGTAAGTCAAACAGCCTTAGTGAGATCTCTCTTATCTTGTGATCACGCGGACCATCTGGCTCGTGTACGCGGCACGGACTAATGGGCGGATGTGACTTCTACCTGACTGCCGGTACCCGACCTGGTACTGTGCAATCGTTACTATCGTGGTTATCGTTGTTTTACGATTATACCCCTATCTCATCTACTATCCTTGTACTTCATCTATTCACGTTCACTCTACTATCTCGTCTATTCATCTAGTACTCTTTTGAGACCTTGAGCTGAGTGTTGCGGCTCCCATTACTTGTACTATACATGACTGTCTAGCGCCATAGTATGGGTCTGGTGACCTACTACTAACTTTAATGCTAGTGTGCAGGGCACGGAGAGTGTCCGAGGGGCTCCAATCTAGTCCTGGGGCAGAGAGCCACCGAAAATACTGCAGGGGCTATTGACGGTGTTATGTATTGCACCGGTTCTGACTATCTCGACATTGGCTAGACATTGAATTGTTTTACTATTAGTCTGAGGAGTTCAGCATATTGTGCCAGTCTGTGCTATTAGTGTCCTAGCACTGACTGATAACATTAGTCTGAAGAGTTCAGACGAAATGTACTATCGTTAAAACGGCTACTGTCCCAAAGTGACTATTGTCGTACTCGACTAGTGCACCGTTGTGCAACCATACACGCTATCTCTTTACATGCATCTTACACGTTCTTGATATACAAGCTATCTCGTTACACGCCACCTTGATACAAGCTATCCTATTACATGTCATTTTGATACACGCTATCTTGTTATACATATCTTGTTACACGCTATCTCGTTATGTTGTCATCCTAATTTTGCAATACTCTTGAGAAATGTATTATCACTCTTGTACTGTACTCTCTCGACTATACATGATCGTTCTCTCTAGTTAACCTGCGTTACAAGACGTTAATCACTTAAAGCATGCTTGTTCACACGAGATATTAAGTCCTACTGAGCGTTATCGCTCACCCTTTGTTATTTGTTATTGTGTTTTCAGGTAAGTCAAGGGATGACCATACACCAACAACGGGATTGGACTGGAGTGATGAGCGTCCTGAAGTCATAGCGATGGAATGTCTTAGTACCTTAGAGTCTAGTTAGAGATTTGCTTTAGATTCTTTTCCAATGTAATAATGTCATTGAGCCCTATATTTGCTCTGAATTAGTGGTTGTAATAGTTTAGATGAATTATCAATAAAATGATGAGTTTATTGCAATTATTGATCATTAGTTGCTCTGATATTTGCGAATGTATGCGCAATTTACATTACCATACTCGTTGTTCATGCCTCCCCGATTATTCCGCTGCTAAATTGGCGCGGGCATGACAGCTACTCTCTGTTCGCCCCTCAAAAGGGTCTTAGGGCATAGAATCCCCACTCGCTCCTCAGGAGGCCCTCAGACTAGTCTCTACCCGACGAGCCCAAGTGCGGTGACCACCCTCACTGAGGGTCCGAATCGAACTTCGGCGAGGGTCCTCAGGCCCCTTTTCGGTCACCGTCGTGACCTTATGCCTCTTCCGCACTGCGAGTGGGGGAACTTCCGCTTTGGCATCCTCCTCTTCGGTCTCATCTTCGGCGCTTGCTGCACGGTGTCTTTGCAGCTTCTTTCTTCTTGGCCTGAGGTGCCTGCTGCTTAATGCTTCCCCTTCTTCGATCAGGGGTTTGCACCGCCACTTTGCGGCCTTCTTCTTCAGCCGGATCTTTTTAGGCCTCTTCTCGAGGGACCCCACGGGCTAGTCACGGGTTGCCCATGGCGAGGTATGGCTCCATGGTTGCGGTCGTCACCGCAGTAGGAATCCTCACCGCCGTGGGAATCCTAACAATGGCGGCAATGTCATCACCCTCGAACACCAGGTGCGTGGTGACAGCGATCTTCTCCGCATAGTCCTCCATAGCCTCCTGGTCTCGACCAGCGGCTATCTCCTCCGCACCTTCAAAAAGAGGAAGAGAGAAATTGCAGTCAGAAATCAGTCACCCAATAAACTTACAAACAAGGCGTATTCGAGTACTTACTCCATGGTCAGCTCAAACCATGTTTGACGAGCCCAAACTCCATCAGATAGCCGTCTCCATTCCGCATGAAAGCTCGGTTCAAGTTGTCCCAGCTCAACCATGTTTGACGAGCCCAAACTCCATCAGATAGCCGTCTCCATTCGCATGAAAGCTCGGTTCAAGTTGTCCGAGGCTTTCACTTCTTCTTGGATTAGGAAAGGATAAGTATCCTTCCTCGACCTCTGGACTCTGGTCGGAACCCAAACTCTAGCGCGCCGTCACGACGCCTGACGAAGAAGAGTCGGTGCACCCAACCCTTGTTGTTGGAGTGCTTCTTCGACAGGTTAATCTACATCCTGTCTGCACGATGCTTGGTGTAGTACACGTTGGCCCCCGTGGGCGAGGCCGTACTGAACTGCGCCCGAAGACCTCCGCCGAGCCACGAACTTGCCGACGCCTGCAGACAATGCAAAGCGCGATTCCCCATCTGTTCAGCAATGCCTTAGCCACTTCGGCAATGGCAGCCGGAATCCGCTTCCATGTGGTCGACGGAGAGGGCGAAGCAACCTAGTTTGTTCACCAGGTGCGACTCCTCCTTCTTGGCCATGGCGATTTCGTAATCGTCGCCGATCCGAAAGCATTCCTGGATGCCTTCGTAGTGGCGATACCTTGGCCCTCGGGCTCCCACCGGCATCACTCCACTTACTTCGGTGACCGCAGCAGCTTTTCCTTTGTGCGCCATAGCCGGATGCGACGAGAGCGGCGAACGGAGAAGAAGGTGAGTGATCTCAAGGAAGAAGAAGATGGAAAATGTGGAGGGCAAGTAAGCTTTTTAAAGATTGAAGGCATGAACTCCCGCCTTCACCCCTCCTCTTCCTTATAAGGAAGGGGCGGCGCGAACTTCGAAAAGGCTGAAACGGCGTTTCCCCCGCTCCAAGCGACCGTTCGGGTGTACCACCAAAGTCCGTTCGAACATGCTGTGGGGGGTCCCTGCCTCGACACGTCATCTCATCATCATGAGATTTCCTCTGCCTTCGAGGAGAAGCACCAAGCGACGTTGCCCTGCTGCCGTTCGCGTGACTGAGGTCAGTATCACATTTAATGTGGAGAGGACGTTCGAACAAGCTTCCGCCCTCAAACGGCCTGGTTCCTGAGCCAACTCGAGGGCGTGGGGGGCAAGTGTGGTGGCCATTTCTAGCCACCTAAGCCCGCGAAGCCCATCATGACCCATCGTCATCCTATGGACGGGCGCGGCCCTTTGGTAGGGTGACACGTGTCCTCGGGTGGAGGTTGAAGGTCCTGAACACGATCTCTGCTCCTGAAAGCCCCAAAGATCCTAGGGGAAGTCTCCGAACACTCCTCATCCTGTTCGGTTCAGACACTCTCTACCGAACAGGCCCTGCAGGAATCGTGCCATGGACCCGCTGGCCAGCGCCCGGGTACCAAGCACCAAGCAGTGGACCCGGCTACCGAACAGCAGGTCTAGCCTACCGAACAGACAACCTGCTCGGTACCTTTCCCCCAGAAGAATCCAAGCAGCCCTTCGCCTTATCGCGACGGTTACAACGGCTACAACGCACGCGCCCTACGATCAAGTGGTGCATTAACTACCGAGCCCCTCAACGGGCGCCGTAACGTGTAACTCCCCGCCAGGGGTGCCAACGGGCGCGCCCTTTTCGACGTCATTAGGGGACGTTCCGTCCCACTCCCTCTGCACCTTCGCCTATAAAAGGCTCAGGTAAACTCCATGCGAAGGTAACGCAACCTTGAACACTCACACTCGCCCTTGCGCGCTTCACACACAAGAACCCCTTTCCTTCAAGCCTCTCTAGTCCTATACTGACTTAGGCATCGGAGGGTTCTCTCCGGTTGAAAATCGCCCCCCCCCCCCCCCCCCCCCCCTGATCTAGTTCTGGTGTTGCAGGCCTCCATCCGCACCGACGTTCGTCTCCCCATCTTCTTTAGTGGAGGCCCGTTTGGCTCAAGCCCAAACATGAAAACACCACCACAATGTGTAAGGATCATAATCTTTTTCTTTTAACTTAACGATCAACGGATTAGACTTGTCAAACTCCATGATTTGACCCCCACACCATATAACATGCATGAAGTTAATGTAGGAGAGATGCTAATTTGACCCTCTAAGATTACCATGCCAACAATCTCCTCTTTAGCAATATTTTTGGGTATTAAATTTGCTACTTTGCTTTGATACCATTTATTGTTATGATTAAACTTTTCTACGTCAAAATTTGAGTTGTGTATAAGAATCATCATATTTCCATTTATTTGACTATCAATCAAGTAAGATTATCAGACTCTATAACTTGACCCTCCAATCATTATGCTATGTAATATTACATGAGAGATGCTGGCTCGACCCTCCAAATATATCTCATTGATCAACAGCATTTTTGTATGGTCTCTAAGAAAAATTAACTACATTTAAGTAAAAAGACTTTCTAGGGTCACAATGCTATAAGTTATAATTCTATCAAGACTCTCATTAAGGAAAGAAAAAAACATATTCTTTCACTGACACTTTTTATGCCACATTAATTCCAACACAATTTTATCAAATAACTTTAACTTCAATTCTAACATTCTTCTTCACATATGTCATCCTTGAGTAACATTGAAAAGAGCAATTAATCGTGACGCTGTTCCTTTGTTCTATGACACTTTTTTTCTATTCAAGAAATATGTCTATGTTAAATAAATGTTGTCAGAACCATTCAATAAACAAAATAATATATGGATCTCGAGCTCGCGTTCTTGTGTTGTGTGTTCCGACCGGATAACAAAACACGGCCGGGGATATGCAGTCGTTATTCTCCCGACTTGATATATTATATATAACACAAACATATTTCGATGTCTAAGTTCCATGAGCATGCTTGTACATTTTAGTTTGGAGTTTCCTGTGCATTGCATCTTCGAAAAGAACGCAAAAGAATTTCTTGGATTTTTCTCGCGGGTTGTCCGAGTCCGAATCGATCAGAACGAGCTCCCGCCACGCCCTGATCATAATCTTTCCTGTCTTTCACGGCAAAGATAATTGCAGCACAGCCCCCGATGCCACAAGAAAACAGTGGCTGCGGAACATCTCATTTCCCGCAACTATCACACCCAGAGAGGGCACAGACATGGTGGGGTTTTCCACAAGTTCGTTAATGATGATCCAATCTAGCTAGCTAGCTAGTTGTGCAGGATACCTTGAAATGAGATCGATCCTTCCTTAATTACTTGGATGTCGTATTTGTCAAGTTGCATCAGAATTAGTTGAAGGTCTCACCTTTCAGCTGACGGCCGCAAGTGGAAGCAACTACATGAAATAATGCAAGTGTTCGATGAAATGATCAGGGTTACATGGTCAGAGACCAGTTATGGTTATGCTAATTAAGTTATGCAAAGACATGAGTTATGCATGCATCTGACGGTAAGTTATGCATTTATTTTATGAGAAATATTTAGTACTCTTAAAAAAAAATAACGGAGATTTAGATTCATCTCCAACCAAATTTATTGATTGAAATTCTGATAAGATTTTTTCTCTCTTTTTTTGTCAACTAATAAAATTATTTAAAAGATAATTAACATCATCTTTATTAACGTTTCTGTTATATTATATCTTCTTTCATACATACGGGGGTCATTTGGGAGTGACAAAAAAGGGTGTAAATATCGGTTTAAAAGTCATCAATTTTAAGATCTTTGAGAATAATTAAGGTATATGATTTTAAAATAAGTCTAAGAATTATAATGATTTTGAAATGAAATTTGAAACTGGTTTTGAAATCGAATAATTTATGGTACACAAGATGCGAGGAGCTAGCATGCTGATCGAAATTGGTATACATCACCAGGCAACATAAGAAATCTGTCATTTATGGTGTCGATGTAGGTATTACAATAATTTGCGGCAAATCAAACGGGTGCTCAGTTAATTAATCGTACTACTAGTATATTCAGTACTGCGCAAACAAAATTAATCTCTTAACTAATTGAGGAATAGTGTGGAGATCAGGGGGGAAGAAGAAGAGGAGAGGAAATATATATATGTAGATCTGGGTTAGAGTGGTTCTATTGAGAGACATGAGTTTTAAGCCTGACCCTAGTGGTCCACCTGCGTACGTTATTAGGCAGTACACACCTAATAAATCCACCTATGTAGAAAAATAAATCTCTTATTGGGTCTAACCCATTCAGTAGTGGTGAATTAATTCCAATTCAATTAGCATTTCTATTGGTCCCTTCTCTTTATAGATCAGTGGCATATGTCCATGCGTTCCATAGGGAGAGGAGACTAAGGAGATGTACGGGGCTACATACTTCACTTCGATGTTCCTCAAATCAATACTAAATGAGAAAAGAAATATGCTGAAAATGGAGTAATCAAACTAGTGCTAATGAAATTGACGCCTTCAAGGTGGACGCTATAGTAGAAAGATAGAATGTTGACATGCAAAATGCAAGGAGAAAAACTTTCCGCATATTTGAGGGCCCGCCTCAGATATATCTGAATAGGGTTTGATTAAATTTCACACCGTTTTATATGTGCTTGAGACCAGAATTGTAACGATTTGAGCCGAGCCAAGTAATACTCTACTTAATCTCACTTGAACATTTTTTGACGGACTTAAACTTGACTTGATACTTGTCGAATATCTGCAACTCATGTTGAACTCGACTCGTTAAAAATTTATAACTTTTAAACTCACCTCGTTAATTAGCGGCTCATTTACGAATCCAAATTTGAGCTCGAATCCAAGTTCAGGAGCCCTAAACTCAAGCTCGAATTCGTGTCAGGAACTTGAGAAGGTTATGCCTAAGATATGTTGGGTCCTATTTACATGGGCTAAAGTCCAAAATGAAAACTTCAATATCCAATATCTTATATGGGACAATGAGATCGTGGCGGGTGCAGGGTGGGCGGCAGGTGCAAGAGGTGGGGAGGCTCGAGATCACCATCGCAAACACACTCGGCACGGTTGGAACCATTGTCAGGGCATATCACCATGGCACTAAAACTCGAGGGCGTCTCCCATAGGGGTTCCACACAATCAGGGGCGGCATAGGCACATAGCGACTACTAGAATTTTTGTTTCACAGTGGCAGCAGTCACCGATGACTCTAGTGATTGACTATGGCCCCCCTCGACTGCGTCGGACAGGGGTTCAGGCCATTGAAGGGCACACCTACATGCGAAGAGAGGAAAAAAAGATGAATGGCAGTGCGCAAAAACTTTGAAAAACTAAGTTTTGTGTTCATATCTTATTTATATGATTTAGTTAAGATCAAACTTTTGTATATACTCTACTTACATGAGTCGTGTATATACACCTTTTACTTGTAAGTCCTCATAAGTATCTTATATTTTAAATAATTATATTAAAATAAATAAATATTTTTTATATTTATTATATAAAATTTAATTATACTAATGAGTAGTATATAATGAATAATTTATCAAATATTTTAACGAATATATTATCGAGTATCTTAATAAATTCTCGAGAATATAATCGATTCAAACATATATTTGTTCAAACTCAACTTGTTTATGAACCAAATATATTTTTTTAAATTTATTTATTAATTTAATAAAAAAGTTAAATCGAATCAAGCTCCAAAATTCGTGGTCGACCGTATTAATTTGTTTACACCAAACTTAATATTGTTAGTACCCACCCATGCTAAACGTACAAAAAAATTCCTTGGAAAAAGAGGCCGCTGACTACTGAAAGAGAGTGACTTTTGGATTACTACCCGAGCGGCTCTTGGCCGGTAATCTTTTCGCCCACAGAAAATGACAGAAGGATGGGAGGTGTCACCCAACAAATTAAAAAAAGTGGAGAGATCTATTATGGAGGAGAAATGCTTGATGCCCGTGCGCACGGGCAAATCATTTACCCGTGCGTCGGGCCAGGGCGCACCGCATTGGGCGCTGCTGGGGTGCTGCGGCGCGCCCTGGCCCGTTTCTCATTATGGAGATAACAAGTGGTTCACCATTAGTGTCACTTGGGTGGCCCCAGAAAAAGTCTCATCAGTTGTCAGGATAGCTGAACGAGAGATTGATGCTGAGTTGACATCCGCCTATGTAGAATGCTATGTGTCATATCTTTTTTAGAAAGGCTTACTGCACTTGAGGAAGTGCAGTAAGGGCAATCCACGTAGGATTGCAGCTCATGTGGCGCTCCACTTGTTTTTTTTTTTTAAATCTAGTCTTTCTATTTTGGAGTCCAACCCCTCTATTTTGGAGCCCAACTTTTTATTTTGGAGCCTAACTTTCTATTTTGGAGCCTAAAAAATAGTTGGATTCCAAAATAGAAGGCAAGTTAGGATCCAAAATAGAAAGTTATGCTCCAAAAAAAAAATTGGGCTCCAAAATAGAGAGGTTGGGCTCCAAAATAGAAAGGCTAGATTTCAAAAAAAAAAAAAAACACGTGGCATCCAATATGGCACCACATGAGCTGCAATCCTACCTGGATTGCACTTACTGCACTTCTTTTAAGTGCAGTAAGCTTTTCTCTATCTTTTTTATGGTTGTCACTTTTTATTTTAGCTATCATGGGATAACATTATAACATTATAACAAACATGGAACTCTATTTTTGAAAGCCGTTCTTCATCAAACTTTCTAAGGGATGATAGTTATGGATGACTATCCATAACTATGAGCCAAATGTAGATTAAGGAGACAAGACCTTAATGGAAAATGGAAAAAGGTGACAAAAACCTACTTCGAAGATGATGGGTCTTGAGGGGTCGGCCCAACTATTTCGGTGCAGCTTGATCCATACAACTTTCAGGTCAGCAATGGTTTAGGCTTAGTAGTAAGGCGGCCCAAGTTGGATCAGAAAGTGAGTTGCATCTACATCAACATTTGAGGACCAAGGTCGCTTGCAGGAATATTTTTTTAGTTAGTTTCACATTGAGAGTTTCAAACTTTTCTTCTCTTCGTAACTTATAAAAACAGAGTTACAGATATAAATAAGAGAGATAAAAGAGACTTGTATCGTATGACACCTCCTCGCTGTCGAGTGTTTGGTCATACTGGTTAATCTACGGAAACAAATCCTTTGAAATGTAAGGACGTACGACAGATTCTTTCAACAACCTTTTCTACGACTTCCTTTCATATCTAAATAGATTTACTAACAAATAACAGGATTCATCACCAACATCGTCGAAAAAACAAAGGCGTTTGGCCCAGTTCATTCGGTCTCATACTAACAAATACTAGCTAGAATTCACCAAAAAGAAGAAGAAAAAAAAGAAGCAAGTACTGGTTAGAAAGATACTTCAATGTTACGAGCCACTGTTGATACCAAATCATCTAACCCTGATTGAACCTTCTAAATCATTGACACCTATGCCCTCTTCATATTTCCCGAGTACGACAAAGTACTACTAGTAGTAGTACTACCATGTCCTTCAGCGTCATTTCGCTAGAACTTGAAAGCTAGAAATTTATAGGGTGTTTGGTTGCAATTTTTTACCTATTTTTTCTCTAAATTTTTAAAAAAGAGAGAAGACAGATATGAAGACCCGTTTGGCAAGCCAAATTTTTTTTTTAAATCACTAGTTCCTCCTCCTCTCCCCCCCCAACCCCACCTCCTCCTCCCCTGCCCCCCCCCCCCTCACTGACCCCCCCCCCCCCCCCCCCCCCCCCAGACCCTGTCCACCCCCCCCCCCCCCAAGCACCCCTTCGCCCCCACCCCCCCCAACCCCACCTCCTCCTCCCCCCCCCCCCCCCCCAAGCACCCCTTCGCCCCCACCCCCCCCACCCCCACAGACCACCTAGCAGCCCCCCCCCCCACCCCAACCCCACCTCCTCCTCCCCTCCCCCCCCCAACACCCCCCTGCCCCCCCCCCCCCCCCCACCCCCCCCCCCCCCCCCCCAACAACCCCCCAGCAGCCCCCCCCCCCCCCACCCCCCCAACCCCACCCTCCTCCTCCCCCCCCCCCCCCCCCCCCCAAGCACCCCTTTAACATCTTATTAATATATTTCTGTGTAACAAGTTGATCGCTTGAGGGAGTGGTTACATTTACCTTGCTGGGGTGGAGTGCGCTCAACCGTTGTAGATCCTGTTGCACATATTTTGGGGAAAAAAAAAGTATAACCCTACTGCCAAATTTTATTTTTACTTAACTTGAATTATATCCCCTTTTAATCTAAATTTTATCCCCTGTCAAATTGAGTTATACAGCGTTTGGCGGTGATTTTTTTTTTTTTTTTTTGGTAGATGGGTGGAGCACTAAACGCTCCGAGAACAAGAAGACCCAGTACAAAAGCCAAAGTTTCCCTCCTCTGCTCCCCTAACCCGGCCACATGGCCACAAAAGACAATTCAGAGCATTAAGGTGGTTTCTTTTGTGAGAAATAGGCCCTAGATTCTTCTTCCTTGCAGATGTAGGACAACTCTTCAGGTAGGCCTCCGACCAGGTGATATCAAATTTTGCAATCCTCGCTTGTTTCGCCAGCCAATCCGCAGCCTTGTTTGCTCTTCTATCAATCAGCTTTACTGTATTTAGCTCCCAAGCATTCAGTTTTAAATTTATTTCTATTGCAATGTCTCTAATCTCCACAGGTGCTTTGCCTGGATCGACAATCGCTCTGACCACTTCTGCATTGTCTCCTTCTATAATTAGCCCTTCAAAGTTTCTGATCTTTGAACTTAACTGCACCATCCACTAGAAGTTTTGCAGCTATGATCTCCGCTTTGAGGATTGTAGACTGATTTAGATAGGATGCTCCTGCAAACAGAGTTTTTTCCCATGTCATCTCTAATATATACCCAGCTCCGGAGTGAACCATTTCCTGCCCTTCCTTTCTAGCTCCATCAAAATTCCCCTTTAAACCATCTACTTTCTTGGTTTTTTCCACAAATATGTGTTACATCTTTGCAGCGGATCCACAAGTCCTTGGCCAGGCGGCCACTTAAATTGTAATTGACACCTTTCAATGAGAGGTTGTTAGCCTTTTCATAGATTGACAAGTTGGCTTCAACATACTTAAGAGCTGAATCTAAGATAGCTCTGAAGGTTAAATTATAAAGATTCTCTTCTTTTCTTTCAAAGACTTGCTGTTTTTCTCCTCCATATAGCTTCCAAAACATAGGCAATGACAGTCTTCTTTTCTGGACCTGAATAGTTTTGGATTCCTACTTGATAAGCATCTGCACCAAGGTCTCCCAAATCTTTCGGAATATCCTCCCACATTAGATACTGCACTACATCTCTCCAAATGTGGGTTTACCCCGATACACTTAATGAAAGCATGGTCTAGGTCCTCCAACTCCTCAAAACAAATTTGGCACGCCTGCTCCACTTGGATGTTACATTTGTTTAGGTAACTCCTATTTGTAGTCTCCCCCAAGCCATTTTCCACAATAGAGTCTTTATTCTTGGTTCGGTTTGCCAATTCCAAATTTCCTTCCATGTTTCTTGAGACCCACTAACCATCTCCTTTTTGCTACTTCTAATGTGATCATAAGCATTTTTTGTGGTGAACTTTCCATACTTATCCTGTACCCAAATCCTCTTGTCTTCATAACTTACACTAGTGACCAGAATTTTAAGATTTCCAGAACTAAGGATAATGGGAACACTTCCTTTAGTTTGTTCACTCTCCAGCGTTTGGCGGTGATGCCCGCCCCGTGTCATGTGTTTTGACGCCTGTGCGAGCTGCACGGCCAAGCAGCGAGCAACGACATGTTGCCAAGTGCCAACCTCGTACGGGACAGATGACAGATGCCCCCCCCCCCCGTCCCCCGGGGGAAAGTTTCACATGCTTTAATAATGGGCAATGTGGGTTAAATCTTTTTGAGGTCATGTTTCTGCCTCACATGTCATAGATGATGACGGTGATATGGGAGCCGCACCGCGCGAAGTGTGGTGAACAAGGCTGCTTCTCACTGTTCGCGGATCTGCGAATGCCATGTCGCAAGAAGATTTGTGTACTGGGCATGATATCGGAGAGGACGAAGGGATTCGTTACTGGATTGTCTTAGAGAAGGCAAGAACGTAACATGGGTTTTTTGAGATTATTCCATGTCAGATGTATCTTACTTAATAATGTAAGTTAAAACAGGTGAATCTGTTGATCAAGTGAAGTCAAGCTAGAATTGATTACTTTAAAAAATAATAATTACACGTTGCAAGAAAGAAAGAAAAAAAAGGGGGGAAGCTAATCACCAACGTTCAAAAGGCACAATAAGTAGTCTTATATGTAGCAAAAGCCATTCCATCAAACGACCATATGCAATCGTTTCTATTTTTGAAGTCAGATGTATAAAACTATTTAGGAACTTCCTTTTAACATACATTTCAATGACTTAAGTTTAAATATTTATTTTAAAATTATTTAGATGAGGGTCGTCCCATTTACATAGATGGATGAGTTCCATGCGGACAGACTAATTAAATATTTTCCATCTACTTTTAAATTACTTATCAACATAAGACACTGAGTAGAACATGACCCATGTAAGACTTTAGAATTGGAAGAATGTGGCACGTACATCACTTAAACAGATCAGGTTGGAACTTGAGTGGGTCAATCGTTTGAAATAAAAAAGTCCGAGTCACCGGTATACTTGTGTGGTGGCCATTCCTAGCCACCTTCGCGCCAGGGCCCATCATGGCCCAACTCAATTCAGCGGACAAACGTGGCCCTTCCATAGGGCGCTACGTCTTCTCAGAACCAGCTTTAAGGTCCCAAGGACGATCCCTATATTCAGGTACCAGCGGGACCCAAGAGTCGTCTCCGGGCGCTTTACAGCTGGTTCGGCCCAGGGCTCTCTTTTCCGAGCAAACGCTACTCGGCGTGTGTCGGGCCCTCTTCGACACGAGCAACACTTCCGTGCATGAGACATCCAGCAGTAGGCCTTGTCACCGAGCAATAGGTTCCATTTACCGAACAGGGCCCCTGCTCGGTACCTCCGACTAGGGAGATTCAAACAGCCCTCCGTCTCCTTGTAATGGTTACAACTGTTGCATCATGCATGCCCCACGATTAAATTGTGCGTTAACTGCGAGGCCCCTCAACGGGCGCCTCCCCGCCAATGGCGCTAACAGGCGCGCCCTTTGCGGCATTGATCAGGGACGTTCCGTCCCTCTCCCTCAACACTTCTGCCTATAAAAGGCGAACCCTCCGGTTCTTCAACCACCCCCCTGATTCCGTTCTGGTTTTGCAAGCATCCGTCCGCTACCGGCGGTCTTCTTCCCTATCTCCAAGTGTAGGCCCGCTTGGCTTCGGCCCAAGCAGGAAAACACCTCCACACGTTTGGCGCCGTCTGTGGGAAACGACGACAGCCATGGCTCGCGGATGATCTTCGTACCAGAACGTCGGAAGCCATATGACGAGGTCCCGCCAGTCGCGAACGGACTCTCGTCAGCATATTCCCCCCGTCGATGTCGCCGTAGCCCTTTCCGATGCGGCCGACGACGTCCCTGCGCCCGCCGTCGCCGTGCCTGCAACTGCCCTGGAGGTAGCAGAACTCTGGGGGCAAATGCAGCACCTCGCGGGAATATGTCTAGGCCTTCAGACTCAGTTGGCCAGGTAGCCGGCCTCGGCGGCCTCCCTGCCGCAAGAACTCCAGGCAAAGTTGTCTCATTGACGGTCCCACGCCCCTTCTGTGCTTCAGGAGCAGCATGCGGATTCGTCGCATAGGTCGCGCTGCGCCTCGTCTGATGAGCGAGCACCGGAGCGCCGTGGTCGTTCACCCCGTTGCTCCACGGCGGCCCCGCGCCTTCCGTGCTCGGTCGTGGGAGCCAACTCCCACAGGACCGGGCGTGCAGATTCGGCCCACTCTGAACAGGAGTTGGCCAGGCGCTTGCGCCGCGTCATCGACCTAGAACGTCGTGTGGACGCAATGGTCCAGCGGGCAGAGGGCAAAGCTCCGGCCGAAGAGGACTTGAACATCCGCTCCCCGTTTATCATGGAGATCCTGGAAGCTCGGGTCTCTCCCAAGCTCCCTCTGCCCACCATCGCGCCGTACGACGGCACCTTTGACCCCGCAGACCACATTCACGGGTTCGAGTCACATATGCTGTTCCATGGGGCATCTGATGCAGCCAAATGTCGGGCCTTTCCAGCCACCTTGAAGGAAACTGCTCGGGCTTGGTTCGAAGCCCTCCCTGCAGGTTCCATCTCTTCCTTCCACCAGCTGAAGAAGTCCTTTTGGGACAACTTCCTAGGCGGAAGGTCGCAACCATGCACCGCGGCCTCCCTTCTCACTGTTCGGCAGAAGAAGGGAGAAGCGCTCTGGGACTACGTCAAGAGGTTCTAGACCGAGGCACTCTGCATCCCGCACCTCGACGTCCCGTTAGCCACTAGTGCCCTCATCCAGGGTGAAGGGTTGCGGAATTCCCAATATGGTAATCTAAAAGGGGGGTTGAATAGATTACTGTCTCTTAAAAACTATTATCACATTCTTTTTTCTTAAAGCACAGATTAAAAGACAGTATCAAGATCTAAACTATGTGTAGATGAAGTAGAAACCTATCTAGCGTGTGAATATGCAACGTGCCTATCACACATTTTATCGTAGAAACGATCAAACCACGAGACACGTAGATTTACGTGGTTTGGAGTACACAACAGTGTATCCTACATCCACCACGGCACACACACACACACAGAATAAACTGCTTATGAGCGAGTTCGGTGACTACAACTCACACACACACACGTTTTTTCTGATGTGCACCCACCAGAGTATAGGTAAATCCTGATGTGGAACTCTTCTGAGAACGTCTGGATGGAGTTCAAACTTTGACTTGATTGCTTTGGATTGATGGAAAGGTTGAATCCACGACGATCTATCTTCAGTACTGCAGGATCAACAGATCTTCCGTCTCTGCACTGCAGACTTGAAGCAGAGCAGCATAAACTCTTTTCTCTTGGACTTGGCTTTAGGGTTTTTGGTTGTGGCTGCTTCTGTATGAGATTCTCTTCAAAAGGATGCTTATATAGTTGTGTTTTCATATGGAGAGTCGTGAGACTTGAAAACACAATCTCGGATATGAAGGAAGGTTTCTATTTGAAGATTCTCTGCGTCTGTCGACAGTTATTGATCGTCTGTCGATGGATTGCAACAGATTTGCAATAGACAGATTTCAGGTTGTTCGGCCTGTGCCTCTGTCGACAGCGACATCCATCTGTCGACAGACAAGTCAGTTTTGCCAAAACACAGAACTCTGGCATTTCTGTCTGTGACATCTGTCACAGGTCTTTGAGCATCTGTCGACAGGTGCTCTTTTTTCTAACTTAGCACTTTTCTGTCTGATCACAACTGTGGCATCTGTCGACATATGCCTTTGAGTCTGTCGACAGGTACATGTATACAATGTACTGTGATCATTTTCTCATGATTTGTGAAGGCTTGGTTATATGCACTTGTACCTACATGATAAACATGTATAGTTAGGTATAATGATATATAGATAACCAAATATTGTATCATGTTAATTGACATGTATGAAACCTCAATTCAACTCATTCATCATTAAAAACATTGTTTGATTATCATTTATCATTTAGAATGTGAATTCACTTAGTTTCCAGAATATGACCCAACATTCTCCCCTTTTTGATGATGACAAAATTATTCAATTAATGCTCATGCAATTGAGGTTTCTTCTCCCCCTTTTGACAACATCAAAAGTAAAGACAACAATCACACTTTGCGATTTGCACAGAACATGTGATTTCATTCATAGGAAAGTGAAGCATTCACATGACAAGAGTGTGACTGAAATAACATGAAGTGAAGGAGAAAAATACATGAATAACATAAGAAAGAAACGACATTTCTCAGACTGAAATGAAAATACATGACATGACCCACTCCTAAACATCTGACATGACCCACTCCTAAACATCAAATCTATCTATGCAGCATCATCTTCAGGAGCTTGATGGGTGGCATGACGCTCAGTGGCAAGTCTGTCAAGCGTGTGTCCAAGGTATCCATTCTTGCATTCAGCCTCTCGAAGCCATGTGTCATCTGCACTTGTAGCTGTGCTATCAAATCCCGAATGGAGGGCTGAGCAGCTACATCAACACCAGCATCTCCCGGAGCATCTAGTGGCTCTGACTGGGAGTCTTCATCATCTTCTTCATCAGCAGTTGATCGCATCCCCGATGGAGTCTTCATCATCTTCGGCAGCAGCAGGTGCCTTGCCCTTGAGTTCCGGGTCACGACCCCATCCACTAGCTTGTATCCCATGCGTGTTGCGGCAGTGATATCAAAACTGTTGCGGGAGTTGAGTGAGACACACTCACTGTCTGGAATGGGAATGCCAATAAACTTCAAAAGAGAAGTAATTGGGCAAGCGAAGGGCATGGATCTCCTGGGTTGGTAGAAGCACTGGATGATCAAGCGAAGCATCAGGAGAGGAAGATTATGGGTTCACAATCAAGGAAGAAGGTGAACAATGATTTGTGAACATTGGTGACGAGTTCACGACTGCCATGCTTCGGCGCAATGCAAGTGGTGAAGATTTGGTGGATCATGCGGTTGAGGGGAGGGAAAGTGTTGGCATTGAGCTTAGCAATCTTCTTGGTGTTATCATAGGTTGAAGAGTAAGAAGGGGATAGTAGACAGAGGCGTCGGGGTGATGATCAAGAATATCCACCCCGGTGTTCGGAATCTGGAGGGCAGTGCTAAAAAGGTTAGCAGTGAGTTTAAAGGGAGTGCCCTTCACAGAGGTGTAGAACGCCTGATCGGAGGAAGCTAGGTTGTTGAAGAACTCAGTTACGGCAGTGGGAGAGTATGCCGTATGAGCGTAGAGAAAGACTGTCCAACCTGGGTATCGAATAGGGGTTGGAGGTTGGGGAAGAGATCGGCCAATGAATGGAAATCCACATAACGTGGAGGAACAAACTTTGTGAATGTACCGTGAACCCGTTTGAGGTGGAGACGGGGAGGTACGACCAACTCTGGAAGACGATCATCCCGGTGTTTGGTCCGGCGTTCATCGTGAACCTGGATCCTTCGCCGGGCGAGGAGGAGGCGGGACGACGACGTGAGACCAACTTCTTCGCCTTGGGGGCCATGGAAAAAATGAGGCAAGGACGTAGGAAGGGGAAGAAGGGCAGGAGACAGAGGGAAGAGCAAGGATATCAAGCAAGGGGGATGGAGGTAGGGTTTCCCGTCCAGAAAGGGGAAAGGGATGTATGTGGGAGAAAGAGGGTATGATTGGGGTGGTGTTGGAGGTGGAAGGGCCGGAGATGCCTATTTAAAGAAGTGGGGGAAGTTTAAAAGGCAATGGCCCACCAAATCAGCCCCAAACGGTGTGCCCGTTGGACTTCCAACAGGGCAGCCGCCGTCTGTCGACAGAGACTTGGATCTGTCGACAGATCCCTGCAGAATGTATGCTTGTTGATGTTTGAGTGGAATTTAAAAAAAAACTCTTGAGCAATGATTTTTGACTGATGACTTAAGGTGTATAGAAGGTGAATACATAATAGAAACCGATCATTTACATGGAGATAAGAAGGCCACTTCAATATCCTTTATGGTTCAAACATAATACTTAATTAGTCTGAAGTTGAAGCATGAAGAAAACACTCACTGATATCAAAAAGAAACACTTTTACTCTTCTCTTTATTAATTAGAGTGTAGGACAACACAATCCTCATAGTTGAGGTTCAAATGATCAAGGAGAGAAATATCTAAATGCCAAGACATTCAAAAACATCAATGACCCATGGGAATTATCACTCAGTGGAGGCTTCACACTATTCCATTATTTTTCTATATTTGCCATTCTTTATGCAATGGGAAAAAGTGGTAGTTAAGAAGACTTCTCACTTTTGAACATGAGGGTAGACATTATACGTGCCCGTACCCCCAGTTACTCAGTGAAAGTGTCCATCATACCGTTGTACAGAGTTGATGAATTAGCCTTTTGACGCGAGGGCAAAATTTGTGATGCCCACTCCCCGGTTACTTAGCAAAAACTCATCATTGCTCTGCATTTTTCCAAATTTAATTCATTTAAGCTAATGGAATGAAATTGTTTAGAAATAGGTAGCTTTTCTCCAAGTATTGTTTTAATAACCGAGATCAATGTAGTGATTGATTATCCATCAATTGTAGACATTAAACTCAGTGATCATAATACCTTTCAAAAAAAAAGGGAACCATGTTTGCCTACATGTAAATTATGTAGAAGAGTTAGGTGTTAAGTTTTCGAAAATAGTGAAATGTTTCCAGAATGATAGAACCTAGACTCAACATGAGTAGTATGTAAAAATCACAAGATTGTTGAAAATTGCTTTAATATCTTATGCACATGATGTGGTCATATATGAATTAACACCATATAGACACCTTAGACATTTTTAGAGAAACCAGCTCAAGGAGTTTTTGATTGAATAGGCTTGAAATTCCAAGTAGAAGTGTGTCTGTCGACAGCTAAGAAGAGCTTGTCGACAGTCACACACAGACAGATGAATGAATGTTCTGCTGGTTGTGATTACTGTGTTATCTATCGACAAGCCAAGTTGGATCTGTCGACAGCTACACACAGACAGATTGTAGGCTGTGCGGGGAGGACAAAACTTGTGCAATCTGTCGACAGATGAATGGTCGACTGTCGATAGATGCACACAGAGTTCAGAACCTGTGGTCTGTGGAAGCCTATCTGTCGATAAGGGAAGAAAGGGCTGTCGACAGATCCTTGTTGAAGGCCAGTTTAGAGATAGATTGGAATGTGAAATGATAATTATTTGTGAAGGAGAATATGAACATCAATCGTAAGTAATGTCCTTCACAACAACTCCCCTCTAATCTAAACTAGCTCCCCCATGATGTGTGCTCATGAAAAGACACAAAATTTAAGCAATGCAATTCAATTCAAGCAAGATATGCACACATGTATTCAGCAGACCATTCATGGAATTGAAACTGTTTTTGGTATTTTCGATTTATGATTTTTTTTTTTGTTTTTTTCAGAGTAATTTGGCTAATGAAATGAAACTTACCCCTTTATCCAACATGGATGTCCCTTAATGGGCTCCAACTGCGGGTACTTGGCGGAGAATATTTTCTCACGCATAATGAAAGTTTCCAAACAAGCCGAACTTGTTTTTCCACAAATCACCATTTGATATACCCCATAGTTGTTGCTTACAAGGAACATTCATCAAGGACTTGGGATTTGTGTCACTGAATTTTACATAAGCCTAATTCTCTTCTAAGGGATGTGAACCTATCCTCAGCCAATGGTTTTGTAAAGATATCAGCTAGTTGTTGTTCTGTTGGTATGAAGCTAATTTCCAAATTTCTATTGGCTACCTCATCTCTCAAGAAGTGATGACGGATTTCTATGTGTTTTGTCCTAGAGTGTTGAATGGGATTTTTTGATAGATTGATTGCACTAGTGTTGTCACATAGGATTGGTGTGCATCCAAGGTCAATGTCGTAGTCACACAACTGACTTTTTATCCACAACACTTGTGTTGCACAACTCCCTGCAGCAACATATTCTGCCTCTGCAGTGGAGAGTGCAACCGAATGTTGCTTCTTGGATGCCCACGAAACCATGCAACCACCAAGCATCTGGCAATAGCCACTAGTGCTCTTCCTGTCAATTTTACATCCAGCATAGTCAGCATCAGAATATGAGATTAAGTTAAAGCTACTACCTGCTGGATACCAAAGACCCATGTCATGTGTACCTGAGAGATACCTGAATATTCTCTTAACTGCAATTAGGTGGCTTTCCTTTGGACTAGATTGATATCTAGCACAGAGGCAAACACTGAATTGTATGTCAGGTCTACTTGCAGTAAGATAGAGGAGTGAGCCGATCATACCTCGGAAGTGTTTAGCATCTACCGGTTTACCTTTCTCATCACTTTCTAGCTTAATGCTTGTGCTCATCGGTGTTGAGGCAGGTTTTGCAGTTTCAAACTGAAATCTCTTGAGAAGCTCTTTGACATATTTTTTCTTGGTTTATGAAGAAGCCATCTTCCATTTGCTTGACCTGCAGACCAAGAAAAAATTGAAGCTCCCCCATTAAACTCATCTCAAATTCACTGTGCATGTGATGTGAGAATTCTTCACACAGTGAAGGGTTAGTAGAACCAAAGATTATGTCGTCCACATACACTTGAACAACAATGATGTGTGTGCGAACTTTCTTTGTAAAGAGAGTTTGGTCTACTTTACCTCGTGAGTAGTTTTTGCTTACCAGAAATTGGCTTAGCCTGTCGTACCAAGCTCGGGGTGCCTGTTTCAAACCATAGAGAGCCTTGTGCAATTTATACATGGTTTGGTTTGTCATGAAGTTCAAAGCCAGGTGGTTGAGAGACATAAACTTCCTCTTTAATGTAGCCATTTAAGAAAGCAGTTTTAACATCCATTTGATATAGTTTGAACTTGTTTGAACATGCATAAGCTAACAAGATTCTGACTGCTTCTAGCCTAGCTACAGGTGCAAAAGATTCTTCAAAATCCACACCAAATTCCTGATTATAACCCTTTGCAACCAGTCTAGCCTTGTTTCTCACCACCTTTCCCTCTTCATTTAGTTTATTCCTAAAGACCCATCTTGTCCCAATTACAGAAATTTCGTGGGTTCTAGGAACTAAACTCCAGACATTTTCTTTGAAATTGGCCTAGCTCCTCATGCATAGCATCAATCCATGAGTTTTCTTTCAAGGCTTCTTCAACATTTTTAGGCTCCACTTGAGAGACAAAGGCTAAATGATCCTGTTCAACTATTTGATTAACTTGAGACCTAGTTTGAACTGAATCATTTATGTTACCTATGACATTCTCAAGTGGATGTGCTTTAGAGTACCTCACATTTGTGATTGTTGAAGGACCGGGTTGATCTTGCACTTGAGGAGACTGTTCTGGAGGAGGGGTGGCTGGAGGACTTTCATGTTGTGGTTCATCCTCGTGTTGTGGATCTTGTGCAGGTACTTCATCTTCATTTCTGAACAGAAGTCCGTCATCTTCATCATTGTACCTGCGTAGATAGCCACTGTTTATTTTTGGAACTGACTTAGAGATTGTATTTGGTTTGCTTTGCAGTTCTTCATGTGTTGTATCTTCAGTTTCATCTTGAAACCTGTAAGGATTAGAACTGTTAGATTTGGTTTGAGATTCATCAAATACAACATGTGGAGTTTCTTCCACTTTTCTGGTTTTAAGATTAAACACTCTATAAGCTCTAGAGTGTTCTGAGTATCCAAGAAAAATACCTTTGTCGCTTTTGGCTTCAAATTTGTCCAAATCAGTTTTATCATTGTTATATATGAACACCTTTGAACCAAAAACTCTGAAGTATCCAAGGGATGGTTTCTTACCTTTCAGAAGCTCATAGGGAGTTTTCTTGAATACCGGTCTTACCATGGCTCGATTAAGAATGTAGCATGACGTGTTTACCGCTTCTGCCCAAAAGCGTACGAGCCATCTCCACCAAGGTTCTATTCTTCCTCTCCACAACCCCGTTTTATTCTGGAGTTCTTGGGGAGGAGAACAAGTGTTCTATTCCTTGGTTCCTGCAGAAATCAGTGAAGGAGTTGTTGTCAAATTCTCCCCCGTGATCAGTGCGGATGGAGCATATCTTGTGGACATTTCCATGCTCAATTTTATTGAAGAATTCTTCAAAAACATTAATTGCATCATTCTTATGAGCCACAAATTTCACCCAAGTGAACCTAGAAAAATCATCTACAATGACAAAACCATACCGTTTGCCATTGAGACTCAGTGTTCTAGTAGGTCCAAATAGGTCCATGTGCAACAGTTCATAAGCTTTGGAAGTACTTACCGGTGCTTTCGATTTGAAGGCTTTTCGGGTCTGTTTTCCCTGTGCACATGCATCACAGAAATTTTCATTTTTATTGAATGGGATTTCAGGAAGTCCACTTACTAGTTTGAGCCTCATGATCTTGTGCAAAACATTGTAACTCGCATGACCAAGCCTACGATGCCACAATGTAAGCTCATCCTGTTTATTTGCTACAAGACATAAATCATTATTTTCTGGATCATCTAAATCAACCATGTAGATGTTATTCATTCTTTTTCCAGAAAATTTGAGACTTCCTGTTTCCTTATCAAAGATTTGACATGAATCTGATTCAAAAACAATTTTATGGCCCTTATCACACAATTGACTTATGCTAAGCAAATTGTGATGAAGACCATCAACTAATAGTACATTATCTATTGAGTTGGAGGCAAACTTACCGACCTTACCTGAGCCGATGATCTGGCCTTTGTTGTTACCTCCAAAGACAACGTGACCTCCGTCTTTTTCCACGAGCAAACTGAATTTTTCTTTATCGCCCGTCATATGCCTCGAGCAGCCACTATCCAGGTACCATTTGTTTTGATTGTGAGCTGCTAGGCATTCCTACACATGTGGATTAGACAAGAGGTTTTGGTACCCAAATTACTTTGGGTGCCGTTTTATCATTCATGCCAAACAGTAAATGCTTTGGAATCCAAATTTGTTTGATTTTTGTTTTATTGGATTGTTCCAGCATTGTTTTTCATTGTGCCCAATCTTTTTACAGATTTTACATGATGATGGCTTATGAACAACAGTGGGCTTTGGATTCTTAGGAGCATGCATAGGCATCTTACCCTTTTGTTGCCTAGTGAACTTAGCTTTAGGGACTTGCTGTTTTTCCTTGGGACATCCCTGTTTGGGGTTAGTAGCAAACTCCTTAAGCTTAGTTGGAACAAATTTGGTAGCCTTAGGTTCCTGGTTTTTACCCTTGGATTGATTTTTCCTTTTCTTTGAGGGATTTTGATTGCTAGAACTTGGGGTAGGATCAATGAAATCAGTCAACAGATTTTTGCCAATTTCCTTTGGCTTAGGATTTTGAAACCCAATCCCATGTCTAGCAACAAACACATTGGATCCTAAGATTGCATCTAGATTCTGTTTGCTCTTAACAAAACTAGATAGATCCTTTGATTTGCCTTTTAACTCCTTTTCAGCTTTTTCCAATTTCTCTTTTAGATTAGCATGCTCACTGTTTAGAGTTTCAAGAGAGTTCATTAGATCATCTTTCTCTTTTTGAACTTCTTGAAGCTTAATTTTCATGCTATCCATCTCTTCACTGTGTGTTTGTTCATCTATTTTCATCATGTCAATTACCTTATTCAGAGATTCAATTTCATCATTATTATCGGTTTCATGAACAAGGGAATTAACTCTCTTCTTGAGTGCTTTATTTTCTGATTTGAATTGACAGAATTTTTCAAAAAGGACAGTGTAAGCTTCTTCCCATTCAGTAGTAGAAAATGATTCAAAGGAAGAGTTTACCTCAGAGGAGTCATCACTCCTTGCCATAAGACAGTGAATCTCGTCATCTCCTGAGGTAGCTTGACTTTTTTCGTCATCGTCTTCATCACTCCATGTAGCCAGCATTGCTTTGGCTTTCTTGAAGACGAACTTGTCCTTTTTCAGTTTCTTCTTGAGCTCGGGGCACTCTCCTCTCATGTGTCCCTGCTTCTTGCACTCATAGCACACAACATCAGATTTTTTATTGGACGAATCAAACCTGTTGGTGCCCTTTTGGAAAGGTTTGGAGTTTCCTGAACCTCTTCTTTTGAATTTTAGGAACTTCTTAAACTGTCTAGTGAGCATGGCCATTTCGTCATTCTCACTATCAGTGGAGGTTTCAGACTCAGAACCTTCCTGTTGGGCACTCTTTTTGGAATCTGAAGATACTTTGTTGGAAGCCTTCAAGGCAATAGACTTCCTTGGATTCTCTTCAGTTTCTTTTCTTTTACATTTAGTTCATAAGTCATGAGAGATCCAATCAATTCATCCACTTTCATTGTTGAAAGATTCTTGGAATCCTCGATGACAGTGACTTTGGTGTTCCAAGAGGATGGAAGAGACCGAAGTATCTTCCTCACCAAATCACTCTCTGAGTATTCCTTTTTAAGACCTTTCAATCCATTTATAAGTACCATGAATCTAGCAAACATGTCAGAAATTGTCTCATCATGGTTCATCTTAAACATTTCATATTCTGAGACTAGCATGCTTACCTTGGATTCTCTCACCTCAGACGTACCTTCATATATCAACTCGAGCTTGTCCCACATCTCCTTAGCTGAGGTGCATGTGGAGACTCTTGAATACTCCTTTGGGTGGACCGCGCACTGCATCATGTTGAGGGCGCTCCAGTTGAGTGTCCCTTTGGCAATCTGGTCCTTGGTCCATGTATCTTCGTCTTGAGGCAATTCATATGGTCCTGTTCTGACTATCTTCCACAATTCAAAGTTTTGTGCTCGTAGAAACACCTGCATGCGGTTTTTCCAATAGGGATAGTCAGTGCCATCAAAGAAGGGTGGCCTGGTCACTGAGTGTCCCTCGGCCATATACCCCTTGGTAGATTCCATTTGACCGTGAATCTCCTGATCGTAAGATCAAATAGATAAAGCAATAAATCGGAGAAACTCGGCTCTGATACCAATTGAAGGGTTGCGGAATTCCCAATATGGTAATCTAGAAGGGGGGTTGAATAGATTACTGTCTCTTAAAAACTATTATCACGTTCTTTTTCTTAAAGCACAGATTAACAAGACAGTATCAAGATCTAAACTATGTGTAGATGAAGTAGAAACCTATCTAGCGTGTGAATATGCAACGTGCCTATCAAACATCTATCGTAGAAACGATCAAACCACGAGACACGCAGATTTACGTGGTTCGGAGTACACAACAGTGTATCCTACGTCCACGGCACACACACACACACAGAATAAACTGCTTATGAGCGAGTTCGGTGACTACAACTCACACACACACGTGTTTTCTGATGTGCACCCACGATCAGAACAACACACACACGTGATCTCAAGCACAAGAGACGCTTGAATCACACAAACACACACACGATTGATAAGAATTGTGAAACAGGAAGAGTTCAGAGTATAGGAGTAAATCCTGATGTGGAACTCTTCTGAGAACGTCTGGATGGAGTTCAAACTTCGACTTGACTGCTTTGGATTGATGGAGAAGGTTGAATCCACGACGATCTATCTTCAGTACTGCAGGATCAACAGATCTTTCGGTCTCTGCACTGCAGACTTGAAGCAGAGCAGCAGCAACTCTTTTCTCTTGGACTTGGCTTTAGGGTTTTTGGTTGTGGCTGCTTCTGTATGAGATTCTCTTCAAAAGGATGCTTATATAGTTGTGTTTTCATATGGAGAGTCGTGGGACTTGAAAACACAATCTCGGATATGAAGGAAGGTTTCCGTATTTGAAGATTCTCTGCGTCTGTCGACAGGTATTGATCGTCTGTCGACAGATTGCAACAGATTTGCAATAGACAGATTTCAGGTTGTTCTGGCCTGTGGCATCTGTCGACAGGCGACATCCATCTGTCGACAGACAAGGTCAGTTTTGCCAAAACACAGAACTCTGGCATTTCTGTCTGTGACATCTGTCGACAGGTCTTTGAGCATCTGTCGACAGGTGCTCTTTTTCTGAACTTAGCACTTTTCTGTCTGATCACAACTGTGGCATCTGTCGACATATGCCTTTGAGTCTGTCGACAGGTACATGTATACAATGTACTTGTGATCATTTTCTCATGATTTGTGAAGGCTTGGTTATATGCACTTGTACCTACATGATAAAACATGTATAGTTAGGTATAATGAAGACATAGATAACCAAATATTGTATCATGTTAATTGACATGTATGAAACCTCAATTCAACTCATTCATCATTAAAAACATTGTTTGATTATCATTTAGAATGTGAATTCACTTAGTTTCCAGAATATGAACCCAACACAGGGCACTCGCGATGGCTTCCTACAGAGGACGTTGGGAGTACAGCAGCCGTCCACCCTTGCCGAGCTGCTCTCTACTGCGCAACGCCACACCGCGTGCGAGGAGAGCCTAGTAGCCGGCCGAGCAGAGCAGGGAGAATCGTCAGACAAGAAGAGACCTTCTGATAACGGTTCCGACCATGATCGGAAGAAAGGGCGGCGTAACGGGGACTCGCCCTGCCGACCACGCCCCTTCACTGACTACACCTCGCTTACGGTGGCGCCCGAACAGATCTTGGCAGAAATCTGAGATGAGCCCTATGTTCGGTGGCCACCAAGGATGCGCTCCGACCCCCGAAGGTGCAACCAAGAGAAGTACTTTCGCTTCCACTGCGACCACGGCCAAGACACCTCCGAGTGCTGCCAGCTTAAGGATTAAATTGAGTCCCTTATCAAGTGCGGCTATCGTAGACGGTATGTGCGCCGTAATGAAGACCGCCCGAGGCACCGAGAGCGGACTCCTGGGCAGCCCATCAACAACGAGCCCAATGGGCAAGAGATCAATGTGATCGCGGGAGGCTTCGGTGCAGGCGGAGAAAGCAATCAAATCCGGCGCGACTACGCTCGGCGGGTGCATGCAGTAGACATGGCTCCAGCGCCTCGTCCAAACCCTTATCCCCCTCCCCCCGCACGCGCACTTTCCAAGGAGGCTATAATTTTCTCGGATGAAGATCTTGTAGGAGTCTCTACTCCATACACTGATGCACTGGTTGTGTCAGCCACCGTCAACCATTGTAATGTGCGCCAGATCCAAGTGGATAATGGAAGTGCCCCCGACGTGTTAGCTTACGACTGCTACCTTCTTATGGGACTGAAAACCGACCAGCTTACCCCTGTTGAGTCACCTCTGATCGGCTTCTCAGGGGTCTCGGTCCAGCCCATGGGGCGAGTAGCTCGCCTTCCAAAACTCTTGGGACGGCCCGAGGGAGTGTGACCAAGATAGTGGACTTCTTGGTCATCCGGAACATGCCTGGTTACAACGCTATCCTCGGCAGGGGGCCTGATCGGCAAGCTCATGGTGGTGCCTTCGTCTCTCCATCAGAAGATGAAGTTTCCCACTCCGCATGGGATCAGTGAGGTGCTCGGCGACCAACAAGAATCTCGACGGTGCTACGTTGTAACGACCCAGAATCCGCATTACCAGTAACAACAAGTAACCCGAATTCTGACCCGCTAACCCACGAGACAAGCTCGGAAGGGTAGGAAGTGAAAGTCCGAGGAGACTATATGTAAGAAGATACACACCATGCAAAGCTGTAAAATTCCACTATATGAACATATCATTTACAACTCAGAGTCTGAGCAAAGTACAGAGTACAGAAGTACAACAAAAAGGTACTACTCACTGCAGTTAGGGAGCACCAACACCGGAGTGGCTAGACTCGCCTGGAACGGGAGTCGACGAAGACCCACCTGAAAGGGAAGGGAGTGAGTCTCAAGAAAAGAGACCCAGTAGGGAAAAGTAACCCCACCGGAAACTGAACTAAAGTGCGGAAAGTAAAAACTGAAAGTAAGTACACGTCGCACCACAAAACAAAACTGTAAACCACGCGGCTCAGTAACACACACTCACACACACAGCAAGTAGGACTCAGCTAGGGTCTGTGGCTCGGCGTCCCATCACCACAGAGGCTCTCAACCCCAGCCATGTGTGCACACTATAGACGCTCTCTCTCGCGTCTGGTCCACGACCGGTTTTTCCCCTACGCTTGACCCTAGCGGTAGAGAAGGGGCTCCACGGAGACCGGCTCAAAACCACCACAAGGAGTACGCACAGGACAGAGTCGCACTCGGCGTCCTGGCTCACTAGCGGAGGACAACCACACGCTAGTCGTCTAGACGGAGTCGCACCCACGCCTAGGTAACACAACAGAAACGGGTACACGGTAACGCAACGCGCGTACAACAGACGGAACACACTCAACGTCTGAAACCCGTACAGTAAGTAAACACCTCGAGTCACAACTAGTCTCTCAAGCGCACAGGTAGAGTCACACTCTAAGCCTGGCTCACATGTGCTATTAGGGCGGACATCACATGTCAATCGCCTCTAAACACACAACTCAAGTCTGCTGGGAAACAGGAGATTAACGGCCACATCGATTGCCGCCAATATGAGGTAAACGGCACTCACCATGTCGTTTATCCTGATTAAACGGCAATCGACCTTGTCGTTTAAATCACCCTTGAAGATCTCAACGTCAACAGATGTGGACGTTGATATCTTCAGTCCCCTAAACCCAGAACTGAACCGAATCAGTTCAAATGGGTAGCAAAACTCAACAGAAATCCGACTGATGGAGGGAAACACTTCCTCTCATCAATCTAAACTACTAGTACAACGAAATTAAACAGTCTAACGCCTAGATTGTCCAATTTACCCAAAATCCCGGCATGATACAACCCAAACCCTAAACCACAATTTGCACCCTAATTCACTTAATTGGACATGCTGGTTTGCTGGGGAAGGTTATAGGGGTTAAGTCCCTACCTGTGGATGACCCCCAACGGAGTCTTGAGGTGCAGATGTCCTCGTCCGCTCCTCGGATGAGCTCCCCGACTCGTCGGTCACCACGACGAGCCCCAGTTCGGTGGCCATTTTAGATTTGCGCTTCTTCAGCACTGCAAGACGAGGGATCTCTCCCTCGATATCTTCCCCATCATCCCCTTCCGCCACTCGCGGTGCGGCCTCCTCCAGCTGCCTCTTCCTCTTCCTCCTCATCAGAGGTTGCTGGTTCACCTCCTCATCTTCGGCTCCGTCCTCAGATGTCTGCTGCTCGGAGACCGCCGGTCGCCTCTTAGCGGTCTGAGGCTGGCTTGCTCCTCCTTCATCGGTCAAGGACGACAGCACCGTCCTCGCAGTAGCCTTCATTACCACCTTCTTCTTCAACCGGATCTTCTGTGGCATCTTCGCAGCGACTGGTGAGCCTCCCACGGGACGCCCCTCTACAGGAGTCGGCGCCGCCATGGCGGTCGTCACCGAGGAAGGAGCCCTCACTACAGTAGGGATCCTTATCACGACAGAAACGTCATCACCCTCGAACACCAAATGAGGCGTGACGGCGATCTGCTCGGCGTAATCCTCATTGGCCTCCTGGTCCCGACCAACGGCTACCTCCTCGGCGCCTGCAAGCCAAAAAGGGGGAAAGCGCACAGTCAGAAGACAATTATGCGACATACATATGACTGCAACGTGATCGGGTACTTACTCCATGGTCGGCTCAGACCATGCTGGACGAGTTGAAACTCCGTCAGGTAGCTCTCCCTGTTGCGTACGTATGCTCGGTTCAGACTATCCGAAGCCTTCGCTTCATCTTGGATCAGGAAGGGATACGTATCCTTCCTTGCCGTTTGGACCCTGGTCGGGAACCCCCACTCTGCACCATCGCGTCACTTGACGAAGAAGAGCCGCTTCATCCAACCTTTGTTGTTGGAATACTTCTTCGCCAACTCAATCTGCATCCTATCCGGTCGGTGCTTGGTATAGTAAATACCAGCCCCGGACCCTGGCGAGGAGGTGAGGCAGAATTGTGCCCGGAACACCTCCGCTGAACCCAGGACTTTCTGGAGCTTGCAGACGATGCAGAAAATACAGATCATCTGCCACGAGCTTGGCGTTAGCTGGATCGGTGCGAGTCCCCATTGGTTCAACAGCGCCTTCGCCACCTTCGACAGTGGCAGCTGGAATCTAGCCTCCATATGGTCGAGCGACAGAGTGAGGCACCCAGGCCTGTTTGTCAATTGCAAGTCCTCCTCCCTCGCCATCACAATCTCGTACTCGTTACCGATTTGGAAGCACTCACGGAGGCCTTCGTAATGGCGGCATCGCGGCCCCCGGGCACCCACCGGCGCCACTCCGCTCACTTCGGCGACTGCGGCAGCTTTTCCCTTGCTGGCCATCACCGGAAGTCGCAGACACAAAGAAGGTGGTGGAGCTAGAGATTGCGAGGAGGAAGACGAAGAAGAGATGCTTCGGGGGCAAGCATGCTCTCCGAAAAATGCTAAAGGCGTGGTTTCCCCACCTTTTGCCCCTCCTCTTCGTTATAAGGAAAGGAGGGCGCGAAATTCAAAATACCAAGGTGGCGCCCCCCGCTCCAAAATGACCGTTCAGATGTACTGCGGGGAGCCCCCGGCTCGACACGTCACCCCGCCATCATGGGATTTCCTCCGCTATCGAGGAGGCATGGTGAGCGTCGTCGCCTCGCTGCCACCCATACATCTGAGGTCATCGTCACATTTAATATGGAAGTGACGTTCGAGCAGGCTTCCGCCCTCGAGCATCCCGGTTCCCGAGCTCACTCGAAGGCGTGGGGGGCAAGTGTGGTGGCCATTCCTAGCCACCTTCGCGCCAAGGCCCATCATGGCACAACCCAATTCAGCGGACAAATGTGGCCCCTTCGTAGGGCGCCACGTCTTCTCAGAACCAGCTTTAAGGTCTCGGGGACGATCCATGTATTTAGGTACCAGTGGGACCCAAGAGTCATCTTCGAGCGCTTTATAGCTGGTTCGGCCCAGGGTCCTCTTTTCCGAGCAGACGCTGCTCGGCGTGTGTCGGGCCCTCTTCGACACGAGCAACACTTCCGTGCATGAGACATCCAGCAGCAGGCCTTGTCACCGAGCAATAGGTTCCATTTACCGAACAGGGCCCCTGCTCGGTACCTCCGACTAGGGGGATTCAAATAACCCTATGTCTCCTTGTAACGGTTACAACTGCTGCATCATGCATGCCCCACGATTAAATGGTGCATTAACTGCGAGGCCCCTCAACGGGCGCCTCCCCGCCAATGGCGCTAATAGGCACGCCCTTTGCGGCGTTGATCAGGGACGTTCCGTCCCTCTCCCTCAGCACTTCTGCCTATGAAAGGCTCCGGTAAGCCTCCATGCAGAGGTACGTAATCTAAGACACATTGCTCCTAAACAACACTGAACCCTTCTTCTCAAAAGCCTCACTTGCTGTTTACTGACTTAGGCATCGGAGGGTTCTCCCCGGTTCTTCAACCGGGCCCCCCTGATTCCGTTCTGGTTTTGCAAGCATCCACTGTTACCGGCGATCTTCTTCCCTATCTCCAAGTGTAGGCCCGCTTGGCTCCGGCCCAAGCAGGAAAACACCTCCACAACTTGGATCCCAAATGCTCTTCCGAGGACAATAGCCAATGATGGGCAGGATGTTAAGACTTAAGATCCTGATCATGAAAAAAAAAAACACACACACACACACAGAGTTTAGAAAATCCAGAAAGAAATCATATCTTCTCACACGGGGGTTTATTTATAATGAGCAAGACATGTTATACATCAAGGGTACTGTTGGTACACTAAGTTGGTAGGCACTAGACTTTTTTCATTAATTAGAGATACATTTAGACTTCATAGATCACTTGAGGTCCAAATCATGTAGACTAAATTGCGACTTCATAAATCTTAATTGATGTTATATTTGAAGCGGTCAGACATGCATTTGACCATTCACATTCTTTGGTAAAACATCTAAACTTATGTCTAAATAAAATTTTATTCTCTTAATTTTTTTCTTTAAAAAATGAAGATATGGCACTTTTTTTCCGGATGTGTGATGATGTGGCACATGTTATTAATCTCATAAACCCTTGTCATTCATCGATCACCACCAACCACTGGTACTGTTGCCCATCATCGATCGTCGGCACTACCACCAGTCATCGGCTACAGTGTCAGGTGCTAGGCATCGAGTCGTCGGGAGCCAATCGACCACTGATCATCACCACTAGCCGTCAACTACCTATAAGTTCCTTGTCGCTATGCACTGGGTACACCACAAGAAAAAGCGCCATTACCGACAAATGTTTCCGACGGAAATATATCCGTCGGAAATTCCGACGGATATTTTGACGGAAAATGTGCAGTCGAAAAATCCATCGAAACTTCTGACGGAAATATGTCCCTTGGAAATATCCGTCGGTATTGAGAGATTACCGACAGAGATTCCGACAGAAATATGTCCGTCGGAAGTTCCGTCGGTACACCCGCCTTTTCCCCCTCCCGCCATCCCCACAAAACCCACCCACCCACCCTCTCTCTTCTCTCATCTCTCTCTCTCTCTCTCGCTCTCTCTCTCTCTCTCTCATCATCTCTCTCTTCTCCGCACCCCTCCTCGCCGCCTGCCGCGTCACCCGCCGCCGCCCGACTGGCCCCGCAGCCGTGCTCTGCCACTGGTGCCGCCATACTGCCGGTATGTACACCCCCCCATCCCCCCTCCTTCCCCACACGCACGCCACCTCCCTCCGTCAACCGCAACCCACCCCTTGTCGGCCCCCCCTCCCCCTCCCGTCCCAGCCCCCCCCCTGTCGCCCCCCCTCCCCCTCCCTTCCCCAACCAGCGACCCCCCCCTCCCCCTCCCATCCCAGCCCCCCTGTCTCCCCCCCCCCTCCCCTGTTACCCCCCCCTCCTCACCCGCCGCCCCCTCCCCCTCCTTGCAGCCCCCCTCTCCCTTCCAACCCCCCACCCGGCCCCCCTCCCCCTCCGTCAGCCCCCCTCGCCCCTCCCAACCCCCCACCCGGCCCCTCCCCCTCCTGGCAGCCCCCACCTCCCTCCCAACACCCCACCCGGCCCCCCTCCCCCCTCCTGTCAACCCCCCTCCCCCTCTATTTTTGGGATTATTGGCAATATCCCACTTAATCTTGTTATCTCCTTCTCCTGCCTATATTTTCATGTTCAAATGGATCTTCGAAAGAGCCAAAATATTGGTAATTAGCATATCATATAGTTGTTAGCAACAATTTTCTATTTATCTCTTTTATCATGTAATTGAATCTGATCAGTCTTTAAAGACAAGTTCTTGAAATTTTGGTACAACTTTAGATGTTTCAATAATAAACTATGAATGATATTTTGAGAATGAATGAGAACCAAATGTACATGTGGGTTGATGAATGTATTGGTTCGGGTGAATATGTATGAATGAATATGTTTTGATATGTTGATAATATAAGTGTGGTTCTATAGATGTATATGATAGGTGATGGTGGTATTTGAATGTGGAATGTAATATAATGGTGACACCATAGAAGTCACATGTTCGTAAATTTTATAGGAAATATATAATATAAAGTATAGTTATAGATAAGGTATATTACATACGCCATCAAGTGTAGATGTGAATAGTGACGGTCAGTGATCTTTTTCTTATGGCTATTTAGCTAACACTATATCAAATACATTTTTACATGGCTTATATGTTTTAATGAATAAAAATAATCGATCGTGTCTTACACTTGTTCTATTTTTTTATTATTAAATACTAATTTATTACATCACTTGATGAAAATTAAATTTTTAGTATCCACTATAAAAACTTTTAAGAAGATTTCTTATCAATCTATTATCTATGAGAGTTGAATTTTTGACATCTTCTTAATGTAAAGTGAAGGTTTACTACACTTGTCATATATTATTAAAATGAGGTGGTTTAATCTATCCATAACACTACTACTGAATACTGGTCATGACCCTGTAACATAGTGTTTGGGTGGGGAACTGATTTGCTATAATATAGGAGTCTCATTGCGTTTTGTCTTATCCTCATTGAGGAAAATTGAATCCTATTAGAATTCTTTAGTTGAACAATGAACAATTAAATAATTAAATAAAATTATTATTCTAATTTTTTTTCATCCAAGTAGGATTTTAATAATGATATTTGCTATAATTAAATATATCACTATATTTAGAATATTTAGAAGTTAGAACGAACCCATAACATAGGAGTTCCAACTGCAATAGAAGAGGGTTAAAGTTGTAAGGCATGGTTGGTAGTTTGTGTTCTTGATCGATATGGGTCAGAGTTCTATTACCCAATCCGAGTTGTCTTATGTGAATAGGGCTATCGATTAGTATTACACATCTTATTTTAATGTATTGTGTTTAGTATTGCACTTGTTTATAGTAATTCATTTACATGTATGTGTGAATTTGTTTTAATATTGCACTTGTTCATATGACTTTTTGTTTTCATATTCCTTTCATATTTATGTGGTTTTAATTTGATCTAGCATGTATAGAAATTTATCACTGCACACACCTCACGAGAGCATGTTAAGCCAGTGTCAATGAACCTTCCCATTCAAGACTTTAGATTGATGTGCACGAGTCTTATTTTCAATGATGAGAACGTGTATATCTAAGTCAAAGTCTTGAATTGTCCCGTTTTTGGACAGTCTGCGAATGTTTGATCGCATCGCGTTAGGTGGTCATTTACTATGTTGTTTGTATTATTTGTTGAAAATTTTAGGTGCTTCTACTCACCCTCTCTGATATACCTTTATTGATTTATAATATTTTCTTAACCACTTATTAGTAAGTGTTTAAGAAAATATCTTAATCAATAAATATTTTTGGTATATCGGAGAGGTGTGGGGAGATGCTGCCGAAATTTTCAGCAAATAATACAAATACATAGTAAATGGTCATCTGAGAGTGCGATCAAATATTCAAAATGGGTAAAAAGTGATAATCTAAATAATATGTCCTACCTATTCATTTTTACTTACTCGAACATGTGAGGGTGTGTTGGATTTTAACTCGTGACATGACATTTAATCTGTGAGTAAAAAAATGTCTTATGAGAATCGGTCATGGATGTACCGTGGATTAGTTAATGGAGTTGTGATAGAGGAGTTTAAACATGAGTTGACAATTTTCATTCAGTTTGCATTGAGTAATTCATCAGTAGCATTTGATCCGATGGGTAACATCTGATGTCCGTGTTCGGCTTGTAAGAAACAGAAAGTGATATCGACATGGGATGTGTAGCATCATTTGTATACGAGAGGATTTGTTGCCCATTATGAGTTATTGGTCGTCTCATGGTGAGTTGCATATTCAGTCGTCTGAACCAGCCAGTTTGCCTCCACAAGTACGTACGTAGACATGGTTGTCGATGCTGCTGGTCCGAGTTCAATATTCATGATGACCAAACAAATGAAGAAGTGCTGAATGATACAGCTCAAAGATTTTTATCAGTTACTTCGAGATGTTGATGAGCCATTATGGGATGGTTGTGAGAAGCATACACAGTGTCTGCAGTGTCGCAGCTACTGAATTCGAAGTCTGAATTTCATATGAGCGAGAGTTGGTTTGATGGGCTTCTCTTACTCGTCAAGAGTATGCTTCCTCAATCAGAGAGGTTGCCTGATGATTTTTACCATGCGAATAAGATGGTGAATGATATGGGGCTTGGTTTTATGAAAATTGATGCATGTCCGAATCACTGTATGCTGTACTACAAAGATGATGCAGATAAGACATCATGTTTTATTTGTAACATGATATATTCAGCCTAAGAGAGGGGACAAGTCAAAGCAGAAGGATGTTCCATATAAGTCATTGCGGGACTTTCCGATCACACCCAGATTGCAGCGGTTGTTCATGTCCCCGAAGACAGCTGGACACATGACTTGGCATGCGGAAAGCGTCCGTCGTGATGGTGAAATCAGTCATCCTGCCTGCCGATGGTGAAGCTTAGGCTCATTTTAGCCGTACTCATCCTTACTTCTCACGGATCCACGCAACGTGCGGCTGGGTTTATGCACAGACGGTTCAATCCATTCGGAGGCTCGGTGGGCATCTTATTCATGTTGGCCAGTATTCCTAACACCATACACCTTCCGCCAAGCATGTGCATGAAGCGTGAGAATCTGTTCCTTTCACTGGTGAGTCCAGTCCAAAAAGTCCAGAAAAAATATAGACATATCTCAGACCGTTGATTGATGAGTTGAAATTGTTATGGTCAGATGGGGTTCTCTCTTATGATGCATCTAGAAAATAGAATTTCAATTTGAAGGCTACATTAATGTGGACAATAAGTTACTTTCTAGCATACGACATGTTATCTGCTAGAGCCCACATGGGAGGTTGGCATGTTCTTATTGCATGGAGGATTCTAAATCATTCGTGTTGAAATCTGGGGGAAATCATGTCGTTAGATTGTCTCGTCGGTTTCTACCGAGTGACCATCCTTTCCGAAAGCAATGATTCTTTTATGAAAAATACAATTGTGGATGGATGATGTAGATATGGAACGGGTGTCTGGTGGAAACATGGAGAGGCGGTCCAGAACTTACCGACTATATCACAACTGGCTGGTAGTACCCGATAAATCCCCGGCTTTGGGAAGATCACAATTAGGTGAAGCAAAGCATCTTTTTGAATGCCTTATTGGTCAACATTTTGATACGACATAACCTAGACGTCATGCATATAGAGAAGAATGTTTTTTATAATGTGTTCAACACAGTTATGGACGTCAAGCAAAACAAAGGATAACATCAAGGCACGAATGGATTTGAAAGTACTTTGTGCAGACGTCTAGAACTAGAGCTGCAGCATGTTAGTTGGAAAAGTGGTGCAACCTAAAGCTTCAATATATGCTTGGGGCCATACAAATTAAGGAAGTGTTGCAATGGTTGAAGCAATTGAGATTTCTGGATGGATATGTCCTTGAATATTGCCCGTTGTGTAATGTCAACGAGGGGGAAAATATACAGAATGAAGAGTCATGACTACCATATTTTCATGCAAAGTCTAATACCAATTGATTTCGTGAGTTGTTGCCGAGCAAATATGGGGAGCAATGACTGAGCTGAGTCAATTCTTCAGGATTTTATCTGCATTAGACCTCAGACTTCTTGACTTGCAAAATATGGAGCAAAATCCATACAGATAGTCTGCAAATTAGAGAATATATTTCCTCCAGCATTCTTTTGATTCAATGGAGGCACTGATCATCCATTTGCCATATGAGGCTAGGGTCGGAGGACTAGTACAATTTTGATGGATGTATCCGTTTGAGAGGTATATTCCTATGTCTCAATTTATTCACATTACGACGATCATTTATATTTCATATGTATTCATTTGAATTATTGTCGTAGGTGCATGCATGATCTTAAGATGAAAGTCCGCAACAAAGCACAAGTTGAGTGCTTCATTACCCAGGCATACCTTATTGAAGAGATATCGAACTTTTGTTCGATGTACTTTGACACGGAAATACGAACCCGATGCACTCAACCTTCACGTAATGATGATGGTGGAGATTCTAATGTGTCTGACCGACTCTCTGTATTCAAGTGTCCCAGATGAGCGTTCGGATATTCTTCTACTCGCGCACTCGAAGACAGAGAGTTGGTAGTTGTAGAGATCTACATATTCAAGAATTGCCCAGAACTAGACCCATACATTAAGTAAGCTCTCAACACTAATGATGTACATCATTTGTGAGCAATATTGTAGAACATAGAGGTTGTGTGACATTTACATTGCAGAGAGTTTGACTCGGTCATACTGCAACGGAATCCACGTCTGACTGACGTGTAGGTTGAAAAGGAATAGGAGAAGTCTTTTCCTACTTGGTTAAGATCTCGAATAAGTGTCTAAATGTTTTTGAAGCATAAATGTTATTCTCTTATGCATAATTAGTTGTTGTATTTGTCATTGTCTGTCAATTTTTTAATAATAGGTTGAACAAGGCTTATTACTGATTCAAGAGTATAAGAGATCGGTTTATGGGCCCTCAAAGATTGTACATGTCTATCCGACTACATGTGAATGGATACCGATTCTTCGCATGAGAGATTAAGATGGAATAGTCTACGATGAACATCGGCGTATGTAAGGCCCTAGAATTTGGTTGCATTATTGTATTACCATGTAATAATTCATGTTGTGTATGTACTATGTAAATATCTACGTAAGTACTAGTTGGTATACTTATGTATGCATGTGTATAATTAGTTGTAAATAATTATGAATGGTATGATGGTAGTGTGTACATGATAACGTATACATATGCACATATATAGGTATAAGATGTGCATGGTTTCTGCATGTTTTAGAGTTGAGCAAGCTTGCTCACCCATTGGGGAGCTGTCCCCAACGGTCTGAAAGCCTTCTTGTCCGACTTGCGTGAGAGGAGAGCTTCCTCTCCTCTATATACAACCCTTTTGCAACCCTCAACCCTCTCTTGGCTCTCCTTGCAAGAGGAGGGGAAGGAGAAGAAGACAAACCCTAGTTTCTGTGAGAAGGACCCGACTTTGCAAGCCTAGATCCGGGAATTTAGAGCTTCATCCGGCCATCTACAACGACTGGGAGATAGCTGGAGCATCAGGGAAGGCTTCCCCGATCTCGCTTTGGTGTCTACATCAGTCAAGAACACGGAGGAAGGTGTCTTTGGAGGCTTCTTGGGACTGCCAAGGAGAGCTTCACCGCCATTTAGATCCCTTTGGAGTATTTTTCAGAGGCAAGTAACTTACCCCTATCGTCCATGTAGATGTCTAGTAGGGTTTTGTGATTTTTATATATTTTTCCTCGTGTCCTAGATCCCCCATCTTCTTGATTATGGAGTTCGGTCTGTGTTTCTGCACAGACAGGAACTTGGCGTCAATGCCCTTGACGCCGAGATCCCTGGTATGCGTCCAGCGATCTGGCCGTCCACTCCTGGAACAGCCAAAGACCGCCGTTATGTTCTCCAGGACAGAACAATGAGCTGTTCTTCCTGGCATATTTGATTAATTTCGACGTGTTTTGTGATGAGGATATAATGTAGCTCTTATATGCTATGTATACTAGCTAATGTGATGAATGGGAGAATGAATGAACATTTATTTTGTGGGTGGTTGAGTTTGTTCGTCTATCTAATGTGTATGCGAAAAGAATGGCAATGTATATTCACCATGATCCTAATGATCCGTGGCAAAGTTTTGTTGCCCAAATTTGTTAGACCATGTATGTATGATCCTGTCTGTGCTCTGAGTATTTGACAATTTTCTCCATGCTTGTATGGTTATTGAAATTTCTATTTTGGGAAATAGAAATCATGCGTAGGTCATGTTAAATTTCCAGTAAATTGCGTGGTGCTCGGTAAATTCGGGAATAAATTCTGTGACCCTGTGCATGCTAGGGGCAGACAGTGAGCGTTTAAATTGTGATATGTTCAACTCCATGTAATTTGCATCATGAATAGTAATGTGAGATGATGTTAAATTTTCTGTACTTCATTTTGAGTCAGAAAAATCTGAAAATTTCATGTGGAATCATAAACCTGAGATCCGCATTTGGTTAAATGTTTAAGTTGTTTGGACAACTATATAGTGAAATATGAATTTTTCCATGTGAGAAATGTGAACAAAAAATGCATGCTAATGTGGGAATAATGTGACGTGTGTGTGTGATCTGATTCATGCAAATTTCTGAACATGTAGTTGCTGTTAACTGTAGAATCATGTTAGGAAAACAGAGCCCTTGTGTGAGTGAGAAAAGGAATGAGAGGCAAGTGACATGTGTAAAGATATGTGTTAAAAATCGGTAAATGTGTAAATGTGCCAAGTGCAACACTGTTTCCATAGAGGGCAGTTGAACCATATCAGGAAAAAGTCCCCCTGAGAAGGATCAATGTGCTGTGATCCTAAGGGATTAGGATGAAATCCTAGAGGTGGACAAGTACCACTGGTTAGGGTGGAGACCTGTTCTCCTGGTCTGCGCAGTCCAAGAGTTGTCACTGTATTGCCTAGGTGAGTCTATATATGTGATGTGATGTGTCCTCTCTGGTGGTTGGACTATGTGTCATGACACAAAATGTGTATGTGTTCATGTGTAAGAACTGTGGATGTGAACAATGTGTAAATGTGCAGTGTAAAGTGTAAATTATGTGAATGAGAAATTGTGTAATCATGTGAAACCATAACGTGAGGGTTGTGAATTGTGATCCATGTTGTAGTAATCTGAAATCATGTTAAAACAGCAAACTAAATGTACTTATAATCATGCTTTACATGTGCAAAATTGCCTAGAATCCATGTAGAATCTCTTAGTGGTGTGTAAGTAATCCCATGCTTGTTTGCCTCATGTCGTGACTTAAATGATTAAGTAACTCTCATGTGTTGGGTTACACTTCCTAGTCTATGTAAAACCAGCAAGCTTAAAGAGGACAAAATAGTCATGAGCATGTATAGGAATGTATAGAAATCATGCTATGTGTATTCTTTTCACATAGGCATTTAAACCATGCTAAACTTGCTTTCATGATTAGTTTAATTGAAAATAGACCTTCCATGTATTGGAATGAGTAGAGAGCATATGATAGGAAGTTTTATTGTGGAAAAGAAATCTAAAGCATGAACCATGTGTTAATTGGTAGAGGCATCATAATAGGGTGTTGACTTTCAATGTTAAGCATGTCATACATCGTATCTTGTAAATGTGTAGGTAAAACTTGCTATGACGTGTACATGTATGGTATGTGTAGAGTTATTGCTGGGTTTTAGACTCATTACTTGCTTCGGCGTACAGTAGGTAGTTGGTGATGACGACACACTTGCGGGGGGAGGAGGCAGTGGAGAGACCGACTCCGAGCGTGGAGAGTAGATCGTCGGTGTACTTTGTGATATTTGATTTCATGTATGTAATTGCAACATTGTACTAGCATTATCTGGAAAAAAAAAGTTTAAGTGTGGACAATTATGTATTGATTTTCAGCAAGTTAATATGTGGACTTTAGTTCTTAAATGTTATCGAATCATGTATGTTAAATGTGGATGATGAATGAAATGAAGACAGTGGTCTTTTACTCCGCTACTCTTCTTATATTCACGTGTATCTCAGCTGAATGTTATTGTTGGGTAAATGTCCCACTGTGGCAACGTTCACTATATCGACGTGGGGTGGTATAACCGTACCGATATAATGAGGGTCGCTACAGAGTTGGTATCAGAGCAAACCGGTTGAGATTGCACATGAATATAAATAAGTCATCATCTTCATTACATGCTAAGTCTACATAGGAAGTCTACATGTGTAGAAATCACTAATAACGAGTGGAAAATAGATAAGAAAATGGTTAGAAACTTAGTAACCTAGCGCTAATGGTGGCTGAAATTTTGTTACAGCCATGGCTTCGAGAGGTAGGCGTGGCAGAGTGCCGGCCCGTGAGGACGAGCCGAGACGTGACGAGCGGGCGGAGCAGCAGGCCCCAGCACCGTAAGGTCCTGTACTTCCCCCACCACCGCCTGTGGATATGGAGTATTCATGCAAGGTCTGGTGCAAGCCATGTAGACGCAGGCTCATACCCAGGCAGCACTTTTATTTGCTTATGCGATATTATGTTGATTGTGAATTGCTTGCTGTGTACTGTAGCAGGCTCAGGTACCAGCTCAGGACCATGGTGGACCTTCTACCGGAAATGGTGATTCAAGAGGAGCTGCCACCCTCTTTTAAGGGAGAGAGCGATCCATTATTGGCAGAAAGCTGATGAGGGAGATAGAAAAGATCTTCCGAGTCATCAGGTGTGCAGATGAGGATAAGGTCACATTAGCCACCTACATGCTATAGGTATGCTTTAGTTTATGTACTTGTATGTTTTGTTAAGTTAGATTTGTTTAGATGGTGCTTATGAGCGGTGTACTGCAGGAAAGAGCTGATGTATGGTGGGCTTCATTGCTGCGTACCCGATTTGAGGACGGAGCTATTGATGTTGCTTAGGACGAGTTCGTAAGGCTCTTTAGAGCCAAGTTCGTCCCCGAGCATATTCAAGATCAGATGGAGTAGGAATTTCTATCTTTGGCTCAAGGCTCCATGACTGTATTGGAATATGAGGCAAGATTTTATGAACTCACTAAATATGCACCTCATATCGTGGTGACGAGCGCAGAAGACAAAGAAATTCGTGATGGGCCTGAAACCATCACTGAGGACGAGGTGTGGCGTTTGACCACCACATTTGGACGAGGCCTCGCGCTGCTTGTAGGCAAGAGGGTGAGATGGAGCAATACCTTGAAGAGAAGAAGGCTTCGCAGAAGAGACCTGCAGCTACGTTCCAGCGACAGGACAAGAAGAAAGCGGTGTACCGACACCGTAGCGATCTGTGGCAGTCGGCAGTTCTCAGGTACCTCTGTACGTTCCCCTGGTGTGAAGAAAGAGTGTCCCCACTATGGGAAGACACATGGTGGTACCGAATGTTGGATGATTACGAAAAAGTGCTTGAAGTGCGGAAGCAGCGACCACAAGATCAAGGATTGTCCGAGACTTCAGCAGGGAGTCCAGTGTGGAGCGCCAGCCCTAGCAGTGGTAGCGGCAGTAGCGCCAGCTACAGGAAGACCAGGAAGGCCTCGAGCCCCAGCTCGAGTGTTTGCTTTAGCTCGCTAGGACACCGAGCAGGCGGAGCATGTCACTGAAGGTACGGTTTTACTTTTAGGTGTGCACGCTCGGGTTTTGTTTGATACGAGTGCTACTCACTCGTTCATTTCCGAGCAGTTCGCTAAGTAGTTAGCCCTAGAGTCAGGCATAGAGTTTGAAGATTTAGAGGTCCCTTTGTCTGTGCACACCCCTGCAGGTACGGTATCGACTAGGAAGTGCATTCCGTCGTTACCTGTGTGCATTGAGGATAGAATCCTAGATGGGTGTTTCTTCTTGCTAAAGATGAAGGACTATGATGCTATTCTTGGTCTGGATTGGCTAGAGGAGCACTATGCGTTAGTGGATTGTCATCGGAAGAGGATTGTTTTCCGCATTCCTGGTGAGGATGAGTTCTCTCACCCATTGCCAAGGAACTTGGCGGGAAAGATGGTCATCTCTGCCATGAAGGCGATGCGCATAGTAAACAAGGGTTGTGACGATTTTCTTGCCAGCGTGGTACTAGTGCCAGAGGCTGGTGAGTCACCTACTCTTGCAGAGATTGAGGTAGTGCAGGATTTTCCAGACGTCTTTCCTGATGATTTGTCTGGTTTGCCACCGGATAGAGAGATAGAGTTTACCATAGAGTTGGTTCCGGGCACCTCTCCCATCTCGAAGGCTCCATATCGGATGGCACCTGCGGAGTTAGCCGAGTTGAGGAGGCAGTTGCAAGAGTTGCTTGATAAGGGATTTATTCGCCCGAGTGTTTCCCCTTGGGGCGCACCTGTATTATTCGTCAAGAGAAAGACGGGTCACTTAGGTTATGCATTGACTACAGAAAGCTGAACCAAGTGACTGTGAAGAACAGGTATCCCTTACCTCGTATTGATGATTTGTTTGACCAGTTGCGAGAGGCATCAGTCTTTTCTAAGATTGATTTGCGATCTGGTTATCATCAGTTAAGGATTCGAAGTGAGGATGTGTCCAAGACGGCGTTTAGAACCCGTTATAGACATTATGAGTTTTTGGTCCTTCCTTTCGGATTGACCAATGCCCCTACAGCATTCATGGATCTCATGAACAGGGTGTTTAGGCCTTATCTAGATAGCTTTGTCGTAGTGTTTATTGATGATGTGCTGGTCTACTCTCCGGACGAGGCCACACACCGTCAGCATTTGAGGTAGTGTTAGAGGTTCTTCGTGAGCACAAGCTGTACGCTAAGTTCAGCAAGTGCGATTTCTGGTTGCGCGAGGTTCATTCCTCGGCATGTTATCTCCGGTGCTGGTGTTGCAGTGGATCCAGCAAAGGTCCAGGCAGTTATGGATTGGGAGATCCCCAAGACCCCTTCAGAGATTCATAATTTTATTGGTTTAGCTGGTTACTATCGGCGATTTATTGAGGGATTTTCATCCATCGCCGCCCTTTGACTCAGCTTACGAAAGGGAGTGAAGTTTGTTTGGTCCGAGAAGTGTGAGAGTAGTTTTCAATTGCTGAAGACTAAGCTCACGACAGCCCCGGTGTTAGTCTTACCGAGCGGTGTAGAGGGTTTGCTATCTACACGGATGCGTCTCGGATTGGTTTAGGCTGTGTGCTAATGCAGCAGGAAAGGGTAGTGGCTTATGCTTCTCGTCAGTTGAAGGAGCATGAGAAGAACTATCCGACTCATGACTTGGAGCTCGCAGCAGGTTCATGCACTAAAGATCTGGAGGCACTATCTTTATGGTGTCAGATTTGAGGTGTTTACCGACCACAAGAGCTTGAAATATCTTTTCTCCCAAAAGGAACTAAACCTGAGGCAGAGAAGATGGATTGAGTTCTTGAAGGACTATGACTTCGACCTTTAGTATCACCCTGGAAAGGCGAATGTCGTAGCAGATGCTCTGAGTAGAAAGAGGCCATCTCTCCAGCAGGACTAGAAGATGTTGGACGATGCGGCTTGCGCGTTGACTGAGTTAGAGCCATCGCTATGCCAGGCTTTTGTAGCTCAGTTATCTCTTAGGTCCTCGGTTTTGGATGAGGTGATCGAGCAACAGAAGGCGACCTAGACTCTTAGAGTTAGTGGGCAAGGCAGGCATTGCTCGAGATGAAGACGGTGTGATTAGATTTCAGCACCGTGTTGTGTCCCTAATTTAATAGATGTCCGTGAGCATGTGTTAGCGGAGGCTCATAGATCGCGATTCTCTATTCATCCGGGTAACACGAAGATGTACCAGGATTTGAAGAGATCCTTTTGGTGGTCTGGCATGAAGAGGGATGTAGCAGATTATGTATCCCGGTGTTTAGTATGCCAGCAAGTGAAGGCCGAGCGACAGCGACCATCCGGCCTTATGCTAAGGATGGACATCCCAGTGTGGAAGTGGGAAGCTGTCACTATGGACTTTGTTTTGGGTTTGCCTCGATCTAGAAGGGGCAATGACTCGATTTGGGTAGTTGTAGATAGATTCTCGAAGACTGCTCATTTCTTGCCTATGAAGAAGAAGCAGTCAGTAGAGAGTTTAGCTAGATTGTATGATAGTGGTATCATTAGATTGCATGGTGTGCCGAAGTCGATCATCTTGGATCGAGATCCGAGATTCACTTCGAGGTTGTGGAAGGGTCTTCAGAATGCTTTAGGATCGGAGCTGAAGCTCAGTTCGGCGTTTCATCCCCAGACTGATGGACAGTCCGAGAGGACTATCCAGACGCTCGAGGACATGTTGAGGGCGTGTGTTCTGGATTGGAAGGATGATTGGGAGCGCCATTTACCTCTTTTGGAGTTCGCATACAACAACAACTTTCATGCAAGTATTGGTATGGCTCTATTCGAGGCGTTGTATGGTAGGCCCTGCAGATCTCCTTTATGTTGGGAGGAGACTGGTGATAGGCAGTTGATCAGACCGGAGTTAGTTCAGGAAACTTCGGATAAGATCCAGCTGATCAGAAAGAGGCTTGTTGCGGCACAGGATAGGTAGAAGAGTTATGCCGACAACAGGAGAAAGGATTTGGAGTTCGAGGTTGGCGATCATGTCTTCTTGAAGATATCGCCTACTCGAGGAGTCGTCAGATTTGGAAGGCATAGTAAGTTGAGCCCTAGGTTCATTGGCCCATATGAGATTAACAGATGTTTGGGCAGCGTGGCGTATGAGCTAGCCTTACCCCCAGCGTTGGCTAGTGTTCATCCCGTTTTCCATGTTTCGATGCTCAGGAAGTATGTCCGAGATCCGTCTCATGTGATTAGTCATGAGCCAGTGGAGATTCAGCCAGATCTATCGCATGTCGAGCAACCAGTAGCTATTCTTGACCGGAAGGTTCAGCATCTCCGAACAAGAGTATTGCGTCAGTGAAAGTTCTCTGTCGGAACTTCTCACGAGAGGAGGCTACTTGGGAGCTTGAGGATGCGATGAAGAAGAAGTATCCCCTTTTGTTTGAGTAGCGTCGTTCTAACTTCGAGGACGAAGTTTCTTTTAAGGGGGAGAGGGTGTAAGGCCCTCGAATTTTGTTGCATTATTGTATTGCATGTAAATAATTCATGTTGTGTATGTACGTATGTAAATATCTACGTAAGTACTAGTTGGTATACTTATGTATGCATGTGTATAAGTTGTAAATAATGTATGAATGGTATGATGGTAGTGTGTACATGATAACGTATACATATGGCACATATATAGGTATAAGATGTGCATGGTTTCTGCATGTTTTAGAGTTCTGGCCGAAGGCCAGCTTGGCGTCAATTTCAATAGACGTCGATGTTGTGTCGGCGTCAACCATATGGACGCCAACACTAACCCCAGCGTCCAGCGATGTGAACGCCAATTTCTCTGACCTGCATGCTTGCAGAGCCGATTTTCGGGAGCAAGCTTGCTCACCCATTGGGGAGCTGTCCCCAACGGTCTGAAAGCCTTCTTGTCCGACCTGCGTGAGAGGAGAGCTTCCTCTCCTCTATATACAAACCCTTTTGCAACCCTCAGCCCTCTCTTGGCTCTCCTTGCAAGAGGAGAGGAAGGAGAAGAAGACAAACCCTAGTTTCTGTGAGAAGGACTTGACTTTGCAAGCCAAGATTCAGGAATTTGGAGCTTCATCCGGCCATCTACAACGACTGGGAGATAGCTGGAGGATCAGGGAAGGCTTCTCCGATCTCGCTTTGGTGTCTACATCAGTCAAGAACCCGGAGGAAGGTGTCTTTGGAGGCTTCTTGGGACTGCCCAAGGAGAGTTTCACCGCCATTTTAGATCCCTTTGGAGTATTTTTCAGAGGCAAGTAACTTACCCCTATCATCCATGTAGATGTCTAGTAGGGTTTTGTGATTTTTACATATTTTTCCTCGTGTCCTAGATCCCACATTCTTCTTGATTATGGAGTTCAGTCTGTGTTTCTGCACAGACAGGAACTTGGCGTCAATGCCCTTGACACCGAGATCCCTGGTATGCGTCCAGCGATCTGGCCGTCCACTCCTGGAACGGCTAGAGACCGCCATTAAGTTCTCCAGGACAGAACAGTGAGCTGTTCTTCCTGGTATATTGATTAATTTCGACGTGTTTTGCGATGAGGATATAATGTAACTCTTATATGCTATGTATACTAGCTAATGTGATGAATGGGAGAATGAATGAACATTTATTTTGTGGGTGGTTGAGTTTGTTCGTCTATATAATGTGTATGCAAAAAGAATGGCAATGTATATTCACCATGATCCTAATGATCCGTGGCAAAGTTTTGTTGCCCAAATTTGTTAGACCATGTATGTATGATCCTGTCTGTGCTCTGAGTTTTTGACATTTTTCCCCATGCTTGTATGGTTATTGAAATTTCTATTTTGGGAAATAGAAATCATGCGTAGGTCATGTTAAATTTCCAGTAAATTGCGTGTTGCTCGGTAAATTCGGGAATAAATTTTGTGACCCTGTGCATGCTAGGGTGCAGACAGTGAGCTGTTAAATTTGTGATTATGTTCAACTCCATGTTAATTTGCATCATGAATAGTAATGTGAGATTGATGTTAATTTTCTGTAACTTCATTTTGAGTCAGAAAAATCTAAAAATTTTCATGTGGAATCATAACCTTAGATCGGCATGTGGTTACATTTTCAAGTCGTTTGACAACTATATAGTGAAATATGAATTTTTCCATGCGAGAAATGTGAAAAAAATGCATGCTAATGTGGGAATAATGTGACGTGTGTGTGTGATCTGATTCATGCAAATTTCTGAACATGTAGTCCCTGTTAACTGTAGAATCATGTTAGGAAAACAGAGCCCTTGTGTGAGTGAGAAAATGAATGAGAGGCAAGTGACATGTGTAAAGATATGTGTTAAAAATCGGTAAATGTGTAAATTGTGCCAAGTGTGACACTGCTTCCATAGAGGGCAGTGGAACCGTATCAGGGAAAAGTCCCCCTGAGAAGGTTCAATGTGTTGTGATCCTAAGGGCATTAGAATGAAATCCTGGAGGTGGACATATACCACTAGTTAGGGTGGAGACATGTTCTCTCGGTCTGCGCAGTCCAAGAGTCATCACTGTATTGCCTAGGTGACGTCTATGTGTATGTGATGTGATGTGTCCTTCTCTGGTGGTTTGGACTATGTGTCACGACACTAAATGTGAATGTGAAAATGTGTATGTGTTCATGTGTAAGAACTGTGGATGTGAACAATGTGTAAATGTGCATGTGTAAAGTGTAAATTATGTGAATGAGAAATTGTGTAAACATGTGAAACCAAAACGTGAGGGTTGTGAATTTGTGATCCATGTTGTAGTAATCTGAAATCATATTAAAGCAGCAAACTAAATGTACTTATAATCATGCTTTACATGTGCAAATTGCCTAGAATCCATGTTAGAATGATTCTTAGTGGTGTGTAAGTAATCCCATGCTTGTTTGCCTTCATGTCGTGACTTAAATTGATTAAGTAGCTCTCATGTGTTGGGTTACGCTTCCTAGTCTATGTCAAACCAGCAAGCTTAAAGAGGACAAAATAGTCATGAGCATGTATAGGAATGTATAGAAATTCATGCTAAGTGTATTCTTTTCACATAGGCATTTAAACCATGCTAAACTTGCTTTCATGATTAGTTTAATTGAAAATAGACCTTCCATGTATTGGAATGAGTAGAGAGCATGTGATAGGAAGTTTTATTGTGGAAAAGAAATCTGAAAGCATGAACCATGTGTTTAATTTGGTAGAGGCATCATAATAGGGTGTTGACTTTCAATGTGAAGCATGTCATACATCGTATCTTGTAAATGTGTAGGTAAAACTTGCTATGACGTGTACATGTTTGGTATGTGTAGAGTTATTTGCTGGGTCTTTTAGACTCATTACTTGCTTCGGCGTACATGTGTAGTTGGTGACGACACCCTTGCGGAGGAGGCAGTGGAGACCGACTCCGAGCGTGGAGATTAGATCGTCGGTGTACTTTGTGATATTTGATTTCATAGTATGTAATTGCAACATTGTACTAGCATTATCATGGAAACAAATGTTTAAGTGTGGACAATTATGTATTTGATTTTCAGCAAGTTAATTATGTGGACTTTTAGTTCTTAAATGTTATCGAATCATGTATGTTAAATGTGGATGATGAATGAAATGAAGACAGTGGTTCTTTACTTCCGCTACTATGTTCTTATATTCACGTGTATCTCAGCTGAATGTTATTGTTGGGTAATGTCCCACTGTGGCAACGTTCACTATATCGACGTGGGTTGGTATAACCGTACCGATATAATGAGGGTCGCTACAGCGTATGTGTGAAGGGAAGTGCCTACAATGAAAATGAAATAGACTATTATGGCATTCTCGAAGAAGTCATTGAACTGCAATTTTTGGGACAAGACAACAATATATTTCTCTTCAAGTGTCATTGGTTTGATCCGACCTTTATTCATAATGACACAACATATGGGATTGTCGATGTGAAGCATAAGTCCAAGTTGAGTACGTATGAGCCATTCATTCTGGCGGCACAATCCGAACAAATTTATTATTCAAATTATTTGTCCCTCAAATTGAGAGATTGGTGGGCTGCATGTAGAGTGAAATCAAGGCTATTCCTTGAGTATGAGCTTGTCCCGGCTGATGATGAGCTCGAAGGTGTTAATGACAATTTTTTCCAATTAGATCGGAGTGACGCACGAGAGTTGGCGGCTTCTACGCAGTTCAGTGTTGATGATATAAATGAACTAATTTGCTTATATAAGGATAACGAACAGGAAGAAGTTGACCCAAATGCCCTTGAGCGGGAGGTGGAGTCTGATGAGGAGGAAGAGTCCCGACATGATGAGGACGAATTCGAGGAGGATGACGAAGATGACGCTGAATTAAACATATCTTCAGCATCTGATGATGAATATAGATAATATTATAAAATTTTGTAAGAACTGAGTGTTATTGCTAATTATATGTTATTCAATAGCTATTTCAAATTTGAGTGCTGATGACATGTTATTTCTTTATTTATCTCAATAGAGATATGGTACCTGGAGGACGGAGTCGGAGGGTTTCCACCTCCGTAGGCCGAGGGTCTGCCTCCCCGTCCACGACAGGTATATGTATATGTAAACACAAAACTCTATATATTATTGTTCATATTAAATTCATCTTTTCTAACGTACATACAATTTTGCAGGGACTGCCTCCCCATCCACGCTGGTCATCCCGGCGACAGGTATATGTATATGTAAACACAAAACTCTATATATTATTGTTCATATTAAATTCATATTTTCTAACGTACATACAATTTTACAGGGACTGCCTCCCCATCCACGCCAGTCGTCCCGGCGTCAGGTATATGTATATGTAAACACAAAACTCTATATATTATTGTTCATATTAAATTCATATTTTCTAATGTGTATATAATTTTGCAGGGACTGCCTCCCCGACCACGACAGTAACGCCACCTTTCCCTTCTTCCTCACCACCAGGTACATGTATGTTTCCATAGATTAGTACGTTTCTTATCTTACAATTTATACAACAATAGTGTACTTAATTGTTTTCAACAGAGGTGGAGAGCCAGCATCCATCAGTGGATGAGGAGGGGCCTCAGCTACCTGGACGGCAACCATGATGGATTTCAGGGTAAACTTGATCACTTCAAACTTTGTTGTATTTGTTATTTATGTTATACAGTTCATGTACAAAATTAATGTGAAATTGCAGGGGGAAGATAGATCCCGGTTCTGCTTCCCGCAATATTACGACGCTAGTCCACGCACACATTCCAGGACCAGTGGATGCATGGAGAGAGTTCCCGGTGCCCGTCTGGGATTTATTATTTGACATGTTCACGGTATTATTAATTTTTACGGATTTGAAGTCATTTCATTAATTACTATCTCTGTTAGGAGACCCGAGGATCTCCCTCGAGCGGCCTGGGAGTCTACTGCCCAGACTAATTTAAGAAAGTCGATGTATGAGGCCCGGTACAAGGGAATGAAGACCACAGGCATCCGGGATCCTATGGCTTGGCTGGATTACGACCCTGTTTGCTTAAGGAGGGACTATAGGGAGTCCCTTTGTGAGCGTTGGGCTACTGGAGCATGGCAGGAGTGGTCACAGGCGGCAAAACGCAACCGATCAACTAATCCGGAGAAGAATGTGCATACTAGTGGGTCCGTATCTTATGCGACCCACAGCCAAAAATTGGTAAGCATATTATTGTTCAATTGCTTAATACATTAATTATTATTGTGAAACTAACTAATTTTGTTGAATTGTAAGCGTCACGAGCTCGAGTGTGCCCCTACTTTTTCGCGAGTTATTTGATCAGACTCATAAGCGGAAGGGGACGAATGACTATGTCAGTGAGAGTGCTCGCACGATTGCTGTAAGTCAAAATATAAATTTTAAATTCAATTAAGATATTAAAATAATTTTATTTCAATAATTTAGTTTTAATTTGTTCTGCAGGAGACCAATGACAGGACGATGGCGGATCGCTATGTAGGGGGCACTCCCCAGCCAGACTTGGATCCAGAGGCTTGGGTCGACGTAGCGGGAGGGACGAGGAAGGGTCGAGTGTATGGCTTTGGGGACAACCTAGATACTACTCCAATGTTGTCCTCATATGCGAGTTCAATCACTCCTCTGTCATACGCGAGTTCATCTACTGTGCCACCCGGCAATGGTGTAGAGGAGATGAGAACCCTCATCCGGGAAGAGCTACGGATGCACTTTGGTGTTATGGTCGAGCAGTTGATCTCAGCCATGCAGGGAGTACGCCCCTCACAGCCAGCCCCTCAGGTCAGTATTACTATTAATTTCATATAGTTTGAATGAAATGAAACCACTAAAGAAGGTCAAAAGGGAAAAAAAGAAATCTAAATTAAGAATTCAATATAGAAGGTCCCTTTATACAATCAACTTATGGAAGGATAAAAAAGTCACATGAGTGCTCAAATTACTATTCTAAGATAAACAGAAGTGTAATTCAAATGACTAATCTAAAAAAAACCCAAGTCTAAAGGATCAAAACACGCAACCCGGGGTCAAAAATCCCAAAATGGGATCCGATCGACGTGCCGTTCACTTCGACACGACCGGGTAGGTGAAATTGACGTGTGCGAACTGACAGAATCCGAATTGGATTCCCGGTTTAAGTTGGGCGTTCAAATAACAAATCTAAAAAATACCCAAGGTAAAGGATCAAAACAAGCAACTCGGGGGTCCAAAATCCCAAATAGGGATTTGATCGGCATGCCGTTCACTCTGACACGACCGGGTGGGTGAAAATGACATGTGCGAACTGACAGAATCCGAATTGGATTCCCAGATTGGGTTGGGCGTTCAAATGACTAATCTAAAAAAAAACCTAAGTCTAAAGAATCAAAACACGCAACCCGGGGGTCCAAAATCACAAAATGGGATCCGATCGATGTGCTGTTCGCTCTTACACGACCAGGTGGGTGAAATTAACGTGTGTGAACTGACAAAATCCGAATTGGATTCCTGGTTTGGGTTGGGCTTTCAAATGATGGATCTAAAAAATACCCAAGGTAAAGGATCAGAACAAGCAACTCGGGGGGGGGTCCAAAATCCCAAATAGGGATCTGATCGGCGTGCCATTCACTTCGACATGACCGGGTGGGTGAAAGTGACGTGTGCGAACTGACGGAATCTGAATTGGATTCTCGGATTGGGTTGGGCATTCAAATGACTAATCTAAAAAAAACCCAAGTCTAAAGAATTAAAACACGCAACTTGGGGGTCCAAAATCCCAAAATGAGATCCGATCGACATGTCGTTCGCTCTGATACGACCGGGTGGGTGAAATTGACGTGTGCGAACTGATGGAATCTGAATTGGATTCCCGGATTGGGTTGGGCGTTCAAATAACTAATCTAAAAAAAACTCAAGTCTAGAGGATCAAAACACGCAACCCGGGGGTCCAAAATCCCAAATGGGATCCGATCGACGTGCTGTTTGCTCCGACACGACGGGGTAGGTGAAATTGACGTGTGCAAATTGACGAAATCCGAATTAGATTCCCGGATTGGGTTGGGAGTTCAAATGACTAATCTAAAAAAAACCCAAGTCTAAAGGATCCAAAATACGCAACCTGGGGATCAAAAATCTCAAAATGGTATCCGATCGATGTGTCATTCACTCTGATACGACCGGATAGGTGAAATTGACGTGTGCGAACTGAAGGAATCCGAATTGGATTCCCGGATTGGGTTGGGCGTTCAAATGACTAATCTAAAAAAAACCCAAGTCTAAAGGATCAAAACACGCAACCCGGGGGTCCAAAATCTCAAAATGGGATCCGATCGACGTGCCGTTCACTCCGACATGATCGGGTAGGTGAAATTGACGTGTGCGAACTGACGGAATCCGAATTGGATTCCCGATTTAGGTTGGGCGTTCAAATGACTAATCTAAAAAATACCCAAGGCAAAGGATCAGAACAAGCAACTCGGGGGTCCAAAATCCCAAATAGGGATCTGATCGGCGTGTCGTTCGCTCCGACATGACCAGGTGGGTGAAAGTGACTTGTGTGAACTAACGGAATCCGAATTGGATTCTCGGATTGGGTTGGGCATTCAAATGACTATTATAAAAAAAAACCCAATTCTAAAGGATCCAAAATACGCAACTTGAGAGTCCAAAATCCCAAAATGGGATCCGATCGATGTGTCGTTCGCTCCGACACGACCGGGTAGGTGAAATTAACGTGCGCGAACTGACGGAATCCGATTTGGATTCTTGGAATGGGTTGGGCATTCAAATGACTAATCTAAAAAAACCCAAGTCTAAAGGATCAAAACACGCAACCTAGGGGTCCAAAATCCCAAAATGGGATCCGATCGAGTGTTGTTTGCTCCGACACGACCGAGTAGGTGAAATTGATGTGTGCGAACTGATGAAATCCGAATTAGATTCCCGGATTGGGTTGGGCGTTCAAATGACTAATCTAGAAAAAACCCAAGTCTAAAGGATCAGAACAAGCAACTCGGGGGTCCAAAATCCCAAAATGGGATCTGATCGGCATGTCGTTCGCTCCGACACGACCGGGTGGGTGAAAGTGACATGTGCGAACTGACGAAATCCGAATTGGATTCCTGGATTAGGTTGGGCGTTCAAATGACTAATTAAAAAAAAATCAAGTCTAAAGGATACAAAATATTTTCTAATTAAACTTGTAATTTTAATTTTTTAAAATAATGTTTGTATATTAATTTTTATTAATGTTTCTCATATTAATTTTTTTTAATATAGGATCCTCCGACACCTGATGATCATGAGGCAGGGATGGAGGACGATCGAACTAACCTGTCTTGATTTTTAGCATTTATTATTGTGTATGATTTTATATTTGTTATGTTTTATGATTTTATGTTTCATTGTGAGTACCTGTTATTGTGGAATGCATGAATATTTTAATAGGTTTTGTAATTTATCATTGTTAATTTTTGTAATTTAAAAAAAATATTACTTATTTCCGACGGGTTTTCCGATAGATAGTATCCGTCGGCATTTCGGTCGGAAGTTCCAACGGAACAAGTTCCAACGGATTCTTTTCGTTGGAAGTTACCGATGGACTTTCCGACAGATTTTCTGATGGTCTTCGGTTGGAATACACTAACTAATAACAACACAATTTTTCGTGTTAAATTTCAAACATATAGTTGGTTTTAGACATCTTTTGTCGGTAAATAATGTGCAGTTTGATTTTAATTTTCATTTCACCCATAAAGAAGTCTTTGAACATATTAGGTTAGAATACACATGATTAGATTTTTCATTCAATAAGTCATAGATTGACTAATTAGGTTCACTTTGAAAAATAAAAGATATTTTGTAAATAAATTTTGTTAAAATACAATTTTTGTAAATATTATTTTAAATAGATTTTGGTTTGTTAATAAATAAAATTTTATAAATATCTCACTCAATCCTATTAAATAAATATTTTTACCCTACCACCACCATTATGCCACATATCCCCCCTAAAATTTATTTTACCATTTCTCTCATCTCACCGACTCATGACACATAACCCTCCCAATTTCAATATTTTAATGACCTTTTACCCTACCCAACCCCATCTAATCCGGTTAAAATTTTTATTTTCCAGCAGAAGCTGCTGGAAGACCTCTGGCGATGGAGCTCTGGGTTGCGGTGCGATGGAGGCTGGGTACGATGCTGAGGTGGCAGCGGCCTGCTGAGCTGGGGCAGAGCAGATGAGGCAGATGCTGGCGTGGCGGTCTCCTGGGCGTGATGGAGGCGGTGCACTGTGGATCTGGCTAGATGAGGCTAGCTTGGCGATCCGGGTGCAGAGCTGAGGCGGCATCCATGGAGCGAGAAGAAGCTGTGCAGAGGGCCTTGAGGCCTATAAAAGGACCCCAGAGTCCTCTTCTCCGGGAGTTCCCTAGTTAGAATTTTTTAAAAATTTTTAGTTTATTTTCCTGTATTTCATGTTCTTCCAGTTCTTAGGTGGGGACTTCGCCAGTGGAATTTTAAAAACTTCTTGCTATTTCTTCTTGTATTTTTTTTGTTTTAGCAGAGCAAGGGTTAGAGATTTGGTGATTCGCCAATATGGCACTTGGGGATTTTCGTAGTTCCTGTTCTTTTCTGTTCTTCGGAGATCAGAGCAGGAGAGGGAGTTTATTTGGCATTTGTCTTTGTACCTTCTTTCCCTTAGCATCTGTGTAGATAGCAGACAGTTCTTTCTTTCTAAGCAATCTTCTGAGTTCAACAATTTTCTTTAGTTTGTTCTGTACAATTTCTTTTTTTGAATTTGATAGTTCTCTACTTCCTCATGTGCAATGTGTTGAGAGTTCGATCCATTGGAGCTTGTTTTGTCCATTTCCGTTTGTGCAATTGCTTGTCCCTTTTCTTCTATGTTTACATGGCTTGATCCAGTGCAAAATTGTTATTTCATTTCTTCTTATTTCAGATATTCGAATGCTTCTTTCTTCCAATCTCTTGTTCTTGCTGTGAGAGATTTCTGAGAGAGGGGAGATCAGTTTTGTAATTTTCTTGGGAATTTCTTCTTCGTTGTTGTTGGCTGTTGTCTGGAGGGAGCCGGTGGTTTGAGCGGAGTTGAAGTTTTTTTCAGGAACTAATGCCATTTTGGCCTCTGTCCCTGCCTCCCCTTGTGAGAGAAGAACTGGACTATGGGTTTTGGGGTTTTCTGGTTGTTTATCGTATGGATTAGGATTTTCTGGTTGCTCATCGGTGATCTAGTGGGCATTTCTGAGAGGTAGCTGTGGGTTCTGGTTCATCTCTGTAGTTGTTCTTTAATCTGTGGAGAGTTCTTGTGCATCTCTGTTGTTGTTCTCTAGTCCGTGCAGGAACAGAAGTTGGGAGCACGAAGTTAAATTTTCTTCAACCGTAATACTTGTCAGTCTAAGGCGTAAAAGACGACAGTGGTTTCCTCCTGTACTTCACTTGGTGGCGTCCAGAACACTTCTGGAAGTAGCAGTGATCATTCAGAGTTTGATAGATTAAGGAACTCGGCCCCTCTTCTGATTTTAGTGCTTTTAATTTTTTTATTTTATTTCGTTGGTGTGCTTAATCCTCCTTGTGGATAGATTTTGAGTTTAGCATTGCAGTTTATATTTCTGTTGCTATTTTCTTACTAAGTCGCTAGACTGTGAGTAAGACGAGATCCAATGCATTCCTCCTCACTGTTCTGAAGCTGATTGCATTTTATTTCTTATTTGTTCTTCATCCCTCGAGCTATGAGGGTACAGTGGTTTGGAATGTTCTTTTGAGAATTCATGTTCCGTCATCTTTCCGAAGCAATTCAGATTTAGAGGTGTATCCGTTTGTGCCTAGTTTAGATCTCTCTCGATTTGTTTGATCCCTCGAGTTGTGAGGGTACAATGATACCAAGTCTCTTTTCATTTCAATTCCACATGTTCTTTCATTAAGTTTGATCTGTCAAGATTGTGTGGGATTTGATTGGTGTTGTTTACACATTCACTTTTAATGCATTGTCGTTAGAATGATTTCAAGTTAAAGTAGTTTAAATCAAGTTCTATTCAGCCTCTCCGTGGATATGACCTGTTCTCACCACCATGCTAGCTCATCTTTGTTGTTTTAATTTTGTGAGACAGTTTAGAGGAGGTGGGCTCGTTGATCTGCACAAGGAACTCTAGACAACGGAAGTGCACAATCAACAATGCCGCGTCCATCTTGGCGCCGTTACCGGGGAGGCATTAGAGTTTTATTTAATTCTGCTTTTGATTTGATTTCATTTGCATTGGGCTTTTTATTGACTTGTTGTTGGGCTTTCATTTCAGATTTGCACAAGGAGAGGAACTTGGATATTGGGCTTGACCTTTGAAGCCCTTTGGAGGAGGATCTTGTGGAATTTTTTTTTAATTGGTTTTAATTCCGAATTTTAGATAGAAAGAGTGTGAGTGAACTTTGTAGTGAGGCTTTGATGTATTCTCTGTGCATGTATAGAGATTCCTTTCACGTTGGCATGTAATAATTGGCCTCTTGGTGGTTTGATTGGTTTGAGAATTAGTTTATAGTACCATCTTATATTTTCTTAGTTAGATTTTATTTCATTTAATTCAAAAAATCAAATAAAAATTAAAAAAATCTAAAATCTTAAAAAAAAAAAAATTCCAAATCGCTCTTTCATGTTAGCCGTTTGTTTGTAAATAAAAATTTCATTTTTCAAGATTAGAATCTCATGTTTTAGGACATTCATCATCTTAATTGTCATCTCTTTTCTTGCATTGAAGAGTGCGGGGGAAAGGTAAGGTTTCTAACTCTTGTTTCATGCATTAGACTTAGCATTAGAAAATCCATTGTTCAAATTTGTTTGTTGCACTTCACATTTTTAAATGGGACTTCTTAAGGGCTTCACCCATTAGAATAAAAAGATAAGGTGAGGGATTTCATCACCCTTTCCTTTGCCCAAAAATCACAAAAAAAAATTCCACATTTTTGCATTTACCTCAGCTTTTAATAAAAACCAGTAGACTTGGCCCTAGGGTTCATAATTAGATTTGTTCTTTCTTAATTCTAAGACTTCTCTTTTAGTCTGGTGTCTAGGATTAGAGGTTAAAAAGCTTACGCTTAAGTGAGTTAGAGGTTATTTAATTGGGTCCTTGCGAAAGCAAGGGGGGCCTCCCTCTACTCCACCTCTTACCTGGCCAGTACAAGAAGAGTTAGAATTGAATTTAAGCAAGCATAAATCTGATTTTGAGAAAAATAACATAAGTCCAAGGAACACTTAGTGGTAGGTTAATTTGATTTGAAAGTGTTTGTTTGTTTGTGTTTGTTTAAAAATTTATCAAAAATCAATAAAAATCTTAAAATTTCAAAAATCATAAATAGAAGGCTTTTCATCTGTGCATGCTTGGTAGACGCTCCCAGGACTTAGATTTGGTTCAACCTATAGACGAGATTGAAAGATTCTTTCATATGATGGCCAATCAAAACCATAACCAAATTGATAGGAATATGGAGGAGGCTGCACCCAGACAGATGAAGGAATACTTTATTCCTTCTAACTATCAACCTGCTACTTGTATCAGGCCGAAAATTCCGGCAAATCATTTTGAGATCAAACCTGGAACCATTCAAATGTTACCATCCTTCTATCGCAATCCCAATGAAGATCCTTATAGGCATATAGATGAGTTCCTAGAGATTTGTTCCACTGTAAGGATCCAAAACTTAACTGAAAATGCCTTAAGTATGACCCTATTTCCATTCTCCTTAAAAGACAAGGCTAAACATTGGTTGGGAACCATAGGGAGAACTATCACAACATGGCCAGAAATGCAGCAAGAATTTTTAAAGAAATTTTACCCGATTGGCCGAACAAATACAATGAGAAGAGCAATCACTGGATTCTCCCAACACCCGGGAGAATTAATGCACGAATCATGGGAGAGATTGAAGGAGTTGCTTAGAAAATGCCCCCATCATGGTCTGTCGAGGTGGCAAATTGTTCAAGCCTTTTATGAAGGACTAACTGAATCAAATAGGCAAATGGTTGATGCTTCGTGTGGAGGAGCATTCATGACTAAGAGCGAGGATGAGGCATATAATCTGTTTGAAATATTGAGTGAGAATTCTATCAATCATGCCTCCCTCTACTCTTATGAGAGAGCGTTAGGACCTGTAAAGAAGGCATGGATGTATGAAGTAAAAGGGAGAGGAGAATCAGATTCTAGGGTAGAAGATCTGATAGCTAGACTTGACCAAAGATTGGAGCAGAAGTTGGAACAAAAATTCGATCAATTATTATCTTTGACTGGGCAAACCACACCCAAAATTTCTCAACAACCTGAGACTTGTGCTATGTGTGCTAGCCCAGCTCATCCCACCGATGCTTGTCCTACTACTGCCCAATTACCTCCTTTCATTCAGGAACAAGTCCAAGCTACTCAAGGCTTCTACAAACCCTCCTATGATCCATACTCTAACACATACAACCCTGGTTGGAGAAACCATCCAAACTTTTCATGGAAAAATCAATCTGAACAAGTTTCCCAACCTACCTTCAAGCAATCCATGTACAGTTAATCCTATCCCAATCAGAATTCGGGATTTGGCCAATCTTCTAACTCAAAACCTCCACAATTCCAAGGAAGTCAAAATTCCAATCAATTTGCTCATACAAATTTCCAACAACCTTCATATCAACCACCGCCTCCTCAACCTAATTGGGATGATAAAATGAATCAACTCCAGAACATGATGGCGACTCTGTGCCAAACTGTGCAAGAACAACAAACTCAATATCAAACTCAAACTCAAAAATTTCAACAAAATTTGGCAAGGATAGAATTTCAAATTGCTGATGTATGTCAAAAGAGGGAAACCGGTCAGTTACCAAGTCAAACCATAGCAAACCCAAGGAACAACCCTCCCAGATTCTATCAGAACCAGCAATACCATCAGGCTCAGGGTACAGACCACCACCTGCTAGACAAAATGCACCTCCACCACAGAACCCACAACAAGCTTTTGTCCAAAACATTCCTGCTCCGCAAAATCAAAATCAACCTATACAACAGGATCATCCTCCTGCCCAAGCTAGGGGCCCGCAAGTAGAGAATGCAAAAACTGTGTCTACCTTAAGAAGTGGAAGAATCAGAACAAATCCTCACCCACACATGTCAAATGAGGATAAAGAAAATGAAAATGAAATTGAAATTAAGGAAGAGATTGAAGAAAATGTTGCAAAAGAAAATTCCAAGGGAAAAGAGAAAATTGAAGAACCCCTAGACAAAACCAAGACAAGTGAAGACCCAAGCTGTTACATCCCAAGAGTTCCTTTTCCTGAAGCTTTAAAACCAAAATCCAAAACAAATCCACTGGTAATGAAGAACTCTTGGAGCTATTTAAACAAGTTCACATCAACATTCCTCTGCTTGATGCTATCAAGCATGTGCCTGCCTATGCCAAATTCCTAAAAGAAATGCGTACTCCAAAACGTGAAGTGAGAAATAAAACTGAAACCATCATTCTTCCAGAAATTGTGAGTACCATTGTCTTAAACCAACTCCCTAAAAAGCTCAAAGATCCAGGCACTCCACTAATTCCTTGTACCATCGGTGGAGTCACTTTTGAGAGCGGCCTTTTAGATTTGGGAGCCAGTGTCAATCTCCTACCTTCTGCCATTTTTGAGAAATTCAAGCTAGGAGAGTTGAAACCCACTTCTGTTGTCCTCCAACTAGCCGATCGTTCTGTCACCACTCCTAAGGGCTTAGTTGAGGACGTGATTGTAAAAATTAATGATTGTTACTTCCCTGCCGATTTCATCATTTTGGACATGAACACTCCCCAAGATTTGACTCAGTCCACCATTATCCTTGGTAGACCTTTTTTGGCCACAGCTAGAGCCAATATTAACTGTGCTACCGAGATGATGAATATATCATTTGGAGATAGGCGGGTTAATATCAACATTTTTAGGGCATCTAGGCACCATGACCAAGGAGAAAGTTGTCTAGTGGTAGATACCTTGGAAGAATCTTGCGTGGAAGAAATGGTAGACCAACCCTGTGCTCTAGGGTTTGAGGGAGAAGAAGGACAATGCAGTTCCATGTTGCATAATAATGAGCCATCATTTTATTTAGAGTGTCCTCCTAAGGTTGAGCTAAAACCACTCCCTGCTAATTTAAAGTACATCTTTCTTGGAGAGAATGAGACTTGGCCCGTTATAATTGCTAGTGATCTTGAGGAAGGGCAGGAGAAGAAATTGATTGAAATTTTGAAGAGTCATAAGAAAGCTATAGGTTGGACAATTGATGATTTGAGAGGAATAAGTCCTTCAGTGTGCACACATCGCATATACTTGGAAGAAAATGCTAAAAGTTCAATAGAAAATGCAAAGAAGGCTTAATCCCAACATGAAAGAAGTTGTTAAGAAAGAGATTGTTAAATGGCTGGATGCAGAATTCATTTATCTCATCTCTGATAGCCAGTGGGTTAGTCCAACTCAAGTTGTGCCTAAAAAGTCTGGACTAACTGTAATTCAAACTAAAAAGGGTGAGCTCATTCCCACTAGGCTGGCTACAGGATGGAGAGTGTGCATTGACTATCGCAAATTGAATGCGATGACCAAGAAAGATCATTTCCCCTTGCCTTTCATTGACCAAATCTTAGAGAAACTTGCTGGCCAAAAATTCTTTTGTTTCCTTGATGGATATTCAGGGTATAACCAAGTGGCTATTCACCCTGAGGACCAATAAAAGACCACTTTCACATGTCCATTTGGAACCTTTGCCTTTAGACACATGCCCTTCGGGCTGTGCAATGCCCCCGCAACTTTTCAACGTTGCATGCTGTCTATTTTCTCAGACATGTTTGGGGATTACTTAGAAGTCTTCATAGATGATTTCTCTGTTTTTGGAAATGACTTTGATTTGTGCCTCAACCATTTGACTGAAGTGCTCAAAAGATGCATTAATGCTAATCTTGTCTTAAGTTGGGAAAAGAGCCACTACATGGTTAAGGAGGGGATTGTCTTAGGACATATTGTCTCAAAGAGAGGGATAGAGGTAGATAAGGCCAAGGTAAATCTCATTTCCGAATTGCCTCCTCCCAACTCTGTCAAATAAATTAGATCCTTCCTTGGTCATGCTGGATTCTATAGGAGGTTCATCAAGGATGTTTCCAAAATTGCAAGGCCATTGACTTCTTTGTTGAAAGACACTCCTTTCATGTTTGACGAAGCTTGTCATAAAGCATTTGAGGACTTAAAAGACATTTTAACCAGAGCTCCAATTCTATAATCTCCAGACTGGTCATTACCATTTGAGATAATGTGTGATGCTTCAGACTTTGCTGTAGGTGCTATTTTGGGCCAGAAAACTGATAAAGGATCTGTAGTGATTTATTATGCAAGCAAAACATTGAATGACACTCAGATTCGATACACAACCACTGAGAAAGAGCTCCTAGCTGTTTTCTTTGCCTTAGAGAAGTTCAGATCTTACCTTTTAGGAGCCAAAATCATTGTTTTCACTGACCATGCTGCATTAAGGCATTTGCTTTCCAAAAAGGATGCCAAGCCTAGGTTGATCAGATGGATCCTTTTATTACAGGAGTTTGATCTGGAAATTCATAATAAGAAAGGGTCCAAGAATGTGGTAGCTGACCATTTGTCTAGACTTGTTGCCCCGGACTCTATGCCTATTAGAGATGCTTTCCCGGATGAGCACATTTTAGCTGTCTCTAATGTTTCATCTCCATGGTATGCACACATTGTGAATTATAAGTCATTGGACGAGTACCTGGAGATTGGACCAAAAATGAAAGAGAGAGATTCTTTGCTAGGGACAAGTATTTTATTTGGGAGGACCCGGAGCTATTTTTTATTGGACCAGACCAAGTGATAAGGAGATGCGTCCCTGAGAGTGAGCATCAAAGTGTCCTCAAGTTTTGTCATTCTCTTGCTTGTGGAGGACATTTTTCAGGAAAGAAGACCGCTGCTAAGGTCTTAGACTCTGGTTTCTACTGGCCCACATTGTTTAAGGATGCTCATCAATTTTGTAAGGCTTGTCTTAGATGTCAAACCATGGGAAATATTTCTAAGAGGACATGATGCCTCTTAACCCATTTTGGTTGTAGAAATTTTTGATGTATGGGGGATAGACTTTATGGGACCTTTTCCACTGTCCTTTGGATACACATACATTCTAGTTGCTGTTGATTATGTGTCCAAATGGATAGAGGCCATTGCCACAAAGACCAATGATCATAAGGTGGTTATCAAATTTGTTCAGAAAAACATCTTTTCTAGATTTGGGTGGCCCAAAGCAATCATTAGTGATGGAGGACCTCATTTCATTAACACTTAGTTTAGGACCCTCCTAAGGAAGTATGGGATCACCCATAAGCTGGCAACACCTTACCATCCGCAAACCAGTGGCCAGGTAGAAGTTTCAAACAGGGAGATTAAGAACATTCTTCAGAAGTCGGTTAGGCATGATGGGAAAGACTGGTCAGAAAGGTTAGATGATGCATTGTGGGCCTACCGAACTGCTTTCAAAACTCCCATTGGAATGTCCCCTTACCGGCTTGTTTTTGGAAAATCCTGTCATCTGCCGGTAGAACTTGAGCATAGAGCCTATTGGGCTATCAAACAGGTAAATCTTGATTTAGCCCAAGCTGGTCAACAAAGGACCCTGCATCTGAATGAGCTAGAAGAGCTCAGAAATGAAGCTTATGAAAGTTCCAAGATTTATAAAGCCAAGGCCAAAGCATTCCATGATAAACACATTCATAGAAAATCTTTTCAAGTGCATGATAAGGTCTGGTTGTTTAATTCTAGGCTTCGTCTATTTCCGGGAAAATTGAAGTCTCGATGGGATGGTCCTTACACTGTTGTCAAGGCTTATGACAATGGTGCTGTCATCATTCTTGACCCTAAAACTGGACAATCATTCACTATTAATGGGCAGAGGTTAAAGCATTTCTTTGAAAGCCCACATTCCTTGAAAATTGATTCTACCAAGTTAGCTGAGCCGAATGGAGCCTAATTGCGTCTGGCTGAAGACAATAAACTTAGCGCTTCTTGGGAGGCAACTCAAGTGTACAGATTTCTTTCATCAGGTAATTCTCTGTCTTACTTTCTTTTCCTGTAAATAAGTAGGGGGGAGAGGTAGAATAAGCATGCATTCATAGTCCTCATCCCAACCATTGCTTCATTTCTTTTTCTTAAGCTTGTACATATGCAAATAAAAATTTCACAATGTTTCATCTTTGAATAAAAATACGTGACTTTGCGCATCCCAGACTATGTGTCTGATCTTTAACCATTAAAATTTTGCGGTTGTCGCATTCCCTTGCAAGTATCCATGTTAGGTAGCCTCTAGTAAATGATTACATGTACCTCTTGTCTACCTTATGTAAGGATTTATGGCAGGAAGTTTCATACACACACTACTCAGCCACTTAGACTAGCTGAACCCGAATGTAGCAAATTTGTCAAGGCTAGTAGGAGAGAGGTGATTGGTTTTCTCCCCTCCCCCTAAGTGAATTGCGAAGGAAGTGAAGGCATGTGATCAAGGAACCTGACTGTTCATCCTTCCGTAAAGAGGAAAAAGAAAAGAAAAAGCAAAAAAAAAACAAAAGCAAAAGAATATTTTTTTTATTTTCCATGAAAAATGCCCCGGATCTGAGTAAAGTTGGACTCGCTACTCTTGAAAAGTGATGGGTTGTGCAACATTATGGATGAAAAAGAAAAAAATTCTGAGTGCACAAAGTGCAAATAAAGAGGCAAAGTGCTCAGCTCAGAACAAAATAATTCTCAAGGAAGTTGGGCAGAATGGAACTGAGAGAAACAACCAGATCTGACTGAGCAAGGATCTTATTCCAGAAATTCTTTTCTTCTCCCTCGAATCAATCTAATCTCAAGTACTAGCTGAGATAGAGGAGCTCCAGGAGGGATGATGTGAACTCTTTAGTGTGCTATCATTCGTGCACTAATTTCTCGTCATTAGCCCTTACAATTAGGAAACACATATCTCCACATTAATCTTTTGCATGATGGTTGTTTAACATGAGATATTGTATCTTCTAGTCCTACATTTGGAATAATTTTCATTGCTAAGGGACTAGCAATGTTTAAGAAGGGGGTAGTGATAACAACACAATTTTTCGTGTTAAATTTCAAACATATAGTTGGTTTTAGACATCTTTTGTCGGTAAATAATGTGTAGTTTGATTTTAATTTTCATTTCACCCATAAATAAGTTTTTGAACATATTAGGTAGAATACACATGATTAGATTTTTCATTCAATAAGTCATAGATTGACTAATTAGGTTCACTTTGAAAAACAAAAAATATTTTGTAAATAAGTTTTGTTAAAATACAATTTTTGTAAATATTCTTTTAAATAGATTTTGGTTTGTTAATAAAGAAAATTTTATAAATATCTCACTCAATCCTATTAAATAAATATTTTTACCCTACCACCACCATTATGCCACATATCCCCCCTAAAATTTATTTTACCATTTCTCTCATCTCACCGGCTCATGACATATAACCCTCCCAATTTCAATATTTTAATGACCTTTTACCCTACCCAACCCCATCTAATCCGGTTAAAATTTTTATTTTCCAGCAGAAGCTGTTGGAAGACCTCTGGCGATGGAGCTCCGGGTTGCGATGCGATGGAGGCTGGGCACGATGCTGAGGTGGCGGCGGCCTGCTGAGCTGGGGCAGAGCAGATGAGGCAGATGCTGGCGTGGCGGTCTCCTGGGCGTGATGGAGGCGGTGCACTATGGATCTGGCCAGATGAAGCTAGCTTGGCGATCCGGGTGCAGAGCTGAGGCGGCATCCATGAAGCGGGAAGAAGCTGTGCAGAGGGCCTTGAGGCCTATAAAAGGACCCCAGAGTCCTCTTCTCCGGGAGTTCCCTAGTTAGAATTTTTTTAAAACTTTTTAGTTTATTTTCCTGTATTTCGTGTTCTTCCAATTCTTAGGAGGGGACTTCGCCAGTGGAATTTTAAAAACTTCTTGCTATTTCTTCTTGTATTTTTTTTGTTTTAGCAGAGCAGGGGTTAGAGATTTGGTGATTCGCCAATATGGCACTTGGGGATTTTCGTAGTTCCTGTTCTTTTCTGTTCTTCGGAGATCAGAGCAGGAGAGGGAGTTTATTTGGCATTTGTCTTTGTACCTTCTTTCCCTTAGCATCTGTGTAGATAGCAGACAGTTCTTTCTTTCTAAGCAATCTTCTGAGTTCAACAATTTTCTTTAGTTTGTTCTGTACAATTTCTTTTTGAATTTGATAGTTCTCTACTTCCTCATGTGCAATGTGTTGAGAGTTCGATCCATTGGAGCTTGTTTTGTCCATTTCCGTTTGTGCAATTGCTTGTCCCTTTTCTTCTATGTTTACATGGCTTGATCCAGTGCAAAATTGTTATTTCATTTCTTCTTATTTCAGATATTCGAATGCTTCTTTCTTCCAATCTCTTGTTCTTGCTGTGAGAGATTTCTGAGAGAGGGGAGTTCAGTTTTGTAATTTCTTGGGAATTTCTTCTTCGTTGTTGTTGGCTGTTGTCTGGAGGGAGCCGGTGGTTTGAGCGGAGTTGAAGTTTTTTTCAGGAACTAATGCCATTTCGGCCTCTGTCCCGGCCTCCCTTTGTGAGAGAAGAATTGGACTATGGGTTTTGGGGTTTTCTGGTTGTTTATCGTATGGATTAGGATTTTCTGGTTGCTCATCGGTGATCTAGTGGGCATTTCTGAGAGGTAGCTGTGGGTTCTGGTTCATCTCTGTAGTTGTTCTTTAATCCGTGGAGAGTTCCTGTGCATCTCTGCTGTTGTTCTCTAGTCTGTGCAGGAACAGAAGTTGGGAGCACGAAGTTAAATTTTTTTCAACCGTAATACTTGTCAGTCTAAGGCGTAAAAGACGGCAGTGGTTTCCTTCTGTACTTCACTTGGTGGCGTCCAGAACACTTCTGGAAGTAGCAGTGATCATTCAGAATTTGATAGATTAAGGAGCTCGACCCCTCTTCTGATTTTAGTGCTTTTAATTTTTTTATTTTATTTCGTTGGTGTGCTTAATCCTCCCTGTGGACAGATTTTGAGTTTAGCATTGCAGTTTATATTTCTGTTGCTATTTTCTTACTAAGTCGCTAGACTGTGAGTAAGACGAGATCTAATGCATTCCTCCTCACTGTTCTGAAGCTGATTGCATTTTATTTCTTATTTGTTCTTCATCCCTCAAGCTATGAGGGTACAGTGGTGTGGAATGTTCTTTTGAGAATTCATGTGCCGTCATCTTTCCGAAGCAATTCAGATTTAGAGGTGTATCCGTTTGTGCCTAGTTTAGATCTCTCTCGATTTGTTTGATCCCTCGAGTTGTGAGGGTACAATGATACCAAGTCTCTTTTCATTTCAATTCCACGTGTTCTTTCATTAAGTTTGATCTGTCAAGATTGTGTGGGATTTGATTGGTGTTGTTTACACATTCACTTTTAATGCATTTTCGTTAGAATGATTTCAAGTTAAAGTAGTTTAAATCAAGTTCTATTCAGCCTCTCCGTAGATATGACCTGTTCTCACCACCATGCTCGTTCATCTTTGTTGTTTTAATTTTGTGAGACAGTTTAGAGGAGGTGGGCTCGTTGATCTGTGCAAGGAACTCTAGACAACGGAAGTGCACAATCAACAATGCCGCGTCCACTAACCAATTTTCCGACAATAATTTTCGACTAATTTCGGTCGCAAGGTACCGACGAATTTTTCGACGGAATATTCTGTCAGAATTTTCGACGAACTGTCGATGGATTCGTATTCCGTCGATAATTTCTGACCAATATTTTCTGACGGACGTTTTCCGACGACCATTCGACAGAAAGTTGTCGGAAGGCACCCTTTCCGACGGATTTCCGTCGGATTTCCGACGGATTATGTCCGTCAGAAATACCGCTTTTTCTTGTAGTTGTAGTTGCCGCTTGTCACCAGTCATCAATTGCTAGTTGCAAACTATGGACCATTTGTAGGTCATCTATCACCTATTGCTGCCCCTTATTGCAACAAAATGCCACCTCCGATCATTGGCTACATCATATTTTTTTCAGGTGTTATTTAAATTAGTTATCAAACAAATTTTTTCAAGTTTTAACATGTTTAAATATTTTTTAAATTTCAAATTTAAAGATTAGGTGATGAATTAAACTTTGAATATTTTAAATAAGAATTATCAAATGTCTGCTTAGTCCTCAAGCATATCTCCCAATTTAAGCTATATATATAATATATATAACTATTTTAAAAAATATATATACGACACACCATATGTTAGTTCGAGTTTTACTCTTCACGTGTACCCAATCTCAAGGGCCCTACCCTTTAGAGCATAGGCTATTAATAAAATATTCAGGGGCATGTGCTATCCACCTAGAAGTGGGAGCCACAAACATGGTTACAAATTTCATGTTTGATATCGATCGTCGAGCACCAATCGCCGCTAATCGTAGGGCTTTAGGCCCCAGCCGTCAGTTGGCCAATGTCAGGCATTGGGCGACCATCGAGCTCTGTTGGCCCACTTGATATGGCAATAAGACTAACCTAGAGGGGGGTGAATAGGTAGACTAACCTAGAGGGGGGTGAATAGGTAATCTGAAAAATGAAACAAAAATCATCAATTGAGAATGTTTATTTAGTATAATAAGTGTGTGCAATGGAAATTAAAGGCGTGGAAGGAAGCACACAAGGAACACATAGATTTATCCTAGTTCAGCCCTTCCAACTGGAAGTCCTACGTCCAGTCCCCAAGCAAACTCTTGGGATTTCACTAACCAAGGGTACAGTCCCTCTCAAGGACATACAACACCCAGCCTCTGTTGGTCTTCTTCTCTTTTCGAGCAAAAAGACAGCCCACTTCTTTTACCGGCTCAGCAGCAAATCTGCTGGAACAAACCCCAACGTGGTTATACCACCAGACATAAGTGGTCTTCTCTCTTTCCGGGCATGAAGGAAACCTACTTCTCTTACAGGTCAAGAAGCCAACCTCCTAGTACAAACTCCAATGCGGTTCTTCCCTTAGCACAAAGGGAACACTTGTAATGCAAGCCTTCACTTCCCAAGAAGATGAACACTTCTGAACACAGAAGCTAGGATCCGAAGTCTCTAGATCAAGTTCAAGATAAACATTGAAATGCTTGATCTGAGACTGAACCTAAGAAGGAAAGAGTTTATAAGACAAGACTCTCCTTAGGCTAAACCCCTAGCACTCTCTCTCTCTCTCAAACACACAAAGACACACAGAGAGAGAATGAGGAATAAGGAAGTCAACTTGAATGCTTTATCTTGAATGGGCTCGAGCTCTTCCTTTCTTGCTTTGAGTGCTTGTGGAATTAGATGCTCACTGAATGTACACTCCTTGAATAATCTTTAGGTTTTTCTCTCTTATTCTCCTTCTTCTACTTTCACTTCTCCCTTTTATGGAGCAACTTGAAGAGATCTATTGATAGATGGGTGTTGGAGTTTCTTGGCTCTCTTCTTCTTCTGCACTCCTTCTCTTGAGTCTAACGACTTCTTTCTTATGCCTACTGGCTACTTGGAATGGAGGAAGATGTTCCAACTGGTGCACACTTCCAAGAATGCCAACAATAGGTCCAAGATGTTGACTTTGAGTAGAAGTGGACATGCAGACATTAAATGCAAGGTAGACGTTTAGACTCTAGAAGTCTTTTGTCAGATGGCCCTTACTTCTTTTGCCTTCTGTCCATATTTCCTACTAATGGATAGAAATAGTAGGTAAATACTTTTCTTTCTTGCAAGAAGGAAGAGATCCTATGAGGCAAGCAAAAAGATCTTCAGTTAGGGAAATAATAGGTTGAGCATATGAGGTACATTTGAAATTTCATTTGGGTGCCAAAGACATTTTGAAAATTTTGAAATGTGGAGGCAATCGATGTTTATTTAAAGACAATCAAAATTTCACAAGGGCAATCGATATTTCAGAGGCAATCGATGTTTCAGAAGTAATCGATGTTTTAGAAGGGCAATCAATGTGAGCAATCGATGTTTTATAAAGACAGTCTGTAGGATTTGACTCTCTTAGACCCTTGGCTCCATCCTTAGGGTCGCGATGGACCTACTGGTCACGATAGTAGGGCCAGTCGCGACATGTTTCTTATTGTGCCACCCTTAGGCGTCGCATTCTTGGCACGCTGACAAGAGGCATCGCGTTCTTGACGTGCCGTCTGGAGGCTATGCGATCTTGTTTTTCGACCTTTTTGGCACCATCGTTTCTTGTCAAAACGGTCTGGTCTTGTCGGGTGTAAGTGTGCGTACGGCCGTTGATGCGACCTGGTCAGTCATCGCATTCTGGGTTGCCCGATCTCCGAGGTTTGGCCTACTTTGAGTGTGATGCCGGGGTGGGTGGACGTGACATGGTGTCACGACCGGAGAGGCCGTTGCGACAGCCTCCTTGTCGTGATGCCCCGACCCGTTACGTTTCGGGGCCGTCAGTTCAAAATCGAACAGGCACCCCATTTCCCCCTCTCCTTCTTCATTCTTCTTCTTCTTCCTTCTTCTTCCTCCTCTAAGCGTCTTGTTTCCTCAGGTGTTCTTTGGGCATTCTTGGCGTGGAGGTGACGTCTCCTTCATGTAGGCGACGTTCGTGTGGTGCTTGGAGCGAGGAGGTGGCGGCCATTTCTACGTAAAGATCCTAACGGGTCGGCTCTACTCCTTGAGGTAGGGACTTCCTCTTCTCCTTCTTGTTCTACCTTGCTCCCCTTCCCCTTGAGCTTCTTGTAGTCTTGTTGTGCTTGGGTTTGGGGTGAGAGAACCATGCTCCATCGTTGAGAGGTTTTCCTTGTGTAAAACTCCTTGTTTAATGCATGATTCATGGGGTTTGAGGGTGGTTTGTCTATTTACATGCTTTCCTAGAATCTCCCATGCTCCCCTCGCCCGAATGGATGCATTTTGGTTGTTTTTGGGGTGATTCTTGAGCGAACAGTACCGGGACCCCCCTTAGTCTGGTGTCACGATGGGTCTAGGGGCCGTGATGATGTCACGAAGCATGCGCCGACCGCGACAAGCTTCTACTGTCATGGCGGGCAGGGGCATCGCAATAGCTTAGGGCGGTGTGACATGGTCGCGACGGCCATGGGCGTCACGACAGGGACAAACACAGGTGAGTTTCACACGGAGTCCGTTTCTCGTCAAGTCTTCATCTGTTCTTGGTTTCTTTTGTACCTGTGGCACTAGTGCTAGTTCCTAGTATGATACTACACTAGTCATTCACCCAGTGCTTGGCACCTGAGGGCTTGTCTCACGAGAGATTGTTATCGTTTACTTGGGACCCCCATCCCTGTACGCCCGTTGAGGGAGTGCTCTAGGCGACGGTCATGCTCAAGTCGTGGACTCTAGAGTAGAAGGGAAAATGGTGGTGGACAGTGATGTGAGTAGTTTGTAGAGCTCTCGTAGTTGGTCTGGGACACCGACGCCATTTTGGAGTCTTCCCGGTGCAGGCTAGCTAGTCCTTCTCACTGCCTCACTCTTTGTGGCCCCAGAACCACCCAGGAAGGCCAGGCGTGGGACCGTAGTCCGACCAGACTACGGGGTTACTCTGTGGTTACTTTGTGTTCCTCAGCTCCACTCTGACGAGACATGGAGGCCAAGACTATGATCGAGGGTAAGACATCAGTGGATGCACCTGACCGGTTGACTAGTGGTAGTCGTTTTCGTAGCTAGTGTCATTTGTCCAGGCAAGGTTCCCTTTGTCTGTTTTACAGCCTGGTGGTGGTCACGGTGTGTAGGTCGTACGAAGTTTTTGACCGCATTACAGTTCCCATACTGTTGCTAGTTAGTTAGCTTTTCTTCAGTACTTTCCTGCACTAGAGTAGAATATATAACTGTTGTCTTTTACTTAAGTTATAATTGTTTATCCTGCCGTTGGAGCTAGTACACGATTGGTAGTCTCTACTGAGCTTCTATTGTGAAGCTCATCCCTTCTTTTTCCAGGTGATACTTCTCAGCAGCGGTAGGGTGCGTGTCGGGTGGAGTAAGCAGGGTAGTCGTTGTCATCCCCATACCTAGTAGTGGGCTCCCCTTTACTTCCAATTGTACTTCACCCTCAGGGTATGCCCCTAAGGGCCCTACCCTTCCCCTTGCTTACTTGTACTCGTTGTGTGTTGGGACTATACCTAGAGCGATATGTAGCACTCTTGCTCTTTCTTTTCTTACTTTCGCGTGTGCTTCTAGTTTAGTAGTTGACATTTATTTCCTTTACATGTCCTATTAGACTTGTTTATAGCCCTTCTGGGTCCTCAGATCCGTGGGCAGTGACCGCGAAAATCAGGTCCTCGGCTGGGGTCGAGGGTCGGGTTCTCAGGGTTGTTACAGTTCGTATCAGAGCGAGAGTCTATCAGGACTTGTAGTGGATTTAAACAGAAACAAGAAGGTCCCAACGGAAGTACAAATACACTGGTAGCCACACGAGTTAGTAACATTAACCTTGTTGGTTGTGTGTTGTGCAGAACATGGCTCCGCGCAGACATAGGATGATCGGAGAGCTGATGGAGCAGCAAGGTGAGTCAGATATGCTAGCACCAGGTGAGGTTCAGAAGGATAAGTCAACAGAGGAGTATGTGGCATAGCCTCAGGAGCTAGTGGCACAGGGTGAGCAGTAGCAGCAGTGGTACCAGCCTCCACCACCGCAGTTTGAGGCTATATTCCCCTTGGTCGAGCAGTTTTTCAAGGCCATGTTCCAGGGGCCATGGCAGACTGGGCAGACGACAGTGGGAGGACAGCCACCGGTACCTCCCCCGGTGGTGCGAGAGTAGTAGGCAGATCCACCGGTGGTGCAGCCAGTTATACAGCAGGAGTCAAATACCAAGAGTACTCGAGCCGGTAGGGCGAGGATGGAAGCGACTAAGGACCAAATCGCCTTCCTGGAGAGGTTTTTGTGTCTCTGACCACCGACGTTCTTCGACGATTATGACCCAGACAAGGTAGAGAGTTGGGCTCATGAGTTGGAGCATACTTTTGAGACTATGGAGTGCGCCGAGGAGGACTAGGTGAGACTAGCGGTATATCAGCTTAAGGGACCAACCCATGTGTGGTGGAGAGTACAAAGGCAGACACACTTTCTGGGGCAGAGATTAGACCAGATTTTATGACAGCGGTTCTTGGAGGTCTTCCATGGCGAGTACTTTTCTGACTATGCTCAATGTGAGAAGCGAGATCACTTCCATGTGTTAGTGCAGGGGAACATGACGGTTGCGCAGTATCATCAAAAGTTTGTTAGGTTGTTGAGGCATGTTTCCCATGTGGCCAGTAGTGAGCAGACTTGTGCAGAGAGATTCATTACAGGATTGAGGCCAGATTTGTGGTGGGGCTTGACAGCTCACATGTGTGCGACCTTGGGAGTGGCAGTGGCTAAGGTCTGGCAGCCCCAACAGCAGCAGTAGTAGTAGCAGCAACAAGGAGGAGGTTGCTCTAGGGTCTCCCCGTACCAGCGTCCCGTAGGTAGCCATGGCAGTGCGACTTCTTCCTCTTCTTCGGGATTGGGCAGTTCAAGTCTGCACTCACAATTCTGGCAGATGAGCACCCGCGGGGGTGGCACCCGCGGGGGTGGACATCACCGGCCGCAGCAGAAGTGACAGTTGAGGTTGGCAGAGCAGTTGGTACAGTAGGGAGCTAGGCAGGGCAGGTAGAAGGTGACCTGTTACACTTGCGCTTTACCAGGCAACTACAGGAGGGAATGCCCGATGGGGCAAGTCCAGTAGCTGCAGCAGCCAGGGTAGTTGCAGTTTACTCAGCAGTTACCATAGTACCAGTACCCTCAATAGCAGTAGGCACCCCGCCAACAGCAACACCAGCACCAGCAGTAGGGTCAGTACCAACAGCCGTCGCAGTAACAGCAGCCCAATAAGCACCACAGCATGGGCGTGGTTGTGGTCATGTGATGGCCCTTACCAGAGAGGAGGCTGAGACTTCGAACTTGGTCATAGGTACTTTGCCTATCCTTGGTAGAGTTGCTCGTGTTTTGGTAGATCTCGGTGCTTCACTTTGTTTTGCTTTCGAAGAGTTTTACGAGTCACTTGTTTGTCACACCTCTGAGAGGCAGTGTGAGTTGTTGGTCGATCTTCTTTCTGGAAATTACAAGCATTCTTTTGGCTTCCTTGAGGGTGTCACAGTTGAGGTCTAGGGACACCAGTTTCCGGCCTGATTGTACGCGTTGCAGCTTTGTGACTTTGGCATCATCTTTGGCATGGACTAGTTGGAGCCTCACTCAGCTGTGATGGATTGTCAACAGAAGATTGTGCGGTTTAAGATACCTGGAGTGCATGTTCTCTACTTCCGAGGTATCCGGTCTACCTTTCGACCTTTTATTTATTTTTGTGGGGCTCGACATTTGATACGCGATGGTTGTGTAGTGTATCTTGCTTCTATTTGTTCATCAGAACCTAGCATGTTGTTGGTTTCTATTGTGCCTGATGTGTGTGAGTTTTATGATGTTTTTCCAGAGGATCTACATGGGCTACTGCTTGAGTGGGAGGTAGACTTCTCCATTGAGCTTTTTCCGGGGATGATGCCTTTGTCTAGGGCACCGTACCAGATGACTCCAGCAGAGTTGCATGAGTTGAAGTGCCAGTTGCTAGAGTTGCTTGAGCAAGGTTTCATTCGTCTGAGCCATTCGCCATAGGGAGCGCCAGTGTTGTTCGTGAGGAAAAAGGATGGCAGCTTGCGGTTGTGCATCGATTATTGGTAGTTGAACTAGGTCATAGTGAAGAACAAGTATATGTTGCCTAGGGTTGATGATCTATTTGACCAATTGCAATCAGCCACAGTGTTCTCGAAGATTGACTTGAGATGAGGATCAGAGAGTTAGATATTGACATGACAACTTTTCGTACGAGGTATGGCCACTTTGAGTTCGTCGTGATGTTGTTTGGACTCACGAACGCACTAGTAGCTTTCATAGATCTGATGCACAGGGTGTTTAGTGAGTACTTGGATAGGTTTGTGGTCATCTGTATAGATGACATTTTGGTCTACTCAGCTTTAAAGGAGGAGCATGAGGTGCATCTAAGGATCGTGTTGGAGATGTTGCGGAGTCACCAACTTTAAGAAAAATTCAACAAGTGGAAATTTTGGCTAAAGGAAGTGCACATTCTCAGACACGTGATCTCAGGTTATGGTGTGGCAGTGGACCCTGCCATGGTAGAGGCAGTGTTGTCTTGGGAGTAGCCCACGTCAGTGTCAGAGGTTTGTAGCTTTTTGGGTTTGGCAGGCTACTATAGGAGGTTTATCCAGGACTTTTCCAGGATAGCAAAGTCGTTGACTTGACTGACCAGACTTGAGGACAGGTTTGTTTGGACGAAGGACTGCGAGTGGAATTTTGAAGAGTTGAAGGAGAGGTTGACTTCAGCACCAATGTTAGTCTTACTATTAGGCAGCGAAGGTTTTGTGGTGTACATAGACGCTTCGAGATTAGGTTTGGGTGCAGTGTTGATGCAGCATCGTAGGGTCGTCGCCTATGCTTCTAGGCAGTTGAAGAAGTATGAGGGGAACTACCCTACACATGACTTAGAGTTGGCAACAGTGGTGTTTGCTCTGATGTTGTGGAGGCACTACTTGTACGGTGAGGCATTTGAGATCTTCATAGATCACCAGAGTTTGCAGTACACCTTCACTCAGAAGGATTTGAACTTGAGGCAGTGAAGATGAATGGAGTACTTGAAGGACTATGACCTTACCCTCTCCTATCACCCAGGAATGGCTAACGTCATGGCTGACGCTTTGAGTAGACGAGTTCGATTGAGTTCATTGATGGTCAGAGAGTGGTGGTTGCTTGAGGAACTCACTCAAGGAGTTTCCTATCCTTCGAGATACAGAGATTGGGCCATGATGACCAGTTTGTCAGTTCGTTCGTTAGTGTACCGCCAGGTGCTGGAGGTAGATTTAAAGTTAGCCAATGTTTTGCAGATGCCAGATGTTGAGTGAGACGAGGATAGTAAGATCAAGTTCAGAGGCTGATTGTACATTCCTTGTGATGCGTGGTAAGCGCTGTTGGTAGAGGCACATAGATCGAGGTATATTGTTCATCCTGGTTCCACCAAGATGTATCATAACCTAAAAAGGTTCTTCTGGTAGTTTGGGATGAAGAGGAGTGTGGTAGAGTTCGTTGCTCGTTGTCTTACATGTCAGCAGGTGAAGGCAAAGCATCAGCATCTTAGTGGTGAGCTGCAGTCATTGCCCATTCCTAAGTGGAAGTGGGACGACATCACCATGGACTTTGTAGTTGGTTTACTCCGTTCTCCGTAGAGGTATAATGGCATCTGGGTGATTGTTGACAGGTTGACCAAGGTAGCGCACTTTCTTCCAATCAGGATGTCTTGGTCAGTGGATAGGCTTGCCAGGTTGTACGTGGACCGAGTTGTTCCGTTGCATGGGACCCATGTTTCTATTATTTCGGATAGAGATACAAGGTTCACTTCAGGGTTTTGACACAGTTTGCAGAGAGCTCTTGGCACAGAGTTGAGGTTGAGTTTAGTATACCACTCGTAGACAGATGGCCAGTCAGAGAGGACCATTCAAACACTAGAGAATATGTTGAGAGTGTGTTGTTAAGACTGGGGTGGCACGTGGGAGTTGCACGTTTTGATGGTGGAGTTTGCATATAACAGCAACTATCACTCTAGCAATGGAATGACACCATACGAGGAATTGTATGGTTGGCCGTGTAGGACACTGCTTCACTGGTTTGAGGTGGGTGAGAGGCAGCTCCTAGGACCAGAGATGGTCTGGCAATGTGTAGAGATGGTCAGCTTGGTTAGGTAGAGTCTACGGGTAGTGTAGAGCAGACAAAAGAGTTATGCAGATGTTCGCAGGAGGCCGTTGCAGTTCGAGGTAGGTAACCTAGTGTTCTTACGGGTCTCCCCGACCAAGGTTGTTACCAGGTTTGGTAAGAGGGGAAAGCTCAGTCCGAGGTATATTAGACATTTTCCCATCTTAAAGAGGATCAGTGAGATCGCGTATGGGTTGTGTCTTCCAGCAGAGCTAGCAGAAGTGCACAGCGTCATTCACCTTTTGTAGCTGAGGAGGTACATTGCAGATCCGTCTCACGTGTTAGACTACTCGTAGATAGAGGTTGCACTTAATTTGTTAGTGCTAGATTACCCAGTCAGAGTTGTGGGCTGTCGAGTACAATAGTTGCACAGGAAACAGATTCAGCTCGTCAAAGTTGTTTGGGAGAACCGCGTTAGTGGCGAGGCCACTTGGGAGTGTGAGGACGAGATGAGAGAGCAGTTTCCATACTTGTTTGACTGATTGGTATGTTGCTTTGCCTTAAGGCTTACTTTTTTAGAATCGGGTTTTTGCAATTTCAAGGATGAAATCTGTTAAGGGGGGAAGGATGTAAGATCTGACTCTCTTGAGCCATTGGCCCCATCCTCAAGGTCGTGACGGACCTACTGGTCGCGATAGGGTTGCGACAACAAGGTCGATCGCCACATGTTTCTTGTCGCGTCACCCTTAGGCATCGTGTTCTTGGAGCATCGACGGGAGGCATCGCGTTCTTGACACGCTGTCTAGAGGCGAACTAATCTTGTTTTTCCACCGTTCTCACACCGTCCTTTCTTGTCAGAATGGTCTGGTCTTGTCGGGTGTCAGTGCGTGTACGACCGTTGACATGACCTGGTCAGCCGTCGTGTTCTGGGTTGCCCAGTCTCTGAGGTTTGACCTGCTTTTGGGGTCACGTCGGGGCGGGCGGATGTGACATGGTGTCGCGACAGCCTCCTTATCGTGCGATGCTGACCCATCGCGTTTCGGAGCCGTCGGTTCAAAACTGAGCAGGCGCCCCATTTCCCCCTCACCTTCTTCTTTCTTCTTCTTCCTCCTCCGAGCCTCTTGTTTCCTCTGGTGTTCTTTGGACGTTCTTGGTGTGGAGGTGACGTCTCCTTCATGTAGGTGACGTTTGTGTGGTGATTGGAGCGAGGAGGTGGCGGTCATTCCTACGTAAAGGCCCCAACAGGTCGGCTCTACTCCTTAAGGTAGGGACTTCCTCTTCTCCTTCTTGTTCTACCTTAGTCCCCTTCCCCTTGAGCTTCTTGTAATCTTGTTGTGCTTGGGTTTGGGGTGAGAGAACCATGCTCCATCGTTGAGAGGTTTTCCTTGAGTGTAAAACTCCTTGTTTAATGCATGATTCGTGGGGTTTGAGGGTGGTTTGTTTATTTACATGCTTTCCTAGAGTCTCCCATGCTCCCCTCCCCCGAATGGATGCATTTTGGTTGTTTTTGGGGTGATCCTTGGGCAGACTATACCAGAACCCTGTTGCCCAGCTAGCTAGCCCAGAGGGGGGGTGAATGGGTTATTAAAAATTTGATCTTCGATTAAAAAACCTGTTCACTAAAAGGATTACACAACAACTTAAATGAAGGTTAGAGTTAGAGGAAATGAGATAGCAATCACACAAAATACAACCACAAGACAGAAGGATTTTTATCCTAGTTCGGAACTCCTTTCCAAAGGAGACCTACGTCCAGTCCCTGAGCAATACCTCAGGATTTCACTAATCAAGGGTACAGTCCCCCTTAAGGACACAACAACACCCAGCTCAGCTGGTCTTCCTTCACACCCGAAGGGAACAACACCCTGGATACCACCAGGTCTTCCTTCACACCAGAAGGGAACAACACCCTGGATACCACCAGGTCTTCCTTCACACCAGAAGGGAACAACACAAAGAGAGGTTTGAAAGACAAGCCCCTAGATCAAACTGCAACAAGCAATGATCTGAAGGACCTAGCACTGAGAGCAAAGAATCTAAATCTAGGCTCACTCTCAGAACTACACAAGCTCTCTTCAAATGATCTTTCACTAGCTAGTAGAGAGCAAAAGAGCAAAAGCTAAGAGGAATGAAGTTTTCTGCTCTAAACTTTCTTCAGAAGAATTTGAATGTTTTTCTTGAACGTTATCTCTTCTTCTGTTCTTCTGACTTGTATATATATCTTCAATTTGAAATCTAGACGTTAAAGAGTCCGTTGTCTCTCTTTTGAGTAGTCGTTAGACTGAATGACATCTGGAGTCTTGGAAGCTTCCTGTCCTCAGTCTTTTGATTACTTGAGCACGCAAAGAGATGAGATCTTCAAAGATATCCGATGGCTTCTATTTGTTTAACGTTGTACCATGAAGCTAGTTCAGAGGTCTGCACAGATGTCAATCTCAAATAGCAGACAGATAAGCTATCTCTGATGTCAGTCAACGTCAGTAGCAATAGTCAAGAAAATAGTAATGCCAAATAGCTTAAGTCTAAAGGACGTTATCAGAGTAGGCACGATAAAGGATGATATGGTCTGCATGCATGCAGAGATATGTTCAGATCTCATAAATGCAAAAGCGTCAGAGAGATATCTACGTGGACTTTGACTGGTCAATGCTTTAAGATGAATAAGATATCAAGATATGAAATCGATGACTGTATGACTTATAAAATCGTTATGAGTCATAGAAAATCGTTATGAACACTTATAAAGTTGTTATGAACTCTAAAGAAATCGTTGCGCAAAGCAAATCGTTATGAACACTTATCAAGTCGTTATGAACTCTAAAGAAATCGTTGCACAAAGCAAATCGTTATGAACACTTATCAAGTCGTTACGAGTTTCAAAGAAATCGTTACGAGAACTAAAGAAATCGTTACGGCTACCAAGTCGTTACGAGTTTCAAAGAAATCGTTACGAGAACTAAAGAAATCGTTACGGCTACCAAGTCGTTACGAGTTTCAAAGAAATCGTTACGAGAACTAAAGAAATCGTTACGGCTACCAAGTCGTTACGAGTTTCAAAGAAATCGTTACGAGAACTAAAGAAATCGTTACGGCTACCAAGTCGTTATGAGTTCTAAAGAAATCGTTACGAGAACTTACGAAATCGTTACGGCTAGAAAGTCGTTGTGAGTTCTAAAGAAATCGTTACGAGAACTTACGAAATCGTTACGGCTAGAAAGTCGTTGTGAGTTCTAAAGAAATCGTTACGAGAACTTACGAAATCGTTACGGCTAGAAAGTCGTTGTGAGTTCTAAAGAAATCGTTACGAGAACTAAAGAAATCGTTGCGACATCTTTAAGAAATCGTTGCGGTATCGATTTGATTGAACTTTTCGGTCAGAAGGAAATCGTTCTGCTTATCAATAGAAGTCGATACAAAGACTTGGACAAAGCATGAAATGAGACTTACCTGATTGTCTTGAACTTTCATTTTTCTTTTATTTCCTGTTCTCAAAGCTCAAGTAATTCATTAGTACTATTTTGTTAATCATCAAAATTAATGTATATAAATAAGTGAAGTAATTTATATGGGGAAAGTTTGGTCATCAATCTCCCCCTTTTTGATGATGACAAAATATACTAAACATTATACAACACAAACATGTTTTTCAGAATAGTTAGTTTTCTCCCCCATTTTGTCAATAAGCAAAAAGATAGTCTATGAGACAAAGAAGAGAGAAATCATTGTATTAAGTGGGAGGAAGATAGTACATAGGAGACAACAAAGAGGCATGCTGTGAGATGACAGCCCATGCCTTGATCTCAAGGTCTTCAAAAGTCTGTTGGAAAACCCCAGAAGCAACTGAAAAATTAGGACCCATGGATGGAATGGCCCTTTGAATGTAAAGTTGCCGTTGCTTTTCCAGGAATTCTTCATACTGATGTGGGTCCAAGATGAATCTGAAGTAAGTGCTCTTTCCAAAGCTGGCACGATGGAGAAATCTATCCAGAGAGATTGGATAGAAAATCTTCTGATCAAGCAGATCCTGCTTCAAAGCATAGAAGGTTGTATATCTGGCTGCCCACTGAACATAGATCTCTTGAATTGGGTTTATGGAGTTGAGATCCATGAAGGCTTCGGCTGAGAGAATGGGCTTAGCTTGACGAACCAAGGAACTGTTGATTGCCTGTAATTGAAGATGGGGTTCCTTGTAGAGAGTTTCCCATATGGTGGGAGTAAGCCTTTCACATTCAGAAATGAGTGGGGCCAAGGTTTGGGAAGAGATGCGGCCAGAGTGATATTCTCTGAAAATGAACCGCAAGAAGGAGGGTAATCTGCCCAACTTGGCTGACAAACGGCCCATCTGCCTAGCAAACATATCCAGTGCATGGGATCCAGCATCTGAGTCAAACACTAAAGAGTGTAGCTTTGGCAGAAGAACTGGAGAGTCAACTTTGAGATTGGCAAAGTCCACTGTGAGGGGAAGATTTACTGGACGTTCTGATCTCAACATCACTAAGGCTGAATGAAATTGATAGAACTGTACTTCAGGCAGCTTGTTCAAATAGCAAAAATCACTGTACAGCTGAAAGTTCTTGGCAATTCTGATCTCTTTCAAGATGAAGGGTCCCCACGAGTTCTTATGCTGAATAATGAACCACTCAGAAAGAGTGAGTGGGTGAGCTCGATGGGTAAGAGATTCTGCCCTGGCAGTCAAATATTTGCTGAATTGAGCTTTGTTGCCCTTGACATTGGCCCACTGATCTTCAGTCTTGAACTCAGTGCCCTCAAAGATTTTGGATTTTTGAGGGTGGGACAGCTGGGTAAAAGGGAGAACAATGCTTAGATGCTCAGAGAGGTTGAGGAAAGGAATACCATAGATGGTGGACAGGATGCACTTTTGAACATATTCCTTATAGAGGAATCTTCTTTGAGGCTCGAGGGTAAGAGAGTACCAAAGAGGAGGAAATAATGGTGAGGAGGGGATGCTGACAGAGGATGATTGTTTCCTCTTTTTCTTGGCAGGACTGGGAGGATCAGTCCTGTGGATATGAGTGGCAGTGGAGAGAATGGTGATAAGGATATTTCTCTCAAAATCATCCGGCAGATTTGTGTCAAAGACACCAAGTAGTGAAGGTTTTTCCGGAATGATAGTGACAGAGGAAGGAGGAGTAGGAGGATAGAAAAGGTGTTTGGGATTGAAGAAAGAAGGTGGTGAAGGTTTGGAATTGAATGATGATGGAGCTGAGGTGTGAGAAGGAGTGGGAGAGAAGGAGGGTTGAGATGAAATGAGAGAGGAAGATGGTTGGGTGCGAGGCACAGGGTGTTTTTCAGTTGGTGGTGCAGGAGGGGCTGTAGAAGGAGATGAAGGTGAAGAGAGGGTTGGAGTTGCAAGGGTAGAAGTGTCAGGGGCCTTAGTAGCTGTCATGGGCTCTTTCCCTTTATCTTGACCTTCTCTGACAACTGAAGAGGGTCCTGATGACCCTGAAGCTGGCACTGGTGGCCCTGGTGGCCCTGATGCTTGAGCTGATGGCCCTGCTGGCCGAGACTCTTGAACTGGAGGCCCTGGTGGCCGGGGAACAGCAGCTGGTCTGCTCTGAGTAGCTGCAGGAGAAACTTCACTTGACCTTGAAAGACCTGCTAGCATCGACTTCATATCAGACATTTCTTTATTAAACCACTTCATTGCATTTCTGACTGAAGAGAGCTCAGAGGTAGTCGAAGCTTGACTAGCAAGTATCCCTTGCACACTGGACTGCACTGCTGACAGAATCTCTCCCTGAGCCTTCAACAATTCCAAAACCGGGTTCAGATTGACTTTCCTGTGGCTCTTTCTGAGTTTTCTGTGAACTATCCTTTTGCCTTTCCTTTGAGGTGCTGGTTCTTCAATAGACTGCTCCCCCTGAGCAGGAGCTTCCTCTTCAACTTCCATTTGCTCCCCCTGAGCAGGAGCTTCCTCTTCAACTGGATCTACTGGAGCACTGGACTGCTCCACATGAATTGATTCTTCAATGTGGCCTTCTGCCACAGCTTCTTCCATTTCAATTTCACCAGACTGTGAGTCGATTCGAGTGGAGAGAGCTGATTCAATTAAATTCCTAAGAATTGAGCCAATGATTGAGGTAGGCGAATCACTGGCTTTATCTGCCACTTCCTCCTCAACTACAGAAGCTGTAAAAGATTCTGGCTGAAATGCTGGTGCTACTCCCTGCTGTTCTGCTGCTGATTGAGCTGCTTGCTGCTCTGCTACTGACTCTTCTGCTTGCTGCTGCTCTGCTGGTGCTACTGATTGCTGGTCTGCTGATGCTACTGCCTGTTGCTCTGCTGGTGGTGTTACTACTGCCATTTCCTGAACATCAGGAATTTCTACATCACCGATTATGGCCTCTCCTTCGGCCACAGTGGTCTTAGACCATACACCTTCAATTACAGAGAAACCACTTTTCTTGAGATTTCTAGACCTTATACACTGGCCCATCTTCTCCACAACTGCCCCAGATAAATCTATTCCAAAGTGTTTGAAGATCTTTGTAAGTAGATGAGCATAGGGCAATGAGACATTTAACTTACTTTTTGTATCCCATATTTGATCTCTGGCAAATTTCATCCTTTCCAACATGACTTGCGCCATATTAATCTCCCTTTGTTGAATCGCCCAAAACATCATATCAGAATCTGCCCTAGTGCACGTTGAGAAGGTGGCACTGCGAGGAACCAAAATTTGACAAATAATAAAATGAAGAAGACGGTTGTATGCATTCATCTGATTAATATCCAATTTTCCGTCTCTTAGCCTAAACCCTGGACCTATAATGCCAAGGCCTTTTGCTTCATCGTTCACTGCATGAACCCCACTGAATCTAGACGTCTTCACTCCAAACAACATGTGCAACAGCTCATGATCGACTTTAATTTGGATTCCCTTTACCGATGATACAAGGGACCCATCTACCTCTGACCTTAAGCACACATAAAATGCTTTCACCAGGTCGGGATAGCTTACCTCGGTGAAAGTGGCAATTTCCATCCACTGCATCCTTCTCAGTGTTTCTGCAATACTTCCCATGCCATTTTTCTCGAGTTTTGGAACATCCACTGCCTTGTTTCCGCAAACCTTTGTCTTCACGAAGGTGAACCTTTCTTGCTGTTCTGCGGTCAGGAACTCAGCACTGTAGCTCCCTACACTTCCGGAGATCATCGGAGCGGCCATGGGTAGAAAGGAGAAGAACTGATCTGGAGAAGGGAGATGATGGAAGAGATGGAAGCTTTCGAGGGATTCTTCGCGGGAAGAGGGGAAAGCTTCAAATCTTGCAGAGAGTCGATGCCGGAATCGTTAGGGCATCGGCTTTGGGTGAATAGATAAAGGTAGAAGATGAGTCGTTCCCAGAACGATTTGACTAAATAGGATTATTTTATCAAAAACAGGAAGCGCCAAAAGGCGGTAACGGCACAAGGCGACAAAAGGGTTTGACGAGT